>CM038670.1:149353746-150553746 GCA_021605145.1 Aegilops bicornis | reverse complement strand
GGGAGAAGTCTTCAATCTTGTATCTTCATAGTCTTGGAGTCCGGTCGATGATGATAATCCGGCAGGTGATAGTTCGGCTGATGATGGTAGTCCGGCTGTCCGGACAGCCCCTAATCCAGGACTCCCTCAGGAGGCCTTCCTTTTCTTCTCTCCCCCCGCCGGGGGAGAGGCCACTTTCTTCTCCTCCTCGTCCTCGTGGGAGGAGTCCGCCTCGGAGTCACCGGATGATGAATCCGATAACACCTGACGCCTGGAACTCCTCCGGGTTCCCGTGGCCTTATTCTTGGTTTCTTCTTCTCAAACCACGTGGCCTTGGGACGCCGACCAAAGAGCCTCATCAAATGGGCATCCGCTGGGTCTTCGGAAGGGGGGCCGGATTAACTTTGTCCCGACGCCTCCCTGCCAGCCTGTTAAAGGTATTGGGAGTTTAGATCCCACATAGAGTCAAACTATGAAAGGCAAGTGTCCCATAAAGGATAACATGGCCTACCTCGCTAGCCGGATGCTGCGAGCTGAATCCGCGGTCTTCGGTAGCGGATGCAGGGGCCTCGCCGCTTCTTGAATAAAGCACCTTCCAGTGCCTCTTAAATGACGTAGTGTCAAGAGCCGGTCAAGGTCCAAGGTCAGTGCCGGATTGAACTCCCATTAAATTGAAGTCCCCATTGCCGGCAGGGAGAATCCAGGCGGATGAGCATGACCTGGATTACACTGACAAGCTTGAGCTTCTTGTTCACCAGGGTTTGGAGACAGGATTGGAGTCCGGTCAGCTCTTCCGAACTGCCCCACAGCAGGCACTTCTCTTTCCAGGAGGAGAGCCGCATGGGGATGCTAGATCTGAATTCGGGGACCGCTGCCCATTTAGGGTCATGCGGCTCGGTGATGTAGAACCACCCCGATTGCCACCCTTTGATGGTTTCCACAAAGGCGCCCTCGAGCCAAATGACGTTGGACATCTTGCCCACCATGGCGCCCAAGACTTTTCTGCTAGCTTGCCCTTCACA
This sequence comes from Aegilops bicornis, assembly GCA_021605145.1. Classification (NCBI taxonomy): domain Eukaryota; kingdom Viridiplantae; phylum Streptophyta; class Magnoliopsida; order Poales; family Poaceae; genus Aegilops; species Aegilops bicornis. The sequence goes on along the minus strand of CM038670.1, from coordinate 150,552,745 downwards.
ACCTTGACTTGACATTGAAGGTCTTTAGCCACAAGCCGAAGTGGCGCTGGATGCAGAGGAAGGCCTCGCACAAGACGATAAACGCCGAGATGTTGAGGATGAAATTCGGGGCCATATCGTGGAAATCTAGGCCGTAGTAGAACATGAGCCCCCAGACAAAGGGGTGGAGTGGGAAGCCCAGTCCGCGGAGGAAATGGGGAAGGAATACAACCCTCTCATGGGGCCTGGGGGTGGGAATGAGCTGCCCCTCGTCGGGGAGCCGGTGCACGATGTCACTGGACAAATATCCGGCGCCGCGCAACTTCTTGATGTGCCTCTCCGTAACGGAGGAGGCCATCCACTTGCCTACCGCTCCGGACATTGTTGGAGAAGGTCGAGGTGAGATGTGCGGACTTGGGCGCTGGAGCTCGAGTGCGCGGAGATGGATAAGCAAAGGAGGAAGAAGGCGTAGGTAAAAAGGTGGATCCTTATCCCCATATAGATGGGCGGACGAAACTATGCGTCCCCACCAGCCTGGTAAAACTTGCTTGTCTCCCAAGCACCGCAATCAATGGCGCGGTTGGGTTACCCACGTCTGTATTGATGGGAATCGCGGAATAAGGGGAACACGATCTCTGCTTTGACAAGACGTGCCAACGAAACCGCTTCGCTAAACGCGCTGAGGTGGTATGACAAAAACGACCGAGTAAAGGCTTGGCCGTGGGTGACGCCACGCCATAAATACGCCAAGAGATTGAACTTGTGCATATATTATTCTCTCTGAAGATATGTGGAATTTATTTTGGCAGGCGGACACTATCCTCGGTGTTCACAATCTTCTATGAAATTATTGGAAGAGGAACCCGCCTTGCAATGCACGTCAAGAAGACAATATGCACTTATTTGGACTAAATAGTCATTGAAGCTTCAGTTCGGGAGGGGCTACCGAGGGAGTCTGGACTAGGGGGTGTCCGGATAAATAGAACTATCATCGCTGGTCGGACTCCAAGACTATGAAGATACAAGATTGAAGACTTCGTCCCGTGTCCGGATGGGACTTTCCTTGGCGTGGAAGGAAAGCTTGGCACACGGATATGTAGATCTCCTACCATTGTAACCCGACTACGTAACCCTAGCCCTCTCCGGTGTCTATATAAACCGGAGGGTTTTAGTCCATAGGACTTAACAACAATCATACCATAGGCTAGCTTCTAGGTTTAGCCTCCTTGATCTCGTGGTAGATCCACTCTTGTATTACCCATATCATCAATATCAATCAAGCAGGAGTAGGGTTTTACCTCCATCGAGAGGGCCTTCGAACCTGGGTAAAACATCGTGTCCCTTTGTCTCCTATTACCATCCGCCTAGACGCCGCAATTGGGACCCTTACCCGAGATCCGCGGTTTTGACATCGACAACAAGGCTCCAAGGATCTCACCGTACTTCTTGACGGTGTCCTGGAGCTCTTGCTGGACCTCATTGACCCGGGCCTCATGCTTTTCACGTGTGGACCGCTCCTTGGTTGCCTTGTCATCGGCATCAGCCAGTGCCTTCTTGAGGGCCGCTACTTCGGTCGTTGCCCCTAATAAAGTTCATGACATTTTAGTCAGCATGAATCATTCATCATTCCTGAATATATACAAGGTTAGTGCATACCGTGACTGTCCTCCAGCTGCTTCTTCACAAGGCCAAGCTCTTCCTTGGCCCGCTCCAAATTCTGCTTCAGTCCAAAGACTTCCGCAGTGTGAGCGGTCATAGCCAGCAGTGAAGCCTACTTATTCACATAGACATATTAGATTAGACTCGTGCGAAAATTATTTGATCCTCTATTCGGTTTTTCTTTCCTCACACCGGACAGAGTATCAGGGGCTACTGTCTATACTGTGACAATATTTTTACAATTACATTACTTACCTCAAAGCCTGTTAGAAGGCTAGTGCGAGAAAGTTTTGATCGGTCCGCTTTTCACGGAATTGGATCCTCTCAATCACCGTACCCATAAGGGTACGGTGTTCTTCCACAATAGAAGCGCCTTGCAGCACTTCCAGCAAGCTATCGGGTGCTCATGGATGGACAGAGGCCACCGGTGGAATAGGCGCACCGCCTCCTTTTGAAAGGGGCGGCTGGCTTGGTTCTGAAGCCGCATGCATCTCCAGAACTATATTCGGCTGAGGGCCAATTTGGATATGGCCCTCACCGTCAGTGTCCATGGGGGCTGGCTCCCCCATGTGTCCGGCCGCCGAGGCTTCATCCTCCGGCGCCTCCCTGATGGCCTCCAGATTCTCTTCCGGTCCGGGGATCCTTCGAGACGATGCCTCGGTGCCATCCAGGTCCCGGGAAGAGGTGGCTGATGGAAGGGTCCCGCAGTCCATCGCAGCCGGATCCAGCGAATCCTTTGAGGATATGGACTGCTCGAGATTGGACCGAGCCGGACTGCAAATGCATAAATCAGCACATTCAAACAATAAAATAAAGAGGCTGGATACATGAACGTGTCCGGATACTTACGATTTGGCCAGGGGCTTCTCCCTGGGTTTCCATTCCCACCTGCTATCGGTGGCCGCTGCAGAGATGTCCGGAAGGGAAGTTTTCCCCTTCTTGGACGCCTCGGCCTCCAGGTGCGTGGAGGTCGTCCTCTTCTTTCTCCCCCCTACAGGGGGAAATGGATTTCCTCTTCTTCTTCCTCCTCCTCCTTGTCGTCCTTGGCGATGGAGGAGTGAGCCTCGGCGTCTTCGGACGTCGCGTCAAAGAAATACCTGCCTGCTGGCGGAGACCACCTCTGGTCCCCTTGGCCTTCTTCTCCAAGACCTCATATGGCGTACGAAACAAGATCTTCGTCGAGAAGCGGGGGTTTACAGGTCTTGGGCATGGAGCCGGATAGTTAATCTATTCCGCTATCTCTGTCCAGTCCTAAAATAATTGATAGGCAGACTTAGATGCCTTCCTCTAATATGCAAGTAAAGGGTACACCTTGAAATCATGAAAGAACTTATCGGATTAGCCTGGCGAGTTAAGCTAAGCCCACAATCCTCGGTTGTGGGCGGTGGAGTCTCACCGGCCTTGAAGAGCACCTTCCAGATATCTTCGCGTGTCGTGCCGTAGAGCTCTAGTAACGTCTGGTGCTTGGCCGGATCGAATTCCCATAAATAGCAAGTCTGACGTTGGCATGGAAGGATCCGGTGAACGAGCATAACCTGGATCACGTTGACGAGCTTGATTCTCTTATTTATCATGTTCTGGACACACGTTTGGAGCCCTCGTAAACTGGCCCAAAGAGCCCTGTGCCAGGCCCTTTTCTCTTGTTGGGGAGGTGAGCCGATCGACTCCAGATCGAATGCGGAGCTGCCGCCTGTGATTGGTGTCGAGCGGCCCGGTGATGTAGAACCACTCCGACTGCCGCCCTTTGACAGTATCCACAAAGGAGCCTTTGGGCCAAGTGACATTGGGCATCTTGCCCACCATGGAGCCTCCGCACTCTGCTTGTTGGCCGCCCAACACCTTTGGCTTCACATTGAAGGTCTTCAGCCATAGGCCGAAGTGAGGTGGGATGCGGAGGAAGGCCTCGCACACGACAATAAATGCCGAGATGTTGAGGATAGAGTTGGGGGCCAAATCATGGAAGTCCAGCCCGTAGTAGTACATCAGTCCATGGACGAATGGGTGGACGGGAAATCCCAGCCCGCGGACGATATGTGTGATAAACACCACCCTCTCTTGGGGCTCCGGGGTGGGAACGATTTGTCCCTTGGCTGGAAGTCGGTGAATGATTTCCTTGGCTAGGTACCCGCCCCCCCCCCCCAAGAGCTTCTTGATGTCCGTCTCCTTGACGGAGGAGGCCATCCACTTGCCTCTTGCTCCAGATCCGGACATGATTGGAGTGCTTTTTTGGGTTGAGAAGGCGAGATCTTGGGCACTGGAGCTCGAGAATGGATGGGCAGAGAAAGCAGAAGGCGTGGGTGAAAAAAAGGTGAATCCTTATCACTTTCCAAAGGTAGTGAAAGTCATGCGCCTCCCCACTCGCCTTAAAATTCGCCTATTCCCCAAGCACCGTGCAGATGACACGGTTGGGTTACCCATTCCTGTATTGATGAGAATTCCGTGATAAGGGGACACGGTCTCTACTTTGACAAGACGTGCCAGTGAAACCGCACCTCGAAATACAGAGCGGCGGGCTAAAAAACGGTTTGAATAATGACCGGGTAGTGGCGTGATGTCACGCTACAATACGTTGTCAGCGAATTGGACTCGTGAAATATAATACCCTCTATGGTTGTGTGTGGTACTTGTTTTGCAGAGTCGGACACGTTTTCTATGTTCGGAAGGCTATGTTGGAATATTCGAAGAAGGAACCCGCCTTGCAATGCCGAAGACAATCTGCGCGTCGGACTCATCGTTATTGAAGCCTGGTTCAGGGGCTACTGAGGAAGTCCTGGATTAAGGGGTCCTCGGACAGCCGGACTATATACTTTGGCTGGACTGTTAGGCTATGAAGATACAAGACAAAGACTTCTTCCTATGTCTGGATGGGACTCTTCTTGGCGTAGAAGGCAAGCTTGGCGATTCGGATATGTAGATTCCTTTCTCTGTAACCGACTTTGTACAACCCTAGCCCCCTCTGGTGTCTATATAAATCGGATGGTTTAGGCTTCTAGGGTTTAGCAAAAACAACCATAACCTCATAGGCTAGACTTCTAGGGTTTAGCCATTACGATCTCGCGGTAGATCAACTCTTCTAATACTCATATTCATAAAGATCAATCAGCGAAGTAAGGGTTATTACCTCCATAGAGAGGGCCCGAACACAGGTAAACATTGTGTCCCCGCCTCCCTGTTAACATTAGCATTAGACGACAGCCGGGATCCCCTACCCGAGAGCCGGGTTTTGACACCGACAATGACGTGCTCAAGGGCCGGGCCGAGATGAAGCGCCACGCGACCACCTGGAGTCATCCAAGGGCAGCCGCCTGTTCTGCGCCTTCCACAACATGCACAGCCACAACACCAGCGACTGTTAGTAGCTCAGGGCAATCCATGATGGGTGCTTCGGTCGACGCCCCGAGCGCAACGACCGGGGCTATGGCCGAGGAGGAGGACAAAGTGAGGGACGTTGGGACGACCGCGACCCCCGCCAGGAGTGGTGCGACCGGCCTCGTGAGGACCGCTGGCCGGACCAGCCTCCCGAGGATGCCTGGAGGGACCAGCCTCGTGAGGACCGTCCTCAGGGCAATGCTGGCCTCCCTCCGCTACCACTGTTGGTGTCAAAACCGGCGGATCTCGGGTAGGGGGTCCCGAACTGTGCGTCTAAGGCTAATGGTAACTGGAGGCGGGAGACACAATTTTTACCCAGGTTCGGGCCCTCTCGATGGAGGTAATGCCCTACTTCCTGCTTGATTGATCTCGATGATATGAGTATTACAAGAGTTGATCTACCACAAGATCGTAGAGGCTAAACCCTAGAAGCTAGCCTATGATTATGATTGTTGTTATCCTATGGACTAAACCCTCCGGTTTATATAGACACCGAAGTGGTTAGGGTTACACAGAGTCGGTTACAGAGAAGGAGATCTACATATCCAAATTGCCAAGCTTGCCTTCCACACAAAGGAGAGTCCCACCCGAACACGGGACGAAGTCTTCACGGTCCGGCTTTCCGAGGACCCCCTAATCAAGTCTCCCTCAGTAGGCCCTGAACCAGGCTTCAATGACGATGAGTCCGGTGCGCAGATTATCTTCGGCATTTCAAGGCGGGTTACTAATCCGAATACTCCATAGAAGATCTTTGAACACAATGATCGTGTCCAGCTCTGCAAAACAAATTCCACATACCACCGTAGAGAGCACAATATTCCACTAATCTAATCTGCTGACAACTTTTCATAGTGTGACATCACGCCTCGGCCCGGTCATTATTCTAACCATTTTTCTCAGCCAGCTGCTGCACATATTGCGAGGCCGTTTCCTTGGCACGTCTTGTCGAAGCAAAGATCGTGTCCCCATATCACGGGATTCTCATCAATACGGGTGTGGGTAACCCAACCGCGCCATCAACGCGGCGCTTGGGGAATAAGCGAGTTTATCGGGCAAGTGGGGAGGCGCAAGCATCCGCCGCCTTTTATAAGGGATAAGGACTCCCTTTTTCACCCACGCCTTCTTCTTCCTCTGCTCATCCATTCCCCCTCGCTCGAGCCCCAGCACCCAAGCGTTCGTCTTCTCCGCACACAAAGGCATTCCGAAAATGTCCGGATCCGGAGCAGGAGGCAAGTGGATGGCCGCTACCATCCGGGTGAAGGATATCAAAAAGCTTTGAGAGGCCGGGTATCTGGGAAATAAAATCAGCCACCATCTTCCGACGGCGGGATAGATCGTCCCTACTCTGGAATGCCACGAGAGAGTTGTATTCCTCCCTCGTTTTGTCCGCGGGCAAGGGTTTCCCCTCCACCCATTCGTTCGTTGCATCATGTATTATTACGGGATCGATTTTCATGATCTATCCCCCAATTCCTTCCTCAACATCTCGACATTCATCATCGTGTGCGAGGCCTTTCTCCGCGTCTCGCCACACTTTGGCTTATGGCTGAAGATCTTTAATGTGAAGCCCAAGGTAGTGAGCGGCAAGCACGCCGAGTGCGGAGGCGCCATGGTGAGCAAGATGCCCAACGTCACATGGCCAACAGGTGCTTTTAACGATTCCGTCAAAGAGTGGACAAGAATATCAAACTTGTCAATGTAGTCCAGGTGATGTAGTTCACGGGATTCTTCCTTGCCAACACCGGGCTTGCAATTTACGGGAATTTGACCCGTCCAAGCACTAGACCCTACTGGAGCTCTTCGTCTTCTCACACAAGGACATCTGGAAGGTGCTTTTTAAGTCTGACAAATCATGGCCGGACTCCGCTGAGGACCGCGGGTACCAACTGTCCCGCCCTGCAAGTTCGGTGAGTTATTGTATGTTGGCAGTTCATATGGTTTATTTGCATAACCCAAGGAAAATGCTTAATGTGTTTTTCCACAATTCTCCTAGGGCTGGACGAAGAAGGCGGGGCGGATCTACTACCCGGCTCCAATGCCAGAAGAACCGGTGGGCCCACTTCTAACGAAGATGCTGGTCCCGGCGCCTTCCAAGGCGCCGAAGAAGAAGGCTGAGAAAGAGGCCAAAAAGACCAGGGGCAGCATCCGTCGCCGTGGCGCCTCGGACACAATATCCGAAGGCTCCAATGCCCGTTCTTCCTCCGAAGAGGACGTGGAGGAGGAAGAAGACGAATCCCCAGCGGGGGGAAGAAAGAAAAGGACGGCCTCCACATCCTTGGAGGCCGAGTCGCCTAAGAGGGGAAAAACTCCTCTAACGGAGGAGTCCACCGCCGCCGCCGATAGCAGCCCGGAGTGGGATCCCAGGGCCCAGCCCCTGGTGAACTCATGAGTATATAAAACCCGAACACGTTTATGCGTCCAGACTCATCATGGCATAATATTTTAATCTAAGCCATACTTTTTGCAGTCCGGCGAGGTCCCGCACCAAATAGTCCTCGTCGGAGGATATACTGGGCTCGGATGCTATGGAGAGCGGGACACCCCCGAAGGCCCCTTCCCCCAAACATGTGAATGACACCGAGGTTTCGTCCCAGAAGAACCTAGGCCAAGGAGGGGAGGGGGGAAATATTGTAGAGGCGGCGCCAAGAGGTCAAACCTCAGGGGCCGGACACATGGGAGAGAAGGCTTCCATGGACGTCGACGGCAGGGGCTATCCTGAATTCGGCCTCTAGCCGGATGCAATTTTGGGGACCAATATGGCTCCAGAACTAGGCAGGCGACCTCCCTCGGCTGGAGGGGGTGCGCCTGTTACACCGGCAACCCCTGTCCAACCAGAGGTTTCGGATACTTTATCGGCGGTGCTGAAAAGCGCCTCCATCGGTGATGAACGCTGTGCCCTTATGGGTGCGGTGATTGAGAAGATTCAGTCCGCTGAGAGTGGACTGGATGAAGCCTGCATCAGCCTTATAACAGGCTTTGATGTATGTTTTGTGAAGTTTTGAAGAGTGTCGTGCTATAGGTAGTAGCCCCTGATACACTGTTCGGTGAAAGAAAGAACCGGACAGAGGATCAAATTTATGTTCGCAGGAGACTCACTTGATGACATCTATCTCTCTTATTTTATAAGCAGGCATCTGTAGCGACTACCGCCTCTCATACTGGGGAGGTCTCCGGGCTGAATCAAGGTCTGGAGCGGGCCAAAGAAGAACTTGGCCAGTTGAAAAGGCAGTTGGAGGATAAACAAGGTATGCACCAACCTTGCTTGTGTTCAGTGCGGACGAATTTTCAGTATGATAAAAATATTTTTCCATGTTTTGCTCTAGGGGCGATGACCGAAGTCGAGGCTCCTAAGAAGGCTATGGCCGAGGCCGAGAAAAAGGCAGCCGCAGAGCAGGCTCTTCATGAGAAGCACGAGGCCAGGGTTATTGAAGCTGAGCAAGAGCTTCAAGAGGCCGTGAAGAAATGCGAGACCTTGGAGCAGAGTTTAACGGAGAAAGAATCTGAACTCACCAAGGCTCATCAGGCCGCATGCGACGCCCGGGGGGAAACCCAAGGCGCCCTGCAGGAGATCAAAGAGGCGAGGAAGATTGTGGCAGGTAAGGCTTTTTCCATGTAAAGCCAGTATTTGAGGAGAAAATCATGTTTCTAATTTTGAGTTCGGATTTCTCCAGGGGTATTTGCGGATCTGCCATGAAGCATATCTGATGGCGCCTAATTCTACAGAGCCGAAGAAAGGAACACTGCGGATAAGATCTTCTGGTCGCAGTGTCTGTCGCCGGTGTATCCGGTGCCATTTGCCAATCAGTTGAAGCAGTTGATCGAACTGCATAAGGCGGCCGAACTAGCCATGAAGGATTTGATTATCCGGCTATGGCCCGCCGAGCCGATTCCAAGCAGCTACTTCGGGCACGTGAAGCGGCTTGTGAGTGCCTGCCCTCGACTTGATGTCATCAAGCGGTCGGTTTGTATTGAGGGTGCGCGAATGGACTTCGCCCGCTCAAAGGTGCACTAGGGGAAGATGGATGCTGAAAAGCTGATGACCGAGGGACCGCCGGAGGGGAAGGAGCACCGCAAGCCCGAATTATATTACGATAGTGTCCTGAAATTATATTTCCATGAACACAGTCGTGTTGTCCTTTGTAATGTCGAACAAGGTCATTTCTATTATTTATTGCCTGTTATTTGAAAGTTTTTTCCTCCGCTTGGCCGTTTTATATATTAATCCACGAGAGTTGGCGATTAAAACACCTTTACATAGGAAATACAGGGGTGTTCCTGGGATAAACCTCAGCACTCTTTATCCCAGTTTTGGGTCCTTGAAGGAGGTGTTGACTGTGAACGAACAGGCAATCGGACTATAGGGCTTTATCACTCTCACTTAGCCATAGGAGCTTGACAAAAGGAAGGTTGGCGCAGCCCCTGGTGTTCGGAAGACCGCACAAGGGGCTCTATAAGCACCTGATCGGAAGAAAAGTCGATCCATCGCACGCTGCATTAGTTATGGCATTATGCGGAAGAAATCCTTAAAGATTTTACAACCTCTCGAACAGCCGACCAGCTCTTGCTGTATCATGAAAGTCAGTTTTCGGCTTTCTCTACGGAGGTGCTTATCCGGAAGAACCGGGACACAATCGCAGTAGTTCTCCCTGTGCCACCTTAGCCGATATAGCGGACCGTTAGGTAGCAAAACATGGGAGCCGGGCAAGCCCAACTATTGACCCAAGACATGATTCGGAGTTGATGCATATAGTGCTATAAGTTCGGGGTGTCGAACGACCGTGAAGGTGTTCGGACTTTATTGCCGTATTATGGGTACAATGAAGCCCCTGGCATATTAAGACTTATCACGGTGTACAGATGCCTTTTGACAAAAGAGTTTCAAAAAGAAATAACAGTAGATAAGCATCATATAAATCCACATGTTGTATTTGAGTAGTACGTCGATGCGTATGAGTACAGGTAATGTGATAAAAAGAAATATGACTGCGGAACCTGCTGAGACCAGGCGGGAAGAAGTTGTGTGCGGGTCCGGAGTGTAGTCGGATGGTCATCGAGGGGAATATCTAAGGATTCCCTTGCGTGTTCGAGTTGTTTCCATGTCGCCAGTCCTGACCTACGCAAAGGTGAAACTCCCAAGAAAATGCAAGAAATGTTTGTGTGCCATAGAGCGGTTGAGCCGCAGTGTCTGGCCTATGCTAGCTTTTGCCGGGGTATTTTAATTGAGCACCGTACGAGCCGGGCTATCCTGCCGCAAAGTAGTTCGGACTCCTTTAGCGGTGTCCAGGAGCTTGGCCATCGACTCGAGGTTCGATTGAAAGATGCCACCCGCTGTTTCTGTTGTTAAAGAGGCGGTATACTCTTCGGCACCGAGGGGGAGTTCGGCCTTGCCATTAATCGTGATGACGCGACGCGGACCGGGCATCTTGAGCTTACGGTAGGCATAATGTGGCACTGCGTTGAATCGAGCGAATGCGGTTCGTCCGAGCAGTGCCTGATAATCACTGCGAAAGGGGACGATGTCGAAGATTAACTCTTCGGTACCGTAATTGTTCGGTGATCCGATGACTACCTCAAGAGCGATGGAGGCTGTACAACGGGCCTCCACACCTGGTATGATACCTTTAAAGGTGGTTTGAGTGGGCTTGATTATGGAAAGATCAATACCCATCTTGTGCACTGTGTCCTGATACAACAGGTTTAGACTGCTGCCTCCATCCATAAGGACTCGTGTGAGGTGGAACCCGTCAATTATTGGGTCGAGGACTAGTGCGGCTGAATTGCCCTGATTGGTATTAATCGGACGATCCATCCGGTCGAAGGTGATCGGGCATAGTTTATAATGTGGGGCGACTGGTTCCGTTAAGTCGACATCCCTACGCGTGCACATCCGTTCCAGCTTGGGAATGAGGGTGGCATGTATCATGTTCACCGTTTTGATTTGCGGGGGAAATTTCTTTTGCCCTCCTGTATTGGTGATCGGGGCTCCTCGTCATCATCGTCGCTTTGACACCCCTTCTCCTTCTTTTCGGCACCTGACCTACTGGCTTATTTGAAGACCCAGCATTCTTTGTTGGTATGATTGGCTGGTGTTCCTTGGGTGCCATGAATTTGGCATGGACGGTCGAGTATGCGGTCTAGACTGGACGGGCCCGGATTGTTATTTTTGAATGGATTTTTCCATTGACCAGACTTAGAGCCACTGAATCCGGCATTGACTGCCATGTCTTCGGTGTTATCACCATTTTGCGACGCTTGTGTTTGTTGCGTCGGGGCTTGCTGTTGCTATCTCTGGCCTCTGATGTGCCAGGGTTGCTTGCTGTGTTGTTACTACGAGCCAACCAGCTATCCTCGCCCGCACAAAAGTGGGTCATTAGTGTCGTGAGGGCTGCCATGGACTTTGGCTTTTCTTGGCCAAGATGTCGGGCAAGCCACTCGTCACGGATATTACGCTTGAAGGCCGCTTAGGCTTGACATCCTGACGATCGACAATTTGGTTCTTTTTAGTTAGGCAACCGAGTCCAAATTTCGGCGGACTCTCCGGGCTGTTGGGTTATGTGACTTAAATTATCAGCATCCGGTGGTCGCACATAAGTGCCCTGGAAGTTATCCAGGAATGCGTCTGCCAGGTTTTCCCAACTTCTGATGCTGTTTGCCGGCAAGCTATTTAGCCAATGCCGAGGCGGTCCCTTGAGTTTTAGTGGGAGGTACTTGATGGCGTGTAGATCATCCCCGCGGGCCATGTGAATGTGGAGGAAGAAATCTTCTATCCATACCGTGGGGTCTGTGAGTGCCATCATATGATTCAATGTTCACGAGCTTAAACCCATACGGGAATTCATGATCCATTACTTCGTCGATGCTGAAGCATAGGGGTGTATGGCGCCTTTATGCCAGGCTACATCACGACGCTGTTCAAATGAGTGCAGTACATTGTATGCGGCCCGTCTGCTGGATTTGTTTCCAGTATATCCGGCGTGTGACGGATCGTCAAATCGCTTAGTTGGAGGCACGCCCTCGTGATCCGTAGATCGATCTTCACTGTTCTGCTTTGTTTTTCAATTTGTCTAGCAGGTCATGCGTGGAGCCCCGGGCCTTCGTGTTTTTGCTTGTTTGGCGGCGGGGTGCGGGCTGGACTTCGGGCTGATACGCTGCTTTGTCTCGGCCACGAGGTGGCCGGTCAGCCACATCATGCGCTTGTAGTGTAGGCTTTAATGCCTCCTCCTCGAGTTGAGGTAGCAACATGCGCTTTGGGTAACTTTTCGTTGGGTGCTCGAGTCCGTATTCCTCGGCAGCAAGGACCTCAGTCCATCTATCGGTTAGTAGATCTTGATCAGCTTGGAGCTCCTGCTGCTTCTTTTCCTTCAGGCTTTTTGCAGTGGCTATAAGCCGGCGCTTGAAGCGCTCCTGCTCGACGGGATCTTCAGGCATGATGAATTCTTCGTCGCCAAGGCTCGCTTCATCTTCGGAGAGGGGCATGTAATTGTCATCCCCTGATTCTCCATCCGTTGCCTGTTCTTTAGGGCTAGCTTGCCCATCCTCCCGCTCGGCCTGCGTGAAGCCTGGCTGGGCGGGATTGTTTTCGTCTTCGGCACCATCCGGATTGTTATCGTCTCTTGTGCTGGTATCGCTGTTTTTGCTTTGGCGGGGCTTAGAGCGGCACCGATGATGCCGGTGCTTAGATTGCTTCTCCAGGGGATTATCCTCCGTTGCCTCGCCATATCAAGCGTTCTTTGGCGTGTCCACCATAGATCTATATATATATATATATATATATATATATATATATATATATCATATGATGAGGTGGTTGTCCAGTACGCCCTATCGGGCGTGGTTCCTGTTCTTCTCTCTGCATTGTCGTCCATACCGGTCGATGTCTTTGAGTCAAGCATGTCGGTTAAGTCATCAACAGTGGCTATTAAGTGGGTGGTGGGTGGTAACAAATTTCTTCGTTGTCCGCTTCCCACTCCAGGCGGACATAGTTCGCTCAAGAGTCTCTTGATAGGGAGAGGGATTTTAGTGAATTTAGCATGTCGCCCAAGGGTGAGTGCTGAAAAATATCAGTGGAGGTAAACTCCATGATCGGTACCCAATCAGATTTGATAGGCACGGATGCATGTCATTCTGAGCCTATGGCCGGAGACGAGTCCGAGGATCCGATGACATAGGCCTCATCAGAGGTGAGGTCTGTGTTCGGCTCAATCACCGATGAGTGTGCGACCTCCATGGCGGGGTCCATCCACCTGTCCTCGGATGGCACGGTCTGCTCCGGATTAAGGGTTGGGGCAGCCGTAGTTGTGATCTCCCGAGCAGCCTCCGATGGCAGATCTAAGTCATGCTCGTCGTGACTGTTCGGCGCACCTAACACGGGCTCGAATCCGTCAAAGATCAATACACCGCGGATGTCGGCAGTGTAGTTCAAGCTTCCAAACCTGACCTGATGGCCAGGGGCATAGCTATCGATCTGCTCCAGATGGCCAAGCGAGTTGGCCCGCAATACGAAGCTGCCGAATACGAAGATTTGTCCGGGGAGGAAAACCTCACCCTGGATCCCATCATTGCAGATGATTGAAGGAGCCATCAAGCCTTATCGTGACGATACAGTGGAACTCTCAATGAAAGCACCAATGTCGGTGTCAAAATCGGCGGATCTCGGGTAGGGGGTCCCGAACTATGCGTCTAAGGCTAATGGTAACAGGAGGTGGGGGACACAATGTTTACCTAGGTTCGGGCCCTCTCGATGGAGGTAATACCCTACTTCCTGCTTGATTGATCTTGATGATATGAGTATTACAAGAGTTGATCTACCACGAGATCGTGAGAGGCTAAACCCTAGAAGCTAGCCTATGGTTATGTTGTTGTTGTCCCTACGGACTAAACCCTCTGGTTTATATAGACACCAAGGGGCTAGGGTTACATGATTGATTCTGAGAGAAGGAGATCTACATATCCGAATTGCCAAGCTTGCCTTCCACGCAAAGGAGAGTCCCACCCAGACACGGGACGAAGTCTTCAATCTTGTATCTTCATAGTCCAACAGTCCGGCACAACATAGTCCGGCTGTCCGAGGATCCCCTAATCCAGGACTCCCTCAGCCACCACCAAGGAGGAACGACGACCACCATCAGGACGAGGGGGCTGGGGGCTTCCAAGAGCCACGCGCCATCGCCTGCATCTTGGGCGGTGCTCAAGCCCTAGCCTCCCAGCGCATCTACAAGCAGTTCGCCCGCGAAGTGAACGTGGTTCTCCCCAGGCTAGAGGCCACGCGCCCACTCAGGTGGTCTAAGTGCGCCATTACCTTCAACTCGTCCGACCAGCTCAAGTGTGATAACCCACAAGTATAGGGGATCGCAATAGCTTTCGAGGGTAGAGTATTCAACTCAAATTTATTGATTCGACACAAGGGGAGCCAAAGAATATTCTCAAGTATTAGCAGTTGAGTTGTCAATTCAACCATACCTGGATAACTTAGTATCTGCAGCAAGGTATTTAGTAGCAAAGTAGTATGATAGTAACGGTAACAGTGGCAAAAGTAAAGATAGAAGTTTTGTATTAATTGTAACTGTTGCAACGGTAAAGTAAATAAGCAAAGCACAAGATGTGAAAAGCTCGTAGGCATTGGATCAGTGATGGTTAATTATGTCGGATGCGATTCCTCATGTAATAGCTATAACATAGGGTGACCACTGAGAACTAGCTCCAGTTCATCAATGTAATGTAGGCATGTATTCCGAATATAGTCATACGTGCTTATGGAAAAGAACTTGCATGACATCTTTTGTCCTACCATCCCGTGGCAGCGGGGTCCTAGTGGAAACTAATGGATATTAAGGCCTCCTATTAATAGAGTACCGGACCAAAGCATTAACACATAGTGAATACATGAACTCCTCAAACTACTGTCATCACCGAGAAGTATCCCAATTATTGTCACTTCGTGGTTGTCGGATCATAACACATAATAGGTGACTATAGACTTGCAAGATAGGATCAAAAACTCACATATATTCATGAAAACATAATAGGTTCAGATCTGAAATCATGGCACTCGGGCCCTAGTGACAAGCATTAAGCATAGCAAAGTCATAGCAACATCAATCTCAAAACATAGTGGATACTAGGGATCAAACCCTAACAAAACTAACTCGATTAAATGGTAAATCTCATCCAACCCATCACCGTCCAACAAGCCTACGATGGAATTACTCACGCACGGCGGTGAGTGTCAGGGCCGGTTTTCCAATAAAACTTTTGTTGAGAAACCGCCCTTTTTATAGACCAGTATAGGAAAATCTTCCTTACTAGTAGACAAATCCTTGATACAGAAATCCAGAAGTACTAAATATTATACAAGGTTGAGCTGAGGCTGCTCAACAATTTATTACAAGCACGCCGATATTATACATAAAAGCGAATATGACACAAGGGTATGGTGGCATAACTCTTGACTCGTAATAAAAGTGGTGGTGGATATGTCACAGTGGAGTGGGTGACATGACTCCTGAATCTTACAGCTCATCGAGCGCCGGAGTGGGGCTCGATGATTTTATTCGGGTAGCGGAAGCGTATATGATACAAATGACCAATTCCAGGATCGCTTGCAGGATGTTCGGACTCTCTAGGCGTCGGACTCGCTATCGTGACACTTCATCCATAGGATCGCCGTCGTCATCATCGGCCAGATCAACAAGCCCGGTGAGTACTTTGAATGTACTTTCGCAAGGCCGATTCGGACATAAGATATAACAAATGCAAACACGATGCACATGAGCAGTTTAGTAATGCACACTTCGGAAAATAAATTTGCACGGCATGTTAAATAAAAAGGAAGTTAAGCGGTAGTCCTCCGAAATCCCAATAAAATAACTGAAGACCGATCGGGTGTCTGAAGCGACGCCTCGAAAGGTAAAAATGAATTAACATGCCACAGTCGGGTGTCAGGGCGACACCGCATAAAAGGCTTATATTGAAAGGTAAATGATAGTGCGTGCCATAGTAGGACGTCTTAAGCGACATCTCAAAGAGGGCTTATATTGAAAATAAATAACAGGGATGCCACAGTCGAACGTCTGAGCGACATCACATAAAGGGCTTATATCAAAGTAAATAACAAGAATGCCACAGTCGGACGTTTGAGCGACATCACATAAAGGGCGTATATGGAAAGTAAATAACAAGAGTGCCACAGTCGGACGTCTGAGCGACATCACATAAAGGGCTTATATCAAAAGTAAATAACAAGAGTGCCACAGTCGGACATCTGAGCGACATCACATAAAGGGCTTATATCGAAAGTAAATAACAAGAGTGCCACAGTCGGACGTCTGAGCGACATCACATAAAGGGCTTATATTCCATTATTCGAATTCAAGCAGTTCACGAATTTAAATCATTCCAAGGAAATACTCAGTAAAACGGGATAGTCCATCCACAGGAAAAACACTCAGCTGGGTTTAACACTCATGTTAAATCATCAGAGATTGTCAATGAGATCGACCTCGAGACAGACGTTGGGGTGACAACGTCTGCACTAGATAAGTTGATCAAGTTCCTCGAATAGTAGATACGGTTACTCGAATGGTTTTGACTTTGCAGAGTTTGTACTCTTTAACCACAGCCAACGGATTTCAGTAGTCACGAAGGACTAGTTCCGTTTACGGTATTTTAGAAGAAAACACATCTAACCAGTACACACCCATTCCACATCCCGTTGCCAGGGATCACACTAGGCAACGTTCAAGAAAAACTTTAAGACGGGGAGGCCACAACCTCGAATAGCATGGGATCAAATTTATATATCGCCAAGGCCTCTAAGGTGCCCCCTCTCGGTCCCAACCGGAAACACCCATGCCCCCTGACCGGATGACTGGCTTTAATCCAGGCCCATGGAACCCTCATCACGGCCCCTCTATTTGGTGTGTACAAGGCAAGAGGTTTGCAACTTACTAAACTGTATTCTTTGCAGAAAACATCTGCCAGCACAAAAAGGGGACGGACAGTAACGTGACTTGATCCATGTTAACACTGGAGTTTTACGGTTGACATAAGACTGGCATGCTTCAACAATACCATCTTAGCACCTTTCATGTCACCACATGATCATGTTATCTCCCATCAAATGACACATCAAGTTTCGAAGCTCACTTGTAGTTGCCTTGCATGCAATATAACACTTACTGATGCTTATATAAACATGCCATGAAATAACTACTCAAGCCAACATGCAAAACACTCATCATATCAAAGGTTCAAACATGCTTGCCTGGTTCGGAGTAGTCGGAGTCTAGCTCGGTGAAGTTTGCGGCTCCGTCACCTCCTTCGGTATCTACGGTATAAAGAAAGTCGGATACTACATAAATAGCGTGCGTGCACAAAAAGTGTCCCAAATATTTTTCAAATAAATATGATAAAAAACTAGACAAAAAAATAAAGATGACAGTAAAAGAATCAATTAAAAATCATCTTTTGTTTAAAAGTTATTAAGGTTTTAGTCCAGGGACTCATCTGTAATGAAACAGAAACTTTCCAGGGGGTAGTTTATAAAAAGACAGAAAAACATTTCAGTTAGAAAGCGTATTTTGCCCGAAGGCGTTTTCAGAAAACGGTTTGAAAAAAAGGAAAAAGCTGACGAGGGGGTCCCACCCATCAGGTTTGAATTCAAAACAGAGGTCACCGTCGCCCGAGGGCTACAGTGGTCGCCGGCGTCGATCCACGGTGAGTTAGGAGTGCATGGTACCTACGGATTCACGGTGCTCTCCCGCGTCTGTGGGTGGTGGAGTTAGTCGCCGGTGAGCACCACGTCGATGGCGGCCTCTACTCCGGCGGACGGTGGTTCGGGTGGTGGTGGTGGATCTCGCCGGGGAGAGCTGCAACCTTCAAATTGAAGCTTGGGTTAGAAGTGTGGGTTCACTAGGAGGTTGCTGACAAGGTATGGGAGGCGGGGTTGATCTCACCGAAGCGGATCTTGCCGGAGCCCGAAGCTGATCAGGGCGGCCGGAGTCGGGGAAGAAGGCCTCCCCGAGGTCTTCCTAGTAGCTAGGCGTGGCTCTGGTGAGGTGGAGGGGTGATACCTGGTCGAGATCGAGCTCGAGGCCCCCTTTTATAGCCGGCCCGAGGCGGTTGCCGCGATCGGGATTACTCCGGCGGTGATAACGGCGAGGCAGTGCTTGAACGGTGGGTTTAGGGGTCGGGGCAGCTGCGGATAGGTTCACTGGTTCCATCCCGGGGCTACGCTTGGCAAAACTTGGGCGCTACTCCACGCTCTCGATTTTAAAGCAGCCTCACGGGGCTCGTCGGCGTGAGAGCCTCTGCGCCTTCTCCGTCATGATCGTGCCGCAGCGTGCACAGGGGAGGGGGTGGCCACGCGGAGGCTCCGGGTGGCTTGGGCGGTGCTGGTCGGCGCCGAAATGTACGGCCGGCCCCTGCTGGCCGCCACGGGCGGTTCTGCCACCGCAGAAGACGCCGGCGATGAGGTTCCACATCACCACCGACACTTGCGCCCATCGAAACGATCGTGCGGCGCACTGGATAAGAAGAAGGAGCAGTGAGCAACGATCCAAGGTGGCTACTGGCGAGATTGTCAACGGGTTCTGACGCAAACGACACCGTCGACTGAAACTGAACACTGAAACTTGAACTTTTCTGAATTTTGACAGAAAACAGTGCATGCCAGGTGTTCGATGAAATGTTTTTGGCATGTGGAGAATTTTTCTGGAGTTAATCTTTGGTGAGGTGACCTCTCAATGCATCTGGGAGCTGCCTGATTTATCTCAGAATTTTTAGAGAAGAAAAATAATGAATTTCATCAAAAATGGTAAATCTGGTTCAAACTTGCACCAAGCAAAATTTGAAATTTTTTAATTGTGGACAATTGGATCTTGATGGATCTAGGTTGGGGGTACTAAGGACTAGTCAGAGGAGTTTGCTTGGGGCCAAAACTCAAAAGGGATCTGGTGGTTCCTTTGTAAATCACCTAGGTCCAAAATAAATGATGTAAATTGTTTTGAGGATAAAATAAATAGAATAAATCTCAAAAATGGGTTGAACTTGGTGGGATTGGATACTTGACTTGACCTAAAGTGTAGGGAGGGGTTTTGGAAGAAAATTTCAACATGTGACAAGGCAGAAGAGAAATCTTTAAAAGGTAAAAGAATAAAAACCAAAAATCCATAGGATTTCTTTTTAATAGAAATAATTGCAAATCCCTCCAATATTATTTGTGTTGAGTCAACACAAATTAAAAAAAAACTTAAGACTACAGATCAAGGTTGAGAAGGACCTTTCTTAGAAAAAAATATTTGTCATAAAAAGAAAAGATTTGAGAAGAAGAGTCCCTCTTAAGAAAAATCAAATACCCTCCTTTAATTCAAATAAATATTTTAATGAAAACCAAACCAAATTTTTTGGAGTGTTACAACACCTACCCCCTTAGGAAAAATCTCATCCCAGAGATTTCAGCTGATCCTCAAATAGGTGTGGGTGTTACGTCCAAGAAAATCCTCTCTTTCCCATGTTGCTTCATCCTCGGTGTGATTGCTCCACTGAACTTTGAAAAAGTTAATTGTTTTCTGACGGGTTCTCCTTTCAGACTCCTACAATGTTTTTATTGCACGTTCCCTATAGGTGAGGTCTGGTTGCACGTTAATGTCCTCATGAGATACATGCTTCTCTGGGTTGCTTACACATTTCCTCAACTGTGAGACGTGGAACACGTCGTGGACGTCTGACAGCTCTTCGGGTAGGTCTAGCTGGTAGGCTACTGTGCCTCTTCGTGCAACTACACAGAAGGGTCCAATAAATCTTGGTGCTAGCTTTCCTTTAACTTTGAACCGTTGCAGGCCCCTCATAGGAGATACTCGTAGGTACACATATTCACCGGGTTCAAAGCTGACTCCCCGATGTTTTCGATTGTAATAATTCTTTTGTCGACTTTGAGCTGTCTTGAGTCGGTCCCTGATTAGCCTAACTTTCTCCTCAGCTTCTTTGAGCATGTCTGGGCCGAAGATACGACTGTCTCCCGTCTCTGACCAATTTAATGGAGTACGACATCTCCGCCCGTACAAGGCTTCAAAAGGAACCATTTGTAGGCTGGCTTGGTAACTGTTGTTGTATGCGAACTCGGCTTATGGCAAGCTTTCTTCCCAACTGGTTCCATAGGTGAGAACACATGCTCTCAGCATGTCCTCTAGAATTCGGTTCACGCGTTCAGTTTGTCCATTAGTCTGGGGGTGGTATGCTGTACTGAATGCTAGTTGAGTTCCCAGAGCTTGTTGTAATTGATCCCAAAATCTAGAGACGGATTGAGTGCCTCTGTTGGACATTATAGTCTTTGTAATTCCATGCAGACAAACTATACGGGAGAGATAAAGTTTGGCCTGCTTCTGGGTAGTGTGGGTCGTCTTAACTGGGATGAAATGTGCCACCTTAGTCAATCTATCTGTGATGACCCATATGGCATCATTTCCGTACCATGACCGAGGTAGACCGACAATAAAATCCATTCCAATTTCATCCCATTTCCACTCAGGTATCTTGTTTGGCTGTAATAGTCCTGCTGGTTTTTGGTGCTCGGCTTTAATGCGTTGACATGAATCACAACATGCTATGAATGTGGCTATATCCCTTTTCATACCGTGCCACCAAAACTTTTCCTGAATGTCCTTGTACATTTTGGTCCCTCCAGGGTGGATTGAATATGGAGAGGTGTGGCCCTCGGCTAGAATTTGTTGTTTCGTGTCTTCTATATTTGGTACGCATAAAGCCCGTCTCGGTACCATAATATTCCCTTATAAATCGCCTATGATGAATTCGAGGCCTTGCCCAAACTCACTTTTCTTTTTATGCCTTCGATCTTTGGGGTGTCCACGCCGAGCCTCCTTAATCTGTTCCATCAGGGTAGGTTGTGTTTCCAAATTTGACACAAAGTGCCCTCCGTGACCATCACCAAGTTGAGTTTGGCGAACTCCTGCTGAAATTCAGGTCTCAAATTTGGTAGACCGTCGTTGCCCAAACTGGGGTTTCGACTAAGAGCATCTGCCACTACATTCGCCTTTTCCGGATGGTAGTGAATACCAACATCATAATCTTTCACTAATTCCAACCAGCGCCGTTGTCGTAAATTCAGCTCTGGTTGTGTGAAGATATATTTGAGGCTTTTATGGTCCGTATATATTTCACAACGATTCCTAAGTAAAAAGTGCCTCCACTCTTTGAGTGCATGAATGACTGCTGCCAACTCCAAGTCATGAGTACGATAATTTTCTGCATGCTTGCGTAGTTGCTTGGAAGAATATGTGACTACTTTGCCTTCTTGCATTAATACGCACCCGAGACCTTTCCGGGATGCGTCACAGTACACTTCAAAACTTTTGTGTATGTCTGGCACAACCAATATCGGTGCTGTTGTTAATTTCCTTTTGAGTTCTTGGAAACTTTTCTCGCATGCTTCAGTCCATACAAATTTCCTATCCTTCTTGAGTAACCGAGTCATGGGTTTTGCTATGGTGGAGAACCCTTCAATAAACCTTCGGTAATATCCTGCCATTCCCAAGAAACTTCATACATTCGTTACGCTGGCTGGTGGTTTCCAGCCAAGTACGGCCATGACCTTTTCTGGGTCTACGGCAACACCTTCTTGGGTTAATACATGGCTTAGAAAACCGACTTGCCTTAGCCAAAATTCACATTTGCTGAATTTGGCGTATAATTGATGTTTCCTTAATTCTCCCAGTACAATCCTGAGATGTTTAGCATGTTCTTCTGGTGTCTTGGAGTATACCAGAATATCATCAATGAACACCACAACAAATTTGTCCATAAATTTCATAAACACTTTGTTCATGAGGTGGACAAAATATGCGGGGGCGTTTGTCAGTCCAAACGGCATTACTGTATATTCATATAGTCCATATCTGGAGGTGAATGCTGTCTTGGGGATGTCTTCTGTCCGCACCTTTAATTGATGAGTTCTGGAGGTGAATGCTGTCTTGGAGAGATGCAACCTTCAAATTGAAGCTTGGGTTAGAAGTGTGGGTGCACTAGGAGGTTGCTGACAAGGTATGGGAGGCGGGGTTGCTCTCACCGGAGCGGATCTTGCCTGAGCCTGAAGCGGATCGGAGCGGCCGGAGTCAGGGAAGAAGGCCTCCCCGAGGTCTTCCTAGTAGCTAGGCGTGGCTCTGGTGAGGTGGAGGGGTGATGCCTGGTCGAGATCGAGCTCGAGGCCCCCTTTTATAGCCGGCCCGAGGCGATTGCTGCGATCGGGATTACTCCGGCGGTGATTACGGCGAGGCAGTGGTTGAACGGGGTTTAGGGGTCGGGCAGGCTGCGGATAGGTTCACCGGTTCCATCCCGGGCTAAGCTTGGCAAAACTTGGGCGCCACTCCACGCTCTCGACGGAACGGCCTCACGGGCTCGTCGGCAGCAGAGATCGCTCTGCGCCTCCGTCATGGTGATGTGGCCGCAGCATGCATGGGAGGAGGGTGGCCACGCGGAGGCTCCGGTGGCTTGGGCGGTGCTGGTCGGCGCCGAAGGCAGGGCTGCCTCGCTGGCCGCCACGGGTGTTCTCGCCACCGTAGAAGACGCCATGGCGATGAGGTGCCACGTCACCACCGACACTTGGCGCCTTCCAAAACGATCGTAATGCGATCTGGATAAGAAGAAGGAGCATGAGCAATGATCCAAGGTGGCTCTTGGCGAAGATTGTCGACGGTTCTCGACGCATAAGCGACATAATTGCCGATCAAACTGAACACCAAACCTGAACTTTTCAGAATTTTGACAGAAAACAGTGCATGCCAGGTGTTCGATGAATGTTTCTGGCATGTGGAGAATTTTTCTGGAGTTGATCTTTGGTGAGGTGACCTCTCAATGCATCTGGGAGCTGCCTGATTTATCTCAGAATTTTTGGAGAAGAAAAATAATGAATTTCATCAAAAATGGTAAATCTGGTTCAAACTTGCAGCAAGCAGAATTTGAAAAATTTGAATTGTGCACAAGTGGATCTTGATGGATCTAGGTTGGTGGTACTAAGGACTAGTCATAGGAGTTTGCTTGGGGCCAAAACTCAAAAGGGATCTGGTGGTTCCTATGTAAATCACCTAGGTCCAAAATAAATGACAGAAATTGTTTTGAGGATAAAATAAATAGAATAAAAATAAAAAATGGGTTGAACTTGCTGGGATTGGATACTTGACTTGACCTAAAGTGCAGGGAGGAGTTTTGGAAGAAAATTTCAACATGTGACAAGGCAGAAGAGAAATCTTTAAAAGGTAAAAGAATAAAAACAAAAAATCCATAGGATTTCTTTTTAATATAAATAATTGCAAAACCCTCCAATATTATTTGTGCTGAGTCAATACAAATTTAAAAAAACCTTAAGACTACAGATCAAGGTTGAGAAGGACCTTTCTTAGAAAAAAAATATTTGTACTAAAAAGAAAAGATTAGAGAAGAGGAGTCCCTCTTAAAAAAATTCAAATACCCTCCTTTAATTCAAATAAATATTTTAATGAAAACCAAACCAAAATTTTTTTAGTGTTACAGTGAGCATCATGAAATTAGTGATGGAGGATGGTTGATGATGATGACGGTGACGAATCCCACTCTCCGGAGCCCCGAACGGACTCTAGATCAGCCCTCCCGAGCGAGATTAGGGCTTGGCGGCGGCTCCGCGTTGTAAAACGTGATGAAACTTTCTCTCTGATTTTTTCTCCGTGAAACGGAATATATAGAGTTGGAGTTGAGGTCGGTGGAGCATCAGGGGGCCCACGAGACAGGGGGCGCGCCCAGGGGAGGGGCGCGCACCCCCACCCTCGTGGACAGGTGTGGCCCCGGCCTTGATTCTTTGCCTGATTTTTTTATATTTTCCAAAAGTTATCTCTGTGGATTTTCGTGTCATTCCGAGAACTTTTGTTTTCTACACAATAAACAACACCATGGCGATTCTGCTGAAAAACAGCGTCAGTCCGGGTTAGTTTCATTCAAATCATGCAAGTTAGAGTCCAAAACAAGGGCAAAAGTGTTTGGAAAGGTAGATACGTTGGAGACGTATCAAAGTGCGCAGCGATTGCTGGCGCCCTCCTGATGCTCTGCTCACCCGTCATCAGCAACGTTCAAGTCACCAAGACCCTCATCGACGGTGGTGCGGGGCGCAATGTCCTGTCCGTCGAGATGTTCAATCGCTCCACCACCCCGATAGGAGTGACCGACGGCTCCACCACCCCGATAGGACAGATCCGCCTCCGTGTCATCTTCGGCGAGCGCAACAACTACCGCACCGAGCTCATCGACTTTGACGTCGCCCACATTCGCCTGCCATACAACGCCATCCTCGGGTATCCGACCCTGCACAAGTTCATGGCGGTGACTCACCATGGATACAACGTCCTCAAGATGCCAGGGACTGGTGGAGTCATCGCGGTCGCCTATGAAAAGAAGGATGTACTGTGCTCTCTCGAGTGCGCTTAACAAGCTGCAACAACCGAAGACCCAGACAATGAAGGCGCCATCTACCCTCGTGAGGTCATCCCCAAGAAGAAGAAGCAGCCACTCCGCCGAGAGCCTCAGGAGAGCGGCACCACCTCAGGACCTGCGCCCATAGATGGGGTGCCTCCCTCCCTTGCATAGGAATGCGCGCCCAGCGCCCTCCTCGGGCTGGTATCGAGGGCTTTCTCCTGGAGGGCCTCTGACCTAGCCAACATCACGAGGGAGGCGCTCGAGCACCACGTGGAGGCGTGCTTCGCCGCACGTTTCCCTCAAGAGGGCACAGGGCGTGGAGCGCTCGGTGCCCAGGAGTTCATCGCCAAGACCACTCGGGAGTTTCAAGGAGCAAGAGCCATGCATGGCGACCGCCGCCCACCACCCAACATAGAAGCCGGCGCCTGGCGAGACAATGAGCTGCGCATGGGCTGCTGCCTACATCCTGTGGCTCAACAGGGCCGCATCTCAGGAGTGCTTCTGGCCATCACACGCTGGTCGATGTGAGGGCCCCCCTCACAGCTACCTTCGCATGCCCTTCGGCTTGCCGAACGCGGCTGTCACCTACCATCGGCTCATGCAAGGCGCCCTGGCAGCTCGCGAAGCCCGGTGCCAGGCGGTCCTGGGGGAGGTGGAGCCAGAACCTCCAGGGCCCCCCGGAAACCGACCACCCGACGACACCTAAGGAGCAACTTCTTTAGAGCGCGTCTCCGGCTACTTCAACACTCCTTCAGCAACGGAGCCAGGTGATATTTTCCAGTTTATTCAGCTGGGAGTGCCCCTCGGGCTGCATCATTCCCAGGTCGCATGGGCCTGTCCCAGCGACATGTATCTTTCCGCATGTTTAATTTGCCTTGTTGGGGGTGCCCCTCGGGCTACATCATCCCATGCCGCGTGGGTCCGTTCCTGTGGCATGTATCGTTCTTACATCTATTTGAACTATCTTATCTCCTTGCATGAGTTCCCTATGATTATCACTTGCTTGATTACATCTTGCGGCATCCCGTGTTGCTTACCAATCTCCTGTTTACCCCGTGATGAGAGCTCCACATATCAGCACGGGCGCTTTGTGCTCGGGTCCGTCCCTCGCAATGCCGATAAACCCGAAGATCGAGCTCGCTCGTGGAGCCTCCCGCACAAGACGTCACCTCATCAGATCCTCAGTGCCTTTGCCTTCTTGTGGAACAATCAGCAGCTGGGTAGCCAAAGCGATCACAGGCTAAATTCCCTCTCCAACTAACTTGCAGGAATCTCCGAAGCGCTTGCTATAGGTGGCCCCGTCAGCTCGTTCCTTCTCTTGTGCAATTTGCTTGCGCGTGAAAGGGGGGCTCCTAAGAATCGTGCCTCAGAAGCACTTACTGACTCTCTAGCCCTCACCCCCTGGCCTTGACCATGGCATCGCGACCTGGCATACCAGCGGCGGCTGAGCCTTGCTCGAGGCTCAGGACCCAAGAACGCAGAGCACTCAGGAGGGCACGCGAGGAGGAAGGATGTACATGGGCCTGACCTGGTAATATCACAACCGACACGCGAGCCGGGCGTGGCACAAGGACTCGACCCAGGATCTCTAAAGATAAGTCACACATTCGAGCCTGCCCAGCGCTGTGACACATAAATCCTAGCCCAACGGCCTTGCTATGGTAACGCCACCTACTTTTCCTACCTTCAGGGAGTTGCTTGCATGCTAAAGGGGACCTCTGGAGCATCGCGCCTCAGGAGCTCTTACCTGACCTCTGGCCGCTCACCTCCTGGCCTTGACCACGGCATCACGAAATGGCATACTAGCAACGGCTAAAGCCTGTCTGGGGACTGGGACCTTTCTGCGTAGAGCGCCAAGCTGCCGCGAGGTTGGAAAGGGGGGACCAAGCCGAAGCAAGACACACATTCGTAGAATCTCATAATAAGGATGATAGTGACACCAAAGGCACTACGAATTCTTTACACACCCTGTAGCGACCCGACCTCAGACAGTCAAGTCTCTGTGCTTTAAGTGTCATCCCTAGATTGGTATGCTGACACACACAGTACTCGAGGATTTATAACAGAGGTAAATCACATGTATAAAGTAACGTAAATACTATTACCTCAATCCATATAAGGGAAGAAACAACAAGGTCGTGGAGTCCCATCAACACCAACGGCAAAGTTGAGTGTAGAAATCGTAACCCTAACATGTCACTTACTCATCGTAGGAATCCTGCAACATGAGACATTGCAGCCATGTAGTTCAGTACATTGAATTTACTGGCAAATTCACACCATAGGATAATGATGAATAATAACTATCACTACATGCATATATGGCTGGTGGAGGCTCTAAGCTTATATTGTTTTGGGAAAAGACAATTTTTCCCTACTTCAAAGGAATATATTTTATTTAACTACAAAGTTTGTTGAAAAAATATTGAGGAGGTTCCTCCAACTCAATCCCAAATTAATAATCATCAACCCAACAAATTAATTAAGTAGAGTGATGACATCAACACGATAATCCAAGAACCAGATACTCAAGATGTCCATAACCGGGGACACGGCTAATCATGATTAGTTTGTACACTCTGCAGATGTTTGCGCACTTTTCCCCACAAGACTCGATCTCCTCCGTTGGATTTATCGCACTACATGGTGTTTGAGAAACGGATGACCGAGACACAGTCTTTCAGAAGCATTAACTCTAACCATGGGTAGACATACCAACCTACATCCCCTACATCTGCTAGCCTACCACTGGAAGAGGTCATGCAACATACTCGACTATGCTAGAGCCCATAATAGCTTGTGGCTGCACACGGAAGTTTCTAGAATGAATAATCTTATGATCCCTTTGAGCATGGGTGGCATTCCATAGGGAAATCACACGGGTCCTCCGGGATTCCCTTGGGCAAGCACTGGGTTCTCTAGGTGCCCGGGCTAACCACTGGGTGCTCCAGGGTGCCCCAACCAATCCACCCAGATGTGTATTTAAGTAGCCACCTTAAGTTGAACCATTAATTAACAACCTCCCATCTGTCATGGATACACTCAAACCCAATCCACGTCTACTAGCATAGCAATAGCAATATAAGCAACGTAGAAGTAACTCCCAAGGTTTGAATGCAGGACAATAGGTTCCTACCTCATCAACTACTTCCCAATACCCACATGTTATCAATTCCTAACCATACAATGTTTGTGGGTGAAACTAATGCATAAAAACTGGGTATGAAAGGGATATGAGCAAAGTGTGAACTTGCCTCGTACTGTTGATGAAGATGATTCACACTCATAACTCCTGATAGTTCTACTCGTCACACTCCGGTCAAACTATTGTAAGCAAGCAATAGTAACCACACATAAGAAATCATGCAAAACAATTGGAAAAAAATCTCGGAAAGCTTCAAAAACAAGCAAATGACTCTTGCAATAGAAAACAATTTCTAACAGTACCAAAATTAGATGGATTTGACTTATCAGAAAGTTAAGCTCAAGAGCTTCGATTTGCAAAAAGAATCAACTAAATCGGAGTTACGGAACTCAAATTACGATCAAACGAAGTTCAAATACAAATCTGTTTGAATTCAGATTTTAAAACTTTCAAAAACATGTTTAAGTTGATTATCTGGATAGAGGGGATCATAACAAGAGGTGGGCGTTGGTTTCATCAAAAACGGAGGTACGGATAAAAAGATATGATTAAAAGAAATTTGAGTATGAAACAAATTTCGAAATTTGAAAGTTGCAAAAAAGTTTATTTGATAGATTCATTAAACAGGTGGAATCAAGACAAAAAAGTAGGCGATGGTTTCATCTAATTTGGACGAACGAGTAAAAAGTTATTGCTATTTGAAAAATCAGGATCAACCTGTTTTACGAAAGAAAAAATATCTACATAATAAGCTATGGAAGTATAAAAAAAATACAAAGAAAGATACCCTTTATAAGGTAGAGAAAAGACGACTTCAGAGAGAGGAGACGACTTCCAGAATTTCCGCCGAAGAGGAGAAATATATATTTTTAGTGAATCTAGTCAAACCAAAATATTGATTTAACCCGAGTCGGATGATTTTTGGGGGCCCTATGGATCTATATTTATAGGTGGAAAAGATGTTTAGCGGTCAAAGGCTAGGCAATGTGGGACTAAACGTAGACGAAAAATAAAGGAAACAAAGGAGAAAAGCTCGCACGGGCCTAAAGCCTTTGGCCGCCGCACGCGTACAGGGGCTGCAGTTTTTTTTTGAAGTCTATTTTTTTCTGAAATTTGTTTAAGAAAAAAAACTAAACATTAATGAAAAGAAAGAAAATAAAAGAAAAACGGGCCAGCCTGCTCCTACTATGCTACGCTCAGGGGCGACGGTTAATTGTCGGCGCATGTGCAGTTTTTTTAAATAGAAACAGAAAAGGAAATACTGAATAACGAAACTAAACTAAAATGTTATATAGGCATATTATATAACGAAACTAAACGTTTTTTCTAGCATCAAACAAAATCCACAAAAATTCAGATAAATCAAAGAGTGCTACTGGTCCAATAAAATCCAATAAAAATCATTTTAAAAATACCAAAATGATTTCAGATTTATTTCTCTCCATTTTCTATTGTAGGTAATCATGTTACCCTGTTTTCCATATATATTTTTTTGGACAAAAATAATTTGAATAAAACTCAAATAACTCCAAATTGAAAATAATTTCGAAGGGACTTTAAATTTGATTTCTTTGAAACTCCCAACTCATATTTCATATGGTTTGAAGAAGTCATTTCATCTTCTCTCATGAAAATCATTGAGTTGCTTAAAGTTTCTGAATTTGAAATATTTCCAAATAAACTTCATATCTTTTCGAAACCCTTTTCATTTATTTAAATGGAAGAAGTCATGTCATCTTCTCTCTAGGGTTTTGTGTTGAAATGAATTTGAAATCTAGGAGATTAGAAAGAAAAAGGTGAAAGTTTGGGAAAGTCATTTTATTTCCTCTCATTTAACTTTCAAAAGTTTCAAATTTCACTCACCTTCAGTCAATCAATCACACAACAATCAAACAAACAATCAATCTATCTATTTAATATAACAATCCAAAATTTAGAATTTTGGGATGTTACAAACCTACCTCCCTTAAAATGAATCTCGTCCTCGAGATTCGGAGAGGCTAGAAAGAAATAGGTTAGGTTCGGGGTCTTCTCAAAATCCATCGATTGTCACAAGGGGTCTCGGGTTCCATCAAAACTCATACACTCCATCCTTATTCCTGACAATGTCGGTCTTCTCATATCTACAGGATTAATTCCTCCTTTGGGCTGTTCCGATAGTGTCATAACCTTTTCCTCAATTCATGTGTCCATTTCATCTTGCTAAGGTTATTCCATGACTGGGACTTCTTAGCTGACGGGTCTGGCACCAATACTAAACAACTATTGATATCTCCTGGTAGTCAACAATTTATGGTTTCTCCTGCAGGAAATGGGTCTGGGTTGAACCTCACCGTATGACCTACGTTTGGCAACAACTGCCTTGTACAAGGGAAAATACCTATACCGTTCAAAGGTTTAAACAAGGTTTAATATCGTCGTCTCCCTACTATAGGTAAGTCACTCAGATTTACCATCCCATATAGCAAGGCGAATAATAAGAGTAAGTCGGTATGGTGATCAATCCATCTCGCACCCAAATCATTATCTTGTATATGGTTTAGCGAATCTCGCATTCTAACACTCGGTCATCCTCACAAGCATTGCAGAATTTCTCTTGTCGATGAACTAAGTTCAGATAAATCCATTGATTCTGCAAGACAAACAAACATCTATCGTTTCTTCACATCTCTCAGGTTTTTCGTAACTCCTATAAGATCGTCTGTCGATAAAATCGTAACTTCTTCCAGGGTTTTTCCTTCAGCAAGAGTGTGCTTGCTTCTTGGCAGCTCCTGGGGCCTGCGGGTTATGGCCCATCTCATCACTTGTAAACCTTGAACTCATCATCGAGCCAACTGATCATTATTCCAACTTCCAGCTTCCTAGCATTCTTAATTCCATCCAGTTGTACTGTCTCCCTTCCTTCATTTTGTACCAAACTCAGACGTGGTTACTCAGACTCATCCTGGAGTTACAATTGCTCCATATTACCAACATCATATCTCCTTTATATCCAATAGTACTTCCTCCCTTCATACTCTTGGGGTATCCCACATATCGAGATAAAACTCGTACTTATTTAGTCCGAAGTCCACTCCGTGGACTATCATCATCTTTTCCAGGGGTTTAGTGTCCTCACAGGGTACTACCACCCTTAAAATGCTCCAATTCTTCCGTACACCATATTTCTCATATCCTCGAAAATGGTCAAAATCTTTCTTCATAGAGTAACAACTCATAAAATCCAAATCAGTACCAAAAATGCTAACTTTATTGATTCTCCAACGATTACAATCTCCTGCATTTCCATTACATGCCTCAACTCATCACCTCAACATAAAGGAATGTTCTCACTACTACTACTATACTTATTTTGTTGCTACTCAACTATTTAGCACAAGCCTCCTTCTCTTTGGGACATTCTCTGGCAAAGTGCCCTGCTTCATTACAATGGAAACATATTACTTCTGACAAGTCTCGTGGTTTCCTTATGACTACATAGCCTCCTTGGGTCCTCGGCTTCCTTTTTGGGCAACTCCTGAAGTAGTGCCCTGAATCCTTGCACCTGAAACAGGTGATATGACTCAGGTTCTTCCTGGAATCCAATCTACTTCTCCTCCTGGACTTCTCCATTCCAATCAGGGCTTCTATTTCCTGTGGGTCATACTCTACTTCCTCTGTCGGGAATTCTACTAGATCCCCATTCAAACAATCCAGGGAGATGTGTCCTTCTCCACATGAATAGCATGACTTGGTGTAGGCTTCAATTTTGTTTCCATTGTCTGTGTCCTCGACATCTTCCTTCATCACCGGTTCTTCTAAAATTTCCATGAGGGATCCTTTCATTAATTCTTTCTTCTACTGGATGGTTTGTTGTACCATGGGGTAAATGTGACACTGAGCAGGGTAGTTGGTAGTGTTGGGGATCATTGCAGAAATTAAAAAATTTCTACGCATCACCAAAATCAAACTATGGAGTAACTAGCAACGAGAGAGAGGGGAGTGCATCTTCATACCCTTGAAGATCGCGAGACGGAAGCGTTGCAAGAATGCAGTTGGAGGAGTCGTACACGTAGTGATTCAGATCGCGGCCGAATCCGATCTAAGCACCGAACTACGATGCCTCCGTGTTCAACACACGTGCAGCCCGCTGATGTCTCCCGCGCCTTGATCCAGCAAGGAGGAGGGAGAGGTTGAGGAACAAGACTCCAACAGCAGCATGACGGCGTGGTGGTGATGGAGTGGTAGTTCTCCGGCAGGGCTTCGCCAAGCTCACACGGAGGAGGAGAGGTGTTGGGGAGGGGAGGGGTTGCGCCTTGGATGTGGTGCTGCACCCCTCCCTCCACCCCTCTGTTTATAGGGAGAAGGGGGACGGCCCCTCTAGATAAGATCTAGAGGGGGGGAGGCGGCCAAGGGGGAGGGGGCTTGCCCCCCAAGCAAGAGGGGCGCCCCCTTTAGGGTTCCCCCCAACCCTGGGCGCATGGGCCCTAGGGGGGATGGCGCCCAGCCCACTATGGCCTGGTTCCCTTCCACCTACAGCCCATAAGGCCCTCCGGGGCAGGTGGACCCTCCCGGTGGACCCGCGGAACCCCTCCGGTGGTCCCGGTACAATATCAGTATACCCCTGAATATTTTCGGTGACCGTATGATGACTTTCTATATATAAATCTTCACCTCCGAACCATTCCGGAACTCCTTGTGACGTCCGGGATCTCATCTGGGACTCGGAACAACATTCGGTAATCACATACAAATCTTCCTTATAACCCTAGCATCATCGAACCTTAAGTGTGTAAACCCTACGGGTTCGGGAATCATGCAGACATGACCGAGACAGCTCTCTGGCCAATAACCAACAGCGGGATCTGGATACCCATGTTGGATCCCACGTGTTGCCCGATGATCTCATCGGATGAACCACGATGTCGAGGATTCAAGCAATCCTGTATACAATTCCCTTTTTCAATCGGTATGTTACTTGCCCGAGATTCGATCGTCGGTATCCCAATACCTCGTTCAATCTCGCTATCGCAAGTCACTTTACTCGTTTCGTAATGCATGATCCCGTGACCAACTGCTTAGTCACATTGAGCTCATTATGACGATGCATTACCGAGTGGGCCCAGAGATACTTCTCCGTCATACGGAGTGACAAATCCTAGTCTTGATTTGTGCCAACCCAACAGACACTTTTGGAGATACCTGTAGTGCACCTTCATAGCCACCCAGTTACGTTGTGACGTTTGGTACACCCAACGCATTCCTATGGTATCCGGGAGTTGCACGATCTCATAGTCTAAGGAAATGATACTTGCCATTAGAAAAGCTTTAGCAAATGAACTAGACGATCTTGTGCTATGCTTAGGATTGGATCTTGTCCATCACATCATTCTCCTAATGATGTGATCCCGTTATCAATGACATCCAATGTCCATAGTCAAGAAACCATGACCATCTGTCGATCAACGAGCTAGTCAACTAGAGGCTCACTAGGGACATGTTGTGGTCTATGTATTCACACATGTATTATGGTTTCCGGTCAATACAATTATAGCATGAATGATAGACAATTATCATGAACAAGGAAATATAATAATAACCATTTTATTATTGCCTCTAGGGCATATTTCCAACAATCACCCACTTGCACTAGTCAATAATCTAGTTACATTGTGATGAATCGAACACCCATAGAGTTCTCGTGTTGATCATGTTTTGCTCGTGGAAGAGGTTTAGTCAACAGTTCTGCAACATTCAGAACCGTATGCACTTTACAAATATATATGTCTCAATCTTGAACATTTTCACGAATGGAGTTGAAGCGACGGTTGATGTGTCTGGTCTTCTTGTGAAACCTGGGCTCCTTGGCAAGGGCAATAGCTCCAGTGTTGTCACAGAAGAGAGTCATCGGGCCCGGCACATTGGGAATAACTCCTATGTCGGTAATGAACTCATTCATCCAGATTGCTTCATGTGCTGCCTCCGAGGATGCCATGTACTCCGCTTCACATGTAGATCCCGCCACGACGCTTTGCTTGCAACTGCACTAGCTTACTGCCCCCCATTCAAAATATACATGTATCCGGGTTTGTGACTTGAGTCATTCAGATCTGTGTCGAAGCTAGCATCGACGTAACCCTTTACTGACGAGCTCTTCGTCACCTCCATAAACGAGAAACATATCCTTAGTCCTTGTTAGGTACTTTAGGATATTCTTGACCGCGGTCCAGTGTCCCATGCCGGGATTACTTTGGTACCTTCCTACCAAACTTACGGCAAGGTTTACATCAGGTCTAGTACACAGCATGGCATACATAATAGACCCTATGGCTGAGGCATAGGGGATGACACTTATCTTTTCTCTATCTTCTGCTATCGTCGGGCTTTGAGCCGAGCTCAATTTCACACCTTGCAATACAGGGAAGCACCCTTTCTTGGACTGATCCATATTGAACTTCTTCAATATCTTATCAAGGTATGTGCTTTGTGAAAGACCTATGAGGCGTCTCGATCTATCTCTATAGATCTTGATGCCTAATATGTAAGCAGCTTCTCCAAGGTCCTTCATTAAAAACACTTATTCAGTAGGCCTTTATGCTTTCCAAGAGTTCTATATCATTTCCCATCAACAGTATGTCATCCACACATAATATGAGAAATGCTACAGAGCTCCCACTCACTTTCTTGTAAACGCAGGCTTCTCCATAAGTCTGCATAAACCCAAACGCTTTGATCATTTCATCAAAACGAATGTTCCAACTCCGAGATGTTTGCACCAGCCCATATATGGAGCGCTGGAGCTTGCATACCTTGTTAGCATTCTTAGGATCGACAAAACCTTCCGGCTGCATCATATACAATTATTCCTTAAGGAAGCAGTTAAGGAATGCCGTTTTGACGTCCATTTGCCATATCTCATAATCATAGAATGCGGCAATTGCTAACATGATTCAGACGGACTTCAGCTTCGCTACGGGTGAGAAGGTCTCATCATAGTCAACCCCTTGAACTTGTTGATAACCCTTAGCGACAAGCCGAGCCTTGTATATGGTAACATTACCATCCGCGTCCGTCTTCTTCTTAAAGATCCATTTATTTTCTATCGCTCGCCGATCATCGGGCAAGTCTGTCAAAGTCCATACTTTGTTTTCATACATGGATCCTATCTCGGATTGCATGGCTTCAAGCCATTTGTTGGAATCTGGGCCCGCCATCGCTTCTTCATAGTTCAAGGTTCACCGTTGTCTAAGAACATGATTTCCTGGACAGGTTTGCCATACCATTCTGGGGTTGAACGTGTCCTCGTGGACCTACGAAGTTCAGTAGCAACTTCATCCGAGGTACCTTGATCATCATCATTAACTTCCTCTCTAGTCGGTGCAGGCACCACAGAAACATCTTCCTTAGCTGCGCTACTTTTTGCTTCAAGAGGCAGTACTTCATCAAGTTCTACGTTCCTCCCACTTACTTCTTTCGAGAGAATCTCTTTCTCCAGAAAGGACCCTTCTTGGCAACAACGATCTTGCCTTCGGATCTGAGGTAGAAGGTATACCCAATTGTTTCCTTAGGGTATCCTATGAAGACACATTTTTCCGACTTGGGTTCGAGCTTTTCAGGTTGAAGTTTCTTGACATAAGCATCGCATCCCCAAACTTTTAGAAACGACAGCTTAGGTTTCTTCCCAAACCATAATTCGTACGGTGTCGTCTCAACAGATTTCGAAGGAGCCCTATTTAAAGTGAATGCGGAAGTCTCTAAAGCATATCCCCAAAATGATAGCGGTAGATCGGTAAGAGAGATAATAGATCGCACCATATCCAATAGATTGCGATTACGACATTCGGACACACCATTACACTGAGGTGTTCCAGGCGGCATGAGTTGTGAAATGATTCCACATTTCCTTAAGAGTGTGCCAAATTCGTGACTCAAATATTCCCCTCCATGATCTGATCATAAGAACTTTATTTTCCTGTCACGTTGATTTTCAACCTCACTCTGAAATTCCTTGAACTTTTCAAAGGTCAGAGACTTGTGTTTCATTAAGTAGACATACACATATCTACTTAAGTCATCAGTAAGGGTGAGAACATAACGATAGCCACCGCGAGCCTCAACGCTCATTGGACCGCACACATCAGTATGTGTGATTCCCAATAAGTTGGTTGCTCGCTCCATTGTTCTGGAGAACGGAGTCTTGGTCTTTTTGACAATGAGTCATGGTTCGAACTTTTCAAATGATTCATAATCTAGAGACTCTATAAGTCCATCTGCTTGGATTTTGTTGATGCGTTTGACACCAATGTTACCAATGCGGCGATGCCACAAGTATGTGGGACTATCATTATCAACCTTACATTTCTTGGCATTCACACGATGAATATGTGTAACATCACGTTCGAGATTCAATAAAAATAAACCATTAACCAGCGGGGCATGACCATAAAACATATATCTCATATAAATAGAACAACCATTATTCTCAGATTTAAATGAGTAGCCATCTCGCATTAAACGAGATCAAGATACAATGTTCATGCTCAAAGCTGGCACTAAATAACAATTATTGAGGTTTAAAACTAATCCCGTAGGTAAATGTAGAGGTAGCATGACGATGGCGATCACATCGACCTTGGAACCATTTCCGACGTGCATCGTCAGCCAGTCCTTTGCCGGGCCTCCGCTTATTCCACAGCTCCTGTTTTGAGTTACAAATATGAGCAACCGCACCGGTATCAAATACCCAAGAGCTACTACGAGTACCGGTAAGGTACACATCAATAACATGTATATCACATATACCTTTGGTGTGGCGGGCCTTCTTGTCTAGTAAGTACTTGGGGCAGTTCCGCTTCCAGTGACCATTTCCCTTGCAATAAAAACACTCAGTCTCAGGCTTGGGTCCATTCTTTGGCTTCTTCCCGGCAGCTTGCTTACCGGGCGCGGCAACTCCCTTGCCGTCTTTCTTGAAGCCCTTTTTACCCTTGCCTTTCTTGAACTTAGTGGTCTTATTCACCATCAACACTTGATGTTCCTTTTTGATTTCCACCTCCGCTGATTTCAGCATCGAATATACCTCAGGAATTGTTTTCTCCATCCCCTGCATATTGAAGTTCATCACAAAGCTCTTGTAGCTAGGTGGATCTGACTGAAGGATTCCGTCAATGACCGCGTCATCAGGGAGATTAACTCCCAGCTGAGACAAGTGGTTGTGCAACCCAGGAATTTTGAGTATGTGTTCGCTGATGGAACTATTCTCCTCCATCTTACAACTGTAGAACTTGTCGGAGACTTCATATCTCTCGACCCGGGCATGAGCTTGGAAAACCATTTTCAGCTCTTGGAACATCTCATATGCTCTGTGCTGCTCAAAACGCTTTTGGAGCCCCGGTTCTAAGCTGTAAAGCATGCCACACTGAACCAGGGAGTAATCATCAACATGCGACGCTGTGCGCTCATAACGTCTTGGTTTTCTTTGAGACAGTGCTTCACCTAAGCGGTGCT
The DNA here is from genome assembly GCA_021605145.1 of Aegilops bicornis. Lineage (NCBI taxonomy): Eukaryota > Viridiplantae > Streptophyta > Magnoliopsida > Poales > Poaceae > Aegilops > Aegilops bicornis. The sequence continues at coordinate 150,515,658 of CM038670.1, read as the reverse complement.
TCAAGGACATATGCTTTCTTGGCAGCTATGAGGATGATCCTCAAGTTCCGGACCCAATCCGTATTGTTGCTACCATCGTCTTTCAGCTTGGTTTTCTCTAGGAACGCGTTGAAGTTGAGGGCAACATTGGGCCATTTGATCTATAAGACATATTGTAAAGATTTTTAGACTAAGTTCATGATAATTAAGTTCTTCTAATCAAATTATTTAATGAACTCCCACTCAGATAGACATCCCTCTAGTCATCTAAGTGATACATGATCCGAGTCAACTAGGCCGTATCCGATCATCATTTGAGACGGACTAGTCATCATCGGTGAACATCTTCATGTTGATCGTATCTTCTATACGACTCATGTTCGACCTTTCGGTCTCTTGTATTCCGAGGCCATGTCTGTACATGCTAGGCTCGTCAAGTCAACCTAAGTGTTTTGCTTGTGTAAATCTGGCTTACACCTGTTGTATTCGAGCGTTAGAATCTATCACACCCGATACTCACGTGGTGCTTCAAACAACGAACCTTCAAGAACGGTGCATACGCTTAGGGGAACACTTTCTTGAAATTTTATTAGGGATCATCTTATTTATGCTACCGTCATTCTAAGCAAATAAGATGTAAAACATGATAAACATCACATGCAATAGAATAGTGACATGATATGGCCAATATAATTTTGCTCCTTTTGATCTCCATCTTCGGGGCGCCATGATCATCATCGTCACCGGCATGACACCATGATCTCCATCATTGTATCTTCATGAAGTTGTCTCACCAACTATTACTTCTACTACTATGGCTAACGATTTAGCAATAAAGTAAAGTAATTACATGGCGTTATTCAATGACACGCAGGTCATACAATAAATTAAGACAACTCCTATGGCTCCGGCCGGTTGTCATACCCATCGACATGCAAGTCGTGATTCCTATTACAAGAACATGATCAATCTCATACATCACATATATATCATTCATCACATGCTTTTGGCCATATCACATCACACGACACATGCTGCAAAAACAAGTTAGACATCCTCTAATTGGTGTTGCAAGTTTTTTTACGTGGCTGCTATAGGTTTCTAGCAAGAATGTTTCTTTCCTATGCCAAAACCACAGCGTGATATGCCAATTGCTATTTACCCTTCATAAGGACCCTTTTCATCGAATCTGATCCGACTAAAGTGGGAGAGACAGACACCCGCTAGCCACCTTATGCAACTAGTGCATATGGGTCCGGTGGAACTCCGCCTCACGTAAGCGTACGTGTAAGGTTGGTCCGGGCCGCTTCATCCCACGATGCCGCCGAAACGAAATAACACTAGTAGTGGCAAGTAAATTGACAAAATCGACGCCCACGACAAACTTGTGTTCTACTCGTGCATAGAAACTACGCATGGACCTAGCTCGTGATGCCACTGTTGGGGATCGTTGTAGAAATTAAAAAATTTCTACGTATCACCAAGATCAATCTATGGAGTAACTAGCAACGAGAGAGAGAGGGGAGTGCATCTTCATACCCTTGAAGATCGCGAGATGGAAGCATTGCAAGAACGCGGTTGGAGGAGTCGTACACGTAGCGATTCAGATCGCGGCCGAATCCGATCTAAGCACCGAACAACGGTGCCTCCGCATTCAACACACGTGCAGCCCGGTGACGTCTCCCGTGCCTTGATCTAGCAAGGAGGAGGGAGAGGTTGAGGAACAAGGCTCCAACAGTAGCATGACGGCGTGGTGGTGATGGAGTGGCAGTTCTCCGGCAGGGCTTTTCCAAGCTCACGCGGAGGAGGAGAGGTGTTGGGGAGGGGAGGGGCTGCGCCTTGGATGTGGTGCTGCACCCCTCCCTCCACCCCTCTATTTATAGGGAGAAGGGGTAAGGGGGCCGACCCTCTAGATGAGATCTAGAGGGGGGCGGCGGCCAAGGGGGAGGGGGCTTGCTCCCCAAGCAAGGGGGGCGCACCCTTTAGGGTTCCCCCCAACCCTAGGCGCATTGGCCCTAGGAGGGGATGGCGCCCAGCCCACTAGGGCCTGGTTCCCTTCCACCTACAGCCCATAAGGCCCTCCGGGGCAGGTGGACCCTCCCGGTGGACCCCCGGAACCCCTCCGGTGGTCCCGGTACAATACCGGTATACCCCCGAATATTTCCGGTGACCGTATGATGACTTCCCATATATAAATCTTCAACTCCGGACCATTCTAGAACTCCTTGTGACGTCCGGGATCTCATCTGGGACTCCGAACAACATTCGGTAATCACATACAAATCTTCCTTATAACCCTAGCATCATCGAACCTTAAGTGTGTAAACCCTACGGGTTCGAATCATCTTGACATGACCGAGACAGCTCTCTGGCCAATAACCAACAGCGGGATCTGGATACCCATGTTGGATCCCACGTGTTCCATGATGATCTCATCGGATGAACCATGATGTCGAGGATTCAAGCAATCCCGTATACAATTCCCTTTGTCAATCGGTGCGTTACTTGCCCGAGATTCAATCGTCGGTATCCCAATACCTCGTTCAATCTCGTTATCGGCAAGTCACTTTACTCGCTTCGTAATGCATGATCCCGTGACCAACTACTTAGTCACATTGAGCTCATTATGATGATGCATTACCGAGTGGGCCCAGAGATACCTCTCCAGGTCATGCACGGAGTGACAAATCCTAGTCTCGATTCGTGCCAACCCAATGACACTTTTGGAGATACCGTAGTGCACCTTTATAGCCACCCGATACGTTGGGACGGTTGGTACACCCAAAGCATTCCTACGGTATCCGGAGTTGCACGGTCTCATGGTCTAAGGAAATGATACTTGACATTAGAAAAGCTTTAGCAAGCGAACTACACGATCTTGTGCTATGCTTAGGATTGGTCTTGTCCATCCCATCATTATCCTAATGATGTGATCCCGTTATCAATGACATCCAATGTCCATAGTCAAGAAAACCATGACCATCTGTTGATCAACTGAGCTAGTCAACTAGAGGCTCACTAGGGACATGTTGTGGTCTATGTATTCACACATGTATTATGGTTTCCGGTCAATACAATTATAGCATGAATGATAGACAATTATCATGAACAAGGAAATATAATAATAACCATTTTATTATTGCCTCTAGGGTATATTTCCAATAGGTAGTCCCTTCACACAAGAAACAAGTAATCTGCCTAGTTGGGCATTACTCAGCTGGGTGACTTCCTTCACAATTTGGGCATTCATCCTTGTGTTCTTTATGGGTGTGTCCTATTTCTCCACAAAGCTTGCATGCACAGGGTTTCTTCATATCATTTCCATAAGGCTTCAATTTCTGGGACACAAGCTGAAACTTTAGCAGAGTCAACTTAAATTCTTTCCAAGTGGTTACTCCTTCCTATCCATCGATGGTTTGGTACATCCTCCACCAAGTAGCAGCACCTCTTTCAAAGAACTGAAGAGCATGCTGGGTCATTTCCTTTCCGACTATAGGGTTATTCTTCAGGTGATCCTCCATGTTCTGAATCCATCGGTCCGTCTCCAATTGACTTATCGGTCCAGGAAACATGAGTTCATCTCCATTCATCCTCTATTGGGTCCAAGGGGTTTGGGGTGGGATAGGAGAGATAGAGGGGGATGCACACAATACAAACAATAGTTTTGAAAAGTCAGATTTTTTATTTTGTGGCTCTCGGGAAAACATCAAACTAATGACAACTCACAAACGTCGCATCTAACGTAGGTATATAACAGGGGTTTGGTCTTGTAAACGTCAATAAATATTCAACGTCGCCAAACTCTTCATGTCTCCGATGGCTTCTTCCGATCGTACTTGTCCTTCTCAAGTTCTTTTGCCAGATCCTCTCTGCTAACGCTAAGTCTCTCGTGGCGTCCTTTAATAATTGCATTATGAACTTTTGGATTTCAACAACCTTGGCATTAACCATGGTCCTACTGTCCTTCAGTTCCTGACGAATCTCCGGGTTCTCAAGGTTTTGCTCCTCTAGCTTGGCTACTTTCAACTTCTGGGACATGAGTTCTTCACAAAATGCTTCCTTGTCAAATATGTCTTCCTAAAGGTCCATCTTAAACCTCTTGATGTAACACTCCAGATCCTGGTGATACATCAACTAAGGTTAAAAACTTCATCTCCTCATGATAGGTGCTCCATTAGCCCTTTTGTCATCCAATCCTTCTAACGAAATTCATGTTTAACTCAGCTCGGTGACAATAGCATAAGCGGGCGATATACCTGGCCATACCCCGGGCCGGGACGGGCTTCGGGCCGTGCCTAGCCAATCCCGACGCAAAAAAACTAGGCCCGGGCCCGGCCCGGCCCGGCCATCGGGCCTGTTTTCTGGGCCCGAGCCTGGACCGAACACGTAAAAGCCCGTCGGGCTTCGGGCCGGCCCGGCCCGACCTTCAGGAAAACGCAAAAATAACCGGCCCGGGACCGGCCTTCGGGCTCAAAATCTAGGCCCGAGCCCAGCCCGGGGGCAGCGTAGGGCCGGGCCAGGTCGGGCTTTTTCGGGCCGGGTCGGGTCGGGCCGGCCAGGCCGGCCGGGCCGGGCTTCCCATGGCCAGGTATAGCGGGCGATAACATCATGGATAGGCGTGTTTATGCCCATGTCTCGGCCATGAGCTATAACTCCATAGTTGATATTTCCTCCATTAGAGTTTGCTTGGCAAAATCTTTGAGGTCTAATGCTCCATGTTCTGGTCTTTCTCCGATACAACTTGATCTCGGGTATTGACAGCTTCCATAGTCTGCCAAGTTCCATAAGGGGTGCCTTCCTAGGTCATACAAATCTGAAAAAAAAATTCTTTAGAGCCTTCAAATTCTCCTAGACTTTGGAGTCTTCAACCGTTGTAGTTTCCATCAGTGTAATGCATGGTAAAAATCCTCTTTATTCCAAAGTAGTCTTAGTTGTCCGATATCTTGTACTTCTTGGAGTGGTCTCATCAGTTGAATCTTCGTGTGGTCAACAGGGGAAAGGGTATAGTCTCACTAAAAGCGAATATTTTGATATAGCTCAGAAAAGAGAGGAAAAAGATCTTTTGAAAATGAAGTTGTAGAGAAAATCTTTCCTATGGGCTTGCCAGTTTCTAGGGGTCACGTCCTACATTCAACATCTGCTCTGATACCATCTTCTATCGACCCGACCTCAGACGGTCAAGTCTCTGTGCTTAAGTGTCATCTCTGGATTGGTATGCTGACACACACAGTACTCGAGGATTTACAACAGAGGTAAATCGCATGTATAAAGTAACGTAAATACTATTACCTCAATCCATATAGCGGAAGAAACAACAAGGTTGTGGATTCCCATCAACACCAACGGCAAAGTTGAATGTAGAAATCATAACCCTAACGTATCACTTACTCGTCATAAGAATCCTGCAACATGAGACGTTGCACCCATGTAGGTCAGTACATTGAATTTACTGGCAAATTCACACCATAGGATAATGATGAATAATAACTATCACTACATGCATATATGGCTGGTGGAGGCTCTAAGGTTATATTGTTTTGCGAAAAGCCAATTTTCCCCTACTTCAAAGGAATATATTTTATTTAACTACAAAGTTTGTTGAAAAAATATTGAGGAGGTTCCTCCAACTCAATCCCAAATTAATAATCATCAACCCAACAAATTAATTAAGTAGAGTGATGAGATCAACACGATAATCCAAGAACCAGATACTCAAGATGTCCATAACCGGGGACACGGCTAATCATGATTAGTTTGTACACTCTGCAGAGGGTTGTGCACTTTTCCCCACAAGACTCGATCTCCTTCGTTGGATTTCTCACACTACATGGTGTTTGAGAAACGGATGACCGAGACACAGTCTTTCAGAAGCATTAACTCTAACCCTGGGTAGACAGTACCAACCTACATCCCCTACATCTGCTAGCCTACCACTAGAAGAGGTCATGCAACATCCTCTACTATGCTAGAGCCCATAATAGCTTGTAGCTGCACACGGAAGTTTCTAGCATGAATAATCTTATGATTCCTTTGTGCCTGGGTGGCATTCCATAGGATAATCACATGGGTCCTCCGGGATTCCCTTGGGCAAGCACTGAGTTCCAAGTGCCCGGGCAAACCACTGGGTGCTCCAGGGTGCCCCAACCAATCCACCCAGATGTGTATTTAAGTAGCCACCTTAAGTTGAACCATTAATTAACAATCTCACATCTGTCATGGATACACTCGAACCCAATCCACGTCTATTAGCATAGCAATAGCAATATAAGCAACGTAGAAGTAACTCCCAAGGTTTGAATGCAGGACAATAGGTTCCACAACTACTTCCCAATACCCACATGTTATCAATTCCTAACCATACAATGTTTGAGGGTGAAAGTAATGCATAATAACTGGGTATGAAAGGGATATGATCAAAGTGTGAACTTGCCTTGTACTATTGATGAAGATGATTCGCACCCATAACTCCTGATAGTTCTACTCGTCACACTCCGGTCAATCTATCGTAAGCAAGCAATAGTAACCACACATAAGCAATCATGCAAAACAATAGGAAAAAAAATCTCGGAAACCTTCGAAAACAAGCAAATGACTCTTGCAACAGAAAACAATTTCTAAAAGTACCAAAATTAGATGGATTTGGCCTTATAAAAAAGTTTAGGTCAAGAGATTCGATTTGCAAAAAGAATCAACTAAATCAGAGTTACGGAACTGAAATTACGATCAAACAAAGTTCAAATACAAATCTGTTTGAATTCAAATTTTAAAAGTTTCAAAAACATGTTTAAGTTGATTATATGGATAGAGGGGGTCATAACGAAGAGGTGGGCATTGGTTTCATTGAAAACGGAGGTAAGTATAAAAAGATATGATTAAAATAAATTTGAGTATGAAACAAATTTCGAAATTTGAAAGTTGCAAAAAAGTTTATTTGATAGATTCATTAGATAGGTGGAATCAAGACAAAAATGTAGGTGCTGATTTCATCTAATTTGGACGAACGGGTAAAAAGTTATTGCTATTTGAAATATCAGGGCCAAATTGTTTTACGAAAGAAAAAATATCTACATAATAAGCTATGGAAGTATAAAAAAATTACGAAGAAAGATACCTTTATAAGGTAGAGAAAAGACAACTTCAGAGAGAGGAGACGACTTCCAGAATTTCCGCCGAAGAGGAGAAATATTGATTTAACCTGAGTCGGGTGATTTTTGGGGGCCCTATGAATCTATATTTATAGGTGAAAAAGTGGTTTAGGCGTCAAAGCCTAGGCAATGTGGGACTAAAGGTAGACGAAAAATAATCGAAACAAAGGAGAAAAGCTCGCACGGGCCTAAAGCTTTCGACCGCCGCGCGCGTACACGGGCTGCAGTTTTTTTATTTCGAAGTCCATTTTTTTTCTGAAATTTGTTTAAGAAAAAAAACTAAAATTAATGAAAAAAAAGAAAACAAAAAAAAATGGGCTGGCCTGCTGCTACTATGCTACGCTCGGGGGCGACGGTCAATTGTCGGTGCATATGCAGTTTTTTTAAATAGAAACAGAAAAGGAAATACTGAATAACGAAAATAAAATAAAATATTATATAGGCATATTATATATCGAAATTTTTAGAAAAATATTTTCTACAACATGAACATTTTTCTAGCATCAAATAAAATCCGCAAAATTCAATAAATCGAGAAGAGTGCTCTTGGTCCAATAAAATCTAATAAAAAATCATTTTAAAAATACCAAAATGATTTCAAATTTATTTCTCTCCAATTTTCTATTGTAGGGAATCATGTTACCCTATTTTCCATATATATATTTTTTGGAGAAAAATGATTTTAATAAAACTCAAATAACTCCAAATGGAAAATAATTTCGAAGGGACTTTAAATTTGATTTCTTTGAAACTCCCAACTCATATTTCATATGGTTTGAAGAAGTCATTTTATCTTCTCTCATGCAGTTTTTGAATTTGAAATATTTCCAAATAAACTTCAAATCTTTTCGAAACCCTTTTCATTTATTTAAATGGAAGAAGTCATGTCATCTTCTCTCCAGGGTTTTGTGTTGAAATGAATTTGAAATCCGGGAGATTAGAAAGCAAAGGTGAAAGTTTGGGAAAGTCCTTTTATTCCCTCTCATTTAACTTCTAAAAGTTTCAAATTTCACTCACCTTCAGCCAAATCAATCACACAACAATCAAACAAACAATCTATCTATCTATTTAATATAACATCCCAAAATTTAGAATTTTGGGATGTTACACACCCCGTGGGGTTCATCCCGATTCCTCGCGGGGAACAAAAGTAGAAGGCTATCTGAAGCTGTATCTGCGGGCGTCGCCGCGGACGCCATCATTGCCGGCGTTCTGGGAACGGGGGTACCCACACTTGCCTGCCTGCGGCCTGCGGCATGGCTCGGGGAGTGGACCAGTACGGCTCATCTTCATCAACACATACTGAAGACCCTCGTGAGGGGCCAAGCCTCGCGGGACGGACGACGGGAGACTTCCTCGGGCACAGCCTCGTCAGGCTGGCTCACGAGGAGGTGGAGAGATCAAGGCGGGGTACCTCATGAGGCGCCCGTGACGCAAGCCATGACGACCGAGGCCAGGCGGGCGCCGGCCTGCGCAGAGTCCTTGTTTCCTCTTTGGTGCAAAGGGGGAAAGCGCATGCAAGAGTATCAAGCAAATGCAACCATTTCGGTGCAACAAGACCAAGGCCAGCAGGGCGGCAGGATGGAGGTCATCGTGGTGCCCAAGCTGGCGTCACCGTCAGGATCCTTGGCAGCCGAAGACCAACTTTAGTCAGGATAAGTGTACTAGATGTTCCCCTTCGAAATGGCCAATTGTTGGCGCCCTTCCCGCTCAATATTTGGGAAGAGGCCCAGGGCCTCCATCTATAAATAGGACTAGCTACCCACAGGGTAGAGGCACCTGGAAATAGGCAAGAGAGAGAGAGAGAGAAGCTATTGAACTCACCCTAGCAGTTCATCGCACCAGCCAAGAACAGACCCTCGCGAGGTTGTTCTTCCCTCGTACTATTCTTCATCAGCCCCAGAGGCAATCCACCACACCACACGCTGTAGTAGGGTGTTACACCACAATGGTGGCCCGAACCAGTATAAACCCCGTGTCCTTTGTGTTGTTCTTCGTGTAGTTTAGATCCTTGCGAGGCGACGAGACACGGGTAGGCAGTAGGTGTGATCTCCGCACACACCCAAGAGTTAGAACCTTGAGGGTCTGCCGGAACCCGAAATCCGACATTTGGCGCGCCAAGTAGGGGTGCGCCGGAATCCGCCTTCCGTCGCCTCGTGTTTCGCCGCCCGTCGCTTCATCGTCATCATGTCCGGCGAGCCAACGGGCAATCCCGATCCCTGGGCCGCCTGGCCTGCCCACATAGAGTCGCTTGCCTAGGGCGACCTCAACCCCGTGCCCAGGCCCCTGTGCAGATGCGGCCGAGGGCCCGGCGGAGCCATGGGCGACGCGAGTCGAGGCGGCACCAGCTCTCACACCTCAAGCCACGCCGCAGCCACGGTGCCGTACTCCCGGCGGGAGCAGGCGAACTCAAGGGTCGCGCTCATGGTAGCTCGAGAACTACTACAATGCAGGCTATTGGAGGGCGGCCACGACGTGCTACTGGAGCGGGTGGCAGAGCTCCTGGGCTCCGCTGCCCCGGGGGCTAACCCCTTCTGCACCCAGCTGCCGCCTCCGGCCCAAGGCGGACCGCACAGAGGCCCCACGCGCGCCCGCACAGCTCTAAGCGGATTCCAGGGCCACTCCAACGCCAACCTGGCCGTCAGCGCCTGGCCACCAATAGTGCCGCCTCCGCCTCCGGCCAGCGAAGGGGGATCCACTACAGCCCACGGTCCTGGTGGGCCGCCGCGCTACCACTCCTTGGTTGGCACCTCGAGCAGAACTGCGTGGCACATGGGGCACTCTAGCGAGGCATTCGGGGCGGCGGCCCCGGAGGCGTATGTGCCCCACATGGTGGATCAAGTCCACGCGCAGGAGGAAGACCATGGCCAGTTCCTCGGCCCAGGCTGGGCAGAAGAGATACCCGAAGCTGAGCTCTTTCAGGAGCCCAGGGAAGGCCACGTAGACCGCGCCGGAGGCAGTGACTATCGGGTACCGCTAATTCCTCAGGAACAGGCATACAATAACCATGGATCACAGGAGGTACAGGTCGTCGCGGCGGGTGGCTGCCCCAATCCAGCAGCTCCCCACCCCTCAGGAGGAGGGCAGCGGGGGCTGCAGGAGAGGGGCCGAGATCCGGCCTCGCCCATGCGGGCGCTTCCGGAGCAAGCGTCCTCGGGAGGTAGGCCCTCTACGGGAGGTGCCTCAGGGCCTACCCCGGGCAGAGGATCCGTGGTCGTCGGGGAAGCTGGCTGGCGACCGCTCTATCCCTCGGGCGGCGTCCTCGGTCTCCGGCTGTCGTCGATGGCAATAGAGTGTGGCGCATATGGGACCTCGTCTGGCTATATGAAGCAAGGCGGTACACTGTGAAGAAGGCCCAAGGCTCAGAAGCTCTCCGCCCCGTGACACTCTCATGTAATAATGAGTGGGGCTGTACACGCCCCGGAGTCTCCGGAGAGCCGCCCTTGGGCCTCGGGGGCTCCCGCCCACACCCAGTGGCAGCACTTAGCTCCGCGCTGGTGAGAAGACGTCGAAGACTAGACTAGGTGCCGGGCGCGGCTTTTTATGCTTTTTTGCCTTTCCACTTGGTTGTCGCTTTTCCCCGTTTGGATTTAAGTTGGATTTGAGCTTGAAACTTGCGTGTGTTCGGGGAAGGGGTGTTTAGTCTCGTTCGAGCAATCTCTTGCGTTCTGGTTACCGCTTTGCGTCCATCCAGCTTCAGCTGCCTCCCCTCGGGAGCCCCTCGCGAGTCGGGCCAGGCCCAGCATGTGCGCAGCCCGGACTGCCATCGCCACACCCTCTCGGGAGGTTCTCATTACAGGTTCAATGGGCTCATTCAGGACGCACTCAGTGCACCACGGCCCCTCGCAGGCTCGCTCGGGGCCCACGCGGGTCGAAGGTAAACATGCCAGTTGACTCATCACAAAACTACTCGCTCGGTAAGGGCATGCAGGCGATATCATGTCTACAAATACGCTAACTGCAAGTTTTCACACGAGGGGCTCCCACTCCCAAAATGCTCTTACAACCCTCAGGACCAAGCCCGAAATCTCTCTGCGCGGGGTAAAAAGCAGGAATAGCGCGCGGTCAATCGGATAAATCCCCCAATGCATCCTCAGGGGCACCTCCAGAGTCGCCAGTGGCGTCGCTGGCCTCGCCGTCGCCTTCTACGCCGCTGCCATCAGCACCTGGGCCATTCACCACTCCGCCCTCATCAGCAGCTACGATCACACCGTTGTCATCTGCGGTGAAGGCCCTAACAAGGGCGTCCACATTATCTTCCACCCAATGCGCCAGATTGCCCCGGATTGCCAGGGGTATCGGTGCGATGGCGGCATCGAAGTCAAAATGGGGGTCCATGTTCTGAAGGTGACTGAAGACGCAAGAAAAAGCACGCCCAAGTAGGGCACAACTCCTCTCCTCCACCAACCTGTCGGCTCTACCCGACCGAGTCTCCAACTGCGTCACCACATCGGTGAAGAACTGAAGGTTACTAGCATAGTTAACCACATGAGGCTCCCCAACGGCTGCTTCGCAGATGTTGCCCAAGGCCGTGTTAGCTCTTTCCCGGAGCGTGCGGAGCATAGGGCTGTGCATGTGCTCCAAGGTCTGCCGCTGGCGTATCTCGTCCTCGTTCCGCCGCGTGACGGCCTCAGCCGCGTCCACCCTTTGATGGAGAAGAAGCGCCTCGGCGCGGGAGGAAGCCAGCTCCGCCTATGCCGTGCCAAGGGCAGCCCCGGCAGCGTCCGCACGCCGCGTCACTTCATCCAGCTTGGCCTTCAGGGCGGCGGTCCTGCCCTCTGCTTCGACCTTGATTAACTCCAGCCTCTCCTCGAACTCACGCTCGAGGTTCGAGCGGGCCCCGTCATCGATGCAAGGGCCGCCTCGCGCAACTCCACCTGCTGCTCCAAGGAGCTACTCCAGGCCCAGAGCTCCCACGCCGGCTGCTCTGCAGCCCTGCGCCGCCGGTCAGCCTCCTGGGCCTCCTCGACGGCCCGGGAGCTTCCAGCGACACCTCGGCCTTCTCGTTGTCAAGGTCACGCTGGTGGTGCGCAAGGGCAACCGCCACCTTCAGCTTGCGCCTCTCCTCAGCTAGGTGCAGGCCCTCGGCCTCAAGGCGCGCGTCCTCGCCGCCAAGATCCACACCGAGCTGGTTCACTGCGTCAGCCGCCCTCTGGAGAAACCCTTGGCAAAGGGCGCGGCGCTCCTGAGCGTGCTCGAGCACGTCTTCCGCGTCGTCCTCCGCCCCAGGCGTGCGCGGGGGGGGGGGGGGCACGAACCAGCACTCCCCCTCTGGGCAGGGGGCTGGGGGCTGGCGCCCTCGCGATGGCCGGACGGGCCTCGCCAGAAGTCTGGCCCAGAGCCGGTTCATCCTCCAAGGAAGAACGTAAGGCCGACCTCAGCTAGTCGCCGTCCACGACCAATCGAAGAGCCCAGGGCAGGCTGGCTATACCCCGGGAGGGCTCGCGAAGGAGGGTCACGAGGTTCGCAGAATCATGATGTGTCACAGGATGGCTCACCTCTCCAACCGGCCTCACCACAAGGGCAGTGCTTGAGCTTGGGGCGCTTGGGGACGGCGGAGAGGGCGAGGCCTGGAGGGATGGCTCCTCAGCTGTCTCCGTGAACTCGGCAGGAAGGGCCCTGCAGGGCAATGATCAGCTGAAGCAACGGGGAAGTGAGGGACTGAGAAAGGGGAAGGCTTACTCATCAATGGCGAAGTACTTCCTGCGCTTCAACAGGCGGCAAGGGTAATCATCACCCAAGGCCTCCTTTCTCTTTTGGAGAGCCTCGAAGTCCACGCGGAAGCGGCTTAGGAGCTCGGCGCAAGGGTCAGCCTGCGGCGAGGAAGAAGCGCTAATGAGACCGGCGTCGGGGGCATCACCCTGGTGCTCGCCGCCAGACGCCGCCGCGCGAAGGGTGGCCGTGGCTCAGGAGCCTCTGCCACGGGAGCCGCAGTCAGCGACTAAGACCTTCGGCCGCCGCCCTTGAGGCGGGCCTCGGGAGCTGCCGCCTCGGGGAGTTCCGCATGGCGTCATCATCCCGACGGGCGGCCCCTCGGCACCAAGTGCCCTTGCCTCCCAACTCCACCACTCGAGGAAGGACTGCTGCGGGCAACCGGGAGGGCAACCACCACAACTGGGTTCTCACGAGGTCCCACGAGGCTTGCGGGGCGCAGCCCCCATTCGTCGAAGCTGGGCATCTGCTTCACGAAATTAGCCCTGCTTGAGCAAAGGTACAGCAGGGCACCCCCTTGCCGGAGGCTGCCAGGGGAAGGGTCCCCAGCCAGGATCATGAGAAGCTCCCTCAGCACTTCAGGTGCCAGATCTTCCTCCTGGAGCCTCATGCGGTCTTCACGCCCCCCGAAGGCCCACATCCCGCGGGAATGGCGGTGGAGTGGGGCAATTCAACACAGGAGGAACTCCTTCACCACCTTGGGTGCCGTCACACCGAAGCGCCCTCAAGTTATAGCGATGCTGGCGAAGACGAGCCGAGGCTCGTGAGCTGCCTCGCCCCAGCCCGAATTGGGGATAGCGGGCAAGGTTGGCTCCGAGCGAGGCTGGGCCCTCAGAGCATCCACGTACAGCCACCGCTCTCGGAACCCAGTCGCAGGCGGAGGAAGGCTGAAATCAATCCCCGAGGCCGCCGTTTCTGGTGCGGCGAGGAAGCTCACGCACCCCGAGCATTGGGTGGGGTCACTGAGGCGCAAAGAGAAGAAGTGGCGCAGCAAGGCAACCGAAGGAGGAATGCCCACCATTGCCTCGCAAACGAAAGCGAAAACGGCAAGGAGAGCAATGGATTCGGGACCCAAGTGCATCATGTGGATCTGGTAATGGGAAAGTACGGCATTGAAGAAATCAGAAAAGGGGAACCAGGCGCCTACGTATGCCGGTAATCTGGGACCTCGGTGACTATCCTGTCAATGGAGAAGTGAGATCACGGGCCAGACTGCCGTCCTCCGCACTCATTGAAGATGGTGGCAAGGGCACGGTGACCTTATCCAAGCTCTTCCAGTTGAGTATGATCGGTGATCAGCGGCAGAGTCGGCAAGGGCGAAGCGGGCGAGGGCACAAAGCCGCCCTTTCCCTTTCTTTTGTCGGGCGCCATGGCGATGTGAAGGGAGAGAGGATTCACGATTGGATTGGAAGCGGAGGCTGGAGCTCGAGAGGAGGAAGAGCGAGGACGCGAGCGGAAAAGAAGAGGGATGACTGTGCAAATCATGGGTCCGCCTAAATTTGGGCGCAGAATAAGGAGGTGTCGGGGAACGTAGTAATTTCAAAATTTTCCTACGCACACGCAAAATCATGGTGATGGCATAGCAACGAGAGGGGAGAGTGTTGTCCACGTACCCTCATAGACCGTAAGCGGAAGCGTTATGACAACGCGGTTGATGTAGTCGTACGTCTTCACGATCCGACCGATCCATGCACCGAACGTACGGCACCTTCGAGTTCAGCACACGTTCAGCTCGATGACGATCCCCGGGCTCTGATCCAAAGCAAAGCTTGGGGATGAGTTCCACAAGACCTGACGGCGTGGTGGCGATGATGATGTTCTACTCTAGCAGGCTTCACCTAAACTCCGCGACGATATGACCGAGGTGGAATATGGTGGAGGGGGCACCGCATGTACAAGGAACGATCCAAAGATCAACTTCTGTGTCCTAGGGTGCCCCCCAGCCCCAGTCGATAAAGGAGCCAAGTGGGAGGGGGCGGCCGGCCAAGGAGGGCGCGCCAAGGGGGAGAATCCTACTCCAAGTAGGATTCCCCCCTCTTTCCTAGTCCAAGTAGGAGATTGAAAGGAAGGGAAGGAGGAGAAGGAAGGAGAGGGAGGAAAAGGAGGAAAGGGGGGCCGGCCCCCTAGTCCAATTCGGTTTGGGCTAGGGGGGCCGCGCGCCCTGCCTCCTCTCTTCCACCACTTGGCCCATGAGGCCCATTGCTTCTTCCTCGTATTCCCGTAACTCCCTAGTACCCCCGAAAATACCCGAATCACTCGGAACCTTTACGAACTCCGAATATAGTCGTCCAATATATCGATCTTTACGTCTCGACCATTTCGAGACTCCTCGTCATGTCCCCGATCTCATCTGGGACTCCGAACTCCTTCGGTACATCAAAACTCATAAACTCATAATATAACCGCCATCGAAACCTTGGCGTGCGGACCCTACTGGTTCGAGAACTATGTAGACATGACCTAGAACTATTCTCGGTCAAAAACCAATAGCGGAACCAGGATGCCCATATTGGCTCCTACATATTCTACGAAGATCTTTATCGGTCAAACCGCATAACAACATACGGTGGTCCCTGTGTCATCGGTATGTTACTTGTCTGAGATTCGATCGTAGTATCCAATACCTAGTTCAATCTTGTTACCGGCAAGTCTCTTTACTCGTTACGTAATGCATCATTCCGTAACTAACTCATTAGCTACATTGCTTGCAAGGCTTATACTGATGTGCATTACCGAGAGTGCCCAGAGATACCTCTCCGACAATAGGAGTGACAAAACCTAATCTTGAAATACGCCAACCCAACATGTACCTTTGGAGACACCTTTAGTACTCCTTTATAATCACCTAGTTACGTTGTGACGTTTGGTAGCATCCAAAGTGTTCCTCCGGTAAACGGGAGTTGCATAATCTCATAGTTACAGGAACATGTATAAGTCATGAAGAAAACAATAGCAACACTAAACGATCAAGTGCTAGCCAAACAGAATGGGTCATGTCAATCACATCATTCTCCTAATGATGTGATCCCATTAATCAAATGACAACACATGTCTATGGTTAGGAAACATAACCATCTTTGATTAATGAGCTAGTCAAGTAGAGGCATACTAGTGACTATATGTTTGTCTATGTATTCACACATGTATCATGTTTAAGTTAATACAATTCTAGCATGAATAATAAACATTTATCATGAAATAAGGAAATAAATAATAACTTTATTATTGCCTCTAGGGCATATTTCCTTCAGTCTCCCACTTGCACTAGAGTCAATAATCTAGCTCACATCACCATGTGATTTAACACTAATATTCATATCTGTATATGATTAACACCCATAGTTCACATCGTCATGTGACCAACACCCAAAGGGTTTACTAGAGTCAATAATCTAGTTCACATCGCTTATGTGATTAACACCCAAGGAGTACTAAGGTGTGATCATGTTTTGCTCGTGAGAGAGGCTTAGTCAACGGGTCTGTCACATTCAGAGCCGTATGTATTTTGCAAATATTCTATATCTACAATGCTCTCCACGGAGCTACTCTAGCTAATTGCTCCCACTTTCAATATGTATCCAGATTAAGACTTAGAGTCATCTGGATCGGTGTAAAAGCTTGCACCGATGTAACTTTTTACGACGGGCTCTTTTATCACCTCCATAATCGAGAAATATTTCCTTAGTCCTTACTAAGGATATTCTTGACCAATGTCCAGGGATCTACTCCTAGATCACTATTGTACTCCCTTGCCAAATTCAGAGCAAGGTATACAATAGGTCTGGTACATAGCATAGCATACTTTATAGAACCTATGACTGAGGCATAGGGAATGACTTTCATTCTCTTTTCTATTTTCTGCCGTGGTTGGGATTTGAGTCTTACTCAATTTCACACCTTTGCAACACAGGCAAGAACTCTTTCTTTGACTGTTCCATTTTGAACTATTTCAAAATCTTGACAAGGTATGTACTCATTGAAAATCTTATCAAGCGTCTTGATCTATCTCAATAGATCTTGATTCTCAATATGTAAGTAGCTTTACGGAGGTCTTTCTTTTAAAGAACTCCTTTCAAATACTCCTTTATGCTTTGCAGAATAATTCTACATTATTTCCGATCAACAATATGTCATTCACATATACTTATCAGAAATGTTGTAGTGCTCCCACTCACTTTCTTGTAAATACAGGCTTCACCGCAAGTCTCAGATAAAACTATATGCTTTGATCAACTTATCAAAGCGTATATTCCAACTCCGAGATGCTTGCACCAGTCCATAGATGGATTGCTGGAGCTTGCATATTTTGTTAGCACCTTTAGGATTGACAAAACCTTCTGGTTGCATCATATACAACTCTTCTTTAAGAAAACCATTAAGGAATGCAGTTTTGACATCCAATTGCCAGATTTCATAAATTGTGGCAATTGCTAACATGATTTGGACAGACTTAAGCATCGCTACAATTGAGAAAATCTCATTGTAGTTAGCACCTTGAACTTGTCAAAAATCTTTTTACGACAAGTCGAGCTTTGTAGATAGTAACACTACTATCAACGTCTGGCCTTCCTCTTGAAGATCCATTTATTTTCTATGGTTTGCCGATCATCGGGCAAGTCCACCAAAGTCCACACTTTGTTCTGATACATGGATCCTATCTCAGATTTCATGGCCTCCAGCCATTTTGCGGAATCTGGGCTCATCATCGCTTCCTCATATTTCGTAGGTTCATCATGGTCAAGTAACATGACTTCCAGAACAGGATTACCATACCACTCAGGTGCGGATCATACTCTGGAAGACCTACGAGGTTCTGTAGTAACTTGATCAGAAGTTTCATGATCATCATCATTAGCTTCCTCACTAATTTGTGTAGGAATCACTAGAACTGATTTCAGTGATGAACTATTTTCCAATTCAGGATAAGGTACAGTTACCTCATCAAGTTCTACTTTCCTCCCACTCACTTCTTTCGAGAGAAACTCCTTCTCTAGAAAGGATCCATTTTTAGCAACGAATATCTTGCCTTAGGATCAGTGATAGAAGGTGTACCCAACAGTTTCCTTTGGGTATTCTATGAAGATGCACTTCTCCAATTTGGATTTGAGCTTATCAGGGTGAAACTTTTTCACATAAGCATCACAGCCCCAAACTTTAAGAAACGACAACTTGGGTTTCTTGCTAAACCACAGTTCATATGGTGTCGTCTCAACGGATTTAGATGGTGCCCTTTTTAACGTGAATGCAGCTGTCTCTAATGCATAACCCCAAAACTGTAGTGGTAAATCAGTAAGAGACATCATAGATCGCACCATATCCAATAAAGTGTGGTTACGACGTTCGGACACACCATAACGTTGTGGTGTTCCAGGTGGCGTGAGCTGTGAAACTATTCCACATTGTTTTAGTTGAAGACCAAACTCGTAACTCAAATATTCGTCTCCACGATCAGATCGCGGAAACTTTATTTTCTTGTTACGATGATTTTTCCACTTCACTCTGAAATTCTTTGAACCTTTCAACTATTTCAGACTTATGTTTCATCAAGTAGATATACCCATATCTGCTGAAATCATCTTGTGAAGGTCAGGAAATAACGATACTTGCCACGAGCCTTCATACTTGCCACGAGCCTGCATACATCAGCATGTATTATTTCCAACAAGTCAGTAACTCGTTCCATTGTTCCGAAGAACGGAGTTTTAGTCATCTTGCCCAAAAGGCACGGTTCGGAAGCATCAAATGATTCATAACCAAGTGATTCTGAAAATCCATCTTTATGGAGTTTCTTCATGCGCTTTTACACCGATATTACCCAAAATGGCAAGTGCCACAAATAAGTTGCACTATCATTATTAACTTTGCATCTTTTGGCATCAATATTATGAATATGTGTATCACTACGATCGAGATCCAACAAACTATTTTTATTGTGTGTATGACTATTGAAGGTTTTATTCATGTAAATAGAACAACAATTATTCTCTGATTTTAAATGAATAACCGTTTTGCAATAAACTTGATCAAATCATATTCATGCTCAACGCAAACGCCAAATAACATTTATTTAGGTTTAACACTAATCCCAAAAGTATAGGGAGTGTGCGATGATGATCATATCAATCTTGGAACTACTTCCAACACTCATCGTCACTTCCCCTTCAACTAGTCTCTGTTTATTCTGTAACTCTGTTTCGAGTTACTAATCACAACAACCTAACAAGTATCAAATACTGTGGGCTACTATAAACACTAGTAAGGTACACATCAAGAATCTGTATATCAAATATACCCTTGTTCACTTTGCCATCCTTCTTATCCACCTAATATCTGGGCATTTCCGCTTCCAAAGGACCATTTCTTTTGCGATGTAAGCACTTTCGGTTTGAGGCTTTGGTCCAGCTTTGGTATTCTTCACGGAGTGACAACTTGTTTGCCATTCTACTTGAAGTTTCCCTTTCTTTCCCTTTGCCCTTTCTTGAAACTAGTGGTCTTGTCAATCATCAACACTTGATGCTCTTTCTTGATTTCTACCTTCGCTTGATTTACGCATCGCGAAAGAGCTTGGGAATTGTTTTCATCATCCCTTGCATATTATAGTTCATCACGAAGTTCTACTAACTTGGTGGTGGTGACTAGAGAATTTTGTCAATCACTATCTTATCTGGAAGATTAACTCCCACTTGATTCAAGCGATTCAAGTACCCAGACAATCTGAGCACATGCTCACTAGTTGAGCGATTCTCCTCCATCTTTTAGCTATAGAACTTGTTGGAGAATTCATATCTCTCAACTTGGGTATTTGCTTGAAATATTAACTTCAATTCCTTGAACATCTCATATGGTCAATGACGTTCAAAACGTCTTTGATGTACCGATTCTAAGCCGTTAAGCATGGTGCACTAAACTATCAAGTAGTCATCATATTGAGCTAGCCAAACGCTCATAACGCCGCAGACCGCTCCTCGCAATAGGTCTGTCACCTAGCGGTGCATTAAGGACATAATTCTTCTGTGCAGCAATGAGGATAAACCTCAGATCACGGATCCAATCTGCATCATTGCTACTAACATTTTTCAACACGATTTTCTCTAGGAACATATCAAAATAAACATATGAAAGTAACAACGCGAGCTATTGATCTACAACATAATTTGCAAAGTACTACCAGGAATAAGTTCATGATAAATTTAAGTTCAATTAATCATATTACTTAAGAACTCCCACTTAGACGGACATCCCTCTAATCCTCTAAGTGATTACGTGATCCATATCAACTACACCATGTCCGATCATCACGTGAGATGGAGTAGTTTCAACGGTGAACATCAATATGTTGATCATATCTACTATATGATTCACGCCGACCTTCGGTCTCCGTGTTCCGAGGCCATATCTGTTATATGCTAGGCTCGCCAAGTTTAACCCGAGTATTCAACGTGGTACAACTGCTTTTGCACCCGCTGTATTTGAACGTAGAGCCTATCACACCCGATCATCACGTGGTGTCTCAAAGACGAAGAACTTTCGCAACGGTGCATACTGTGGAAAAACACTTCTTGATAATTAGTGAGAGATCATCTTAAAATGCTACCATCAAACTAAGCAAAACAAGATGTATAAAAGATAAACATCATATGCAATCAAAATATGTGACATGATATGGCCATGATCATCTTGCGCCTTTGATCTCCATCTCCAAAGTACTGTCATGATCTCTATCGTCACTGGCATGACACCATGATCTTCATCGTCTTGATCTATATCAATGTGTCGTCACATGGTCATTTCGCCAACTATTGCTCTTGCAACTATTGCTATCGTTTAGCGATAAAGTAAAGCAATTATTTGACACTTCCATCTTATGCAACAAAGAGACAACCATAGGACTTCTGCCAGTTGCCGATAACTTCAACAAAACATGATCATCTTATACAACAACTTATATCTCATCACGTCTTGACCATATCACATCACAACATGCCCTGCAAAAACAAGTTAGACGTCCTCTACTTTGTTGTTGCAGGTTTTACGTGGCTGCTACGGTATGAGCAAGAACCGTTCTTACCTACGCATCAAAACCACAACGATAGTTCATCAAGTTGGTGATGTTTTAACCTTCGCAAGGACCGGGCGTAGCCACACTCGGTTCAACTAAAGTTGGAGAAACAGACACCCGCTAGTCACCTATGTGCAAAGCATGGCGGTAAAACCAGTCTCGCGTAAGCGTACGCGTAATGTCGGTCCGGGCCGCTTCATCCAGCAATACCGCTGAACCAAAGCATGACATGCTGGTAAGCAGTATGACTTGTATCGCTCACAACTCACTTGTGTTCTACTCGTGCATATAACATCAACGCATAAAACCTAGGCTCGGATGCCACTGTCGGGGAACGTAGTAATTTCAAAATTTTCCTACGCACACGCAAGATCATGGTGATGGCATAGCAACGAGAGGGGAGAGTGTTGTCCACGTACCCTCGTAGACCGTAAGCGGAAGTGTTATGACAACGCGGTTGATGTAGTCGTACGTCTTCACGATCCGAAAGATCCAAGCACCGAACGTACGGCACCTCGGAGTTCAGCACACGTTCAGCTCGATGATGATCCCCGGGCTCCGATCCAAAGAAAGCTTCGGGATGAGTTCCACAAGACGACATTGTGGTGACGATGATGATGTTCTATCGCGCAGGGCTTCGCCTAAACTCCGCGACGATATGACCGAGGTGGAATATGGTGGAGGGGGCACCGCACACGGCTAAGGAACGATCCGTAGATCAACTTCGTGTTCTAGGGTGCCCCTGCCTCGTATATAAAGGAGCCAAGGGGAGGGGGCGGCCGGCCAAGGAGGGCGGCTGAAGGGGAGAATCCTACTCAAGTAGGATTCCCCTCTTCCTAGTCCAAGTAGGAGAGGGAAGGAAGGAAGGAGAAGGAGAAGGAAGGAAAGGGAGGAAAAGGAGGAAAGGGGGGCTGCCCCCTAGTCCAATTCGGTTTGGGCTAGGGGGGCCGCGCGCCCTGCCTCCTCTCTTGCACCACTTGGCCCATGAGGCCCATTGCTTCTTCCTCGTATTCCCGTAACTCCCTAGTACCCCCGAAAATACCCAAATCACTCGGAACCTTTCCGAACTCCGAATATAGTCATCCAATATATCGATCTTTACGTCTCGACCATTTCGAGACTCCTAGTCATGTCCTTGATCTCATCCAGGACTCCGAACTCCTTCGGTACATCAAAACTCATAAACTCATAATATAACTGTCATTGAAACCTTAAACGTGCGGACCCTACGGGTTCGAGAACTATGTAGACATGACCTAGAACTATTCTCGGTCAATAACCAATAGCGGAACCTGGAAGCCCATATTGGCTCCTAAATATTCTAGGAAGATCTTTATTGGTCAAACCGCATAACAACATACGTTGTTCCCTTTGTCATCGGTATGTTACTTGCCCGAGATTCGATCGTCGGTATCCAATACCTAGTTCAATCTCGTTACCGGCAAGTCTCTTTTACTGCTACGTAATGCATCATTCCATAACTAACTCATTAGCTACATTGCTTGCAAGGCTTATAGTGATGTGCATTTCCGAGAGGGCCCAGAGATACCTCTCCATAATCGGAGTGACAAAACCTAATCTCGAACACGCCAACCCAACATGTACCTTTGGAGACACCTGTAGTACTCCTTTGTAATCACCCAGATTACGTTGTGGACGCTTGGTAGCACCCAAAGTGTTCCTCCGGTAAACGGGAGTTGCATAATCTCATAGGTACAGGAACATGTATAAGTCATGAAGAAAGCAATAGCAACACACTAAACGATCAAGTGCTAGGCTAACGGAATGGGTCATGTCAATCACATCATTCTCCTAATGATGTGATCCCATTAATCAAATGACAACACATGTCTATGGTTAGGAAACATAACCATCTTTGATTAATGAGCTAGTCAAGTAGAGGCATACTAGTGACTATATGTTTGTCTATGTATTCACACATGTATCATGTTTCCGGTTAATACAATTCTAGCAAGAATAATAAACATTTATCATGAAATAAGGAAATAAATAATAACTTTATTATTGCCTCTAGGGCATATTTCCTTCAGGAGGCGTGGGGAAACAGGGACGCCCACGTCCAATCAACCGCCACTCGGCGCCCAAGGCCGCAGGCTGATGGGGCCCGCGGCGCTTCGCACTTGCCCCTTCACTTCTCTGCTAAGCCAAGTCCGGGAGCGCCTTTGGGTCTGGGCTATCACATGCTCGTGAACGGGGTAGCCAGAGACTTGCTCCTGCAGGCGTGTCTGGGAGTGGCCCAAGATGGCCCATCTTCATCAACACATACTCAAGACCCTCATGAGGGGCCAAACCTCATGAGGACGATGGGAGACTTCCTTGGGCACAGCCTCGTCAGGCTGGCTCGCGAGGAGGCGGAGAGATCAAGGCGGGGTACCTCACGAGGCGCCCGTGATGCAAGCCATGACAACCGAGGCCAGGCGGGTGCCAGGCGGGCGCCGGCCAATGCGGAGTCCTTGTTTCCTCTTTGGTGCAAAGGGGACAATCGCAGGCAAGAGTATCAAGCAAAGGCAACCATTTCGGTGCAACAAGACCAAGGCCAGCAGGGCGGCAGTATGGAGGTCATCGTGTAGCCCAAGCCAAGGCCACTGCTTAGGATCCTTGGCACCAAGACCAACTTTAGTCAGGATAAGTGTACTAGATGTTCCTCTTCGAAATGGCCAATTGTTGGCGCCCTTCCCGCTCAATATTTGGGAAGAGGCCCAGGGCCTCCATCTATAAATAGGACTAGCCACCCACAGGGTAGAGGCACCTGGAAATAGGCAAGAGAGAGAGAGAGAAGCGATTGAACTCACCCTAGCAGTTCATCGCACCAGCCAAGAACAGACCCTCGCGAGGTTGTTCTTCCCTTGTACTATTCATCATCAGCCCCAGAGGCAATACACCACACCACACACTGGAGTAGGGTGTTACACCACAATGGTGGCCCAAACCAGTATAAACCTCGTGTCCTTTGTGTTGTTCTTCGTGTAGTTTAGATCCTTGCGAGGCGACGAGACACGGGTAGGCAGTAGGTGTGATCTCCGCGCGCACTCCAGAGTTCGAACCTTGAGGGTCTGCCGGAACTCGAAACCCGACAATCATCAACAGTGGGCCACGGGAGGCCGATGCCAACCCCATCCAGATCAGCAGCAACGTAGAGCAGACGCTGCTGCTGCGCTCCGGACACGACGGGAGCTCGGGGGCACGTAGGTGTCATCGCTCGTCTTCGGAGTCTCGTTAGGCTCAGGAGAGCTGTTGGACTCCCAGGCGCCATCGCTGCTACTGTAGGGACTGCCGGCATGGTCGACGGCGGGCCTAGCGCCAGCCGCCGCGTCATCCCGGCGGCTCCTTCCCGAGCAGCATTCCATCCGGTGGCCTTCCTCATCGAAGACATTGAAGAATAGCGTGGAGGCGCCATCGTACTCGAAGTGGAAGGCGAGGGCCCCCTCTGCGCGACAGATGCGGGCCACCTCGCCCCATCCGCGGGTCATGAAGATCTTTCCCGGGGAGTGGCCCCCTCGGTGTCACCTCTTCAGCAAAGAACTGCGGGAATCGGATCCATGTGTGCGGCGGCATGCCCGCCCACACCATGAGTTCACGCGAGGAGCCCTCGGCGTGAGTTTGAGGGGCGGCGGCACGCACCGCAACAGCATGGCTTCTGCAGCCAGGGTGACGCGAGCCGCTGACTCCCTCTCCGGGGCCTCACCCATGGGCGAACAAGGGCAGTGGGTAGCTGGGGGGAGGCCACTAGTACCAAGGCCTCGTCACCTCTCGCCCCAAGAAGACGTCTCGGGAGCGAGCCAGCCTCTTCTTCGGTGGGAGAGGCCCCAACTCTTCGCGGGGTTTTTTTCCCTTCTCAACAAGTGGAGAATCTCAGACGACGCCATGGGTGTCGCTGCAAGGCGATGAAGCAAGGAAGAAGAAGAAGCAGGCGAAATGGAGGAATAGATGGGAATGGGGTCTCCGCCCCTTGCCTCATTTATAGCCAGGGGGAGGCCAACCATCGACCTCCACGATTACAGGTCATGATGGTTTTTCTGCATGCAGCAAGGACTCGTCAAGTCGGGTAGTTGCCGAGGCAGCGTGGGGAAGCGGAGGCGCCCACGTCCCTTCAATCGCCATGCGTCAATCAAGGCCACAGGCGGTTGGGGCCCGCGGTGCTCTGCATTTGCCCTTTGGCTTCGCTTTCAGCCAAGTCTGGCACGAAGCGCACTTTGGGCCTGTGGGCAACTATCGGCCCGGGAACGCTGGTACCAGACTTGCTCGCTCATGCCCACGGTGTGGCTCTGCGAGTGGCCTAGTACGGCCCATCTTCACCAAACAACCACTCATGACCCTCATCAGGGGCCAAGCCTCGCGAGGCGAACGGCACAAGACCTCCTCAGGGGCGGCCTCACTAGGTTGGCTCGCGAGGAGCGGAGACATCAAGGCGGGGGACACATCGTGAGGCTCCCGTGACGTGAGCCATGATGACCAAGGCCAGGCGGGTGCCAGCGGGCGCAGAGTACCAGTTTCCCCTTTGGTGCTGAAGAGGCAGGCGCAGGCGAGGAGTCCCGAGGCGTCAGGCAAAGGTTTCCATATCGGTGCAACAAGACCAAGACCAGCAGGACAGCAGGATGGAGGTCATCGCGGAGCCCACTGCGGCGTCACCACCAAAGCCCTTGGCAGCCGGAGACTACTTTTGTCAGGATAACTTGTACTAGTTGTCCCCCTTCAAAATTGGCCGTTGTGGGATCCCTTCCCACCTACATCTGGGAAGAGCACCGGGGCCTCTATAAATAGGACTAGCCACCACCATAGAAGGGAGACGAACCTTGGATCAGATCCATTCCACCGAGACCACCTCACCAGCTCATAGATCTCGAGAACACCTTTCCTCAGGAGGCTGTTCATCCCTTCTACTTGTTCATCCTCAGCCTACAAGGCAATCCACCACACCACACTAGAGTAGGGTATTACACCACAATGGTGGCCCGAACCAGTATAAACCCTTGCATCTTGTGTTCTTGGAGTTCGTCGAGCTAGGCCGTGGGATCGTTGAGCGAGCGAATTAGGGAGATAGAGTTCTTCGTGCGCACCCCAGTGTTCGAACCTCAAGGGTTTGCCGGAACCCAGAATTCGTCAGTGATGGTGTCTAGATTGGATCTGGTGGTTCTAGATTCTCCGGCGGCTGGAATTGATTTTCATCGACTCCCCTAGGGTTTCTGGAATATTGGGGTATTTATAGAGCAAAGAGGCGGTTCAGGGGGCACCCAAGGTGGGCACAACCCACCTAGACGTGCCTGGGCCCCCAGGCGCGCCCTGGTGGGTTGTCCTACCCTCAGAGCACCCCAAGGTGCTTCTTCGGCCCACTGGATGTCTTCTGGTCCAAAAAAAGCTCCAAAAAGTTTTGTTGCGTTTGGACTCCGTTTGGTATTGATTTCCTGTGATGTAAAGAACATGTAGAAAACAACAATTGGCACTTGGCACTATGTCAATAGGTTAGTACCAAAAAATGATATCAAATGACTATAAAATGATTATAAAACATCCAAGACTGATAATATAACAACATGGAACAATAAAAAATTATAGATACGTTGGAGACGTTTCAACATCTTTAAGATTAATTCATGCTCGTCCTCGAGTAGGTAAATGATAAAAACAGAATTTTTGATGTGGAATGCTACCTAACATGTCATCTCATATTCTTTTCTTTATAGCATGGACATTTGGACTTTTATGTGATTCAAAGCAATAGTTTAGTATTGACGTCATGACTTAAATACTCAGGCATGTCAACAAGCAACCATGTCTTTCAAAATATCAATTCTAAATAAGTTATCCCTAGCCCATCATGCTCAGTCATTGATCCATTCATGAAACACACTCACATATTAACACCACCCAATACTCAAGTATGATCATAGTGCCTCCTAGTTGGTGCTTTTATAAGAGAAGATGGAGACTCAAATTGAAAATAAAAATTGCATAAAGTAAAAGAAAGGCCCTTCGTGGAGGTAAGTAGGGATTTGTAGAGGTGCCAGAGATCAAAGTGAAAAACATAGAGATAAAAACATTTTGGGACGTGTTTCTTTCCCACCAACGAAAATGACTTAGAGTTCCCAACACTTTCCATGCTAGATATATCATATGTGGTTCCCAAAGAGAAAGTAAAGTTTATTCCTTTTTCCACCATACTTTCACTTTCCATGGCTAGCTGTATCCATGGTTGCCGTCCATACCAACACTTTCCAAGGAATTTATTATTTGAAAACATAAAGTAAATTCATTTTTCATTTCGTACTGGGCATCCCTAATAACTTTGCCTTACTCTCGTGCAATGACAAGTGAATAAACACTCATCGTGAGAATAACACATCTATCATGGAAAATATTATCCACCCCTCACGGCCTCGCGAGCGGTACGAACACACAAAAGAGAAGTTTATTTTGATAATTAGTGATGGCACATACAAATTTGCTTAGAACGGCAAAAAATACTGCATTTAGGTAGATATAGTGGACTCGTGTCACAAAACTGGTTTAAAGGTTTTTGGATGCACAAGTAGTGATCATACTTAGTGCAAAATGAAGGCTAGCACAGGATTGAGAAGCGACCAAGCAAGAAACGAATAATCTCATAAGCGAGCATGAAGCAACATTAACACTAAATAATGCACCATAAGTAGGATGTAATTTCATTGCATGACTATTGACTTTCGTGCTTGCATGGGGAATCATAAACCTTAACACCAATATTCTTACTAAAGCACAATTAGTCATCAACATGACTCACATATCACATCATCATATCTCAAAACTATTACAAGGAATCAAGTTTATTTTGTCCAATGATCTTCATGAAATTTTTATTATATCCTTCTTGGATATCTGTCACTTTGGGACTAATTTTCATGTGTTGCTTTTAATAAGCTCAAACAAATATAAGTGAAGATCATGAGCATAATATTTCTTTTTCTCAAATTAATTTAAGTGAAGCAAGAGAGAATTTCATGAAAATTTACTAACTCTCAAATAAATATAAGTGAAGCAAGAGAGCATTTCTTCAAAAACAACTAAGCACACCATGCTCAAAAAGATATAAGTGAAGCACTAGAGCAAATCCATAGCTCATAAAGATGTAAGTGAAGCATAGAGAGCAATTCTAACAAGTCATGGCATAATTTTGGCTCTCCCAAATAGGTGTGTCCAGCAAGGATTCAAGATTTAAAAAGCAAAACAAAACAATCAAAGACTCATATCATACAAGATGCTCCAAGCAAAACTCATAGTATGTGACGAATAAAAATATAGCTTTGAGTAAAATACCGATGGTCGTTAGAAGAAAGAGGGGATGCCACTCGGTGCATCCCCAAGCTTAGTTGCTTGCTTCTCTTTGGATAATAACTTGGGGTGCCATGGGCATCCCCAAGATTAGGCTCTTCTTACTCCTTATTCCTTCATCCATCGTAAGATAACCAAAAATTTGAAAACTTCAATCACACAAAACTCCAACAAACCTTCGTGAGATCCGTTAGTATAAGAAAGCAAATCACTACTATAAGTGTTGTACCAAACCAATTCATATTTAATTATTGCATTATATCTACTGTATTCCAACTTTTATACGGCAAAAACTCATCAAAGAAAACCATAGAATCATCAAAACAAGCACACAACGCAAAGAAATCAGAATCTGTCAAAAACAGAACAGCCTGTAGTAACCTGAGTATTTCGAATACTTATGAAACTCCAAAAATCCTGAGAAATTAGGAAAACCTGGGAAATTTGTATGTTAATCTTCCGCAAAACGAAATGGTATAATATCACGCTCTGGTTAAAAATTAGAATTGTTTTCATGAGCGTGAAAGTTTCTGTTTTTTTCTGCAAGATCAAACAACTATCACCCAAGCAAATCCTAAAGGCTTTATTTGGCACAAACACTAATTAAAACACAAGAAACACAATAATAACATTAGACTAATTGTGCAAACACTCAAGAACATAAAGCAAAAATAAAAAATAAATTTTATTCATTGGGTTGCCTCCAACAAGCGCTATAGTTTTACGCCCCTAGCTAGGCATAAAATAAGGACCTAAGTTTTGTCATCCTTGTTTCGAGATACATAAGATGCCCTCATGATTGATTCATATGGAGGCCTAATTCTTGTTCCAGGGAAGTGTTCCATTCCCTTCCTTAGCGGAAATCGAAACTTAATATTGTCTTCTTTCATATCAATCACGGCACCAATGGTGCGTAAAAATAGTCTATCAAGGATAATTGGACAAGACAGATGACAATCAATATCAAGAACAATAAAATCTATGGGCACATAATTCCTATTTGAAAGAATAAGAACATCATTAATTCTTCCCATATGCTTTTTAATAGTAGAGTCCGCCAAGTGTAAATTTAAAGAACATTCTTCAATATCGGTAATATCAAGCACATCACATAAAGACTTCGGAATTGTAGAAACACTACCACCCAAGTCACGCAAAGCAAAACACTCATAAGTTTTAATCTTGACTTTGATAGTAGGTTCCCATTCATCATGTAATTTTCTAGGAATTGAAACTTCTAATTCCAACTTTTCTTAAGCTTTCATCATACCATCAACAATATGTTTAGTAAAAGCTTTTTTTTGTTCATAAGCATGGGGTGAATTTATCATGGATTGCAACAAAGAAATACAATCAATCAAAGAGCAACTATCATAATTAAAGTCTTTGTAATCCAAAAGAGTGGGTGCATCGCAAGTT
This sequence comes from Aegilops bicornis, assembly GCA_021605145.1. Lineage (NCBI taxonomy): Eukaryota > Viridiplantae > Streptophyta > Magnoliopsida > Poales > Poaceae > Aegilops > Aegilops bicornis. Next base: position 150,486,018 of record CM038670.1, on the reverse strand, counting down.
AAAGTCTTGACCTCTTCAAACCCACTTTTATCAATTTTCTCAACTAGATATTCACCCTCCAAATTATCGGGACGCCTTCTAACTAAAGTTGACTCTTCTCCAGTCCCTTTTTAATCAATCTTAACTTTACTAAACAAGGAATAAATATAAGAAACACCAATCATTTTAAGATCTTCATCACTTTTATGAAAGCAATCACTAGAAAACGCTTTTTCTAAAATGTATCTTCTAGCTCTAAGCATAGCGGTTCTTTTATTACTTTCATCCATAGAAACATAAAGAGCTTTAATTGATTCCTCTACCTTTGGCACAAAAATTTTCATCTTGAGATTTTCCACATCATTAGAAATTCTATCAACACTTCTAGACAAATCATCAATTTTATTCAAATTTTCTTCTATTGTAGTGTTGAAAACTTTTTGCGTTTTGATAAATTCTTTAATATTATTCTCAAGATCAGAGGTGTTCCTATTATTATTGAGAGATTGATTTCCATAGGAATTACCATAATTATTAGAGGAATTACTAGGAAAAGGCCTAGGATTAAAATTACCTCTATAAGAATTGTTGTCTAAATTATTTCGCGAGATAAAATTCGCATCTATGGCATCACTATATTTCTCAGTCAAAGTAGTAAAAGGCATAACATTCAAATCAATAGGAGCACTTTTACTAGCAACCAATTTCATAAGAGCATCAACTTTTTTCACTCAAAGAGCAAACTTCTTCAACTGAATAAACTTTTTTACTAGTAGGAGCTCTTTGGTATGCCATTGTGAATAATTTGCCATAATAATATTATCAAGAAATTTGGTGGCTTCACCCAAAGTAATTTCCATAAAAGTACCACTCATGCGGAATCTAAAAGATTACGAGAAACAAAATTCAACCCTCAAGATAAATTTTTTGTATGATCATCCAAAGATTTAACCCATGAGTTGGGAAATTCCTTAGCATCATTTTCATCCTTTCTCAAGATTGTGCAACATGCTCATGTTCAAGTTTCTTGAAATTCATGATCTGGGTTCTAAGAGATAAAATTTTTGTGGGAGGAAAATACTTAGTGATAAAAGCATCTTTGCACTTATTCCAAGAATCGATACTATTGCGAGGCAAAGGAGAAAACCAAATTTTTGCAGAATCACGCAAAGAAAATGGAAATAATTTCATCTTCACAACATCATTGTCCACATCTCTTTTCTTTCGCATATCTCATAATTCCACGAAGGTATTAAGATGGGACGCGGCATCACTGGTGCGCGTCGGTGCTATACAAATGGTTTTCAACCCCTTTCCGCGACGACATTTGGAACCGTCGCCAAGTGAGTGTGGGCGATAGGGGCGTCCTTCCCACACGCACCGTAAACCATCGGGATATGCCCTCTGGCACACACGCCGCCAAAATGAGGTCGTGTAATCAAGCAACCAAATACGGTTATACGACATAATCGTGCTAAAAATACAATTATACAAAGCTAAATCATTTTCGGTCGTAAGTACATCCCACACACCAGTCCTCACAAACGTTCGTTCGTCAGATATACATCCCACAGTCACTCCAAGGAAAACGCTTATGCAAGGTGGCGAACGCAAACAGTTTTCAAGAGAATGTCGTGTGTGATTGTTCATTGATCCAACACGGTTTATTCCTAGAAACTGTGTGTTGCCTGAGGTCATCGCCCACGGTGTTTCCTCAATAACCGTTTGAAATAGGAAACCCAATTAGCAAGCTAATTGGCATATTATTAATAATCCATTTACTAATCTAATTGACATTCGTATTAAGCACATAATATATTCCATTTCCATATTAAGGAAGCAGGATTTCATAATTGAAATACGCCGGAGTACAACATGATATAGCTTCAAAGACTACTACCCCATTACACAATCGCACCAAAGAAGAAGTTTCACATGCAACATCTAGAACCTTTCGAAATTGGCATCATAGAGGATACATAGAGAGATGCATATCATCTGGAAAACTACTGAAGCGGAAGGGGAATATTGAGCCTTCATTCATGTTGAAGGTCTTTGCAACTTTAGGCCAGTGCGTGTGGATGATTGACCGTCCATCCTTTGACCTCTTCAGGAACACTTCAATATTGAACCGTGGGTGTTGTATGAAAACTTTATCAGCCTTCCCGACTACGAGGTGGTTTGAGAGGTAATCATCAGTGAACCCTGAAAATAAGGATGTGCATAACTGTCTTCTCTATATTGGAAATGGAGCAAAGGAATAAAAAAGGCAAGGTATAATAGTTAGTACCATCTTGTAAATCTCAATGCTTCCCATTGTTTCCCTGCAACAAATATAATGTAGTTAGTCATCAGGTTAAGTAAGGGTTCGCATGCCTATCAGTAAAACATGTTGATGATAAATAAGCACATTGCAGATTCATTAGATTAATTCAAGCCACATGGAAAACCCATTTATCCAAACCAAGAATGATTAAGAACTAGGAAATATAGCACTTGTATATGTTTCTCATGTATTAAGTGCAGCCAAATTTGATTTATTCCTCACATGGTATGCAATAACAAAATGCAGCCACAACAATTGAACATCGCATTGCATAATTGAACCAAGCAGTTAACTAAACACCAGAACAAATGAACCAAACGTTAACTGAGCACCACATTGCACAATATAAGATACTCATAATAGAAGATCAGATAGTTAACCAAACCAAGCATGCCTAACAACTTGGAAATATAGCAATTGTATTTGTTTCTCATGTATTTAGTACATCCAAATTCGATTTATTTCTCACATGGTATACAATAATAGAATGCAGCCACAACAATTGAACATCGCATTGCAGAATTGAACCAAGAAGTTAACTATACACCACAACAAATGAACCAAACGTTAACTGAGCACTAGATTGCACAATATACCATACTCGTAATAGAAGATCAGATAGTTAACCAAACCAAGCATGCTTAACAACTTGGAAATATTGCACCCTGAAGAATTGAACATCACATTTGTAGAACTGAACCAAGCAGTTAAGTGGACACCACATTGCACGGCATATATAAAATATACACTATAGCATAAGATTGCATGTTAAAATTAGATATAAAAATTCACTAGAATTTGTTAAGAAAAGGCAGTAGCTAGCAAACTGAACATGGGTCCTTATAGTGAGCTAATAAGACAAGCTACTCCTCATTGTCGGAGATATCGATGACGAATGGCTCCTTGGACATGGAAGAGGGTGAGGCCTCTGCTTCGTGGGTGCCCTCGTTGTAGTGGTGAGTTACCTGAGCCACGCCAGGCACCAACTTGCTAGCTCTCGAGATGAGGTAAGCACGTGCACGCTGAGAAAACACCTCGTAGTCTTCGTCGATGGCGCCGACGGTGGCCTCGAGAAAACGCCATGAACTGTCGTTTAAAGAAGCCAACCGCGTCATGGTGTCGGTGCATGAGGCGTCAACGGTGGCCTCGACGGCGAGGTGCTCCTCCAAGATCTGGGGATCGGCACGAACGGCAGCCATCGCGACCTCATCCACGCGTGCGGCCGTGATTTGCTTGTCCACTACCAAATGCTCCTTGAGATCCTGGCTATACTGCGTGCACCATGGCTTAGGGCGGCGCTTATTGGTGGAGGGGTCGGTGATTTGGGTGGAAGGTGTCTCGCTCGCGCCGGCGATCGGGGCATGTGGGATGTGGAAGGAGGAGGACGATAGGGGTCGGGTGTGGATTACCTGCCTGGATAGGCGAGGGCGAGTAGCGTGAAGGAGGGTCGCCTGTGAGGAGGTGGCGCTGCAAGTAAGGAGTGAAGGTTTCAACTTGGAAAGAAAGGCGGAAGCAGGGAATGTGGCTTTTGGTAAGGGGAGGGGCGGAGGTAGATATTTCATGAAGTTTAAATCTTTGGAATCGCGTCAATAAAAAAATCGGGCGCAAAAGTGCCATCGTATTACGGTCCTTTTTAGAGCAGGATGCGGACTATAGCCGTCGCACCTTCTCGTAAGTCGTATGTGTAATATACTCTGACGTTGCTCCAAGATATTTTGTGCTGCATCTCATACGGTTGGTTATAATAAACTTTGTGGGATCCACTTGATTGTTTGTCTTGATTTGAATTACATAATGGGGTCATAGCGTCCATGGATGGTGTTTGAATTGCTAGACCTTTTATCTCCAGTGAACATGCAGTTATATGTGTGTCATAAAAGAATTGGAATTATTCAGGGTTCAATTGGACATTTTTATGCATTAAGTGAGTTTTCAATGCATTTATGTGCATAATTCAAATTTGAACTACATACACATGCTCCAGTGCATATAAGTTGGTTGAAAAATCAAATCTTTGTCCTTGGGTGCATGCTTAGGTCCCATGCAAGAAGTGGTAATGAATGTCAAACACCCTGCCACCGTCACGCGGCCGCAAACATTGAGATACCTGGTTTTTAAATTCTAGTAATTCAAAACTCGTTTGAAATTCATGAAACTTGGCATGCTATCATGGAGCGGCATCAACACGTTGTGGTAATTTTTTTTGTCCCATTTGGGGCAGGTTTGGGTATATGTTTCTCACAAACCAAAGCTTCTCACAACAAGCATGATGGTTTCGGTAGGGAATTCCCCACCTTTGGGGACGAAACGATACCCATTGCCTCTTATTGCTTTCAAAAAATTTCTCATGTCAACATAGAACAACAGGAGTGTTATGTTATTTTTTGTGATTTTCGGGGTTCGTTTGGACATTTTTAGGCATTAACTGAGTTTTCAATGCATTTATGTGCATAAGTCAAAGTTCAACTACATGCACATGGTCTAGTGCATATAAATTGGTTGAAAAATCAAATCTTGTTCCTTGGGTGCATGCTTAGGTCCCATGCAAGAAATGGGAATGAATGTCAAACACCCTGCCACTGTCACTCGGCCTTAAACATTGAGATACCTGGTTTTTAAATTCTAGTAAATCCAAAACTCGTCTGAAATTCATGAAACTTGGCATGCTATCATGGAGCGGCATCAACACATCATGGTAAATTTTTTGTCCCATTTGGGGCAGGTTTCGGTATATGCTTCTGACAAACTAGAGCTTCTCACAACAAGCATGATGATTTCGGTAGGGAACGCCCCACATTTGGGGACGAAACGGTATCCATTGCCTCTTATTGCATTCAAAAAGAATTGCGTGTCAACATACAACAACAGGAGTGTTGTGTTACTTTTTGTGATTTTTCGGGGTTCGTTTGGACATTTTTATTCATTAAGTGAGTTTTTAATGCATTTATGTGCACAGTTCAAATTTGAACTACATGCACATGCTCCAGTGCATATAAATTGGTTGAAAAATCAAGTCTTTGTCATTGGGTGCATGTGTAGGTCCCATGCAAGAAATGGGAATGAATGTCAAACACCCTTGCACCGTCACTCGGCCGCAAACATTGAGATACCTGGTTTTTAAATTCTAGTAAAGCCGAAAATCGTCTGAAATTCATGAAACTTGGCATGCTATCATGGAGCGGCATCAACACGCCGTGGTAATTTTTTTGTCCCATTTGGGGCAGGTTTGGGTATATGCTTCTCATAAACCAGAGCTTCTCACAACAAGCATGATGGTTTCGGTAGGGAACGCCCCACTTTTGGGGACGAAACGGTACCCACTACCTCTTATTGCTTTCATCAAATTTCTCATGTCCACATAGAACAACATGAGTGTTGTGTTATTTTTTGTTATTTTTGGGGTTCGTTTGGACATTTTTATGCATTAAGTGAGTTTTCAATGCATTTATGTGCATAATTCAAATTTGAATTACATGCACATGCTCCACTGCATATAAATTGGTTGACAAATCAAATAGTTGTCCTTGGGTGCATGCTTAGGTCCCATGCAAGAAATGGGAATGAATGTCAAACACCCTGCCACCGTCACTCGGCCGCAAACATTGAGATACCTGGTTTTTAAATTCTAGTAAATCCAAAACTCGTCTGAAATTCATGAAACTTGTCATGCTATCATGGAGCGGCATCAACACGTTGTGGTAAATTTTTTGTCCAATTTGGGGCAGGTTTGGGTATATGCTTCTCACAAACCAGAGCTTCTCACAACAAGCATGAAGGTTTCGGTAGGGAACGTCCCACCTTTGGGGATGAAACGATATCGATTGCCTCCTATTGCTTTCAAATTTTTTCTCGTGTCAACATAGAACAACAGGAGTGTTGTGTAATTTCTTGTGATTTTTCGGGGTTCGTTCGGACATTTTTATGCATTAAGTGAGTTTTCAATGCATATATGTGCATAATTCAAAGTTGAACTACATGCACTGCTCTAGTGCATATAAATTGGTTGAAAAATCAAATCTTTGTCCTTGGGTGCATGCTTAGGTCCCATGCAAGAAATGGGAATGAATGTCAAACACCCTACCACCGTCACTCGACCACAAACATTGAGATGCCTGCTTTTTAAATTCTAGTAAATCCAAAAATCGTCTGAAATTCATGAAACTTGGCATGATATCATGGAGCGACATCAACACACCGTGGTAATTTTTCCCCCTTTGGGGCAGGTTTGGGTATATGCTTCTCATAAACCAGAGCTTCTCACAACAAGCATGATGGTTTCGGTAGGGAACACCTCACCTTTGGGGACGAAACGGTATCCACTGCCTTTTATTGCTTTCAAAAAATTTCTCATGTCAACATAGAACAACAATAGTGTTGTGTTATTTTTTGTGATTTTTCAGGGTTCGTTTGGACAGTTTTATGCATTAAGTGAGTTTGCAATGCATTTATGTGCATAATTCAAATTTGAACTACATGCACATGCTCCGGTGCATATAAATTGGTTGAAAAATCAAATCTTTGTCCTTGGGTGCATGCTTAGGTCCCATGCAAGAAATGGGAATGAATGTCAAACACCAAGCACCGCCACTGCCACCGCATAAACACCGAGATACTGGTTTTAGATTCAAGTATTTCCAAAACTCGTCTGAAATTCATGAAACTTGGCATGCTATCATGGAGCGGCATCAACACACCGTGGTAATTTTTTTGTCCCATTTGGGGCAGGTTTGGGTATGTGCTTCTCACAAACCAGAGCTTCTCACAACAAGCATGATAGTTTCGGTAGGGAACGTCGCACCTTTGGGGACGAAACGACATCCACTGCTTTCAAAAAGTTCTCGTGTCAACATAGAACAACAGTTGTGTTGTGTTATTTTTGTGATTTTTCGGGGTTCGTTTGGACATTTTTATGCATTAATTGAGTTTTCAATGCATTTATGTGCATAATTTAAATTTGAACTATGTGCACATGCTCCAGTGCATATAAATTGGTTGAAAAATCAAATTGTTGTCCTTGGGTGCATGTTGAGGTCCCATGCAAGAAATGGGAATGAATGTCAAACACTCTGCCACCGTCACTCGGCCGCAAACATTGATATACCTGGTTTTTAAATTCTAGTAAATCCAAAACTCGTCTGAAATTCATGAAACATGGCATGCTATCATGGAGCGGCATCAACACATCAAGGTAAATTTTTTGTCCCATTTGGGGCAGGTTTCGGTATATGCTTCTGTCGAACCAGAGCTTCTCACAATAAGCATGATGGTTTCGGTTGGGAACGCCCCACCTTTGGGGACGAAACGGTATCCATTGCCTCTTATTGCATTCAAAAAAATTGCGTGCCAAGTGTTGTGATATTTTTTGTGATTTTTCGGGGTTCGTTTGGACATTTTTATTCATTAAGTGAGTTTTCAATGCATTTATGTGCACAATTCAAATTTGAACTACATGCACATGCTCTAGTACATATAAATTGGTTGAAAAATCAAGTCTTTGTCATTGGGTGCTGATACGTCTCCAACGTATCTATAATTTTTGATTGCTCCATGCTACTTTATATACTGTTTTAGGCAATATTGGGCTTTATTATCCACTTTTATATTATTTTTGGGACTAACCTATTAACCGGAGGCCCAGCCCAAATTTCTTTGTTTTATGCCTATTTCGGTATTTCGAGGAAAAAGGAATATCGACGGAGTCAAACGGAACGAAATCAACTGGAGAAGTTAATTTTGGAAGGAAACCAACCTGATGGGCTTGGAGTGCACGCCAGGGGAGTCCTGGGCTGTCCACGAGGGTGGAGGGCGCCCCCCTGGGCGCGCCCCCCTACCTCGCGAGCAGCCCGGAGGTCCACCGTACGCACTTCTGCACCGTATATACCTACGTACCCAAAAACTTCCGAGTAATGTAAGATAGATCGGGAGTTCCGTCACCGCAAGCCTCTGTAGCCACCAAAACCAATCGGGACCCTGCTCAAGCACCTCACGGAGGGGGAGGGATCCCATCATCGAGGCCATCTTCATCATCCCGGCGCTATCCATGACGAGGAGGGAGTAGTTCACCCTCGGGGCTGAGGCTATGTACGAGTAGCTATGTGTTTGATCTCTCTCTCGTGTTCTCTCTCGTGTTCCATCTATGGCACGATCTTGATGTATGCCGAGCTTTGATATTGTAGTTGGATCTTATGATGTTTCTCCCCCGCTACTCTCTTGTGATGAATTGAGTTTCCCCTTTTGAAGTTATCTTATTGGATTGAGTCTTTTATGAACACTTGATGTATGTCTTCTATGGGATAACCGTGGTGACAATGGGTTATTCTATTGATCCAGTTGATGTATGTTTTGGTGATCAACTTGCGGGTTTCGTGACACTTGGGAACCTGTGCATAGGGGTTGGCACACGTTCTTGACTCTCCGGTAGAAACTTTGGGGCACTTTTTGAAGTACTTTTATGTTGGTTGGATGAATCTGAGATTGTGTGATGCATATCGTATAATCATGCCCACGGATACTTGAGGTGAAAATGGAGTATCTAGGTGACATTAGGGTTTTGGTTGATTTGTATCTTAAGGTGTTATTCTAGTACGAACTCTTTTATAGATCGATCCGCAAGAATAGCTTTGTGGTGGTTTCGTACCCGACCATAATCTCTACGCTCGCTCTCTCCGCTATTAGTGGCTTCGGAGTGACTCTTTGTTGCATGTTGAGGGCTTGTTATATGATCTATCTATGTTGTTATTGTTGAGAGAACTTGCACTAGTGAAAGTATGAACCCTAGGCCTTGTTTCCTCTCATTGCAATACCGTCTACGCTCACTTTTATCGCTTGCTACCTTGCTGTTTTTATTATTTCAGATTACAAATACCTTTATCTACTATCTATTTTGCACTTGTATCACCATCCCTTCGCCGAACTAGTGCACCTATACAATTTGCCATTGTATTGGGTGTGTTGGGGACACAAGAGACTTTTTGTTATTTGGTTGCAGGGGTTTGCTTGAGAGAGACCATCTTCATCCTACGCCTCCTCACGGATTGATAAACCTTAGGTTATCCACTTGAGGGAAATTTGCTACTGTCCTACAAACCTGTGCACTTGCAGGCCCAACAACGTCTACAAGAAGAAGGTTGTGTAGTAGACATCAGGTGCATGTGTAGGTCCCATGCAAGAAATGGGAATGAATGTCAAACACCCTTCCACCGTCACTCGGCCGCAAACATTGAGATACCTGGTTTTTAAATTCTAGTAAAGCCGAAACTCGTCTGAAATTCATGAAACTTGGCATGCTATGATGCAGCGGCATCAACACGCCGTGGTAATTTTTTTGTCCCATTTGGGGCAGGTTTGGGTATGTGCTTCTCACAAACCAGAGCTTCTCACAACAAGCATGATGGTTTCGGTAAGGAACGCCCCACCTTTGGGGACGAAACGATACCCATTACCTCTTATTGCTTTCATAATATTTCTCATGTCAACATAGAACAACATGAGTGTTGTGTTATTTTTTGTTATTTTTCGGGGTTCGTTTGGACATTTTTATGCATTAAGTGAGTTTTCAATGCATTTATGTGCATAATTCAAATTTGAACTACATGCACATGCTGCACTGCATATAAATTGGTTGAAAAATCAAATCGTTGTCCTTGGGTGCATGCTTAGTTCCCGTGCAAGAAATGGGAATGAATGTCAAACACCCTGCCACCGTCACTCGGCTGCAAACATTGAGATACCTGGTTTTCAAATTCTAGTAAATCCAAAACTCGTCTGAAATTCATGAAACTTGGCATGCTATCATGGAGCGGCATCAACACGTCGTGGTAAATTTTTTGTCCAATTTGGGGCAGGTTTGGGTATATGCTTCTCACAAACCAGAGCTTCTCACAACAAGCATCAAGGTTTCGGTAGGGAACGTCCCACCTTTGGGGATGTAACGATATCCATTGCCTCCTATTGCTTTCAAATTTTCTTCTCGTGTCAACATAGAACAACAGGAGTGTTGTGTCATTTCTTGTGATTTTTCGTGGTTCGTTTGGACATTTTTATGCATTAAGTGAGTTTTCAATGCATTTATGTGCATAATTCAAAGTTGAACTACATGCACTGCTCTATTGCATATAAATTGGTTCAAAAATCAAATCTTTGTCCTTGGGTGCATGCTTAGGTCCCATGCAAGAAATGGGAATGAATGTCAAACACCCTGCCACCATCACTCGACCACAAACATTGAGATGCCTGGTTTTTAAATTCTAGTAAATCCAAAACTCGTCTGAAATTCATGAAACTTGGCATGCTATCATGGAGCGACATCAACACACCGTGGTAATTTTTCCCCTTTGGGGCAGGTTTGGGGATATGCTTCTCATAAACCAGAGCTTCTCACAACAAGCATGATGGTTTCGGTAGGGAACACCTCACCTTTGAGGACGAAACGATATCCACTGCTTTTTATTGCTTTCAAAAAGTTTCTCGTGTCAACAAAGAACAACAACAGTGTCGTGTTATTTTTTGTGATTTTTCATGGTTCGTTTGGACATTTTTATGCATTAAGTGAGTTTTCAATACATTAATGTGCATAATTCAAATTTGAACTACATGCACATTCTCCAGTGCATATAAATTGGTTGAAAAATCAAATCTTTGTCCTTGGGTGCATGCTTAGGTCCCATGCAAGAAATGGGAATGAATGTCAAACACCCTGCCACCGTCACTCGGCCGAAACATTGAGATACCTGGTTTTTAAATTCAAGTATTTCCAAAACTCGTCCGAAATTTATGAAACTTTGCATGCTATCATGGAGCAGCATCAACACACCGTGGTAATTTTTTTGTCCCATTTGGGGCAGGTTTGGGTATGTGCTTCTCACAAACCAGAGCTTCTCACAACAAGCATGATAGTTTCGGTAGGGAACGTCGCACCTTTGGGGACGAAACGATATCCACTGCCTCTTATTGCTTTCAAAAATTTCTCGTGTCAACATAGAACAACAGTAGTGTTGTGTTATTTTTTGTGATTTTTCGGGGTTCGTTTGGACATTTTTATGCATTAATTGAGTTTTCAATGCATTAATGTGCATAATTCAAATTCGAACTACGTGCACATGCTCCAGTGCATATAAATTGGTTGAAAAATCAAATTGTTGTCCTTGGGTGCATGCTTAGGTCCCATGCAAGAAATGGGAATGAATGTCAAACACTCGCCATCGCCACTTTCGGCCGCAAAACATTGAGATACCTGGTTTTCAAATTCTAGTAAATCCAAAACTCGTCTGAAATTCATGAAACTTGGCATGCTATCATGGAGCGGCATTGTCACGCCCAATATGCGACCCTATCCAAAAGGAACTCGAAGGTCCCACCAAGGATAGACCCGCATATTGAGACGCTTTTGCAAGGTGGATATCATTACATCAACATTACATAATAGATGGGGATACACACATAAGGCACGAATGCCACAAGAATACATCAACATCAAATACAAGATCAACATCCGACTACGGATGAAACATAAATGTAAGCTCAAACAATATCCACCTCGCTAGCTCAGGCTGCCGACCGAACCTATCCCCGATCGAAGAAGCGTAAGAAGAAACTTCAACACAAGCAAACATCGCTCTCAGCGTCATGATCATCGCAAACCTGTACCAGAATCGGGTGGTGTAGTAATCTGTGAGCCACGAGGACTCAGCAATCCCATTACCATGGGTATCAAGACTAGCAAAGCTTAATGGGTAAGGAAGGGGTAAAATGGTGGGGTTGCAGCAATGACTAAGCATGTGTGGTGGCTAACTTACGCAAATGAGAGCGGGAAGAGAAACAACGGAACGGTCACAACTAGTAATGATCAAGAAGTGATCCCGAACTCCTACTTACGTCAAACATAACCCAGAACCGTGTTCTCCTCTTGATCAACCCCGAAAAGAGACACTCACTACACATTACACGGTTGGTGTATTTTAGAGGAGTTTGCTTCAAGTTTACTACAACCGGATATTAACAAATTCCCATCTCGCCACATAACCATGGCACGGCTTTCGAAAGTTCAAACCCTGCAGGTGTCCCAACTTAGCCCATGATAAGCTCTCGCGATCAACGGCGAATAGACCTTCTCCCGGAAGCCCGATCGCCCCGGAATCCGGCCACAAGACATTTCGGCAAAGAATAAAACAAGTCCAAAGAAGAAGACCTCCCGCGTGCCGACATCCACGATAGTAGCCGCACAGTATCTCGCCTCGTGCCACGAATCGGATAAGCTAAGCGTATGATGCACCGACGTAACCCAAGTTGCCAAGGGATGGTCCCGCACGGTGCTCTAGTTTGGACCAACGCTTAGACAAGCACTGGCCCGGGGGGGGTAAATAAAGATGACCCTCGGGATGCGCGACTCCCAAGGGAAAAAGGCTAGGTGAGGCAAATGTAAAACCAATGTTGGGCCTTGCTGGAAAAGTCTTATTCAAAGCGAACTGTCAAGGGGGTCCCATAAATCACCCGACCGCGTTAGGGACGCAAAATCCGGGAATATAACACCGATATGGCCGGAAAACTAGGGCGGCAAGAGTGGAACAAAACACCAGGCATAAGGCCGAGCCTTCCACCCTTTACCAAGTAGATAGATGCATTAATTACATAAGATATATTGTGATATCCCAAACCATCCATGTTCCAACAAGGAACAACCTTCATCTTCACCTGCAACTAACAACGCTATAAGAGGGGCTGATAAAGCGGTAACATAGCCAAACAACGGTTTGCTAGGAAGGGTGCAAAAGGTTAGAGGCTGACATGGCAATTAGGTAGGCTTGAGCAACAGGTAATAGGTAGCGCAGCATAGCGATAGAACGAAGCAACTAGCATAGCAATGATAGTAGTGAGATCCAGGGTAGCGGTCATCTTGCCTGAAATCCCGCTAGGAAGAAGAACGAGTCCATGAAGAAGATGAAGCCACGAAGACGAACCACGCGTAGACGAACGAATCCTCACGATCGCAACACAACAGGAACTAACAAGAAGAAGCACACAACAAAGTAAACACACCACACATGAACAAGGCATGATGCACAACAAGCATGATGCATGACAAGCTACATGAAGCTACTCATGGCAAGAGATGATGCAAACAAGAGCAAAGACATCAAAGCAAGTTTAAATGAGGCCGGAACAACATATAACAAATCCGTAAGTCCTCATATGCAAATTTCGAAATTGGTCCAGATATGAATAAACCTTATGTTCAAGTTGTTAAACAGCAAGTTAAGATGCACCACGATGATCTACACGAAATTCTAGTCAAGTTACATATAAAGTTTATTAGATTCGGAGCTGCGGCCTAGAAGATATGAGCAAAACAAGATAAACATGACATTGATGGTAAATGCATACAAACATCAAGAAAACACCTCAAAACAAGGATGCAACATGATAATATGAAACTACACGCAAAATCAAGCAAGTTTCATATAGAGCACACTCAAAACGGAGCAACGGTTCAACACATACACATGAAACAAGTTATAGCAACAATCTGTCCAAAACAGCAACTAGGCATATTGCAAGCATCAAAGCGACATGCTACAAGATCTAAACATGATAAAAAAAGGCATGGACATGATGTAAAGGTAAAGCATAACAAAACATGAACACTGAGCTATCTCCAGAAATCATAAGAACATGCTCAAAAATACATGGCAAGATTGCATATAATAACAGGTTCACAGACTTAGCAGAATTCACAGGACATGGCAGAAATAACATCAGGTTAACATGTTTAGAGCTATGAAATAACATGTTACAGGAACTTAACATGGCAAACAAAGGCATGGCATGAATCTACTCAAAGCATATAACAAAATTCCCTTACTGACCATGAGCCAAAAGGATTAGAAAATACAGTTACAAGCATGTGAATGTAGCAAAACATAAACAGATTCAGACTTAGTGCAAAACTGGAGCATGGCATAAACAGATAACAAGTAGGCATGTTCGTGAGCTTGAACCACTCACCACAGAGCAATACATGGCATGGCAAGGAAACCAACAGTAATAAGACATGGCATAGAAGCTATACATGGCAAGAAAAACATCATAGCATACACGGATCAACTACAACAACCTTGGCAAAATTGAATAACATGTAAACAATCTGCCAGGAAACATTTGATAGCAAACGTACAGCTCGATTGACTCAAGCTATGGCACTCCATAATTGCAAAGAAGGGCATGGATGGATAGTGCAAGACATGTATAACAAAACATCCTTACTGAAGTATCTCAAAATATGCATGGATCTCTCTGTAGCATCAAGTTAACATGGCATCAAAATAACAGCTAAACAGGGCTGAAATCAGCAACATCAAGACACCTAGTTTGCATGCTTGTGCTAGTCACCACATTGATCACAAAAATACATGGCATACACCCATAGAAAGATGGAATGGCATATTACAAAACACATGTAGGACGCAAGTCCATAGGGGGCACACATCAATCATGGCAAAAATGACAAAAGTGCATGTTCTGATAAAAATCAGAAACTAACATCACATAGCACTCTTGCAACAGCATTTCGGGCACCAATATGAGCTCAAATGAAAATGATACAATGAGATGAAATGATCTACTCTTCGGAGCGAACATTTTGAAAATATGACACGCCCAAAACGGAGCTACGGATGCAGAGTTATGATGCTACGAAAATGGAACAAAATAACTACAGTTACGGGACTTAGATGAATTTGGGGGAGGGGAAAAGTCAACCTCCGACTCAGATCGGATCTGTTCCGGCCGACGGACGCCGAGGCAGCCGGGGACTCGCCAGAGAATACGAAGAGGAGCTCGGGAGAGGCTGGGCGGAGGAGGAGGGCTGGGAGGCGAGGTCGATCGCGCGGCGAGGCTGGGCGCCGGCTGGAGCGGCCACGGGAGGAGCGGCCGGGCGACGGCGGCGTGTCGCCGGCGGGGCATGGCGGGCGGCGGCCAGCCCGCGCGGTGGAGCACGGCGGTGTGCGGCAGGCGGCGAAGCGGGAGGCGCAGGCCTTTCATGGCGGCGGGCTGGGCCATGGCGGCTGCCCAGGGTTTCGCTTCGGTGTTGCCGCGGGCAAGGGAGGACGGCGGCGCCACGTGGCACGCCTTGAGTGGCTGGCGGCGGCGGCGCGCTGGGTGTCCGACGGGACCTGGACATGACATGTCATGTGTGTGAGACGATTTTAGGGTTTCGGGATGGATTTGGACCGCGATTTTGGAGGGATGGTGTTTATATAGGTAGAGGAGCTAGGAGAGTCCAAATGAGGTGCGGTTTTCGCCACGCCGATCGTGATCGAACGTATCGAGAGCATGGAGAGGAGTTTGCTGTGTTTTGGGCCACTTTGAAGGGGTGTTGGGCTGCACACAAAAGAGGCTTATACGGTTACCGGTTAACTGCTGGAGTATCAAACGACCTCCAAATGATCCGAAACTTGACAAAGCGGTTCATCGGTGCTATACCAAGGTCAGCTTGACAAACCTCGGGCCATTCCGAGACCGCTTAACACCCGCATTACCTAAAATAGGTAAAAGGGGGCGCCGGAGACATAGGAGTGCCGGATTGGAAAACTGGACAACGGGGAAAATGCCTTGATGCATGAGACTTAACACGTATGCAAATGCGATGCATATGATGACATGATATGAAATGCAGATGATGACATGGCAAAGTGCAACACGCAAGCAAATGACATGGCAACGACAAATAATAATCGCGTACACTGGCGCATCGAATCCGGGGCGTTACAGGCATCAACACATCGTGGTAAATTTTTTGGCCAATTTGGGGCAGGTTTGGGTATATGCTTCTCACAAACTAGAGCTTCTCACAACAAGCATGAAGGTTTCGGTAGGGAACGTCCCACCTTTGATTTTTCAACCAATTTATATGCACTGGAGCATGTGCATGTAGTTCAAATTTGAATTATGCACATAAATGCATTGAAAACTCACTTAATGCATAAAAATGTCCAAACGAACCCCAAAAAATAACATAAAATAACACAACACTCATGTTGTTCTATGTTGACATGAGAAATTTTAGGAAAGCAATATGAGGTAGTGGATATCGTTTCGTCCCCAAAGGTGGGGCGTTCCCTACCGAAACCATCATGCTTGTTGTGAGAATCTCTGGTTTATGAGAAGAATATACCCAAACCTGCCCCAAATGGGACAAAAAAATTACCACGGCGTGTTGATGCCGCTCCATGATAGCATGCCAAGTTTCATGAATTTTATTTAGCTCGACTTTTACTAGAATTTAAAAACCAGGTATCTCAATGTTTGCGGCCGAGTGACGGTGGAAGGGTGTTTGACATTCATTCCCATTTCTTGCATGGGACCTAGCAATAGGAGTGTTGTGTTATTTCTTGTGATTTTTCGGGGTTCGTTTGGACATTTTTATGCATTAAGTGAGTTTTCAATGCATTTATGTGCATAATTTAAAGTTGAACTACCTGCACATGCTCCAGTGCATATAAATTGGTTGAAATATCAAGTCTTTGTCATTGGGTGCATGCTTAGGTCCCATGCAAGAAATGGGAATGAATGTCAAACACCTGGCCCACCAGCCACTCTACCGCAAACATTGAGATACCTGGTTTTCAAATTCTATAAAGCCGAAACTCGTCTGAAATTCCTAAAACTTGGCATGCTATCATGGAGAGGCATCAACACACCGTGGTAATTTTTTTGTCCCATTTGGGGCAGGTTTGGGTATATGCTTCTCATAAACCAGAGCTTCTCAGAACAAGCATGATGGTTTCGGTAGGGAACGCCCCACCTTTGGGGACGAAACGATATCCACTACCTCTTATTGCTTTCATAAAATTTCTCATGTCAACATATAACAACATGAGTGTTGTGTTATTTTTTGTTATTTTTCGGGGTTCATTTGGACAGTTTTGTGCACTAAGTGAGTTTTCCATGCATTTATGTGCATAATTCAAATTTGAACTACATGCACATGCTCAAGTGTATAT
This sequence comes from Aegilops bicornis, assembly GCA_021605145.1. Lineage (NCBI taxonomy): Eukaryota > Viridiplantae > Streptophyta > Magnoliopsida > Poales > Poaceae > Aegilops > Aegilops bicornis. Next base: position 150,468,717 of record CM038670.1, on the reverse strand, counting down.
AAATTGGTTGGAAAATAAAATCGTTGTCCTTGGGTGCATGCTTAGGTCGCATGCAAGAAATGGGAATGAATGTCAAACACCCCCGCCACCGGCCACTTCACAAAGAAACATTGAGATACCTGGTTTTTAAATTCTAGTAATTCCAAAACTCGTTTGAAATTCATGAAACTTGGCATGCTATCATGGAGCGACATCAACACTTCGTGGTAAATTTTTTGTCCAATTTGGGGCAGGTTTGGGTATATGCTTCTCACAAACCAGAGCTTCTCACAACAAGCATGATGGTTTCGGTAGGGAACGTCCCACCTTTGGGGATGAAATGATATCAATTGCATCCGATTGCTTTCAAATTTTTTCTCTTGTCAACATAGAACAACATGAGTGTTGTGCTATTTCTTGTGATTTTTCGGGGTTCGTTTTGACATTTTTATGCATTAAGTGAGTTTTCAATGCATTTATGTGCATAATTTAAAGTTGAACTACATGCACTGCTCTAGTGCATATAAATTTGTTGAAAAATCAAATCTTTGTCCTTGGGTGCATGCTTAGGTCCCAGAAATGGGAATGAATGTCAAACACGCTGCCACCGTCACTCGACCACAAACATTGAGATGCCTGGTTTTTAAATTCTAGTAAATCCAAAATTCGTCTGAAATTCATGTAACTTGGCAAGCTATCATGGAGCGGCATCAACACCGTGGTAATTTTTTTATCCCATTTGGGCTAGGTTTGGGTATGTGCTTCTCACAAACCATAGCTTCTCACAACAAGCATGGTAGTTTCGATAGGGAATGTCCCACCTTTGGGGACGAAACGATATCCACTGCCTCTTATTGCTTTCAAAAATTTCTCATGTCAACATAGAACAAGAGTAGTGTTGTGTTATTTTTTGTGATTTTTCGGGGTTCGTTTGGACATTTTTATGCATTAAGTGACTTTTCAATGCATTTATGTGCATAATTCAAATTTGAACTACATGCACATGCTCCAGTGCATATAAATTGGTTGAAAATCAAATCTTTGTCCTTGGGTTCATGCTTAGGTCCCATGCAACAAATCGAAATGAAATGTCAAACACCCAGCCAACGTCACTCGACCGCAAACATTGAGATACCTGGTTTTTATATTCTAGTAAATCCAAAACTCGTCTGAAATTCATGAAACTTGGCATGCTATCATGGAGCGGCATCTACATGTCGTGGTGAATGTTTTGTCCCATTTGCGGTAAGTTTGGGTATACGCTTCTCACAAACCAGAGCTTCTCACAATAAGATGATGGTTTCGCGAGGGAACGTCCCACCTTTGGGGACGAAACGATATACATTGCCTCTTATTGCTTTCAAAAAATTTCTCGTGTCAACATAGAACAACAGGAGTGTTTTGTAAATTTTTGTGATTTTTCAGGGTTCGTTTGGACATTTTTATGCATTAAGTGAGTTCCCAATGCATTTATGTGCATAATTCAAATTTGAACTACATGCACATGCTCCACCGCATATAAATTGGTTGAAAAATCAAATCTTTGTCCTTGGGTGCATGCTTAGGTCCAATGCAAGAAATGGAATGAATTTCAAACAATTGTGGCATCGTTGATTGCTTAAGCAAAATGTTGAGATGCTTTTTTTCAAAAATTCTAGTAAATCCAAAACTCGTCTGAAATTCAAGAAACTTGGCATGCTATCATGGAATGGCACCCAACATGGTGTGGTATTTTTAGAGTCCATTTCGAGAGAAGGCGCACTCGAATAACAGCCAACAAAGGCATTTTGAAAAAATAGCTGCCACTTTAATATCTCAAACGTTTGTATAATTCAAACCGTGTGCGTTCTTTTAACCATTCCCGTGATGCCACGTGCCTTGGTTTTAATGGCCATAGGTTTTAATAGCTCTTGATCGCAAATTTTTTAGATAGAACACCCGTATGCAAAGTGAGAGCAGGATTTGTGCATCTCTTGAACACCTTGTAACACTACGATTTGTCAAAATATGAAGCTAAAATCACTAGTTGTATCTAGTTTTTGCAACTAAAATTCAGTAATTAAGCATAAATGGAGGCGAGGAGGCGTGTTTAGCCAAGGCGTGCAAGGGCAAAGATTATTCGACGGACAACAAAGGCATGCAGTTCGGAGCACGGCTTTAATGCGCATTTAGGAGAGGGTAGCGGTTCCCGAAATGTTGAACGGCCAATGATGCCTCCTCCTTCAATTAGCATCGTGTGAATGCATGAGGGAAGTAATGGGAGGAGGACCGGGAAAAGTGGCTGCACGATGTGAACGCAACGCAATTTGCACTCATATAAAGGCGCCCCTCCATTCCAATGCATCTACCACAGTGTACGTGCCTAAGCATTTGCCTAAGCACCTACACTAATAAGCACAAAAGTGCTCACTCCAGACTCATGGCGGCGTTGCACGCGAGCGGCCAGCGGCTATGCTAGATGGTCCACGACGCCGGCATGCGGCATGGCACGGTGGATCGTCTCCAGACAGTGTTGGCGACCGGCTGGTGGATAGCCGCCGTCGACGCCACCTACGACTCTCAGTTGGGCTAGATGATCGTTCGCACCACCAACAGATTCACCATCGCCAAGAAGCTCGCGGACGACATCGCCATACTTCCTCCAGCCCGCGTGCCCGGGCTCCTCATTGCCTGCCACCGTAATCGGCCTCCATGGTCGGAACCTCTTTCAAGCACTCGTTGCCCTGCGACTGCCCGCCGATGCCACGAAGAATGTCCACCTGGAGGTCGCGCTCGCCGCTAGGCGCCTCGCCCTACAAGAAACCGTCGACCTACAAATCCATGTGTATGAGCGAATCGTGTACATAGGTATCTACAAGGCCTGTGAGGACGCTACGACGTTGCCCTTCTTCAGCCGGTTGGAAGCCTTGGATGCCTTTGCTGAGAAGCACCTTGGCCTCGCCACAAAAGCCGCTACTCCTTAGCCGCCAGTCACTGGCCCGGCCGGCACACTAAGTGTTGGAGGAGGAGGTCGTACGTTGATGGATGCATCTTTCTTCTTGCCTCCTGTAACCACCACTCTGATCGCATCATCATGGCCTTCATTCTTATTTTGCTATTGCATTCTCACTCCAATCAATACAGACATGTGTGGTCCCTATGCTCAATATAGATATGTCCGTTCCAGTCTTATTTTGATTGGCTTGAATGAAGGTTTATCCCGCTGTTAGGCGCCGCAGCATGCTGTGCTTGCTGTTAGGCGTCGCGTCGCGCTCTGCTCGCGTCCGTCGGCGTGCTCGGCCTGTGGACAACTTTTCCTTGCGTGTTCAACTGCTATATGCTCGCCATTGAGGCGACCGCGGAGCACTCTGCTCGCATCCCTCCGCGCATGCTCTTCCAACGGTTGGGCGTGCGCACGATCACGTCGGGTACCCCATATGCATGCGGTTGCGCCGCACGCTTTGCCATGCGATGCAGTTACGTGCGACATGATGGAGTTACGCGCTGCAAATTAGAATTGCCATCAGGGCCTGCCAATATTCCTGGCCGTACAGCTTCTCCTTTAATTCCCACAACCATTATAACCATAGTCTCTTCAACCTTTCGATCGCGCCCCACAACACCCAAGCACACCCATGACCACACATAGAGAGGGATGTCCAGCGGCGCTCCAATGGAGTTTGGCAAGCATAGAGTGGAGACCCACGCGAGGGAGAAGGATCTCTCGGTGGTGTACACCATCGAATTCGCCGTGGTGGATTTACTACATCAACAGCGTTGGAGCAGTTGCTTGTCGGAGACAAGTAGAAGGTGGTCGGCATCGACCTCCAAGACATATCGCCGGTCGTCCCGACATAGATCAGAAGGTTGTCGCCGCCAGTTCTGTAGCGCCATCATGTCCTCATCTACCACTCATCGCATGGCCACAGAGCCTTGCGACCGTTTCAATAGGTTTGTCAACAGCACCGACTACAAGTTCGCCATGGTGGAAACCACCGACGATGTAAAAGCGCTCAGTGTGACGGGCTTGGCCTGCAAGAACCTTGTCGAAATCCATGACCACTACAGGGTCTGGGGCAGCACGAAGAAGGACTCCCTGGTCGAACTCGCCTCGGCCATCATCGACCCCTACTACGAAAAGATGAAGCAGGATGCCCAGAGAACAAGTCCCGTATCCTGGCAGAGGGCCTGGATGCGGCAACTGGATGAACCTCACCTTAGGTTCGCGGCCAAGATCGTGTATACATGCTACGAGACGCATAGGCAGATCATTGACATAAGGAAGTGCCTCGTTACCCAAATCAACCAGCCCGGATCGAGCCACAAGCAGAGCAAGCGTCACAAGAAGTAGATGATGATCAGATGATCGTTTATGCTAGTTAATCAAGCATGTAATATATGGTTTACTTTATTGGTGTATGGAAATGTCATGTGTGTAGTAGCCACCTATGTAATTATGCATGTAATAGTTTACTTTGGTGTGTGCAAATGCCATGGTTGTAGTAGCCACCTATGTAAGTGGATGTTTAATTTGGTTATGCAAGCATGTCCTTATAAGTGTGTGTGTGTCTGTGTGTGTGTGCGTGTGTCTATATATATATATATATATATATATATATGTTGTTGTTCTGTATGCAGTCCCATCGCACAACACACACGACTTATTAGCAGCAACCGTTTGTGTTATTATCGATCTTCGCACACATTTCTGATTACAGACATGTTTTCCGCGTATCACACACATCTTGTTAAGTTGAATCGTTTCTGTTCGCATGTCTCAACACAAACAGTTCATCCGAGTAAACCGCATGCCGTATATCGCACACACCTTTGATCTGGCTGACCGTTTCTTTTGTGTTGCCTAATCACAAACAGTTCATTCGAGTGAATCGTATGTTGTACATCACACACACCTTCATCTAGCTGGCCGTTTCCTTTGATCCTCCTCATCACAAACAGTTAATTGAGCTGAACTGTATGCCCTGCATCGCACACGCAACTAAAATTTGAACCATGTTTGATGCATCCTCCATCGCAAACGTTTTGCACCTTTTTTGACAGGTTTTTTACACCACCTTTTGCGATTATGGCATCGCACACAGTTTCTTCAAAGGGTCTCTGATCCTAGTGTCGCGTTAGCAGCATCCTGCAGTAGTGCATCCTCATTAGGAGTACCACAAAATTGATCTTTCATAACAAGATTCAGCAAAGGAGTATTAATATCACAAGACTCCGCACTAGTGGCGGGAGGAGCAATCGGAGTGCCAATAAAATCATTGTTGTTTGTACTTGATAAATCACACAACTTGGTGTTCTCATTAGTCATTGTGAGTACGCAACAAGATTGCACTCAAAACAGATCTGGCAAGAAAACAGCGAACGAAAAAGAGGGCGAATAAAATGGCAAATTTTTGTGAAGTGGGGGAGAGGAAAATGAGAGGCAAATGGCAAATAATGTAAATTGTGAGGAGATGATATTTGTGATTAGGAACCTCGTAGATGTTGAAAATCCTCCCAGTGCAACGGTGCCAAAATTCCTTTTGATGCAGCTTGAAGCTATGTCGGTATTTCCCCAAAGAGGAAGGGATGATGCAGCACAACAGCGGTAGGTATTTCCCTCAGTGAGGAAACCAAGGTTATCGAACCAGTAGGAGAACCAATCAACACAACGTAAACATCACCTACACACAAATAACAAATACTCACAAACAACGTGTAAAAGGGGTTGTCAATCCCTTTCGGGTAGCGGCGCCAGAAATTAGCAAACAGACGTGAGAGAGTAGTAAATATTGATAGATCGAACGCTAAATAAAATAAATTGCAGCAAGGTATTTTTGTATTTTTGGTTTAATAGATCTGAAAATAAAAGCAAAGGAAAATAGATCACAAAGGCAAATAATATGAGAAAGAAACCCGGGGGCCGTAGGTTTCACTAGTGGCTTCTCTCGAGAAAAATAGCAAATTGTGGGTAAACAAATCACTGTTGGGCAATTGATAGAACTTCAAATAACCATGACAATATCCAGGAAATGATCATTATATATGCATCATGTCCAAGATTAGTAGACCGACTCCTGCCTACATCTACTACTATTACTTCACACATTGACCGCTATCCAGCATGCATCTAGGGTATTAAGCTCATTGAGAAACGGAGTAATGCAATAAGAACGATGAAATGACGTAGAGAAGATCTATTTATGTAGAAATAAACCTCATCGTTTTATCCTTAGTAGCAACGATACAAACATGTCGGTTCCCCTTCTGTCACTGGGATCAAGAACCGTAAGATCGAACCCACTACAAAGCACCTCTTCCCATTGCAAGATAAATAGATCAAGTTGGCCAAACAAAACCCAAATATCGGAGAAGAAATACGAGGCTATAAGAAATCATGCATATTAGAGATTAAAGAAGACTCAAATAACTTTCATTGATATAAAAATATAGATCTGATCATAAACTCAAAGTTCATCCGATCCCAACAAACACACCGCAAAAAGAGTTACATCATATGGATCTCCAAGAGACCGTTGTATCGATAATCAAAAGAGAGAGAGGAAGCCATCTAGCTACTAACTACGGACCTGTAGGTCTACAAAGAACTACTCACACATCATCGGAGAGGCACCAATGGAAGTGGTGAACCCTCCATGATGGTGTCTAGATTGGATCCGTGGTTCTAGACTCACAAGGCTGGAATTGATTTTCGTCGACTCCCCTAGGGTTTCTGTAATATTGGGGTATTTATAGGGCAAAGAGGCGGTTCAGGGGGCACCCGAGGTGGGCACAACCCACCTGGGCCCCCAGGCGCGCCCTGGTGGGTTGTGCTCCCCTCAGAGCACCCCCCCAGGTGCTTCTTCGGCCCACTGGATGTCTTCTGGTCCAAAAAGTTTCGCTGCGTTTGGACTCCGTTCGGTATTGATTTAGTGTGATGTAAAAAACATGCAGAAAACAGCAACTGGCACTTGGCACTATGTCAATAGGTTAGTACCAAAAAATTGAGATAAAATGACTATAAAATGATTATAAAACATCCAAGATTGATAATATAACAGCATGGAACAATCAAAAATGATAGATAGGTTGGAGACGTATCAACAGTGATCTCCTATTTTAACTGAGACAATGGGCATGCCAACAATGGGTCTATGATTATCTATTTCATCAGGCTTGACAATTCTAGTAGCTTCATTACAGAAATAAATAACATGCCCATCTATATCTTCTTCCAAGAGATCTTTAACCATCGCAACATTAGGCTCTACTTTGATTTATTCATCAGGTTTAGGTGTTCGAATATAACTTTTGTTAACCATAGTTGAAACTTTAGCATGTTCCTTTATCCTAACAGGGAAAGGTGGTTTCTCAATATAAGCAGTAGGAACAACTGGATCAACATTATAAAGTATAGTTTCCTCTTTAACTGATATCGGTTCTTTAATTTGTTCTTTAATAGGTGGGTGATATTTAAACCACTTCTCTTTAGGGAGATCAACATGAGTAGCAAATGATTCACAAAAGGAAGCTACTATCTTAGAGTCAGTCCATATTTAGTGCTAAACTTTTGAAAAGCATCGGTATTCATAAAAGATTTAACACTATCATACTTAAGCTTAATACCTGACTCTTTACCTTCGTCGAGTTCCCAATCTTCAGAATTGCATTTAAATCTTTCCAAAAGATCCCACCGGGATTCAATAGTCTTCTTCATAAAAGAACCAGTACAAGAAGTATCAAGCATGGATTGATCATCACAAGAAAGCCGAGCATAAAAATTCTGAATAATAATTTCTCTTGATAGCTCATGATTGGCGCATGAATATAACATTGACTTAAGCCTCCCCAAGCTAGAGCGATACTTTCTCCTTCACGAGGCCAAAAATTATATATATAATTCCGATCACGATGAACTAGATGCATACGATAAATTTTTTCATGGAACTCCAATTTCAGTCGATTCCAATTCCAAGATCCAATACCATCGCATAGCCTATACCATGCCAATGCTTTGCCCTTCCAAGATAAATGGAAAACCTTTTTGATAACTTCATCTCCAGGTAAACCTGCAAGCTTAAACAATCCACAAATTTGTTCCATATATATCATGGGCATATCAGGATGTTCGGTTCCATCTCCTGCATAAGGATTAGCTAGCAGTTGCTCTATCATACTCGAAGGAATTTCATGTTCAATATTTTCAATAGGTGCAATAGGTTGAGGGGAAGCTAATTGTGGTTCCGGTCGAGGTGAAGATACCCCGAACAAACCCCTCAAAGGATTGTTTTCCATAGTAACAAGTGACAATAAATTTCAGCACACTATATAAATGTTTCCTTACCAAATTCCGCTTACCAAAGGCGCTTCACTCCCCGGCAACGGCGCCAGAAAATAGCCTTGACGACCCACAAGTATAGGGGATCAATTGTAGCTCTTTTCGGTAAGTAAGAGTGTCGAACCCAACGAGGAGCAGAAGGAAATGACAAGTAGTTTTCAGCAAGGTAATGTCTGCAAGTGTTGAAATTATAAGTAACAGAGTAGTCTGATAGCAAGATAATTTGTAACGAGCAAGTAATGATAATAGTAATAAAAGTGCAGCAAGGTAGCCCAATCCTTTTGAGGCAAAGCACAGGCCAAAACGGTCTTTTATAGTAAGCAAAGCATTCTTGAGGGTACACGGGAATTTCATCTAGTCACTTTCATCATGTTGGTTCGATTTGTGTTCGCTAATTTGATAATTTGATATGTGGGTGGATCGGTGCTTAGGTGATGTTCTTACTTGAACAAACCTCCTACTTATAATTAACCCCCTCGCAAGCATCCGCGACTACGAGAAAAGTATTAAGAATAAATTCTAACCATAGCATTAAACTTTTGGATCCAATCGGTCCCTTACGGAATAGCGCATAAACTAGGGTTTAAGCTTCTGCCACTCTCGCAACCCATCGTCTAATAACTACTCCACAATGCATTCCATTAGGCACAAATATGGTGAAGTGTCATGTAGTTGACGTTCACATGACACCACTAAGGGAATCACAACATACGTACTATCAAAATCGAACACATATCAAGTTCACATGATTACATGCAACCTGATTTCTCCCGTGACCTCAAGAACAAAAGTCACTACTCACAAATGATAATCATGCTCAAGATCATAGGGGTATGAAATAGCATAATGGATCTAAACATATAATCTTCCACCAAATAAACCATATAGTAATCAACTACAAGATGTAATCAACACTGCTAGTCACCCACGAGCACCAATCTATAGTTCCGGTACAAAGATTGAACTCAAGAGATGAACTAGGGTTTGAGAGGAGATGGTGTTGTTGAAGATGTTGATGGAGATTGCCCTCCCCAAGATAGGAGAGTTGTTGGTGATGATGATGATCATGATTTCTCCTCCGAGGGAAGTTCCCTCATGGAATCGCCCACGGAGGGCAAAAAGTGCTCCTTCCCAAGTTCTGCCTCGAGACGGGCAAGGCCCGTCCACGAAAAGTCCTCTCCTCATTATTTCTACGTCAAAATGACTTATATACCAGAAGATGGGCACCAAAGATGGGCCTGGGTGAGCACAACCCACCGGGGCGCGCATGGGCTCCCTGGCGTGCCCAGGTGGGTTGTGCCCACCTGGTCGGCCCCCTCTGGTAGTTATTTCATCTAATATTCTTCAAATATTCCATAAAAAATATTCGTGAAGTTTTAGCTTGTTTGAGTTGTGCGGAATAGGTGGTCTGACGTTGTTGGGGAACGCAGTATTTCTAAAAAAATCCTACGATCATGCAAGATCTATCTAGGAGATGCCTAGCAACGAGCAGGGAGAGTGTGTCCATGTACCCTCGTAGACCAATAGCAGAAGCGTTTAGTAAAGCGGTTGATGTAGTCGAACGCCTTCACGATCCAACCGATCCAACCACCGAACATATGGTACCTCCGCGTTCGGCACACGCTCAGCTCGATTACATCCTCGAGCTCTTGATGCGATTGAGGCCGAGGGAGAGTTCCACAAGACGACGGCATGGCGACGGTGATGATGAAGTTATCGGCAGGTGGCTTCGCCTAAGCACTACTGACGATATGACCGAGGTGTGCAAGCTGTGGAGGGGCACGCACACGGCTAAGAGAAGGCTTGGTGTGTCTTTGGGGTGCCCTCCCACGTATATAAAGGGGGGAGGAGAGGTGGCCGGCCCAAGGGGGGGCTCCATGGGGGGAGTCGTACTTGGACTCCCGGTCCAAGTAGGATTCACCCCCCTCCCCCCGCTTTCCTATTCCCACTAGGAGGAGGGAAGGAGGAGGAGGAGAGAAGGAAACGGAGGCCACCCCCCCCCAACCCTAGTCCAATTCAGTTTGGGCTTGGGGCACGCGCCTCCACCTGGCCGCCGCCTCCTCTCTCCACTAGGGGCCATGAAGGCCCATTAACTCCCCAGGGGGGGTTCCGGTAACCCCCGGTACTCCGAAAAATGTCCGAACCTTTCCAAAACCATTCCGTTGTCCAAACACAACCTTCCAATATATCAATCTTTATGTCACAACCATTTCGTGACTCCTCGTCATGTCCGTGATCTCATCCGGGACTCCGAACAAACTTCGGTACACCAAATCACATAACTCATAATGCAAATCATCATTGAACTTTAAGCGTGTGGACCCTACGGGTTTGAGAACTATGTAGACATGACCGAGACACATCTCCGGTCAATAAAAAATAGTGGAACCTGGATGCTCATATTGGCTCCTACATATTCTATGAATATCTTTATCGGTCAAACCGCATAACAACATACGTTGCTCCCTTTGTTATCGGTATGTTACTTGCCCGAGATTCGATCGTGGGTATCATCATACCTAGTTCAATCTTGTTACCGGCAAGTCTCTTTACTCGTTCTGTAATGCATCAACCCGTAAGTAACTCATTAGTCACATTGCTTGCAAGGCTCATAGTGATGTACATTACCGAGAGGGCCCAGAGATACCTCTCCGATACACGTAGTGACAAACCCTAATCTTGATCTATGCCAACTCAACAAACACCATCGGAGACACCAGTCGAGCATCTTTATAATCACCCAGTTACGTTGTGATGTTTGATAGCACACAAGGTGTTCCTCCAGTATTCGGGAGTTGCATAATCTCATTGTTAGAGGAACATGTATAAGTCATGATGAAAGCAATAGCAATAAAACTAAATGATCATTAATGCTAAGCTAATGGATGGTTCTTATCCATCACATCATTTCCAATGATATGATCCCGTTGATCAAATGACAACACATGTCTATGGCTAGGAAACTTAACCATCTTTGATTAACGAGCTAGTCAAGTAGAGGCATACTAGGGACAAATTGCTTGTCTATGTATTCACACATGTAATAAGTTTCCGGTTAATAATATTCTAGCATGAATAATAAACATTTATCATGATATAAGGAAATATAAATAACAACTTTATTATTGCCTCTAGGGCATATTTCCTTCAGTCTCCCACTTGCACTAGAGTCAATAATCAAGATTACATAGTAATGATTCTAACACCCATGGAGTCTTGGTGTTGATCATGTTTTGCTCGTGGAAGAGGCTTAGTCAACGGGTCTACAACATTTAGATCCGTATGTATTTTGGAAATCTCTATGTCTCCCTCCTTGACTTGATCGCGGATGGAATTGAATCGTCTCTTGATGTGTTTTGTTCTCTTGTGAAATCTGGATTCCTTCGCCAAGGCTATTGCTCCAGTATTGTCACAAAAGATTTTCATTGGACCCGATGCACTAGGTATGACACCTAGATCGGGTATGAAATCCTTTATCCAGACTCCTTCATTTGTTGCTTCTGAAGTAGCTATGTACTCCGCTTCACGTGTAGATCCTGCCACGACGCTCTGCTTGGAACTGCACCGACTGATAGCTCCTCCATTCAATATAAATACGTATCCGGTTTGCGACTTAGAGTCATCGGATCAGTGTCAAAGCTTGCATCGATGTAACCATTTACGACGAGCTCTTTCTAACCTCCATAAACGAGAAACATATCCTTAGTCCTTTTCAGGTATTTCAGGATGTTCTTGACCGCTGTCCAGTGATCCACTCCTAGATTACTTTGGTACCTCCCTACTATACTTATAACAAGGCACACATCAGGTCTGGTACACAGCATTGCATACATGATAGAACCTATGGCTGAAGCATAGGGAATGACTATCATTTTCTCTCTATCTTCTGCAGTGGTCGGGCATTGAGTCTCACTCAACTTCACACCTTGTAACACAGGCAAGAACCCTTTCTTCGACTGATCCATTTTGAACTTCTTCAAAATTTTATCAAGGTATGTGCTTTGTGAAAGTCCAATTAAGCGTCTTGATCTATCTCTATAGATCTTGATGCCCAATATACAAGCACCTTCACCGAGGTCTTTCATTGAAAAATTCTTATTCAAGTATCCTTTTATGCTGTCCAGAAATTCTATATCACTTCCAATCAATAATATGTCATCCACATATAATATTAGAAATGCCACAGAGATCCCACTCACTTTCTTGTAAATACAAGCTTATCCAAAAGTCTGTATAAAACCATATGCTTTGATCACACTATCAAAGTGTATATTCCAACTCCGAGAGGCTTGCACCAGTCCATAAATGGATCGCTGGAGCTTGCACACTTTGTTAGCACCTTTAGGATCGACAAAACCCTCTGGTTGCATCATATACAACTCTTCTTTAAGATATCCATTAAGGAATGAAGTGTTGACATCCATTTACCAGATTTCATAATCATAAAATGCGGCAATCGCTAACATGATTCAGACAGACTTAAGCATCACTACGGGTGAGAAGGTCTCATCGTAGTCAACTCCTTGAACTTGTTGAAAACCTTTCGCAACAAGTCGAGCTTTGTAGACAGTAAAATTACTGTTAGCGTCAGTCTTCTTCTTGAAGATTCGTTTATTCTCTATGGCTTGCCGATCATCGGGCAAGTCAACCAAAGTCCACACTTTGTTCTCATACAAGGATCCCATCTCAGATTTCACAGCCTCAAGCCATTTCGCAAAATCTGGGCTCATCATCGCTTCCTCATAGTTCGTAGGTTCGTCATGGTCAAGTAACATGACGTCCATAATAGGATTACCGTACCACTCTGGCGCGGAACGTACTCTGGTTGACCTACGAGGTCTGGTAGTAACTTGATCTGAAGTTTCATGATCATCATCATTAGCTTCCTCACTAATTGGTGTAGGAATCACTGGAACTGATTTCTGTGATAAATTACTTTGCAGTTTGGGAGAAGGTACAATTACCTCATCAAGTCTACCTTCCTCCCACTCACTTCTTTTGAGAGAAACTCGTTCTCTAGAAAGGATCCATTCTTAGCAACGAATATATTGCCTTCGGATCTGTGGTAGAAGGTGTACCCAATAGTCTCCTTTGGGTATCCTATGAAGACACATTTCTCCGATTTGGGTTCGAGCTTATCAGGTTGAAGCTTTTTCACATAAGCATTGTAGCCCTAAACTTTTAGAAATGACAACTTGGGTTTCTTGACAACCCACAGTTCATATGGTGTCGTCTCAACAGATTTAGATGGTGCCCTATTTAACATGAATGCAGCAGTCTCTAAAGCATAACCCCAAAACGATAGCGGTAAATCAGTAAGAGACATCGTAGATCGCACCATATCAAATAAAGTGTGGTTACGACATTGGGACACACCATTACGCTGTGGTCTTCCTGGTGGCATGAGTTGCGAAACTATTTCGCATTGTTTCAAATGAAGACCAAACTCGTAACTCAAATATTCACCTCCACGATCAGATCGTAGAAACTTTATTTTCTTGTTACGATGATTTTCCTCTTCACTCTGAAATTCTATGAACTTTCCAAATGTTTCAGACTTATGTTTCATCAAGTAGATATACCCATATCTGCACAAATCATTTATGAAGGTCAGAAAATAACGATACCCGCTGCGAGCCTCAACACTCATCGGATCGCATACATCAGTATGTATTATTCCCAATAAGTCTGTTGCTCGCTCCATTGTTCTGGAGAACAGATTCTTAGTCATCTTGCCCATGAGGCATGGTTCGCAAGCATCAAGTGATTCATAATCAAGTGATTCCAAAAGCCCATCCGCATGGAGTTTCTTCATGCGCTTTACACCAATATGACCTAAACGGCAGTGCCACAAGTAAGTTGCACTATCATTATTAACCTTACATATTTTGGCTTCAATATTATGAATATGTGTATCACTACAATCGAGATTGAACAAAAATAGACCACTCATCAAGGGTTCATGACCACAAAAGATATTACTCATATAAATAGAACAACCATTATTCTCTGATTTAAATGAATAACCAGATCCAGATATAGTGTTCATGCTTAACACCGGCACCAAATAACAATTATTCAGGTCTAAAACTAATCCCGATGGTAGATGTTGAGGTAGCGTGCCGACGGCGATCACATCGACTTTGGAACCATTTCCCACGCGCATCGTCACCTCGTCCTTAGCCAATCTTCGCTTAATCCATAGCCTCTGTTTGCAAATATGAGCAACAGAACCAGTATCAAATACTCAGGCACTACTACGAGCATTAGTAAGGTGCACATCAATAACATGTATATCAAATATACCTTTCACTTTGCTATCCTTCTTATCTGCCATATACTTGTGGTAGTTCCGCTTCAAGTGACCAGTCCCTTTGTAGTAGAAGCACTCAGTCTCAGGCTTAGGTCTAGACTTGGGTTTCTTCACTTGAGCAGCAACTTGCTAGCCGTTCTTCTTGAAGTTCCCCTTCTTCCTTTTCCGTTTTTCTTAAAACTAGTGGTCTTGTTAACCATCAACACTTGATGCTCCTTATTGATTTCTACCTCCGCAGCTTTTAGCATTGCGAAGAGCTCGGGAATTGTTTTATCCATCCCTTGCATATTATAGTTCATCACGAAGCTTTTCTAGCTTGGTGGCGGTGATTGAAGAACTCTGTCAATGACACCATCATCAGGAAGATTAACTCCAGCTTGAGTCAAGTGGTTGTGGTACCCAGACATTACGACTATATGTTCATGGCGTAACTATTCTCCTCCATCTTGCAGCTATAGAACTTATTGGAGACTTTATATCTCTCAATCCAGGCATTTGCTTGAAATATTAACTTCAACTCCTGGAACATCTCAGATGCTCCATGACGCTCGTAACGCCGTTGAAGTCCCGATTCTAAGCCGTAAAGCATGGCACACTAAACTATCGAGTAGTCATCAGCTTTGCTCTGCCAGACGTTCATAACGTCCGGAGTTGCTCCTGCAGCGGGTCTTGCACCTAGCGGTGCTTCCAGGACGTAATTCTTCTGTGCAGCAATGAGGATAATCCTCAACTTACGGACCCAGTCCGTGTAGTTGGTACCATCATGTTTCAAACTTAGCTTTCTCTAGGAACGCATTAAAATTCAAAGGAACGGTAGCACGGGCCATTGATCTACAACAACATAGACATGCAAAAACTATCAGGTACTAAGTTCATGATAAATTAAAGTTCAATTAATCATATTACTTAAGAACTCTCACTTAGATAGACATCCCTCTACTCATCTAAATGATCACGTGATCCAAATCAACTAAACCATGTCCAATCATCACGTGAGATTGAGTAGTTTTCAATGGTGAACATCACTATGTTGATCATATCTACTATATGATTCATGTTCGATCTTGCGATCTCAGTGTTCCGAGGTCATATCTGTATATGCTAGGCTCATCAAGTTTAACTCGAGTATTCTGCGTGTGCAAAACTGGCTTGCACCCATTGTATGTGAACATAGATCTTATCACATCCGATCATCACATGGTGTCTCGGCACGACAAAATGTAGCAACGATGCATACTCAGGGAGAACACTTGTACCTTGAAATTTTAGTGAGGGATCATCTTATAATGCTACCGTCGTACTAAGAAAAATAAGATGCATAAAGGATAAACATCACATGCAATCAAAATAAGTGATATGATATGGCCATCATCATCTTGTGCCTTTGATCTCCATCTCCAAAGCAAAGTCATGATCACCATTGTCACCGGTTGATCACCCACAAGTATAGGGGATCACAACAGTTTTTGAGGGTATTCAACCCAAATTTATTGATTCGACACAAGGGGAGACAAAGAATATTCTCAAGTATTAGCAGTTGAGTTGTCAATTCAACCACACCTAGATACTTAATATCTGCAGCAAAGTGTTTAGTAGCAAAGTAGTATGGAAGTAACTTGATAAAGGGCAAAAGTAACAAGAGCAGCTTTGTAGTAATTGTAACAGTGGCAACGTAAAGTAACTAAGCAAAGATCAATATGTGAAAAGCTCGTAGGCATTGGATCAGTGATGGATAATTATGTCGGATGTGATTACGCATGCAACAGTTATAACATAGGGTGACACAGAACTAGCTCCAATTCATCAATGTAATGTAGGCATGTTTTCCGAATATAGTCATACGTGCTTATGGAAAAAACTTGCATGACATCTTTTGTCCTACCCTCCCATGGCAGCGGGGTCCTAATAGAAATTAAGGGATATTAAGGCCTCCTTTTAATAGCGTACCGGACCTTAACACTTAGTGAATACATGAAGTCCTCAAACTACGGTCATCACCGGGAGTGGTCCCGATTATTGTCACTTCGGGGTTGCCGGATCATAACACATAATAGGTGACTATAGACTTGCAAGATAGGATCAAGAACTCACATATATTCATGAAAACATAATAGGTTCAGATATGAAAACATGGCACTCGGGCCCTAGTGGCAAGCATTAAGCATAGCAAAGTCATAGCAACATCAATCTTAGAACATAGTGGATACTAGGGATCAAACCCTAACAAAACTAACTCGATTACATGGTAACTCCAACCCATCACCGTCCAGCAAGCCTACGATGGAATTACTTACGCACAGCGGTGAGCATCATGAAATTGGTGATGGTGGATAGTTGATGATGACAACTGCGATGGATTCCCCTCTGCGGAGCCCCGGACGGACTCCAGATCAACCCTCCCGAGAGAGATTAGGGCTTGGCGGCGGCTCCGTATCGTAAAACGTGATGAATCCTTCTCCCTGATTTTTTCCTCCCAGAACATGAATATATAGAGTTGGAGTTGAGGTCGGTGGAGTACCAGGGGGCCCACGAGGCAGGGGGCGCGGCCCCCACCCTCGTGGACAGGGTGTGGGCCCCCTGGCCTTGATTCTTTCACCAATATTTTTTATTAATTCCAAAAATAATCTCAGTGGAGTTTCAGGTAATTCCGAGAACTTTTATTTCTGCCAAAAAATAACACCATGGCAATTCTGCTGAAAAAAGCGTCAGTCCGGGTTAGTTCCATTCAAATCATGGAAGTTAGAGTCCAAAACAAGGGCAAAAGTGTTTGGAAAAGTATATACGATGGAGACGTATCAACTCCCCCAAGCTTAAACCTTTGCTTGTCCTCAAGCAACTCAGTTGATAAATTGAAAGTGATCAAGAAAATCTTTTATAAACTCTGTTTGCTCTTGTTTTTGTAAATATGTAAAGCCAGCATTCAAGTTTTCAGCAAAGATTATGAACTAACCATATTCACAATAACACTTAGGTCTCATATTTACTCATATCAATGGCATAATCAACTAGCAAGCAATAATAATAAATCTCGGATGAAAACACTTTCTCAAAACAATCATAATATGATATAACAAAATGGTATCTCGCTAGCCCTTTGTTAGATCACAAAACATAATTGCAGAGCACCCCTGAAGATCAAGGACTAACTAGACATTGTAATTCATGGTAAGAGAGATCCAGTTATAGTCATACTCAATATAAATTAATAGTAATGCAGGAAAATGATAGCGGTGCTCTCCAACTGGTTCTTTTTAATAAGAGGATGATGACTCAACAGAAAAGTAAATAGATAGGCCCTTCGCAAAGGGAAGCAGGGATTTGTAGAGGTGCCAGAGCTCGATTTTTGAAACAGAGATAAATAATATTTTGAGTGTTATACTTTCATTGTCAACATAACAACCAAGTTATCTCGATATCTTCCATGCTACACACATTATAGGCGGTTCCCAAACAGAATGGTAAAGTTTATACTCCCCCACCACCAACAGTCATCAATCGATGGCTTGCCCGAAACAATGGGTGCCTCCAACTAACAACAATCTTGGGGGAGTTTGTTTGCAATTATTTTGATTTGATTTGAGCATGGGACTGGGCATCCCGGTGACTAGCCATTTTCTCGTGAATGAGGAGCGGAGTCCACTCCTCTTGAGAATAACCCACCTAGCATGGAAGATATAGACAGCCCTAGTTGATACATGAGTTGTTCGAGCATACAAAACATAATTTCATTTGAAGGTTTGGAGTTTGGCACATACAAATTTACTTGGAACGGCAGGTAGATACCGCATATAGGAAGGTATGGTGGACTCATATGGAATAACTTTGGGGTTTATGGCAGTGGATGCACAAGCAGTATTCCCGCTTAGTACAAGTGAAGGCTAGAAAAAGACAGGGAAGTGACCAACTAGAGAGTGACAACAGTCATGAACATGCATTAAAATTAATAGACATTGAGTGCAAGCATGAGTAGGATATAATCCACCATGAACATAAATATCATGGAGGCTATTGTCGGTGTCAAAACCGGCGGATCTCTGGTAGGGGGTCCCGAACTGTGCGTCTAGGCGGATGGTAACAGGAGACAGGGACACGATGTTTTACCTGTGTTCTGCCCTCTCGATGGAGGTAAAACCCTACTCCCGCTTGATTGATATTGATGATATGGGTAGTACAAGAGTGGATCTACCATGAGATCAAGGAGGCTAAACCCTAGAAGCTAGCCTATGGTATGATTGTTGTTCGTCCTATGGACTAAAACCCTCCGGTTTATATAGACACCGGAGAGGGCTAGGGTTACACAGAGTCGGTTACAATGGTAGGAGATCTACATATCCGTATTGCCAAGCTTGCCTTCCATGCCAAGGAAAGTCCCATCCGGACACGGGACGAAGTCTTCAATCTTGTATCTTCATAGTCTTGGAGTCCGGCCAATGATGATAGTTTGGCTATCCGGACACCCCCTAGTCCAGGACTCCTTCAGTAGCCCCCAAACCAGGCTTCAATGACGATAAGTCCGGCGCATATATTGCCTTCGGCTTTGCAAGGCGGGTTCTCCTCCAAATTCCGTGTGCTCACCGAATAGTGTCCGGCTTCCTTATAAATGTTGCGCTCCTTGGCTTCCACGTCCAATAATGGCCCTCTTCCACGTGTCGTATGAATGCGAAAAGCCAAGGTATTTTTATGTTTTACCCCCTAGCTGCGCGAATAAGCTGCCTATAAGAGGAGCAAGGATCTAGATCCGAATCATACCATCCCCTTCATGAAAGTACTCATCGAAGCGCCTCTGACAAAAATCCATTCCATCATGGACAGTCGACGCGGCTCCTCCTCTCGGGCTCCCAGCCCTCAGCCCGGAGATTGGAGGAGATGTTCGGTCCCGCATAGCGAGCTAGTGACGCTCCAAGCCGAGGGATACCTTCCTCCAGCCTTCATGGTTCCGGTTCGAGCCGGACTGGCCACCTACAAGGGTGGGAAGCAGGTGGAGAGCGTCCCCAATCCCTCCAAAGGAGAGCGGGTATGCTTCGTCCCTTATCTAATAAGGGGACTCGGATTTCCCATACATCCGTTTCTCCGGGGGCTCCTGGAGTATTATGGACTCCAGCTTCACCACCTTACACCTGCCTCCACCTTGCACATCGCGGGCTTTGTAGCCCTTTGCGAGCTGTTCTTGGGCATCGAGGCCCATTTCGCGCTGTGGAAGAGATTGTTTTGCCTCGTACCCCGTTCTCACGAGGGGTCGATATATCAAGTGGGCGGAGTCGAAATATGGTGAATCGCCGGGACCGTATATCTATCCGGAACCCCGAAGAAGGCGTCCGAAGACTGGCCTTCAGAATGGTTTTATATGGAAGACGCCCCACTGCCGGACCCAGTTCGGATCAGCCTTCCGGAGTTCAGCAATGCTCCTCTGAAGAAATGCCTGAGTTGGCGCCCGCGGAGCCCTCAACGGGAGAGTGATAGGAGCGTCCAATACCTGATGGGCCGGATAAGGTTACTGGCTCATTCCGGATTGACCATGATCGGAGTCATGGTCACGTGCATCATGCGAGGGGTGTAGCCGCTCCAATATAGGGGCCACCCCATGTGGGATTTCAACGGGGATAATGACGCCACCCGTCATGGCCGCAAGGGGCCGGCATCGGCATTGAATGGATTCTCCATGAATAACCCTCGAAGCTGGGTAAGCGGACGTTTATTTATCCGATCCATATTCCCAAAGTTAAGTGTTTCACTTCGTGACATTGACGCAGGAGCTGCGCCGGGACGTAGAGGGCGTACACAGCCCGACTCCACAACCCGAGGATCCGGGACGATCCCTTGATCCGGCCTCCGAAGAGGATCCGGACATAGAGGTGGAGTTGATCGATGGGGTGTTCCACCAACTTAGCGTGGACAGTGCTTTAGTCGCCATTACGATCGACTACCCCGGTTTATCTCCGGCTTCCCAGGTAACTGTGACCGGAGTCCTGAAATCATTACTTCATCCAAGCTTATTTCTGACCACCGTATACCAACAAAGGCTCTCGCAGAAGTGCCTTTCAAAGTGGCAAATAACTCACTGGGCGACTCCGACCAACAAGGGTCAAGGCCCAAAGAAAGTGAAGAGGAGTGCGGCGCGAATCGAAACGTTGCCGCAACGGTATGGCGCACCACTATCTTTAAGGGAAAGATTCCTGGGAGGTATATTAATGCTCATGATTTTTCCAGGAGAAAGAGCGCTCGCCGGACTGTGCCCGGAGAGGTTGCCAATCAAGCCTCCGCCAGCCAGGCTCCAACGCCTGGTCCGGAGGGGGAGGCGAACACAAGGCGTGAGCCGGATGCTCCTCCAACGGAGGATGCCGACAGGCTGTCCGCCACCAGGTCTGAGGTGGAGAGCGCCATGAATCATAGGCGCGCCACGGACAGTTTCTTCGTGACGCTGTGTTTCTCCCCGGGAGGCGTTGAATGCCTTTAATGCGGGAGAGCGCCAAGACCTCCGTGCTGCTTTCGAGATGGTTTAACCAGAGCCACGGAGCGGTATGTGAAAAGACATACTGGTGAGGAATTTTAATAGTTATATATGCCAAGAGCCCCGAGACTTAAAATAGTTAAAATAACTGATTTAAGGATCATTTGTTATGCAGGATCTTACGGAGAAGAATACCCACCTGTCCCAGGACTTCAAGAGTGCAAGGCCCAACTTGAGGCCGCACTAGCCGCCGCAGGGGGAGCCACAGAGACCCCCTCTGGTAATACATACTTCGAGAAGATAAGTAGTTTACGAAGTGCGGCATGTGCATAAGTGTGACAATAATATTGCAGAGGGTGCCGGACTAGATCCGGACAAGCAACATCTGATGCGCCAGCTGAAGGCCGGCGAGAAGGTGCTTATGAGGGTGCAGCAGGAGAGGAACAAACTCCAGGATGCCAACACCCAGATGGGCAAAGAGCTAAAAGATGTTCGGGTCCAAATTGCCCCGACTCCGTAAAGGAGAATCGGTGGCTTGCCGCGGCATTTACAGTAAAGTGCTTGAGCAAACTCTTTTGAAAAGAAGAGTTCGGCAAGGAAGTCGATTGATGTAAATGTGTCTCAGAGGTGTGCTCACGGGTCGTCCGTGGAGGAAATGCCTGGTTCCACGGGTGACCTTTCTTCCCGAAGCTCGCCGCAATCGCACGAACGTGTTCGGCAGCGATGAGCGGCGCTGCTCGTGCCTTTATGGCGTCTGCCTCCCTACCCGAGGGTCTTGGAGGGCTTGCTGAGAAGCTTCATGGAGTACGGCAGCGCTTCCGTCTGTGGAAGATATTGGCCTGCCGTCAAGGCGCCAGGGAGGCCTGGGCCATGGTGAAGACGCGATACACGAAGGCTGATCCAAACCACATGGCCGAGGTCGGACCTGTGGGGCCCGATGGGAAGGAGATCCCTGTGAGCCTAATGTATGGCCAAGTAGAGTTGGCCACGAAATATTCCCAACGGGACTGTAAACTAGACAGCTCGTTAGATGGGATTGAAGAGGAGTACAATCACCAATTTGACGATGTAATTTAAAATGACATGTAAAATGCCTTCTAGCCGGATTGTAGATCGTTTGTCTTTGCGGACCTTTTCGCTTCGACCTCGGGACCCAACAGTCCGGAGTGTGTCCGAATACCCTCACGGTTATACAAAAACCGGGGCATGCATGGAGACCAGGCGTAGGGGTCATAAGTGCTTTATCAGACAAGTGCCCAACTCGTTATGTTATATTACATGGTTAGTAAGAAACATCTTCCAGGGAGAATAGTTCCGTTAGGGGTTCCTTTCCCTGGGAGGCATGCCTTAAAGTGCATGTCCGGACTGCGAAAAGAGCAGAAAAGCATCTAGGGGCAGATAAATAAATAAGTAATAAATCATCTTTCAAGTCACCGACCGAATATTCCCTTAAGAACGCTAGCTTTCGGCTTCACCCAGTCTGAGGTACACATCCGGCTGACACGGCAAGAATAATCGCAGAGGTGCTCCCTTTACCTCCTAGCCGAACAATCGGGACGAGGGTGTAAGCATGTGAGCCAGGAAACCCAGCTTGGCCAAAACTTAAGTCATATCGATGCATATAATGGTGAATAAAAGGTACATGCGGAAGTTTGACACATGTGTTGGGCATGAAGCCCGTATAAATAAGCTTCTATTAAAGAAGCCCCCAGGTATAATGAGTGCGAGTAGCACGTCAAGTGTGTGCGAACAATGCGCAGATCAGCCCTCAAAGGCTTTTAAAAAGGGAGGAAAAAGGAGGGAAACAAAAGACAGCTAAAATATAAAATGTGGACGGAGTAAGGAGACGAACTCTGAGTCCGGCGCTAGGCGTAGAATCTTCGGAGACTGGCTGCGTTCAATGGGTTCAGCTCGAGTCGGTTGTCAGATGCGTTACGTAGACGGTATGCTCCGCCGGTCAGGACTTGGCCGATGATGAAGGGACCTTCCCATTTGGGCTTGAGTTTGTCCTTTTTCTTGTCTGGCAGGCGTAGAGCTAGTTCGCCAACATTGTAAGTTTTGGCCCGTACTTCTCTGCTTTGATATCTTCGAGCCTGCTGCTGATAGAATGCGGAACGGGCTTTTGCCACGTCGCGCTCCTCCTCTAAGGCGTCCAAACTATCCTGCCGATCCAACTCGGCTTCTCTTTCTTTGTACATGCGCACGCGAGGTGAGTCATGAATTATATCGCAGGGTAAAACTGCCTCTGCGCCGTACACCATAAAAATGGTGTGAATCCGGTAGTGCGGTTTGGCGTGGTCCGCAGCCCCCAGAGTATGGAGTCGAGCTCCTCTACCCAAAGGCGTGTTAGATTCCGTGAGGGACCGCACTAACTGGGTTTGATGCCGCCATGATTAGACCATTTGCTCGCTCGACTTGACCGTTAGTTTGAGGGTGATAGATCGAAGCGTAGTCGAGCTTGATGCCCATATTTTTGCACCAGAGTTTAACCTCGTCGGCCGTGAAATTCGTGCCGTTATCAGTGATGATGCTGTGGGGGACGCCATAACGGTGTACTACCCCGGGTATGAAGTGTATCACGGGTCCGGATTTGCTCGTTTTAACTGTCTTGGCCTCTATCCATTTGGTGAATTTGTCCACCTTGACCAATAGGTATTTTTGCTTGTGGGCTCCCCCTTTAAGGGGTCCAACCATGTCAAGCCCCCAGACTGCGAACGGCCAGGTGATGGGTATAGTTTTGAGGGCGGTGGGTGGCATGTGGCTTTGATTAGCAAAGAGCTGGCAACCGACGATCGTTGGACTAAGTCCCGAGCATCCGCCCGGCTGTCGGCCAATAAAATCCTGTACGGAAGGCCTTGCCTACAAGGGCCCGAGCTGCGGCGTGGTGCCCACCGAGTCCGGCGTGAATTTCAGCCAGAAGATTTCGCCCTTCTTCTTCGGAGATGCACCTTTGAAGGACTCCGGTCGTGCTTTTCTTATAGAGCTCTCCCTCATGGACCTTGTAGGCTTTAGATCCCCGTAATATGCAGCGGGCCTCATTTTGGTCTTCGGGGAGTTCCTGCCTAATTAAGTAGGCTAGGAATGGTTCCGTCCACGGGGCAATGACTGCCATTATTTCGTGGGCTGAAGGTGTTGTTTCATTGGCTGAGCCACCGATTGTGTCAGAATGTTCGGTGTTGGACGGTGCGGCTGGTTCCGGATTGTTGTTTCCGGACTCCTCTTCCCATACTACGGATGGCTTAAAGAGCCGCTCCAGGAAGATGTTTGTAGGGACGGCGTCGCGCTTTGCGCCGATGCGTGCCAACACGTCGGCCGCCTGGTTATTATCCCGGGCTACATGGTGGAATTCGAGTCCTTCGAACCGAGCTGACATTTTTAAGACGGTGTTACGGTAGGCTGTCATTTTCGGATCCTTGGCATCAAAGTCTCCATTTACTGGGGATATTGCGAGGTTTGAATCCCCGCGGACCTCTAGGCGTTGAATGCCCATGGAGATTGCCATCCGGGGGCCATGTAGAAGGGCCTCGTATTCGGCTGCGTTGTTGGGGTCCGTGTACATTATTTGAAGTACGTATTGGACTGTGTCTCCGGTTGGGGACGTCAAGACGACGCCAGCCCCTAAGCCGGCCAACATTTTAGAGCCGTCGAAGTGCATGATCCAATTGGAGTATGCGCCGTACTCTTTAGGGAGTTCGGCTTCATCCACTCAGCGATGAAGTCACCAAACTTGTGACTTTATAGCTCGCCGCGGTTTGTAGGTTATGTCGAATGGTAAGAGCTCAATGGCCCATTTTGCAATCCTGCCCGTCGCGTCGCGGTTGTTTATAATGTCGTTGAGAGGTACTTCGGAGGCCACTGTTTATCGAACACTCTTGAAAGTAGTGTCGCAGTTTCTGGGATGCCATGAACACCGCGTACATTATCTTTTGATAATGTGGATACCGGGACTTGCATGGAGTTAAGACAGTGGATACATAGTACACTGGCTTTTGAAGAGGGAATTTGTGTCCTTCTGTTTCTCGTTCGACGACGAGCACTGCGCTTACAACTTGATGTGTTGCCGTGATATATAATAACATTGATTCGCCCAAGTTGGGCGCGGCTAGGACCGGATTTGTTGCCAATATGGCTCTTACTTCTTCGAGTCCGGCCGTGTCAGCATCCGTCCATTCGAAATGTTCGGTGCACCGGAGGAGGCGATAAAGGGGCAATGCCTTTTCTCCCAAGCGGGAGATGAAGCGGCTTAGAGCCGCCACGCATCCAGTCAATTTTTGTATCTGTTTGAGGTCTTTTGGGATATCCAACCGTGATGTAGCTCGATCTTGGCTAGGTTTGCTTCAATTCCTCTACTGGATAAAATGAAGCCTAGGAGCTTTTCGGCTGGTACGCCGAAAACACATTTTTCCAGGTTGAGCTTAATGTCATATGCTCGGAGGTTGTCGAATGTGAGCCTCAAATCGTCTACTAGAGTTTCGACGTGTTTGGTATTGACGACCACATCGTCTACGTATGCCTCCAATCGCTTTGCCGATCCGGGTTGCTGCATATGTCTGAATCATGCGCTGATATGTTGCACCGGTGTTCTTGAGCCCGAAGGGCATTGTGTTGAAGAAGAATGGTCCATATGGAGTAATGAATGCCGTTGCGGCTTGGTCAGTCTCCGCCATCTTGATTTGATGATATCCGGAGTATGCGTCGAGGAAGCACAATGAATCGTGCCCTGCGGTAGCATCAATGATTTGATCAATGCGGGGAAGGGGAAAGGATCCTTTGGGCAAGCCTTGTTAAGGTCTTTAAAATCGACACACATGCGCCAGGATTTGTCCTTTTTTGGTACCATTACCAGGTTCGCTAGCCAGTCCGGATGTTTTATATCTCTGATGAATCCGGCTTCTAATAGTTTGGCTAGCTCCTCTCCCATTGCCTGTCTGTTGGGTTCGGAAAATCGCCAAGAGCCTGCTTGATCGCTTGAATCCTTTTAGGATGTTTAGGCTGTGTTTTGCCAACATGGGATTCCCGGCATATCCGAAGGGTGCTGTGCAAAGATGTCCCAATTTTCCCGAAGGAATTCTCGTAGTGCTGCGTCTACATCAGGGTTTAATTGTGCCCCAATGGAGGCCGTCTTTGTGGGATCCGTTGGATGGACTTGGAATTTGACTATTTCGTCCGCTGGTTTAAACGAGGTGGACTTGGATCTCTTATCGAGTATCACATCGTCCCTGTTCACCGTGGAGCGCAGCGCAGTGAGTTCCTCTGCCGCTAGGGTTTCGGATAGTGCCTCTAGGGCTAGTGCGGCTGTCTTGTTTTCGGCGCGAAGCGCTATGTCCGGATCGCTGACAGGAGTGATGATTCCATTGGGCCCGGGCATTTTAAGCTTCATGTACCCATAATGGGGTATAGCTTGGAAAATTGTGAATGCCTCTCGCCCTAGTAAAGCGTGATATCCGCTGCTGAATGGGGCCACTTGGAACGTGACCTCCTCGGACATGTAATTGTCCGGCGAGCCGAACACCACATCTGGTGTAATTTTTCCTGTGCAGCGTACTTCCCGACTAGGGATTATTCCTCTGAAGGTTGTGCCGCTTCGCTCAATGCGGCTCCAGTCTATTTCCATTTTTCCAAGGGTTGCCTCATAAATGAGGTTTAATCCGCTGCCGCCATCCATGAGTACCTTGGTAACACAAAAGCCGTCCACTATTGGACTGAGGACCAATGCGGCTGGTGCTCGGGCTGTTCGGAATTTAGGTTCGTCGCTGGCATTGAAGGTGATAGCCGTGTCGCTCCATGGGTTCGTTGTTGCTACTTGGTAGACTTCGGCGAGGCTGCGGATTGTTCGTTTCCGCATATTATTTGATGCGAAAGTCTCAAACACTGTTAATACCGTACTGGTACTGTTGGGCTGGTTCTCCGGGGCTAGAAGACCTTCGCCACTTTTGGCCACCTGCCGTAGTATCCAACATGCTCGAAGGCTAGGTGTTGGAGTGGCACCCTCAGATTATGGATTTACTGTGGTCCGCCGAGCCATCCCTCCAAAGACGGTTCCGCGTGCCCTTTAGGGGGTTTTTGCTTTTTGGTTTTTGTACCAGGTGCTTGAGCATGATGCACCCTTTTATTTCGGACTAGGGTTATGTTCGGAGCCGGATTGTCCCAAAACTTAGTTTCGGTTTTCCAGGCACTCTCCATCGCACAGTACTTTCGTACTATGGACGCCAGGTCGGCGAAGCGTGTAATTTTGCGACGACTTATGGCGTTCAAGATTCCGTAGTCCGTGCAATTGTTGCAGAAAATTGAGATTGCGCTTTCCTCACGGCAGTCCTTTATCCTGTCCATAACCAGGAGGAATCTGGCCCAGTAATGATGTACTGTTTTAGCGGGCTCTTGCCAGATTTGAGATAGATCACTTGTGTTTGGGTGGGCGGGTGGAATTAAGTTCGGAACCCCGCCCAATCTGAGGCTCAAGGGCCGAGAAGTTTCCGAATTCGGAAGATTGGATTGCTGGATGTTGTCCAACGAATCTGGTCCGCTGCCTGACTTTAGGTTCAGTACTTGATTGACGTCCGTCCCTCCACGGGAATCCGGCATGGAGGGATCGGGAATCCGGACATAACTGGTCTTTAACATAGAAGAAGAGTCGCCGCATTGTTCCTCTACCACAGAAACGTGGTGGGTAGCCCGGGAGAGTTAATTTCTCAGATCGGTTTTAAGCCCAATCGATCATAGTGTGTAGCGACTCCTGATGGCGATGCGATCCAAGAGCTCGTTTACGGAGGAGAGCTCCATCGGATCTAGCTGCTCGGCGAATTCCGAGTTGACGTGAAGATCGCTTTTGCTGACCTGAGAGGTCATTGTCGGAGTGGCGGCCGAACAGGTGGTCATAAGAAAACCACCTAGCCGGATAGTTTGGCCGGTGGCCAAAGCTCCCTTGGCAACGGCGCCGTCTTTAAAGATGGGAAAAGGCATCATTCCTGATTGCGACGGCACAGAGGAACTCTCAATGAAAGCACCAATGTCGGTGTCAAAACCGGCGGATCTCGGGTAGGGGGTCCCGAACTGCATGCCTAGGCGGATGGTAACAGAGACAGGGGACACGATGTTTTTACCTGTGTTCGGGCCCTCTCAATGGAGGTAAAACCCTACTCCTGCTTGATTGTTTTTGATGATATGGGTAGTACAAGAGTGTATCTACCACGAGATCAAGGAGGCTAAACCCTAGAAGCTAGCCTATGGTATGATTGTTGTTTGTCCTAGCTAATTAAGCATGGCATAAGCAACTATAATTTCTAATTGTCATTGCAAACATGTTTATTCATAATAGGCTGAATCGGGAACGATGAACTAATCATATTTACAAAAACAAGATAGGTCGAGTTCATACCAGCCTCTCTCATCTTAATCAGTCCATCATATATCGTCATTATTACCTTTCACTTGCACGACCGAACGGTGTGGATAATAATAATAATAGTGTACGTGCATTGGACTAAGCTGGAATCTACAAGCATTTAATACAAAGGAGAAGACAAGATAATATGGGCTCTTGGTTAAATCAAAAATAATGCATATGAGAGCCACTCAACATTTTCATCGAGGTCTTCTCCTCTCGACCCCCAAAGAAAAGAAAAAAAATAAAACTATTTACACGGGAAAGCTCCCAGCAAGCAAAAGAAGAACGAGAAATCTTTTTGAGTTTTCTTTTAATTACTACCACTACAGGCATGGAAAGTAAACTAGCTAAAAGCTATAACTAATTTTTTTTGGTTTTTTCTTAAAGTTTTTCAAACACACAAGAAGAAGGCTTAGAAAAGAAAATAAACTAGCATGGATAGTACAATGAAAAAGTATGAGCACCGACAACTAGAATGAATGTGTGAACATGAATGTAATGTCGGTGAGAAATACGTACTCCCCCAAGCTTAGTATTTTGGCCTAAGTTGGTCTATGCCCATGGATCAAAGTTGTAACTAGGGTCGTACTGAGATGCAGCAGCTATTGCTTCGTGAGCTGCAGCTTGGAGGCGAGCTGCCTCCGTCCTCCTCTCGTACTCGTTGGCCTCCTCCCTGGTTATAATATATCTTCTTTTTGCCTGAAACTCAAAGAAACCAGGAGCAGTGAGAGCAATATGGACAGTGCAACGTCTGTCAAAGATTAGTCGGTATTGGAGGAACTGTTCATTCCTCTCAACAAACTGATGACAAACCATAGCATCACAATCTAGATAAGCGGGAGGCAACTCCATATCACTTCCATGTATGGGTACACCAAGATAATTAGCTACACGAGTTGCATAAATCCAACCAAACAAATCTCCACATATACCATTAAGATGCAGCCTTCCTGCAATAATGGCCCCCAAGTTATATTGTTTATCACCCAATACAACACTCTTGAGGACACTAAGATCAGGAATGCACATGTGACAAGCTTCCTCTTTACCGTTAATGCATCTACCTATAAAGAGAGCAAAATAATGTATGGAGGGGAAATAAATGCTCCCTATGGTAGCTTGTGTGATTTCTCTGGATTCACCCACAGTGATACAGGCAAGAAAGTCTTTATATTCAGATTTACGAGGTTCACTAACATTGCCCCACTGCGGGAGTTTACAAGCAGTATTAAAATCTTCTAGGTTCATGGTATATGATTTATCATAAAGATCAAACAAAACAATGTGAGAATTGCACGAAGATGTAAATTTAAACCTTCTCACAAAGGAATCAGTAAGGTAGTAGTATTGGGAGCACTTATCTGACACGAAGTCCTCAAGATCAGCATTACGCACATACGCGTCAAATTCATCCTTAATGCTTGCTTGGACCAAAAACTCCTCTAATGACCATTCACAAGGCCGCACTTGAGCTTCCCTTGATGGTTCATCGTCCGCCTCATGTATTTCGAGCCTAGGTCCTTGCTTCCTTGAGGAACCACCTTAGTATATTTTCCTATGCATTTTTTCTTTCTCTGAAAAATTTCTAAAAATTTTAGTAACTCAAAATAAAAGTGAACCAAACTCAACAAAAGTGATAGCAGCTACTCTCACAAGTGCCTAGAGGCTATATCATGCATTAGAACTACTTGGTACCATATAAATTTTACATGCAACCTCAAGAACAGGGTCACCTAGGCAGCAAAAATTTCCAATAAATAAAGCACTAGAACAAAAACTAATTGGAACATTGGAGGAGTCACATACCAAAGAACAATCCCCCAAAGCAGTTTTGTGAATGGAGCTTTGAGCAAGGAAATCGAAAATGGTAGCAAGATGAGCTAGAACTCATGCTTGAGCTGGTTGGTGATTTTTTTGGGAGGAAGGAGTGTGTGGGTGCTGGAATAAGTGGAGGAGGGCCATCAGGGGCCCACGAGGTAGGGGGCGCACCCAGGGGGGTAGGGCACGCCTTGGACCCTCGTGGCCAGGTGCTGGCTCCCCCTGATGTGTTCTCAGTGCCAGATATTCTCAAATATTCTAGGAAAAATCATATTTCATTTTCAGGGCATTTGGAGAACTTTTATTTTCGGGGTATTTTTTATTGCAAGGATAATACAGAAAACAGACAAAAAATACTATTTTTGCTTAATTTAATCTAAATACACAAACTAAAAGGAGGCTACAGAAGGTTGTGCTTTCTAACTTCATCCATCTCATGCTCATCAAAAGGAATCCACTAGCAAGGTTGATCAAGTCTTGTTAACAAACTCATTCCGAATTGCATGAAACTGGAGAATCTTCGAATAGCACTAGGTTACCTCAACGGGGATATGCACGTCCCCAACAATAAGAATATCATATTTCTTCTTGACAGTAGGAAGAGGGAATTCAAACCCTCCAATAGTAATAGTTGGAATTTTTCCAATAGAATTTATACTATGGACTTGAGGTTGCTTCCTCGGAAAGTGTACCGTATGCTCATTACCATTAACATGAAAAGTGACATTGCCTTTGTTGCAATCAATAACAGCCCCTGCAGTATTCAAAAAGGTTCTATGAAGGATAATCGTCATACTATCGTCCTCGGGAATATCAAGAATAACAAAGTCCGTTAAGATAGTAACATTTGCAACCACAACAGGCACATCATCATAAATACCGACAGGTATATCAGTTGATTTATCGGCCATTTGCAAAGATATTTCAGTAGGTGTCAACTTATTCAATTCAAGTCTACCTTATAAAGAGAGAGGCATAACACTAACACCGGCTCCAAGATCACATAAAGCAGTTTTATTGGTATAGTTGGTACTCCTGGATCACCAAGCTTCTTAGGAATTCCACCCTTAAAAGTATAATTAGCAAGCATGGTGGAAATTTCAGCTTCTGGTATCTTTCTTTTATTTGTAACAATATCTTTCATGTACTTAGCATAAGGATTCATTTTAAGCATATCAGTCAAACGCATACGCAAAAAGATAGGTCTAATCATTTCAGCAAAGCGCTAAACATCCTCATCATCATTTTTCTTGGATGGTTTAGGAGGAAAAGGAATGGGTTTCTGAACCCATGGTTCTCTTTCTTTACCGTGCTTCCTAGCAACAAAGTCTCTCTTATCATAACGTTGATTCTTTTATTGTGGGTTATCAAGATCAATAGCAGGTTCAATCTCTACATCATTGTTATTGCTAGGTTGAGCATCAACATGAACATCATCATTAACGTTATCACTAGGTTCATGTTCATTACCAGATTGTGTTTCGACATCATAAATAGAAATATCATTGGGATTCTCGTGTGTGTCTACAACAGGTTCACTAGAAGCATGCAAAGTCCTATCATTTTTCGCTTTTCTTTTTTAAAAGGACTAGGTGCATCTACATTAGATCTCCGAGAATCTTGCTCAATTCTCCTAGGGTGGCCCTCGTGATACAAAGGTTCTGAGTCATTCTACCACCTCTAGTCATATCTCTAATAGCATTGTCATTTTTCTTATTATTTAATTCATTGAGCAAATCATTTTGTGCTTTAAGCACTTGTTCTACTTGAGTGGTAACCATAGAAGCATGTTTACTAATGAGTTTAAGTTCACCTTTAACTCTAGACATATAATCACTCAAGTTTTCAATCAAATAGGCATTGGTTTCAATTGTCTACCAACATAAGCATTGAAGTTTTCTTGTTTAGCCATAAAGTCATCAAACTCATCCAAGCATTGGCTAGCAAACTTAGTAGACATGATTTCAGCTTTATCATATCTATAGAGAGAATTTACCTTTACTACCTGTGTCGGGTTATCAAGACCATAAATTTCTTTAATAGGTGGTAAATTCTTAACATCTTCAGCTTTAATACCCTTTTATTTCATAGATTTCTTTGCCTCTTGCATATCTTCAAGACTGAGAAATAGAATACCCCTTTTCTTCGGAGTTGGCTTAGGAGTTGGTTCAGGAAGTGTCCAATTATTTTCATTAGTCAACCTATTATTCAATAGCAATTCAGCTTGATCAACTGTTCGTTCCCTGAAAACAAAACCAGCACAACTATCCAGGTGGTCTCTGGAAGCATCGGTTAGTCCATTATAAAAGATATCAAGTATTACATTTTTCTTGAGAGGATGATCCGCAAAGCATTAAGTAATTGGAGAAGCCTCCCCAAGCTTGTGGGAGACTCTCTTCTTCAATTTGCACAAAATTATATATTTCCTTTAAAGTAGCTTGTTTCTTATGAGCGGGAACTATTTAGCGTATAAGTAATAAATCATATCCCGGGACTACGCACACAACTGTGGATCAAGAGAATTAAACCATGTTTTAATATCACCCATTAATGAGAATGGGAATAACTTAAGGATATGGTAGTAGCGAGTTTTCTCATCATTAGTGAATAGGGTGGCTATATCATTCAATTTAGTAAGATGTGCCACAATATTTCAGATTCATAGCCATAAAAAGGATCAGATTCAACCAAAGTAATTATCTCAGGATCGACAGAGAAATCATAATCCTTATCAGTAATGAAGATAGGTGAAGTAGCAAAAGCAGGGTCGAATTTCATTCTAGCATTCAAAGACTTTTCTTTCATCTTAGCTAATAATTTCTTAAGATCAGATCTATCGTTGCAAGCAAGAAAATCTCTAGCAGTTTCTTCTTCCATAACATAACCCTCAGGCACAACAGGCAATTCTTATCTAGGGGGAGAATCTTCATCATCAGTATTATCAGTTTCAATAATTTCATTCTCTCTAGCCCTAGCAAGTTGTTCATCAAGAAATTCACCTAATGGCACAGCATTATCAAGCATAGAAGTAGTTTCATCCTAAGCATCATGCATAGCAGAAGTGGCATCATCAATAACATGCATATATCGTAATTAATAGCGTATGGTGTTTAGGTGTCGCAGGTTTATTCAAAACAGATGGTGAATCAAGTGCAGAGCTAGATGGCAGTTCCTTACCTCCCCTCGTAGTTGAGGGGAAAATCTTAGTTCTTTTGTCTTTCAAGTTCCACATAGTGATCAGCAGATATAAATCCCAAGTGACTCAAAAAAGAGAGCTATGCTTCCTGGCAACAGCGCCAGAAAATAGTCTTGATAACCCACAAGTATAGAGGATCGCAACAGTTTTCGAGGGTAGAGTATTCAACCCAAATTTATTGATTCGACACAAGGGGAGCCAAAGAATATTCTCAAGTATTAGTAGTTGAGTTGTCAATTCAACCATGCCTGGATAACTTAATATCTACAGCAAAGTATTTAGTAGCAAAGTAGAATGGAAGTAACGGTAATAGTACAAA
Organism: Aegilops bicornis; assembly: GCA_021605145.1. Lineage (NCBI taxonomy): Eukaryota > Viridiplantae > Streptophyta > Magnoliopsida > Poales > Poaceae > Aegilops > Aegilops bicornis. The sequence continues at coordinate 150,434,946 of CM038670.1, read as the reverse complement.
AAGTAACAGTAGCAGTTTTGTAGTAATTGTAACAGTGGCAACGTAAAGTAACTAAGCAAAGATCAATATGTGAAAATCTCGTAGGCATTGGATCAGTGATGGATAATTATGTCGGATGTTATTCCTCATGCAACAGTTATATCATAGGGTGACAATTATCTAGCTCCAGTTCATCAATGTATTGTAGGCATGTATTCAGAATATAGTCATACGTGCTTATGGAAAAGAACTTGCATGACATCTTTTGTCCTACCGCCTGCCGCAGCGGGTCCTATTGGAAATTAAGGGATATTAAGGCCTCCTTTAATAGAGTACCGGACCAAAGCATTAACACTTAGTGAATACATGAACTCCTCAAACTACGGTCATCACCGGGAGTGGTCCCGATTATTGTCACTTCGGGGTTGCCGGATCATAACACATAATCGGTGACTATAGACTTGCAAGATAGGATCAAGAACTCACATATATTCATGAAAACGTAATAGGTTCAGATCTGAAATCATGGCACTCGGGCCCTAGTGACTAGCATTAAGCATAGCAAAGTCATAGCAACATCAATCTTAGAACATAGTGGATACTAGGGATCAAACCCTAACAAAATTAACTCGATTACATAGTAAATCTCATCCAACCCGTCACCGTCCAGCAATCCTACGATGGAATTACTCACGCACAGCGGTGAGCATCATGAAATTGGTGATGGAGGATGGTTGATGATGACGACGGCGACAGATTCCCCTCTCCGGAGCCCCGAACGGACTCCAAATCAGCCCTCCCGAGGGAGATTAGGGCTTGGCGGCGGTTCCGTATCGTCAAACGCGATGAATCCTTCTCCCTGATTTTTTCCTCCCCGAACATGAATATATAGAGTTGGAGTTGAGGTCGGTGGAGCACTAGGGGGCCCACGAGGTAGGGGGCCGCGCCCGGGGAGTAGGCGCGCCCCCACCCTCGTGGACAGGGTGTGGCCCCCCTGGCCTTCATTCTTTCACCAGTATTTTTTATTAATTCCAAAAATAATGTTCGTGGAGTTTCAGGTCATTCCGAGAACTTTTATTTCTGCACAAAAATAACACCATGGCAATTCTCGTCAAAACAAAATTACCTAGGTTAGTTCCATTCAAATCATGCAAGCTAGAGTCCAAAACAAGGGCAAAAGTGTTTGCAAAAGTAGATACGATGGAGACGTATCACTGACTTGACACCTTGATCTCCATCATAGCATCGTTGTCATCTCGCCAACTACTGCTTCTACGACTATTGCTACCGCTTAGTGATAAAGTAAAGCAATTACATGGCGATTGCATTTCATACAATAAAGCGACAACCATAAGGCTCCTGCCAGTTGCCGATAACTTTTAGAAAACATGATCATATCATACAACAATTTATATATCATCACGTCTTGACGATATCACATCACAACATGCCCTGCAAAAACAAGTTAGACGTCCTCTAGTTTGTTGTTGCAAGTTTTACGTGGCTGGTACGGGCTTAGCAAGAACCGTTCTTACCTACGCATCAAAACCACAATGATTCCTCAAGTGTGTTGTTTTAACCTTCAACAAGGACTGGGCATAGTCAAACTCGATTCAACTAAAGTTGGAGAAACAGACACCCACTAGCCACCTGTGGGCGAAGCACGTACGTCAGTAGAACCAGTCTCATGAATGCGGTCATGTAATGTCGGTCTGGGCCACTTCATCCAACAATACCACCAAATCAAAGTAAGACGTTGCTGGTAAGCAGTATGACTATTATTGCCCACAACTCATTGTGTTCTACTCATGCATATAACATCTACGCTTAGACCTGGCTCGGATGCCACTGTTGGGGAACGCAGTATTTCAGAAAAAATCCTACGATCACGCAAGATCTATCTAGGAGATGCCTAGCAATGAGTGGGAGAGTGTGTCCATGTACCCTCATAGACTGAAAGCGGAAGTTTTTAGTAACGTGGTTGATGTAGTCGAACATCTGCGCGATCCAACCGACCCAAGCACCGAATGTACGGCACCTATGCGTTCAGCACACGCTCCTAATCTAGTTGAGGCCAAGGGAGAGTTCCGCAAGCACGACGGCGTGGCGACGGTGATGACGAAGTTATCGGCGGAGGGCTTCACCTAAGCACTACAACGATATGACCGAGGTGTGTAACTGTGGAGGGGGCCACCGCACATGGCTAAGAGAAGGCTTGGTGTGTCTTTGGGGTGCCCCCCTCCCACATATATAAAGGGGGGTGGAGAGGTGGCCGGCCCAAGGGGGTGGGCCATGGGGGGAGTCCTACTTGGACTCCTGGTCCAAGTAGGATTCTCCCCCCTTTTCCTATTCCCACTAGGAGAAGGAGGGAAGGAGGAGGAGGAGGAGGAGAGAAGGAAAGGGGGGCACCCCCCCCAACCCTAGTCCAATTCTATTTGGGCTTGGGTGGCGCGCGCCACCACCTGGCCGCCGCCTCCTCTCTCCACTAGGGCCCATGAAGGCCCATTAACTCGGGGGGGGGGGGGGGTCCGGTAACCCCCAGTACTCCCGAAAATGCCCGAACCTTTCCGAAACCATTACGGTGTCCAAACACAACCTTCCAATATATCAATCTTTATGTCTCGACCATTTCAAGACTCCTCGTCATGTCCGTGATCTCATCTGGGACTCCAAACAAACTTAGGTACATCAAATCACATAACTGAAATACAAATCGTCATCGAACGTTAAGCGTGCGGACCCTACGAGTTCGAGAACTATGTCGACATGACCGAGACACATCTCCGGTCAATAACCAATAGCGGAACCTGGATGCTCATATTGGCTCCTACATATTCTACGAAGATCTTTATCGGTCAAACCGAATAACAACATACGTTGCTCCCTTTGTCATCGGTATGTTACTTGCCCGAGATTCAATCGTCGGTATCATCATACCTAGTTCAATCTCGTTACCGGCAAGTCTCTTTACTCGTTTCGTTATGCATCATCCCATAACTAACTCATTAGTCACATTGCTTGCAAGGCTCATAGTGATGTGTATTACCGAGAGGGCCCAGAGATACCTCTCTGATACACGGAGTGACAAATCCTAATCTTGATCTATGCCAACTCAACAAACACCATCAGAGACACCTGTAGAGCATCTTTATAATCACCCAGTTACGTTGTGACGTTTGATAGCACACAAGGTGTTCCTCTGGTATTCGGGAGTTGCATAATCTCATACTCAGAGGAACATGTATAAGACATGATGAAAGCAATAGCAATAAAACTAAACTATCATTAATGCTAAGCTAAGAGATGGGTCTTGTCCATCATATCATTCTCTAATGATGTGATCCCGTTGATCAAATGACAACTGATACATCTCCAACGTATCTATAATTTTGTATTGTTCCATGCTATTATATTACCCGTTTTGGATGTTTATAGGCTTTACTATACAATTTTATATTTTTTGGGACTAACCTATTAACCGGAGGCCCAGCCCAAGTTGCTGTTTTTTTTGCCTATTTTAGTGTTTCGAAGAAAAGGAATATCAAACGGAGTCCAAACGGAGAGAAACCTTCGTGAGAGTTATTTTTGGAACAAACGCAATCCAGGAGACTTGGAGTGGACGTCAATAAGCAATCAAGGAGGCCACAAGGCAGGGAGGCGCGGCCTAGGGGGTGGGGGCGCCCCCACCCTCGTGGGCTCCTTGTGGCTCCCCTGACCGACTTCCTTCGCCTATATATATCACCATACCCTGAAAACATCCAGGAGCACCACAAAACCCTATTTCCACTGCCGCAACCTTCTGTACCCATGAGATCCCATCTTGGGGCCTTTTTCGGGGCTCCGCCGGAGGGGGAATCGATCATGGAGGGTTCTACATCAACACCATAGCCTCTCCGATGAAGTGTGAGTAGTTTACCACATACCTTCGGGTCCATAGTTATTAGCTAGATGGCTTCTTCTCTCTCTTTGAATCTCAATACAAAGTTCTCCTCAATCTTCTTACAGATCTATTCGATGTAACTCTTTTTATGTGTGTTTGTCGAGATCCGATGAATTGTGGGTTTATGATCAAGTTTATCTATGAGAAATATTTGAATCTCCTCTGAATTATTTTATGTATGATTTGTTATCTTTGAAAGTCTCTTCGAATTATTAGTTTGGTTTGGCCTACTAGATTGATCATTCTTGCAATGGGAGAAGTGCTTAGCTTTGGGTTCAATCTATGTGTCCTTTCCCAAAGGATGTTAGGGCAAGAAGGCACGTATTGTATTGTTGCCATCGAGGATAAAAAGATGGGGTTTATATCATATTGCTTGAGTTTATCCCTCTACATCATGTCATCTTGCCCAATGTGTTACTCTGTTCTTATGAACTTAATACTCTAGATGCATGCTGGATAGCGGTCGATGTGTGGAGTAATAGTAGTAGATGCAAAATCGTTTCGATCTACTTGTTGTGGATGTAATGCCTATATACATGACCATGCCTAGATATTCTCATAACTATGCACTTTTCTATCAATTGCTCGACAGTAATTTGTTCACCCACCGTAATACTTATGCTATGTTGAGAGAAGCCACTAGTGAAACCTATGGCCCGCGGGTCTATTTTCCATCATATAAGTTTCCGATCTACTTTATTTTGCAATCTTTTATTTTCCAATCTATATCATAAAAATACCAAAAATATTTATCTTATTATTATCTTTATCAGATCTCACTTTTGAAAGTGCCCCTGAAGGGATTGACAACCCTTTATCGCGTTGGTTGCGAGGTTCTTGTTTGTTTGTGTAGGTACGAGGGATTGCGTGTAGCCTTCTACTGGATTGATACCTTGGTTCTCAAAAACTGAGGCAAATACTTGCGCTACTTTGCTGCATCACCCTTTCCTCTTCAAGGGAAAACCAACGCAGTGCTCAAGAGGTAGCAAGAAGGATTTCTGGCGCCGTTGCCGCGGAGTCTATGCACAAGTTAAGACATACCAAGTACCCATCACAAACTCTTGTCCTTCGCATTACATTATTTGCCAGTGGCCTCTCGTTTTGCTCGCCCCCACTTCACCCTTTGCCATTTTATTCGCTTCTTCTTTTGTTCATCTTTTCGCTTGCTTTGATGTCTTACTTGGCCTGCTTTGCTCGTTTGGTTGGAATAGTTGTTTATTTATTGCTAAACAGAGAACCTAAGATCTATGGATTCTCATCCGCTTGCTAATATTTTGAAGAGATCCAATTATGATGAACCAATTGCTAGTGAGTTTTGTGCACTAGATTATCTTTATGAAGCTCTGCTCGAAATTCGTGAATCTGAAAATTATGATGAAGAAATTTATGAAGAGATTCATGATAACTCCTTGAACAAAAGGCATGATTGCAATGATTTTACTATAAATTCTCTTTATGTCAATTGTGCTAATAACATGCAAAACGCTAAGCTTGGGGATGCTAGTTTTGCTATGTCTACTACTTGTTGCAATGATCATGATCGGGGTGATTCTTCTTATAATCTTGAAAATTCATTTAAGCCCCATGATGAATATGAGATTGTTAATAGTGTTTGCAATAATATTGAAAGTGGGTTTGGAAGATTGTCAACTTTAGACCCCACATATTTGGAGTATGTTCAATCTTACGGTATTTTTTATAAAAGTGGGTTTGGAGAGGTCATGACTTTAGTTAATGTTAATCCCACTCTTTTGGAAGAGTGTCAACTTTGCTTGCATGTGGATCGTGTTGAGAATATGTTATGTTATAGATATCTTGTTGAATTTTCTTATGATCCTACATGTAATTATTATGAGAGAGGAAAATATGGTTGTAGAAATTTTCATGTTACTAAATTACCTCTCTTCATGTTGAGATTGCTATCGTCTTCTTCCTTGCATATGCTAGTTTTTGCTTGCCTTGATAATTTGTTTGCTTATCAAAAACCTATGCATATGAAGTATGTTAGACTTAAGTGTGTTTGTCACATGTTTTATGATGCTCTGTTTATGCTTCAATTCTTGTCTTTCATGTGAGCATCATTGAAATCTCAATGCCTAGGTAAAAAGGCTTTGAAGAAAAGCGCTTGTTGGGAGACAACCCAATATTTTTCCTTGATGTTATTCAATAAATAATTCATCTAGCCTCTGGTTAGATGTGGTTTTATGTTTTAATTAGTGTTTGTGCCAAGTAGAACCTATAGGATCATCTTGGGTGAAAGTTAATTTGATCTTGCTGAAAAACAGAAACTTTTGGGCGCACGAGAATAATTTTAGTAAATCACATAAACGTGCTTTTTAGTTGATTCTTTTAGAAGAAGATTAATAGACAAATTGCCTAGGACTTCCTATTTTGGTAGGTTTGTTAAGTTTCCATAAGTATTTGAAAGTTACAGATTGCTACAGACTGTTCTGTTTTTGATAGATTCTGTTTCTCGTGTGTTGTTTGCTTATTTTGATGAATCTATGGCTAGTATCAGGGGGTATGAACCATAGAGAAGTTGGAATACAGTAGGTTTAACACCAATATAAATAAATAATGAGTTCATTACAGTACCTTAAAGTGGTGGTTTGCTTTCTTGCACTAATGAAGTTCATGAGATTTTCTGTTGAGTTTTGTGTTGTGAAGTTTTCAAGTTTTGGGTAAAGATTTGATGGATTACGGAATAAGGAGTGGCAAGAGCCTAAGCTTGTGGATGCCCAAGGCAACCCAAGTTAAATTCAAGGACAACCAAATGCCTAAGCTTGGAATTCCCCGGAAGGCATCCCCTCTTTCATCTTCGTCCATTGGTAACTTTACTTGGAGCTATATTTTTATTCACCACATGATATGTGTTTTGCTTGGAGCGTCTTGTATGATATGAGTCTTTGCTTTTTAGTTTACCACAATACTCCTTGCTGTACACACCTTTTGGGAGAGATACACATGAATCGGAATATATTAGAATACTCTATGTGCTTCACTTATATCTTTTGAGCTAGACAATTTTGCTCTAGTGCTTCACTTATATCTTTTTGGAGCACGGCGGTGGTTTTATTTTATAGAAATTACTAATCTCTCATGCTTCACTTATTTTATTTTGAGAGTCTTTTAGAACAACATGGTATTTGCTTTGGTTCAAATTTTAGTCCTAAAATGATGAGCATCCAAGATAGGTATAATAAAAACTATCATATAAAGTGCATTGAATATTATGAGAAGTTTGATGCTTGATGATTGTTTTGAGATATGAGGATGGTAATATTAGAGTCATGCTAGTTGGGTAGATGTGAATTTGAGGAATACTTGTGTTAGAAGTTTGTGATTCCCGTAGCATGCATGTATGGTGAGCCATTATGTGATGAAGTTGGAGCATGATTTATTTATTGATTGTCTTCCTTATGTGTGGAGGTCGGGATCGCGCGTTGGTTAACTCCTACCAACCCTTCCCCTAGGAGCATGCGTGTAGTACTTTGTTTTGATAACTTGTAGATTTTTGCAATAAGTATATGGGTTCTTCATGACTAATGTTGAGTCCATGGATTATACGCACTCTCGCCCTTCCACCATTGCTAGCCTCTCTTTTGCCGCGCAACTTTCGCCCGCACCATACACCCACCATATACCTTCCTAAAAACATCCACCATACCTACCTATTATGGCATTCATAGCCATTCCGAGATATATTTCCATGCAACTTCCCACCGTTCCGTTATTTATGACACGCATCATCACTGTCATATTGCTTTTGCATGATCATGTAGTTAACACCATATTTGTGGCAAAGCCACCTTTATAATTCTTTCATACATGTCCCTCTTGATTCATTGCATATCCCGGTACACCGCCAGAGGCATTCACATAGAGTCATATTTTGTTCTAAGTATTGACTTGTAATTCTTGAGTTGTAAATAAGTAAAATTGTGATGATCTTCATTATTAGAGCATTATCCCAAGTGAGGAAAGGATGATGGAGACTATGATTCCCCCACAAGTCAGGAAGAGACTCCGGACTTTATGAAAAATAAAAGAGGCCAAAGAAGCCCAAATAAAAAAGAGGCCAAAGAAGCCCACCAAAATAAAAAAAGGAAACAAATGAGAGAAAAAGAGAGAAGGGACAATGTTACTATCCTTTTTCCACACTTGTGCTTCAAAGTAGCACCATGATCTTCATGATAGAGAGTCTCCTATGTTGCCACTTTCATATACTAGTGGGAATTTTTCATTATAGAACTTGGCTTGCATATTCCAATGATTGGCTTCCTCAAATTGGCCTAGGTCTTCATGAGCAAGCAAGTCGGATGCACACCCACTTAGTTTCTTTTGATGAGCTTTCATCCATTTATTGCTCTAGTGCATCCGTTGCATGGCAATCCCTACTCACTCACATTGATATCTATTAATGGGCATCTCCATAGCTCGTTGATACGCCTAGTTGATGTGAGACTATCTTCTCCTTTTTTTGTCTTCTCCAAAACCACCATCCTATTCCACATACAGTGCTATGTCCATGGCTCACGCTCATGTATTGCGTGAAGATTGAAAAAGTTCGAGAATACTAAAGTATGAAACAATTGCTTGGCTAAAACTGGGGTTGTGCCTGATTTAAATATTTTGTGGGATGAAGATAGAGCATAGCCAGACTATATGATTTTGTAGGGATAACTTACTTTGGCCACGATATTTTGAGAAGACATCATTACTTTGTTAGTATGCTTGAAGTATTATTACTCTTATGTCAATATGGACTTTTATCTAGAATCATTTGGATTTGTACATTCATGCCACAATATAGAAAATTACATTGAGAAATATGCTAGGTAGCATTCCACATCAAAAATTCAGTTTTTATCATTTACCTACTCGAGGACGAGCAGGAATTAAGCTTGGGGATGCTTGATACGTCTCCAACGTATCTATAATTTTTTATTGTTCCATGCTATTATATTACCCATTTTGGCTGTTTATGGGCTTTACTATACACTTTTATGTTATTTTTGCGACTAACCTATTAACCGGAGGCCCAGCCCGAATTGCTGTTTTTTTGCCTATTTCAGTGTTTCGAAGAAAAGGAATATCAAATGGAGTCCAAACGGAATGAAACCTTCGGGAGAGTTATTTTTGGAACAAATGCAATCCAGGAGACTTGGAGTGGACGTCAAGAAGCAATCAAGGAGGCCACGAGGCAGGGAGGCACGCCCTAGGGGGGTGGGCACACCCCCACCCTGGTGGGCCCATCGTGGCTCCCCTGACCGACTTCCTTCGCCTATATATATCACCATACCCTGAAAACATCCAGGAGCACCACGAAACCCTATTTCCACCGCTGCAACCTTCTGTACCCATGAGATCCCATCTTGGGGCCTTTTTCCACAAGGCCCACGGGAGGGGGAATCGATCACGGAGGGCTTCTACATCAACACCATAGCCTCTTTGATGACGTGTGAGTAGTTTACCACAGACCTTCAGGTCCATAGTTATTAGCTAGATGGCTTCTTCTCTCTCTTTGAATCTCAATACAAAGTTCTCCTCGATCTTCTTGGAGATCTATTCGGTGTAAATCTTTTTGCGGCATGTTCGTCGAGATCCGATGAATTGTGGGTTTATGATCAAGTTTATCATTGAGAAATATTTGAATCTCCTCTGAATTCTTTTATGTATGATTTGTTATCTTTGCAAGTCTCTTCAAATTATCAGTTTGGTTTGGCCTACTAGATTGATGTTTCTTGTAATTGGAGAAGTGCTTTGCTTTGGGTTTAATGTTGCGGTGCCCTTTCCCAGTGACAGTAGGGGCAGCAAGGCACATATTGTATTATTGCCATCGAGGATAAAAAGATGGGGTTTATATCATATTGTTTGAGTTTATCCCTCTACATCATGTCATCTTGCCTAATGCGTTACTCGTTCTTATGAACTTAATACTCTAGATGCATCTTTGGATAGCGGTCGATGTGTGGAGTAATAGTAGTAGATGCGTAATCATTTCGATCTACTTGTCGCGGACGTGATGCCTATATACATGATCATGCCTAGATATTCTAATAACTATGCACTTTTCTATCAATTGCTCGACAGTATTTTTTTCACCCACCGTAATACATATGCTATCTTGAGAGGAGCCACTAGTGAAACCTATGGCCCCGGGGTCTATTTTCCATCATATAAGTTTCCGATCTACTTTATTTTGCAATATTTACTTTCCAATCTATATCATAAAAATACCAAAAATATTATATTATTATTATCTCTATCAGATCTCACTTTCGCGAGTGGCCGTGAAGGGATTGACAACCCCTTTATCAGGTTGGTTGCGAGGTTCTAGTTTGTTTGTGTAGGTACGAGGGACTTGCGTTTACCCTCCTACTGGATTGATACCTTGGTTCTCAAAAACTGAGGGAAATACTTGCGCTACTTTGTTGCATCACCCTTTCCTCTTCAAGGGAAAACCAACGCGGTGCTCAAGAGGTAGCAACAACACAGGTCTATGGCTAGGAAACTTAACCATCTTTGATTAATGAGCTAGTCAAGTAGAGGCACACTAGGGACACTCTGTTTGTCTATGTATTCACACATGTACTAAGTTTCCGGTTAATACAATTCTAGCATGAATAATAAGCATTTATCAAGATATAAGAAAATATAAATAACAACTTTATTATTGCCTCTAGGGCATATTTCCTTCAGACGTAGCTTTTCCACGTCCAGATTTCCAGCTGCCGGAATTCTCCCTCTTTGTGTGTACCTCTCATTTTATGAGAGAAAAGGCATTAGAATTACTCCAAAAAGCATTATTATGCATAAATAATAGTACGAACACATGATGCAAAATGGACGTATCAACCTACTTGAGGACGAGCAGGAATTAAGCTTGGGGATGCTTGATACGTCTCCAACGCATCTATAATTTTTGATTGTTCCATGCTATTATATTATCCATCTTGGATGTTTTATATGCATTAATATGCTATTTTATATTATTTTTGGGACTAACCTATTAACATAGAGCAAAGTGACAGATTCTGATTTTTTTTCTTGTTTTTGAGTTTTACAGAAAAGGAATACCAAACGAAGTCCAAACGAGCTGAACTTTACGATGATTTTTATGGACCAGAAGAAGCCCCTGATGCGGCTTCAACTACGTCGGTATTCCCCAAAGAGGAAGGGGTGATGCAGTGATACGTCTCCCGTGTATCTATAATTTTTTATTGTTCCTTGCTATTATATTATCTGTTTTGGATGTTTTATATGCATTAATATGCTATTTTATATTATTTTGGAGGCTAACCTATTAACCTAGAGCCTGGTGTGAGTTCCTGCTTTTTCCCTGTTTTTGAGATTTGTAGAAAAGGAATACCAAACTGAGTCCAAACGGAATAAAACCTTCGCGATGATTTTTCTTGGACCAGAAGACAACCAGGAGACTTGGAGATGAAGTCGGAGGAGCCATGAGGCAGCCACAAGGATGGAGGGCGCGCCCCCACCCTTGTGGGGCCCTCATGCACCTCCTGACCTAATTCTTACGCCTATATATTCCCATATATCCCAAACCACCGTGAGGCATCCACGAAAACACTTTTCCACCGCCGCAACCTTCAGACTGTGAGATCCCATCTAGGGACCTTTTGGCACCTCACGGGAGGGGATTCGATCACGGAGGGCTTATACATCAACTCTATTGCCCTTCTGATGAAGCGTGAGTAGTTTACCATAGACCTACAGGTAAATAGCTAGTAGCTAGATGGATTCTTCTCTCTCTTTGATTCTCAATACCATGTTCTCCTCGATGTTCTTGGAGATCTATTCTATGTAATACTTTTTTGCGGTGTGTTTGTCGGGATCCGATGAAATGTGGATTTATGATCAACTTATCTAGGAATATTATTTGAATCTTCTCTGAATTCTTTTATGCATGATTTGATATCTTTGTAATTATCTTTGAACTATCGGTTTGGTTTGGCCAACTAGATTTGTTTTTCTTGCAATGGGAGAAGTGCTTAGCTTTGGGTTCGATCTTGCGATGTCCTTTCCCAGTGACTGTAGGGGCAGCAAGGCACGTATTGTATTGTTGCCATCGAGGATAAAAAGATGGGGTTTTCATCACATTGCTTAAGTTAATTCCTCTACATCATGTCATCTTATTTAATGCGTTATTGCGTTCTTTATGAACTTAATACTCTAGATACATGCTGGATAGCGGTCGATGTGTGGAGTAATAGTATTAGATGCAGAATCGTTTCGGTCTACTTGACACGGGCGTGATGCCTATATTCATGATCATTTCCTTAGATATCGTCATAACTTTGCGCTTTTCTATCAATTGCTCGGCAGTAATTTTTCACCCACCGTGTTATTTTCTATCTTGAGAGAAGCCTCTAGTGAAACCTATGGCCCCCGGGTCTATTTTCCATCATATAAGTTTCCGATCTACTATTTTCCAATCTTTTACTTTCCGATCTATAAACCAAAATACCAAAAAATATTTACTTTATTGTTTATCTATCTCTATCAAATCTCACTTTTGCAAGTAACCGTGAAGGGATTAACAACCCCTTTATCGCGTTGGGCGCAAGTTGTTTGATTGTTTGTGCAGGTATTTGGTGACTTCTGAATTATCTCCTACTGGATTGATACCTTGGTTCTCAAACGGGGGGAAATATTTTTCTCTACTTTGCTTGTCGGGGTAATTGACCATGGGTACCCCGAAGACGGCGAGACAATATTTCAAGACATCGGGGCTAGCAAAGCCCCTCAGTTCCAGCTGCTTCAGCCGGCTCACAACCCGGCCACTCCAGACGGCAGTCGGACGGGATGCCCGCCCGCCCGGGCCAACTACTCCTTCGGCCGGCAGCTCCAGCCGGCCTACTGCACGGAGTCAACCGCTGCTCCGACCCGACACCGAGAAGACCCCGACATGACGGCTGTACCGTGATATCATCTACAGTGTACTTGTCCCCTTGACACTATATTATAAAGTGTCCAGGGGACAACCAGCCATGCCACCATGCCTCACACAGGGCTTGATTTGTAAGCTACCCTAGGTAGCTTACAACCAACGCCATGTCCCCTAGCTTAGGAAGTAAGCTAGCCATGCCTATATAAAGACACACATCCATCCATCCAGGGAATGGACTCCCACGGCCACAAGCTCCATCACGGCCATGCCTGGCCACTAGAGCATGCATGCTCACTTTGGCCACACACATATACAGTGTCAGATGCCCATGGCACTGATCTCAGATACAGCTCCAAAAACACTTTGTACTGCCAGATGTACACTCCATATATACATCCAGACATGCAGAAGTAGGGGTATTATCTTTTCGGAGAGCCCCGAACCTGGGTAAACTACCGCGTGATACTCGCATACCCGTCCCCGGATATTCTAGCGGCAGTCTTGCCCTCACCTCAAGCCACCATGTGGCATCTATCGTCTCGCAACCCCCATGAGAATACCATGACAGTTGGCGCCCACCGTGGGGCAAGCTGCTGCTGGTTTCGCAGTCCGGGCGGGACCATCTTCGTCACCATCGCCGCGGCGTCGCCGTCGCCTCTCCGGCCGCGCTCGAGGGCTCGACATCGACTCGCCCCCGGGGCAACCGTGCAAGGTGGCGCCCCTTCATCGCCGGCCTCGCCGTCTTCTCAGCTCTGCCGTGACATCGCCGCCGTCTCTCCGGCGGCGCTCGGAGGCTCGACATCGACACAGCCCGGGACGGCCATACGGGACGGCGCGCCCTCGCCGCCAATCTCGGCATCGCCCGCCTTGCCCTTTTCTCTGCGGACGCTCTGCGCTGCGTGCTTCTCTATCCAAGCTCATCCATGAGCGCATATACACTTGCCGTACACAAGCCAGATAACGCTTGTACACTACCCATACAATGCCCATACTACACATGTACGTTGGCCAGATCCTAGATGTACAATAGCCAGATAATGGCTATACTCTTCTCAGATGTGTCCCACACATAGCCTATACACTGCCTAGATAATGGTCGGATATTGACCATACATTGGCCATACTATACTCGCGCACGCTGCGTTCTTCGCTTCTCTCAATCTCCTATGCTCATGGGTGCTCGTCTTCTCCTCATCTCCATTCGCACTGACCACCAAAGCAAATCAAAGTGAGCTGCTCCGCCAGGCTCGAGCCCTCTCCGCCTCCGTCCACACCCAGTGGACGCTGCCGGCCTCCTTGGGCTCCCTGCACCTCTCCTCCAGTCCGCCCGCTCCCGGCCATCTGCGAGCTCGCCCACGGCCACGCGTCTGCGACCACTAGCAGCTCCGTGGCTGCCCGGGACCGGCCTCCAACAGCCCCGCGGCGCTGGCCCCGTCGCCCTCTGCCTGCTCCACCGCGCGCACCAGCTTCGCCTGGCCGCCTGCTCCACATCCCCCCACGCGCCCGCGTCGCTTGACCCGCGCTGACCGCCGACTTCGGATCAGGCTGCGCCGGCTACCGCTGCCCCGGGCCAGCCTCCGCTCCTCTCCGCCTCGGGTCACGGCCGGATGCTCCGCGCCCGCAGCCGGCTCCCGCGCCCGTCGCCCGCGTCCGCCCGTCGCCCGACTCCACCTGTCGCCCGACTCCACCTGTGGCCGCCTGCTCGCCGCTGCAGCCGGCTCTGGCCGCGTCCCTACTGCTGCCGGCTCCGCACTGTCTTGGCCTCCGCCTGCGCAGCCCCGCATCCTCCTGCTCGCTGCTCCGTGACCCCGCGCCCACGCTGGTCCACCCGTGGCCGCTTGCCTCGCTCGCCGGCTTCCTCAGCAGACTGGTGCCGCGCGCGGCCCGGCCGGCTCCCACGCTGGCCGACTACCCGGCCACCCGGCCGGCCCGGCTGCCTGCCGACTGCGCGCTCCCGCACCGTCTTCTGCTGCTCGGCAGCCCTGGCCGGCTGCTCGTGCTGCAACGGGCCGACTGCCCATCCGATTGAAAGAAACAGAGTCCGACTGCTGGAAAAAAGTGCAGCCGACTGCTTCTGCTAAAAAAAGAGAGAAAGAGATGCCAGCTGATAAAAGAAATAAAGAGAGAGGCCGGCTGGAAAAATATTGCCTGGATGCCCACCCGGCTGGATAGAAAGAAAGAGAGTGCGGCTGCTGGGCTGATTAAATAAGGAGAAAATGCGTCCGGCTGCTCACACCCGGCTGAAGAGAAGAAGAAAAAAGATGTCTGGCTGGCCCGTCTGCCTGCATTGCCACTCGGACCACACGGCCGGCTGTGCCAAGCCGGCTCGGCTGCGTCCCGCTCTGCCGTCTGGCCGGTCGGGCCTGACAGGCCGGGCCCCCCTTTGAGCATCCGGAGGCTCGAAAGCTACCCCCAACGGGTTTGTTTCAAGACTCGGCAGTTACCGAGCCAGGCTGCGCCTCTCTTCGGCATCCTCCACCTTGCCTACACGAAAAGCAATGTGAGCTTCTCACCCGCATATTTTTGCAGCGCGCAAACAAGGATAACCCCGAGCGCTTCTATCTCCGCATTTTATTACAGTTGCATCACTGTTTGGCCCGGCGCCAGCCAGAGTTGGCCCGGAGGCTGGCCGCTTGGCTGAGACGTTTGTTCCCACAGACGGCTTAGTAGCCTGCACGGTATGAAAGGCTCACTTTTATTTACAGACCGCAGAGCGGCTGTCCGACTAGCAAGAGCGAATGTTGGAGGCCACCCACACGAAAAACGTCTCGGGAGAAAAAAACGGTTCGGGCAACTCGGTCGTTTGCTTTATGAGTATCTGCTCGGTCGAATCTGCTCACAGAGTCTGAGTACTGTGCGCTTCACTCCGCGGTCCACTCTCAGCCACAGACCGCAGAGCGGCTGTCCGGCTAGGCGAGAGCACAAGCCAAAGAGCGGAGGGGACATGAAAAAGATTGAAGGGGGCTCGGACGAAACCGAGTCGGCACCCTCCGCATAAAAATTGGTAATGCTAAAAGCAAACATTTGGTATATCTGTGCGGACTAACTTTGTCTTTTGCATGATCATTTCTGTGGGGAACCCCCATCCTCGCTCGGAGGGTCGGAGGCTATGCCATGGGTGAGTGGCGGCACCGGAAGCAAGCTGCCGTCTGCAGCCCATACCACCAAGAATAAAGATCGGTCAGCGGACCTCAAGCGTCCGCTAACAAGATGTCGGGCCAATGGACTCAGCGTCCGCTACCGATACCACCGACTAACGGATGCCGCGTCGCGCCCAACATCATCGGTTAAGCGGACTCTGCGTCCACAAGACGACAAATCGGTGGACCCTATGTCGCGCCGATAGCCTCAACGGCTGGACTACGTGTCCGCGACCGGCACCTCGACGTTGCCGTCGACTTCATCACCAACAACAAGACCCTCCGCCCAACTTTTCCAAAGTTGTTCGGAGGCTCGATACACCTGGTGCGCTGCGCTCAGCAGAAAGCAAGCCGCTTTGTAGCCCGCAATGATCGGCCATCGACATCTTCTACATCAACACCCGTAAAAAACCTCTGCCCAACTTTTCCAAGTTGCTCGGAGGATCAGAGGATAATGTCGGGGTAATTGATCACAGGTACCCCGAAGACGGCGAGACAATATTTCAAGACATCGGGGCTAGCAAAGCCCCTCAGTCCGACTGCTCCGGCCGGCTCAGAACCCGGCCACTCTAGAAGGCAGTCGGACGGGGTGCCCACCCATCCGGCCGATCGCTTCCTCGCCGGGTTGCTCTAGCCGGCTCTTTGCATGGAGTCAACCAACGCTTCCCAATTCGACAAAGTGAAAAGACCCCGACGAGACGGATGTACCGCGACATCATCTACAATGTACTTGTCCCCTTGGCACTATTTTATAAAGTGTCCAGGGGACAACCAGCAATGCCACCATGCCTCACACATGGTTTGGTTTGTAAGCTACCCCAGGTAGCTTACAACCAATGCCATGTCCCATGCCTACCTAGCTTAGGAAGTAAGCTACCCATGCCTATATAAAGGCACACATCCATCCATCCAGGGGATGGACTCCCACGACCACAAGCTCCACCACGGCCATGCCTGGCCACTAGAGCATGCATGCTCACTCCGGCCACACAAATATACACAGATAGATGCCCATGGCACTGATCTCAGATACAGCTCCAGGAGCACTTTGTACTGTGATACGTTTCCAACGTATCTATTTTTTCTTACGCTTTTTCTCTTGCTTTGGACTCTAATTTGCATGATTTGAATGAAACTAACCCCGGACTGACGCTGTTTTCAGCAGAACTACCATGGTGTTGTTTCTGTGCAGAAATAAAAGTTCTCGGAATGGAACAAAACTTTGCGAGGATTTTTATATCAATAATAATAATTTGTGTAGCCAAGACCTGCCAGAGAGGGGCACCTAGGTGGGCACAACCCACTGTGGCGCCCGCCTCTCTGGCGCGCCAGTGGGTTGTACCCACCGTGGCCTCAATGACGCACCCCGATACTATAATTTCACATTATTTAAGAAAAAATCAGGGAGAAAGAATTATCGCCTTTCACGAGACGGAGCCGCCGCCAAGCCATGTTTTTCCTCGGGAGGGCAGATCTGGAGTCCGTTTGGGGCACCAGAGAGGGGGATCTTCGTTCTTCGTTATCACCAATCAATCTCCATCGCGAATTCCATGATGCTCCCCACTGAGAGTGAGTAATTCCTTCGTAGGCTCGCTGGTCGGTGAGGAGTTGGATGAGATTCATCATGTAATCGAGTTAGTTTTGTTAGGGCTTGATCCCTAGTATCCACTATGTTCCTAGATTGATGTTGCTATGAGTTTATCATGCTTAATGCTTATCACTTTGGGCTCGGGTGCCATGATTTCAGATCTGAACCGTTTATGAATTCATCATTATATCCATTTTTAGATCCGATCTTGGAAGTTATAGTCACCTACTACGTGTTATGATCCGACAACCCTGGAGTGACAACAACCGGGCCCACTCTTGGTGATGACAGTAGTTTGAGGAGTTCATGTATTCACTATGTGTTAATGCTTTGTTACGGTTCTCTATTAAAAGGAGGCCTTAATATCCCTTAGTTTCCAATATGGACCTCGCTACCACGGACGGTAGGACAAAAGATGTCATTCAAGTTCTATTAATAAAGCATGTATGACTATTTACTGAATACATGCCTACATTATATCGATGAACTGGAGCTAGTGCCGTATCGCCCTAGGTTATAACTGTCACATGATGCATATCATCCAACAAGTCACCGATCCAATGCCTATGAATTTATTTATATTGTTTCTGCTAAGTTACTACTTCTATCATCACTGTGACACTTGCTACAAAATACTGCTATCACTATTAATGTTACCGTTGCTGATGTTACCACTATCAAAACTATCAAACTACTTTGCTACTGATCACGTTGTTGCAGATAATTAAACTCCGGGTGTGGTTGAATTGACAACTTAGCTGCAAATACCTTCAATATATTCTTTGGCTCCCCTTGTGTCGAATCTATAAATTTGGGTTGAATAGTCTACCCTCGAAAACTGTTGCGATCCCCTATACTTGTGGGTTATCATAGTGCCAGATGTACATTCCATATATACATCCAGACATGCAGGAGTAGGGGTATTATCTCTACGGCGCGTTCTCGAACTCCGGTAACCATCGCGTGATACTCGCATACCCGTCCCCGGTTTTTCTAGCGGCAGTCTTGCCCTCACCTCAATCCACCATGTGGCATCTGTCGTTTTCGCAACCCCCCATGAGAATTCCACGACATTGCTGCATCACCCTTTCCTCTTCAAGGGAAAAAACCAACACAAGCTCAAGAAGTAGCATGCAACACAGCGACGGTAGGTATTTCCCCCAGTGATGAGACCAAGGTTATCGAACTAGTAGGAGAATCATGCAACACTACGTAAATGGTACATGCACACAAAGAACAATTACTTGCAACCCGACATGTTAAAGGGGTTGTCAACCCCTTTCGGGTAACGGTGCCAGAAATTGTGATAAATAGCATACGGCGGGTAAACAAATTACTATTGGGAAATTGATAGAACTTCAAATAATCATGATGATATCCAGGCAATGATCATTATATAGGCATCACGTCCAAGATTAGTAGACCGACTCCTGCCTGCATCTACTACTATCACTACAAAAAAAGACACATCCGTGACATTTTGGGCCGAACGAAACTTTTTTCTGTCATACTTATGACACTTCTATGACGATAATTGTGATAAAACCCGGTATCATCATAGATGTGGTGGGCTCCTACTTCTATGATAAAAAGTCATGATAGAAAATGGGCATTTCGTCACGGCGGGCTCGAGACGCAGCTGCATGACATTCTTTGGGCCCGTCCATGACGGAAAAAACCGTGGTAGAAGCGAGGCGGGAAAATTTCGTGGAGTTCGATTCTGATGGGTGGTCGGGGCTGAGCGACAGCGTGTTTCTCGTGACACGACGCGCTGTGGTAAAAGTAGGCGTTGGCTCTAACTGAACCCGAGTGAGGCATTGGGCTCTAACTGAACCCGAGCGATTGCACTGCAGGCAACGCGTTACTTAACCCGAGCGATCGGTCGATGGCTGTTAACTGAACCCGATCGAGCGATTCCTTCACTACTGCTGCTAACTGAAGGCGATCGATGCTGCCTCTGGATGAACAGTGAGCGTTGCGGGGGGTTGGATGAGCGAAGGAGCGGTGGGGTGGATGAACAGGACCCCGTGGCGTTGCCCCTGGATGAACAGGACCCCTATTGATCGAGCCGGTTAGGGCTGGATGAACAGGACCCCGTGAAGGGCTGGATGAATAGTAGACGATGGAGGGGTGCCCGTGGAGGGGTGGTTGAACAGTATCCGGTGGAGTAGCGCGCAGTGGAGGCTGGATGAACAGGAGCCCGTGGAGGCTGGAGGAGGTCGACGGTGGAGATGAACAATATCCCGTGGAGTCCCATTTTGCGGTATGCCACACCCCTCCTAGTGAACAGGACCACCATTTCGACCATAGCGCTCCAACACAAGTCCGTTTCGTCCGTTTTGCGGTATGCCACACCCCTCCCAATCAACAGGACCCCGTTGCCGACCGTAGGAGGTCCGCTTCTCCATTTTGGCGGCACGCCAGATCCCTCTGGTGAACATGATCCCGTTTTAACGTGGCTGGTGAACACAAGGCCGCTTTCCTCCATTCTGGGTATGCCAGGCCTCATTTCCATCGCTGTTCCGGCCCAAGCCCTCCCGATGAACACGACGACGCATTCTGTTCGACCCAGCCAGTTGGCTCCCCATGAACATGACGACGACGCTGTTTCTCCTGTTCGACCCAGCCATGTACACGAGCCCCGACCAGACGTGATGCGCCGAGTAGGCGTTTCAGACCCGCCGGTATGTACACATATGTGGCGTATTTTCTTTCTTGCACTGCTGGCGGCATGCGTGCGTGTACATGCTACGTTCGCGCCTCTACTACGACACGTGCGCGCCTCTACATCCACCAGTATATATGTACGTACATGATACGTCTTCGTCGTATGTATAATTTTTGATTGTTCCATGCCAATATTATTCACTTTCATATACTTTTTGGCAACTTTTTATATTATTTTTGGGACTAACATATTGAACCAGTGCCCAGTGCCAGTTCCTGTCTGTTGCATGATTTTTGTTTCATAGAAACCCAATATCAAACGGAGTCCAAACGGGATAAAAACGGACAGTGATTTTTTTTGGAATATTTATGATTTTCTGGAAGTAAAATTAACGCAAAACGGTATCCGAGGTGGGCACGAGGTAGGGGGGCGCCCTACCCCCCCAGGCGCGCCCTTGACCCTCGTGGTCCACCTGTAAGGCGGTTGACGCTCTTCTTCTGGCGCAAGAAAGATAATTTTATGACGAAGATCTGGGCGAAATATTCACCCCAATCGGAGTTACGGATCTCCAGATATAAATGAAACGGTGAAGGGGTAGAATCTTCCAACGCAGAGAACGCAAAAACAGAGAGATAGATCCAATCTCGGAGGGGATCTCGCCCCTCCAAAGCCATGGGAGCCAAGGACCAGAGGGGAAACCCACCTCCCATCTAGGGAGGAGGTCAAGGAAGAAGAAGAAGAAGGGGGGCTCTCTCCCCCTTGCTTCCGGTGGCGCCGGAACGCCGCCGGGGGCCATCATCACCTTCGCCATCTTCACCAACACCTCCATCACCTTCCCCCTTCTATCTACAGCGGTCCACTCTCCCGCAACCCGCTGTACCCTCTACTTGAACATGGTGCTTTATGCTTCATATTATTATCCAATGATGTGTTGCCATCCTATGATGTATGAGTAGATTTCTATTGTCCTATCGGTGATTGATGAATTGCTATGATTGGTTTGAGTTGCATATTTTATTGGTGCTGTCCTATTGTGCCCTCCGTGTCGCGCAAGCGTGAGGGATTCCCGCTGTAGGGTTTGCAATATGTTTATGATTTGCTTATAGTGGGTTGCGTGAGTGACGGAAACACAAACCCGAGTAAGTAGGTTGTTTACGTATGGGATAAAGGGGACTTGATACTTTAATGCTATGGTTGCGTTTTACCTTAATGAATCTTTAGTAGTTGCGGATGCTTGCTAGAGTCCCAATCATAAGTGCTGATGATCCAAGTAGAGAAAGTATGTTAGCTTATGCTTCTCCCTCAAATAGAATTGCAATTGTGATTACCGGTCTAGCAACATAGTCAGTTGCTTAGGGACAATTCCACAACTCCTATCACCACTTTTCCATACTCGCTATATTTACTTTAGTTGTGTCTTTACCTTATCAGCCCCTAGCTTTATTTACGTGTTCTTTACTTTCTTGCTAGCCTATCCTATCACACCTACAAAGTACTTCTAGTTTCATACTTGTTCTAGGTAAAGCAAACGTTAAGTTGCATGTGAGAGTTGTATCGGTGGTCGATAGAACTTGACGGAATATTTATTCTACCTTTAGCTCCTCGTTGGGTTCGACAATCTTACTTATCGAAAACTGTTGCGATCCCCTATACTTGTGGGTTATCAAGACCTTTTTCCCGCCGCTGTCGTGGAGTCATAGCGTGGGGTGAATGTTCGTGTGTGCTTGTTTGCTTTATCACTAAGTAATTTTTATTTGCTGTTCTTAGTTGTTCTCGATCTTTAGTTATGGATATGGAGCATAAAATACCAAAAATATTAGAGGTACTTGCTACTCATGTAGATGGGGTAACTCCTAAAACCCCGATTCTCATTATGTGAGAGATATTATGTACTACTCGATAATCCCGTGAAACCCCATTCAACTTTATAATGGGAGACACGTTGGATCAACGTGAATACTTTAGGGATTATCGCTTGACACAAAAAGGGAAACTATTATGGGATCAATTTATTATGTTGCGTTGGTATGCCTGGAATCTCTGCTTGAGATATGATACTACTTGTTGCTCTAGGATGAAGGCTCCACACCTTCCCTTTTCATGCAAATATAATGATAATGAAACCTTAGCTTCTTATGCTAATGGTATATATGATTCCTATGATGTGGAACAAATAGAAGAATTTGTTGCTTTTAAGGCTGCTTATGAAATTGAAGCTTTGTTTGAAAAGTATGAAGCTTTTGATGATAATGGTGATAGGCCGGAAAATCTTGCTATACTTGGATATTGCTATGAAAATTATGAATACAATTACTATATTAATACTTCTATGAAGAAAGTCAACGTTGTCCAAGAAGAGACTAATATTTTGCAGGAATCTATGGAAGAAGAAATTGATGAAATTGTGAGCTCATTGGATGAAAAAGATGAGGAAGAGAGCGAAGAACAAAATGAGGAAGAGCGGATTGATCACCCGTTCCCACCTTCTAATGAGAGTAACTCTTCAACTCATACATTGTTTAATTCCCCTTCGTGCTTACCGAAGGATGATTGCTATGATGACTATTATGATACCATTGATTATCTTGAAATATCCCTTTTTGATGATGCTTGTGGCCAAGATGCCAATATGAATTATGCTTATGGAGATGAACTTGCTATAGTTCCTTATGTTACACATGAAATTGTTGCTATTGCACCCACGCATGATAGTCCTATTATCTTTTTGAATTCTCCCGACTACACTATATCGGAGAAGTTTGTGCTTATTAAGGATTATATTGATGTGTTGCCTTTTACTATTACACATGATGATTTTGATGAATGTAATATGCATGTGCTTGCTGCTCCTACTTGCAATTATTATGAGAGAGGAACTATATCTCCGCCTCTTAATGTTTCCAATACGATAGAATTGCAAGAAACTGTTTATACTATGCATTGGCCTTTACTATGTGTGCATGAATTGTTCTTTTATGACATGCCGATGCATAGGAAGAGAGTTAGACTTCGTCATTACATGATTTATGTTACTTTGTGCTCACTACTAAATTACAAATCATTTTTAATTAAAATTGGCTTTGATATACCTTGGGATCCGGGTGGATTCACTACTTGAGCACTATATGCCTAGCTTAATGGCTTTAAAGAAAGCGCTGCCAGGGAGACAACCAGGAAGTTTTAGAGAGTCATTTATTTCTGTTGTGTGCTTTCATAGTTTAAAAACAACAAAAATAAAGAGGGGAACCTAAAAACTTTTCAAAAAGGAAAGTGAAAGTGAGAAAGACAAGCATTGTTGAAGTGGGACCTAGCCTTGGACTTTGTTCATGATCACGGAAACTTTGTGAATCTTGATTACAGAAACATTTCAACAAAAATAATTATCCCCTTGTATAATTCCATTGTATTATAAAAATAATGTGCCAAGGTTTGCCTTTAGGATGTTTACAATGCTTGTTGGTTTGTACGGTGCTGGGCAGAAACTTCGGCTGTAGTGCGCGATTTTACATTTTTAACTGGTACGTCAATTGGTTCTGATTCTTTTTGCACTGTCTTGATATACAACTTGTTTATATTTCCTAATTTTGGTAGAATTTTTGGGATAACAGAAGTATGCTGGATGTTCAGATTACTACAGACTGTTCTGTTTTTGACAGATTCTGTTTTTGATGCATAGTTTGCTTGTTTTGATGAATCTATCAATTTATATTAGTGGATTAAGCCATGATAAAGTTATACTGCAGTAGACACAATGCAAAAATAAAATATGAATTGGTTTGATACAGTACTTAGAGTAGTGATTTGCTTTATTATACTAACGGATCTTACCGAGTTTTCTGTTGAAGTTTTGTGTGGATGTAGTGTCTAATCGAGGATGTTTCGATGTGAGAAGAAGGAAGAGAGGCAAGAGCTCAAGCTTGGGGATGCGCGATGCACCCCAAGTATATATTCAAGAAGACTCAAGTGTCTAAGCTTGGGGATCCTGGGGAGGCATCCCCTCTTTCTTCAACAACTATCGGTATGTTTTCGAATTCGTTTCGTTCATGCATTATGTGCAAGTCTTGGAGCGTCTTTTGCAATTAGGTTTTTATTTTTCTTTTATGCACCATGCTGGTATGAGATAGTCCTTGGTTGATTTATAGAATGCTCTATGCACTTCACTTATATCTTTTGAGCATGGCTTTATAGAATGCTTCATGTGCTTCACTTATATCATTTGAAGTTTGGATTGCCTGTTTCTCTTTACATAGACAACCGCCATTGTAGAATGCTCTTTTGCTTCATTTATATTTGTTAGAGCATGGGCATATCTTTTGTAGAAAGAATTAAACTCTCTTTCTTCACTTATATCTATTTAGAGAGATGACAGGAACTGGTCATTCACATGGTTAGTCATAAAATCCTATATAAACTTGTATATCGCTGAATATGATATGTTTGATTCCTTGCAATAGTTTTGCGACATAAAGATGGTGATATTAGAGTTATGCTAGTGGGTGGTTGTGGATTGTAGAGACACTTGTGTTGAGGTTTGCAAGTCCCGTAGCATGCACGTATGGTAACCGTTGTGTGACAAATTTGAAGCATGGGGTGTTTCTTTGATTGTCTTCCTTATGAGTGGCGATCGGGGACGAGCGATGGTCTTTTCCTACCAATCTATCCCCCTAGGGGCATGCGTAGTAGTACTTTGCTTCGAGGGCTAATAAACTTTTGCAATAAGTATATGAGTTCTTTATGACTAATGTGAGTCCATAGATTATACGCACTCTCACCCTTCCATCATTGCTAGCCTCTTGATGCCGTGCATTGCCCTTTCTCACCTCGAGAGTTGGTGCAAACTTCGCGGTGCATCCAAACCCCGTGATATGATACGCTCTATCACACATAAGCCTCATTATATCTTCCTCAAAACAGCCACCATACCTACCTATCATGGCATTTCCATAGCCATTCCGAGATATATTGCCATGCAACTTCCATCATAATCATATTCATGACTTGAGCATTCATTGTCATATTGCTTTGCATGATCGTAGAAGATAGCTAGCATGATGTTTTCATGGCTTGTCCGCTTTTTGATGTCATTGCTACGCTAGATCATTGCACATCCCGTACACCGTAGGAAGCATTCATATAGAGTCATATCTTTGTTCGAGATATCGAGTTGTAATATTGAGTTGTAAGTAAATAAAAGTGTGATGATCATCATTATTAGATCATTGCCCCAGTGAGGAAAGGATGATGGAGACAATGATTCCCCCACAAGTCGGGATGAGACTCCGGACCTTAAAAAAAAGGAGAGGCCAAAGAAGCCCAAATAAAAAAAAGAGGCCAAAGAAGCCCACCAAAAAATTAAAAAAATAAATAAATAAAAAAATAAAAAAATGAGAGAAAAAGAGAGAAGGGGCAATGTTACTATCCTTTTACCACACTTGTGCTTCAGAGTAGCACCATGTTCTTCATAGAGAGAGCCTCCTATGCTTTCACTTTCATATACTAGTGGGAATTTTCATTATAGAACTTGGCTTGTATATTCCGATGATGGGCTTCCTCAAATGCCCGAGGTCTTCATGAGCAAGCAAGTTGGACGCACACCCACTTAGTTTCTTTTGTTGAACTTTCATACACTTATAGCTGGTCAATAAACGGTTTGACGAGTCACAAGGTATGCGACTTTTATGCGGACACCTGGTAAGGGAGCTTGACGCCCATGTCTTACTAATCATATGCTTAATGCAGATGGTGCCGCTGCCGTGGAAGAGCTGTGGGCTGAACTCGCCCGAGCGAAAGAGCAAGCCAGAAGTAGTACGCGCCGCTTTAAAGGCGGTCAAGAGCTAGAAGTCGAGCGGGCTGCTCACCGCCAAGAAGAGGAGATGGCCGAGATGGCCAAAAAGTTAAGGAATACTACCGATCGCTCTTGGCTGTTCTTGAAAAGGAACGTCAAAGCGGAACAAGAGGACCTAAAGAAGGCCGCCGCCCGAATCCAAGAGTGCCCAATCCGCTTTGAGAGCTACCAAGGAGGAGCTGAGTCGGGCCGGGGCAATGCGGTTTGGAAAACCGTTTACTGCGGAGGAAATATCTGAGATCCAAAGTATGCTCAATTGGATAAATTGTGGAGTTCAGAGGATGCTTATACGGACTTGGCGGCGCCGTGGACGTGGGCCTTGATTGAAACGCCGGGGCGAAGGGGCACGAAGGGAAGAGCTATATTGGTCGCAATTCCATAGTCCGGAGCGTCTCGCCGCTGACCGATCGGTTGGCGAATGTGCCGAGCTGAATCAATTGTCCGGATTTGCCATGAAGCATGTCTTGACGCACTTGTGGCAGACGGACCCCACCAAGAGCTATTTTGGTTTAGTGCAGCAGTTTCTTGGTGCGGTGCACAGATCGACGCAATGAAGCGATCGGCGTGCATTGAGGGAGCGCGGATGGCTCTTGCCCGTGTCAAGACATCGGGCAGAGATGAAGGCCACGACGTTAGATCCCGTGATCCGGACAGAGGTCAGTACCGCCGAGCACTACTTTGAAGAAGTCTGCCGGGCGCTCGTTTAATAGAGACGCGATGCTTTCGAAGGATATTATGTTTAAATGACATGTATGATTTGTGAAAACAATGTTTTCAATGTAATATAGGTGCTTTTTATACTTGTGCATTAAAGTAGTAAACTACTCCCTGTGCGGCCGTTTATGTATATGTGTATATAACCTGAAAGATGGTAGTCCTTGGCTTCAGCCCCCACGCACATAGTGCGGGGGTGTTTGCAAAAGCGCTTTTTCACACTTAATCCAACGTATTGGTCCTGTTAAGGAGGTGATAGCGTAGCAAACCAGGCAACCGGGCTATAATGCTTTATCACTTTCACTTAGCCATAGGAGTTCGAGGTGGGGCTACTATATAGCCCTGGGGCACCGCACTCTCACGAATTGGGGTGCGTATGTGCACGACCGAAAACCGGTCCTTCATTAATGCGGAGGAATTCTAAACATTCCTGTGAGTCATCGAGTGGTTGACAGTCTCTCGCTATATCATGACGGTCGAGTTTTCGGCTTTCTCTCGAGGTGCTCGCTTGCGGCCGAGGCGGGCACAATCGCAGAGTTCTCCGGTGCCGCGTTAGCCGTGAAAACGGAACGTAAGGCAGCAAAACACGAGGAGCCGGGCAACCCAACATTTGACCAAAGACATGATTCGAGCTGATGCATATAAGGCCTAACTTTCGAGACGCCGAATACTCCGTGAAGGTATTCGGTCTTTATGAAATGGGAAAAATAATGCCCTAAGCCCCTTGTGTCTGTGCAGCATAAAAATTCTGGTGCAGCCAATGCCAAAGCACCAGCCTCCTCCTCGCTTATATTAAGGAACCGGGGAATGTATATCAACAAGAGACAGTGAAAAAAGGTTTATGAAGGGTCTTAATCTGAAAAGAATCCTTGCAACGGGTCCCTGCTGCACGCGTCTGCGCTGTGTCTCCGTTGTGCCGTATCTCGGACGGGTGTAGCACGTTGTTCATCTGTAAAGAGAGGAACTTAGTTTGAAAGAAAAAGGATCGTCACGTAAAGATGTACTTAATATTAAATGAGCGAAATGCAGTTCGAAGAATAAAATTGAGCTCTATTGTCTCTTGTTGCACATGCATGTAGCCCCTCGTATGGGGTGTGCCGCTAGTAGGCGCCCGGCCTCGTCTAGCCGTGTCCGGGGTTTGAATGACCAATTACAGGTTCTTTGCCTAGTGGAGCCGGATAGCTGTGGAGCTGTCGATGCCGTCTCCCCTTCTTCCGTGGTCGAGTAACACTTAATACTTCCTTTTAACGAGATTATGCCGCGTGGACCGGGCATTTTAAGTGTTAGAGATGCATAATGCGGTATTGTGTTAAAGCGGGCGAAAGCTTCGCGTCCCAATAGTGCTTGATGGCTACTTTTAAATGGGGCGACATGGAAGAGTAGCCTTTCGCGACGCAAGTTGTCGGATGAACCAAACACAACTTCTAGCAGTATGGAGCCCGTGCGAGGAGGCGTATGGGCGGGCAGTACTCCTTTAAAGGAGGTGTTGCTACGGCGAAATTTGGTTGGGTTTATCCCCATCCTGCGGATTGTGTCCTGATATATCAGGTTTATGTCACTGCCGCCATCCATGAGGACATGTGTAAATTGTAATCCGTCGATTATAGGATCCAATATCAAGGCAGTCCATACTGCGTTCCAGATATTTTCGGAATAGTCCTGATGGTCGAAGGTGATTGGTTTTGACAACCAATGTGCGGCGCGCCTTTTAGTGGGCGCCGCTCTGTTTCCTTTGATCACGTGAAGTGAGTTTACTGTTTTAACCTTTTGTGGGAAATACTTTTGTTTTCCGGGGCTCTGCTTGTGGTGCTCGTCATCATTTTCCCTTGGTGTCGAGCCCCTTGTGTTCGGCGTTAAGTCGGCGGACTGCTTGAAGACCCAACAATCTCTGTGGGTATGGTTTGCAGGCTTCCCGGAGGTACCATGTATTTGACACAATCTGTCCAGAACCTTGTTTAGGTTGGATAGCTCGTCACTGTTATCCTTTAGGGGTAGTGTTTTGTTGTTCAGCCGAGAGCTTTTGAATCGGCGTTGACCGCCGTACTATTTGGGCCATTTTCTTTATTCCGCGCCGATCTTTTTCGCTGCGTGATTTCCCATTTCCATCCCTGGTTTCGGATGTACTCGGGTCGCTGGTATCGCATTCAGCCAGCCAGCTGTCCTCTCCGCCGCAAAAAGCGGGTCATGAGGCTTGTTAGTGCGGCCATTGTTCTTGGCTTTTCTTGGCCGAGGTGTTCATGAGCCATTCGCCCTTGACGTTGTGTTTGAAAGCTGCTAAGGCTTCGCTGGCCGGGACAGTCGACTATTTGGTTCTTTTTTAGTAAGGAACCTGTTCGAAATTTCGGGCTGACTCTCGGGCTGTTGAGTTATGTGACTTAGATCGTTGCGCATCCGGAGGGCGGACATAAGTCCCCTGAAAATTTGCGGAATGCGCCCTCGAGCTCTCCCGACTTCCAATGGTATTTTCGTGGAGGCTTTTAAGCCAATGCCGAGCTGGCCCTTTGAGTTTAAGGGTAAGTATTTTATGGCGTGGAGATCGTCTCCTCTAGCCATGTGTATGTGGAGGATGTAATCCTCGATCCAGACTCGAGGTCTCTTTGTTCCGTCATATGCCTCTATGTTTACGGGTTTGAATCCTGCCGAAATTCATGATCCAAAGCACCTCATCGGTGAAACATAGGGGTGTGCGGCACCCTATATTTGGGTGTGCCGTGATCTTCGAATTTTGGCGTATTGCATTGTTTTGTGAGCCTGCTTTCTTGGCCCATAGATGGACCTAATCGCCCATCCTCTTGATGTGAATCCTTATGCGGATTGCATATTGGCTTGTGTCTTGGCGCCATTCACCACTCTCTTTTTGCCGTGGGGTCGTCCATCCACCGGGTGACCTTCTTACTTTTTAATTGTGGGGGCTCTAAGGCCTCCTCGTCGAATTCGGGCAGTAGCTTTCTTTTCGGGTAGCTCTTTGTTCGGCGACTGTCGACGTACTTGTCTGCGGTGCTGAATATTTTGCTCCATCTGATCCTGAGTGCATCTTCCGCTGTTTTGAGCTTCCGCTTCTGCTTTTTCAGGCTACGCGTAGTGGCGACGAGCCTTTTCTCGAGGTCATTTTGCTCCAATGGTTTGTCCGGGCGTGAGGTCGTCCGGACTGTTGTCTTCGCCGGGACAGATTGTTTTATCCAAGTTGTCTTGTTCGGACGATTTCTCGATAGCTTGTTCGTTGTCCACCGGTTCGCCCTGCTCTATGGCTGGGTCTTTGTTGAGGCGGGACTTTGTTCGGTGTTTACGTTGCCGTTTTGACTGCTTTTCGAGGTATTTATCCTTCGTAGCGTCCCGTTGCTCCTCGTCTTCATTTGCTTTAGGTGTATCCACCATGTATACATCATGGGGTGAGGTTTTCCAGCATCCTATAGGTGCTGGTTCATTGTTGTCTCCTACATCGTCGTCCATACCGTCGATGTCTTCGGAGTCGAAATTGAGCACGTCGTGTAGGCTATCGACAGTGGCTATGAAGTGGGTGGTGGGTGGGCATTGAATTTCTTCGTCGTCCGTATCCCAACCTTCCTGACCGTAGTCCGGCCAGGGCTCTCCGGATAAAGAGGGAGACTTTAGTAAATTTAGGATGTCGCCAAAGGGCGAGTGCTGAAAGATGTCCGCGGCCGTGAACTCCATGACCGGCGTCCAATCGGATCCGATTGGCAGGGGCGCGAAGAGTTCGGAATCCGGAGAGGAGTCCGGCACCCTGGAGTCGAGGTCTTCGCAAAGGACAGGGATAGAGTTCGGCTCGATCGCCGTAGAGATTAAAGCCCCCGAGGTGGTGTCCAACCACTGCCCTCGATCGGGAATCCGGCCCGGACTAAGGGTCGGAGCGGATTCTGGTGCGCCTCGTGGCAATCGCTCGGTATGAGCTAGATCATGCCCATCGAGACAGTCTGGCGGCGTGCTTGGTCAGCGACTTCGAATCCGTCGAAGATCCAGTCTCCGCGGATATCGGCCGTATAGTTTAAACTTCCAAATCTGACTCGACGGCGGGGCATAGCTTCGATCTGCTCCGGATGGCCGTTTAATTGGCCCGCGGTGCAAAGCTGCCGAACACGAAGATCTGTCCGGGGAAAAGTCTCACCTGGACCACGCCGTTGTTGATGATCAAAGGAGCCATCGGGCCTATCGGTGACGGCTACGAGGAACTCTCAATGAAAGCACCAATGTCGGTGTCAAAACCGGCGGATCTCGGGTAGGGGGTCCCGAACTGTGCGTCTAGGCGGATGGTAAGAGGAGACAAGGGACACGATGTTTTACCCAGGTTCGGGCCCTCTTGATGGAGGTAAAACCCTACGTCCTGCTAGATTAATATTGATGATGTGTGTTACAAGAGTAGATCTACCACGAGATCAAAGAGGCTAAACCCTAGAAGCTAGCCTATGGTATGATTGTTCTTCGTCCCCACGGACTAAAACCCTCCGGTTTATATAGACGCGGGATAGGGTTAGGGTTACACGTAGTCGGTTACAATGGTAGGGGATCTACATATCCGTATCGCCAAGCTTGCCTTCCACGCCAAGGAAAGTCCCATCCGGACACGGGACGAAGTCTTCAATCTTGTATCTTCATAGTCTTGGAGTCCGGTTGATGATGATAGTTCGGCTATCCGGACACCCCCTAGTCCGGAACTCCCTCACCCTCCATCCCCGTCAACTTAGTAGGCCCACAAGTCAGCCTCCCACCAAGGTGGGTCCCAGCTAGTAGGGGGAGTATTCATTTTTTTGTGCGTAATAAGGTGGCACTTCCGGTGGGTCCGAAGTGACAATGAGGGCAACATTTTTTCATGAATACATGGCCCGTCCGGTGGGTCCCAGCAGTCAGGGGCAAATGTTTTTTTGCGAAATACTGGTGGCCCGTCCGGTGGGTCCCTGCTGTCAGGTGGAGGAATAATTATTTTCCATGTAATAAGGAGGCACTTCCTTGCGGCTGCCGTGGACCTAGCTGTCAGCCTTTCCATGTACAGTACTCTTCCGATGGAAGTCGATCGTTTACCACAGTGACCACGCCGCGCCGAGAGCACCATGGCGGTGGACAACGGCGAGGCCTAGGAAGGGGACGACGCGGAGCCGGGGAAGACGCGGCAGTGGATGCCCGCGCGGAGAGGAGTACGGGGGTTCAGTGGTTCAGCTGCGGTGTGAGGCTGCCGTCGCCGCAGAATAACAGGGTTGTGGGTGAGTGGAGGGATGGCCTGGCCAGTGGTGGGAGTAGTATGGGGTGGTGAGGCCTCCGCGGTAGCACAGCCGACCACGGGAGGCAGGAGCAGGCGGCACGACCGGCGCTGCTTTAGGCGGCTGGAGCAAGAAGACCAGATGTTGAAGAAGCACTATGGTCGTTGGATGGACATCATACGGTCACTGTAGTATTGACTAAGTTGACAAAGCCCTCCGTCCCCATCAACTTAGTAGGCCCAGAAGTCATCCCAACAATATGGTGGGTCCCAGCTAGCATGGGGGTATTCATTTTTTGGGCAAAATAAGAAGGCACTTCCTTGCGTGCGAAGATATGGCTGGTGGGTCCGACCTGTCAGCGGGGGGAACATTTTTTTCACGAAATACAGAGGCCCTTCCTGTGGGTCCTAGCTGTCACGTGGAGGATTCATTATTTTGTGCGTCATAAGGAGGCATTTCCTTGCGTGCGGCCATGGACCCAGCTGTCAGCCTCTCCACTTACAGTACCACGTTGACCAGGCCACGCCGAGAGCACCAGGGCGGTGGACGACGGCGAGGCCTAGGAAGGGAACAACACAGAGCCAGGGAATACTCGACAGTTGTTTCCCACGCAGAGGAGTACGAGGGTTTACTGGTTCGTCTGCCGTCCCCGGAGAATAACAGCAGGTGTGGGTGAGTAGAGGGATGGCTAGGCCAGCGATGGGAGTAGGGTGGGGTCGTGAGGCCTGCGTGGTAGCATAGCCGGCCGCGGGAGGAGGGAGCAGGCAGTCCCGCCGACGCTTGTTTAAGCGGCTGGAGCATGAAGAGCAGAGATTGAAGAAGCACGACAGTCATTGGATGGACATCCAACAGTCACTGCTCTCATGTGTTGACTAAGTTGACAGGGCGTTGGGTGTGCGTCAACCTTTTTTTATGAAAGCATACGCGTCAACCTATAGTAGGCGCACAAGTCAGCCTCAAATCTGTGGAAAACATCATACAACCCATCTGCCATTATTTCTAATAATGTACAGCTCATTTGCTAATTCTTAAGAATTTTTTTGGAGCCCATCTTCTTTTTGTTTGCATTACACCCCATATTGTGGCCTCGGTCAAAAAGTATACGAAATTTTGCATATTTCGTTGTGGTCAACTATTATTAATACAGAAATATCGATTCACATTCAAACTATTTTGAAAAATAATTTATATAAATATAAAATCCAAATAATTGTCCACTCATAAAAATCAATGGAATTTAAAATCTTGTAATGAAAAAAATTGAAACTAATTCCCGGTTTGATGTGTTTTAAAAATGTAGAGCCCATTTTTGGGCAAACCGAATGAAACTCTCCTCGTCTTGAAAGATTTGCAGCCCAGCAGGGGCGTTAAAGCAAGTAGGCCTTGTTTGGATATTTCTTTAAAAAAATAGAACTGGGCTAAATATTTTCAGCAAGAAAAAAACACAACTAGGCTCATGATGTGGTAAACATAAATAAAACCCTGGCTAGACGGGCCACAACCCCCGCACAGCCCCGTTGTTACCCTGATCCGTTGCTAAAACTAGTATAAATAACAACTTCTTATTCCTAAAGAAAAACTGCGCGACCTGCTGGGTCCCTGGTGTCAGCCGCTCGTAGTGTAATTCTCTCGTTTATTGACTACGTTGACAATGGCATGAGCCCCAGATGTCCAACCATTAGGAGGAACCATATTTTTGGGCTTGTAATATAGAGGCACGTGCGTGCGTACTGCAATGACACTGGTGGGTACCTACTGTCATCCTCTCCACGTACAATCATCTCCTTGTTCCTCTCAGTTGTTGACGACGTTGACAACGCAAGAGGGCGGCGTACCGCACACGGCGAGCGAACCAAGGCCGCAAGGTGGAGGACGACGGCAAGGCCTCGGACCAGAGCAAACGGGGAGCCGTGGAAGATGCGGAATCCGGTCCTTGAGGAGAAGTACGAGGTTGGTAGTTTCGGTCTTGAGTGCGTGTTGGGGCTGACATCACCGGAGAATAACAAGACGTGTGGGGCAATAGAGGGAGGGACTGGCCAACGTTGGAGGGTACGTACGGTAGGGCGGCGGAGGCGCAGCCAGCCATGGGAGGCGGCAGCAGGCAGAGCCGACGGGGTGGTTTGGTTTGGTAATTTGGAGGAAGAAGAAGTCAAGAGATAGAAGATACCGACGGATGTTGGATCTCAATCCAACGGCTGGTAGGCAGAATCGTTTGTTGACCGGCTAGTAAGTCGACACCACCTTGGATAGGCTATTTCTCATGGGTCCCAAATGTCGAATCCAAATCACACCTTTGTCATGTAGCCTTTCCTATGAAAATTTATAGCCCATTTGATGTGCTAGTTCGAAATAAGTTTGTGGGTGCTTTGGGGCTAATCACTTGGCTTACAGAATGCACAGAAGCTCAAGCAACCCGGGCGAGAGTGATGTTATTTCCCTCGGTTGGGATTTGTTACAATATTTCACTCTAAATTAAACGAATGGCAAGCCATTTGCATTGTTTCAAAGAAAATATGACAGTCACAGCCGAGTTGAAAAGGGTAGGAACATCTAATTCCATCTTACAAACTATACAAAAGCACGAGGGTTAATTGTTCATCAGGTTTACAAAAAAAACCCAGGTTGAAAAGGGCAACAACATCTAACTCCAGCACTGTTTTCGGCAGTCACAGTCAAATAGATCGGTCAGGTACATAGAATGAACATCCTGGGTCGTAAAATTTACTGGATTATGACCACAATATGTTGTAAATAGAAGCCCGACAGGTTCACAAGCTCTTTTGCCCACCTGAAACTCCTTTTTTGCTCTTCGACATACCCATCGGTCAAAAGCATGCTGCTGATAAACTTAAGCCTGATGGACAATTGTAACCTCGCATTCAGCAGGAAGAATCACTACAACAAGAACCCCCCTATCGCAACGCATAGATGCGTTGTCGTTTGTCCGCATAAACGTTGCAAAGGTCTACACCAACGGATTCGTATGTGTTGTCGTTGGTGGCGTTGCAAGGGTCTACAACAACGTATATAGATCCGTTGGTGATCTGGGAAATAATGTGTTGCAAAGCAACAACGTATTCATGCAACGCTTCTATGCGTTGGTGCTTGCAAAATAGAATAACCTCCATATATAATCATTTATAACACTTTGTTGTTCTATGCAATGGTGCTTATAAAATAGAATAACTTCCATATATAATCATTTGTAACAGTAGGTAGTTTGAATGGCAGTACAAGGTAGAACTTTAGTAAAATTCGATAGAGTAGAAATGAAAATGATATATTGATTCAATGGAACAATCTGTTACATTACAATGGAAGTATCATCAATTAGAGTACATCACTTCCTTCGAAAAATAAAATAAAACAAAATATAAAATTTCTAAACATTCAGAGAATTGTCTTGTTTTTCCTCCAAGTACCAAGAACCATCATACGTTCTCCAAGATCCAAGTAATCATCTTGTATTGAAATTCTCACCTACAAAGAAAAATCATAATACTATTTAGGCATAAATTCTAAATGAAGTTTAAAAATAAACATAATATGTATTGTACATAAAAGGATCCACATAAAAATTACAAAGTGTGCAAGGAAAGATTGTTGGGGGAGAAGAAATAATCTTATGTATGTGTAACAAATGACTTAGTAGGAGGACATGTTAGAACACTGATTATCTTTGACCAATCCGATTGTGCATGTTCACTGCGAATAGCCCGTGACATGTATTCACTACTAACAATTATCCATATATTATATTATATCAAGAATGATATGCATTCAAAGAACCAACTAAATGATGAGTAGGCAAGCAATAATATCGACTATACCAAATTGGATATTTCCGTTTTCTAAAGGTCTCAAAGCACTAACTAGTTTAGTGTCACGATTACTACGTCTTTGCTCATGCTTGCTATGACGTATTAGGAGAAAAGAACTCAATGCCAACAGCTCAAAGTCATTAACTAATCTACATCACAAAAAAATTCGTAGTTACCTGAGAACTACAATGTCACATTATAATTTCTCAATCAAGATTCAAGAATAAGACTCTTAGAACTAGTAGAAGAAAAAACATGAAAAAGAAACACTTCTTTAGATTTGGTCTTTTCTAGGAAAAAGTAGTGGAGTTTTGTTTCTAGAGAAGGTAGGATCCAAGGTGTTTTCTGAGGAAATAAAAATAATTTAATGTGGCAATATTTAATTTTTCAAGACCAACCTATCAATAAGCTGAATATATATTTAAGAAAAAAAAGCATCGAGGCGACCTATGTAATGGTGAACAATATGAATAATAGCAAACCTAACTAATGGATGAACAATTCTATGTCGATTACTTACACCGGTTATAAGAAACACGCCCATGTGCCTTTCCCGCCAATATAGAATATCATATACCCAAGAGGATTTGATCTTTGGTCACAATTCAGCTCCCTAATCATGTATCATTTGTCATGCATTGAATACCTGAATATCAATACCTATATGAATCTACAAAATATAGGCATGTAGAAAAGTTATGATCGGAAAAAATAGACATATACTGGCACACTTAACTAACAAGGACTCACTGGACTAGTTAGTGTAAAAATTAAGGATATGGAATAAATAAGAATCTTTGCGTCATGAGGAGGAGATAAGGAAATGGACACCTTAGTGGACTGAACCATGGGAGGATTTATCAAGTAAGCGAATGGGTTGCCCGACTTTACATTATTATGTCATAAGCTATACATTTCCATACGCTTTGAAGGCTGCACGCCAAGAAAGAAAGTTAATCCCTTACACGATCGTACCAAGGCAAATTAATGATTTTAACACAATCTTATCAATCATGCATCTATTGTCAACAGTTCAAAACACGACACAGTAGGACAGTTTCATACCAACATCATGGTTCTTTGCATTGTTTAGAATCTTGATGATACGCTAGGCGACATCTTGCAAGCACAAAAATTGCAAGGGAAAAAAAATCATATGATGAGATACAGGTGGAACAAATAATACTAACCATTGCATGGAAAAAGGGGCCATGGACTCAATAAGGAGCTAGACGGTTCCATGATTATTATTGTACGCATTGTATATATTATTGAGTAAATTTTGCAATGGATAGTAAAAGAGAGTCCGATCAAGAGAAAGATTAGAGAAGAGATAACAAGTAGTTCGTTCAATTTGAAGAATTTTAAAACATACAGATCTTCTATATTTTTTATTTGGGAATGAATATCATCTATTGTATAGGTACTAATATAAGGAGAAGCAATATCAGCAGCAATGGCAACAACAATCATCGGCAGCAGCAATAGCAACCAGCGCGATAGCAAACAATCGGCGTCGTGATAATCATCTTCTATCTCTTGTATAGGAAGTTAGGAACTAAGGAGCAACATCGGCCTAGTAATCAGCGGCAGAGTAAACAATCGATGTCACATGGTTGTACTTTTAATCAAAGACGGACGCACCACACGAGACATCGACATGCACACGAGCCAACCGCGCACGCAGCTGTAGACAAACGCACGCGAGACCACGAGCTTGAGCACGCGGGCGCCAAAATAAATGCAAAGGGGCACCACCGCCGAAGGCTTCATGAGCCACAAGAACCACCCATACGCGCGCGGATCAATTGGCGGTTGAGGAACACGGCCGGAGTTCCACCCTATCCTACTCTCACCTCGGGTCCGTCTCCACCGCCCGGCCAAAGACCGAGACAAGGGAGCATCACCCTACACACAGCTTGTTTCAGATCCATGCCCGAGCCTGCAGCAGCGACGCGGAGCAGTGGCCTCCGAAACAGAGGCGAGCGAGCTGCGCCGGCAATCCGTGTCGACTAGTACTGCAGGACGCGTGCAGTGGCGTGGAGGACGTCGCCAAGGAAGAATATAGGACGAGTGCACTGAGGGGGAGCCTGACCTATGAGCGACGTCGCGGGACAGCGCCGGATCTAGGCAGAATTGAAGGTGGCGGCGGCCGCAATGGAAGATAGATGGGAAAGAGGGGAATCGGGGGAGAGAGATGGCGGGCGAGGTATTGATGGGGGGTGCGGGTATGGAGGCGACGAGGAGTTTTTTTAATCATCGTTAGGGACGAGGAGGTTAGCTTTAAGTGCGGGAGGTGGGAGGTGGGATAAACAATAGATCCTATAACATCGTTGGTACAAATGTGTTGGTATAGGGGGGGCTTTGTTGTAGTGAATGTGACAAATCTAGTGTTTGC
The DNA here is from genome assembly GCA_021605145.1 of Aegilops bicornis. Lineage (NCBI taxonomy): Eukaryota > Viridiplantae > Streptophyta > Magnoliopsida > Poales > Poaceae > Aegilops > Aegilops bicornis. The sequence goes on along the minus strand of CM038670.1, from coordinate 150,396,732 downwards.
ACGGTTGGCTACATATCGTTCTAGCTTTATTGTCTTCAATCGAATCTCATGAGAAGTGAGAAAATCCCGATGGTTACGAATCCACCGATTGGTTATAACTTTCTTACCCCGTCCTGTTTCCTAAATAGACATGAAGATTGAAAAGAGTTAAGGTCTAAAAAAAGAGTGTCGAAAGAGCAACAGCTGAATGGTTAATTCTAGTACACTATATGCGGGCTTCCAATGTGCGTGAAATTATCACCTTTATATACAACTTTTCCAGACATGGAAAGCATTGCAGCAAGCCAATAATCTTGTTCAGATCAAAACTACTCATTTGGATTATAAGATCTTGACAGAATCCAGCACCATTTATAGGCCATCCATGGAGAAACTCTTCATTGAGCATAGAACATAATATTAGTAAAAAGTGTGTACTCCAAGATGATATATAACTTATGCGCAGAAATTTAAAATGCATCTTATGGTTACAAGTGTAGATGATAATATAAAGTACCTGAAGAACTGTGGAGCCAAACACCATATTGAAATGAGCACAGAGATCATGTATTACACCCAAGGTCTCCAGTTTAGGCACAGAGAGGACGGTTTGAATAACTAGAATCAAGGATCACCATGAAGTGAAGGGGCATCTTGGATGATGAGCTGCCTTCCTGTGACGACCGGATAATTAAGCTACAGTAATCCCACGCTAATGATGCCACATCACCACGATCACTGTTGTTAACCTTGCGATGATTCGAAACCGTTTCAAAATTCAAATTCAAATTAATGTCAACAATAAAAGTTTTCGAAAGTTAAAACAAAAATGTTCGGGAGGTGCCATAATTTGCATATGTAAATATGGTGCAATAAACACAATTTTATAAAATGCCTAGATATTTCATAGTGGATGGAAACAAGAAAAAAATTAAATAAAAAGAAAAGCAGAACCTAACTAAAAAAAGCACGCCCCCACCACTAGGCCTCGGCCCGGTGGCCATCGGGCCCAGCCCAGCCGACCTACAACCCAGCCGACCCAGCCCTGCCTTATCCCCACAAGGGGAAGCCCTAACCGGTCACCACCCCACTTCCCCCCTCTCCCGAAAATATCTGCCCCATCTCTCCCCGATTGGATCGGGATCGGGAAGGCTCGCCGCCCAGCGCCCGAGGCGCCGCCGCCTCGCAGGACCGCCTCCCCGCCGGCCTGCTTCCGCGTCGACCCCGCCGACGCCATGACGTCATCGCCGTCCCCGGTCGCCGGAGCCGCCCCTCATCTACCTCCACCTCGTCGGACGCCTTCCTCGACCTCCTCCCCTTGGCGCCCGTCGCGCGCCTCACCGAACTCCCTACAACGGGGTGAGAACCCCATCCCCTCCTTCCCTCTCCCCATCGTCCCGCACGTCCATCGCCACGCTCAGCGCGCCGACCGCCCCTGTTCCCCTGTGTCGCCCGTCGTTTCGCGCCTCCGCTGCCGCTGCTCGCTCGTCCACAGGGTTGCTGCTGTGCCTGGACGTCACGTGTCGCCGCACGCCCCCTGTGCACTCCACCGTCACTGCTGCCGCCCTAGCCACCTGCTTTCGCCCGCTCCTGCACCCCCTGCGTCGGCGGCGCCGCCACGCCCATGACCAACTCGGCGCTCCGACCTCCGCGCCCTACTCCCTCGCCTTAGTCGAACCTCCGTCGCGCCACCCGGCGGCGTCGTGGCGCGGCGACCGTGCCCGTTGGTCTCGAAGGAGGCGGCGCTGGGCTGCCTATCGGTGCTCGTGGTGCCGTGCCCTAACGCAGCGCCGCCCGGTGCCGCTATAGCCCCTAGGGCCAATGACAAATGGGGCCTGTCCCAGAACAGTTAAAAAAAGATTAAAAATAAATAATAATAATAGTAGTAATAATAAAAATATAATTAATTAGTTAACTAAGTTAATTAACTTAATTAATTGTGATTAATTAACCTAATCATTTAACTAATCTAGTTAATCCTGATTAGTTAGTCTCAATCAATGACAAGCGGGACCCACCCGTCGCCTTGACCGGGTCAAAGGTCAAAAGTCGACTGCTGATGTCATGATGACATCATAAATGCATTTAGAATTAAATTAATTCTGTTAATTCTAGTAAATGATTAAATCCTTTTTAAATTAATATAAGATAAACCGTAGCTCGGATGGAAAAACTTTGTACATGGAAGTTGTTCAGAACGACGAGACAAATCTAGACACGCAGCCCATTCGTCCGCCACGCGTCCCTAGCATAGTGAACCTGCATAATTTCCCCTGGTTCATCTGTACGAAAACGCGAAACACCGGGGATACTTTCTCGGATGTTTCCCCATTTCGCCGGTACCACCTACTACCGCGCTAGGGCACACCTAGTAACACTCATTGTCATGTCATGCATCGTCATGCTTATGTTTGCATTGTATTTATTATTTCTTCCCCCTCTTCTCTCCGGTAGTTTACGAGACCGACGCTGCTGCTGCCCAGTACGACTACGGTGTTGATGACCCCTCCTTCTTGCCAGAGCAACCAGGCAAGGCCCCCCCTTGATCACCAGATATCGCCTATTCTTCTCTATCTTTGCTTGCATTAGAGTAGTGTAGCATGTTCTTTGTTCGGTTACTCCTATTACATTGCATAGCTTTGTCATTGTTGCTACAAATCATTGATACCCTACCATAATCCTAAATGCTTAGTATAGGATGCTAGTTTATCATCATTGGCCCTACATTCTTGTCAGTCTGCCTTGCTATACTATTGGGTCGTGATCACTCGGGAGGTGATCACGGGTATATACTATACATACATACATATTATACAGATGGTGACTAAAGTCGGGTCAGCTCGTTGAGTACCCGCAAGTGATCCCGATGTGAAATTTGAAACGACAGGTGGCTCCATCGGTAGAGGTGGGCCTGGGTTCCCGACGGCCCCCGATATTGTTACTTTGTGGCAGAGCGACAGGGGCAGGTTGAGACCACCTAGGAGGCGGTGGGCCTGGCCACAGTCGGCGTTCATGATTGCTTCATAATAACACGCTTAACGAGATCTTGGTATTTGATCCGAGTGCGCTCTTGGCCTATACGCACTAACCAACTACGCTGGAACGATTATGGGCACTTTCGAAGTCGTGGTATCACCAAAGCCCTCTTGACGTCGGGCCGACAGGCGGCGGCTAGCCGGATTGGACCGCGTAACTGACTTCCTTTATAATGGAGGTTGCTAGGTCCGCTTCGGCCGCCCTACGCAATGTCTTGGTGTGCAATGGGCAATGGGCCCGAGACCCTGGCAGCGCATAGGATTTAGACCGTGGGCTGACCTCTCTGTTGTGCCTAGGTGGGGCTGCGACGTGTTGATCTTCCGAGGCCGGCCATGACCTAGGAAAGTGTGTCCGGCCAAATGGGATCAAGCATGTTGGGTTATGTGGTGCACCCCTGCAGGGAAGTTAATCTATTCGAATAGCCGTGATCGTCGGTAACAGGACGACTTGGAGTTGTACCTTGACCTTATGACAACTAGAACCGGATACTTAATAAAACACACCCTTCCAAGTGCCGATACAACCCGGTGATCGCTCTCTAACGTGGTGACGAGGAGAGGATCGCCGGGTAGGATTATGCTATGCGATGCTACTTGGAGGACTTGATCTACTCTCTTCTACATCTTTGCAAGGCGGAGGCTGCCAGCGTAGTCTTCGATAGGACTAGCTATCCCCCCCTTATTCTCGGCATTACGCAGTTCACCACCGATATTGCCTCTTTACACATATACCCATGCATATGTACTGTAGATCCTTGCTTGCGAGTACTTTGGATGAGTACTCATGGTTGCTTCTCTCCCTCTTTTCCCCCTTTCCATTCTACCTGGTTGTCGCAACCAGATGCTGGAGCCCAGGAGCCAGACGTCACCGTCGACAACAACTCCTACTACACTGGAGGTGCCTACTACTACGTGCAGGCGGCGGCGACCACTGTGAGTAGTTAGGAGGATCCCGAAGGAAGCCCGCGCCTTCTTCGATCGTATCCCGCTTTGTGCTAGCCTTCTTAAGGCAAACTTGTTTAACTTATGTACGTACTTTCGAGATATTGTTGCTTCCACGACTCATCTATGATCGAGCACTTGTATTCGAGCCCTCGAGGCCACGGCTTGTATTATGATGCTTGTATGACTTATTTATATTTGTAGAGTTGTGTTGTGATATCTTCCGTGAGTCCTCGATCTTGATCGTACACGCTTATGCGTGCATGATTAGTGTACGATTGAATCGGGGCGCCACAAGTTGGTATCGAGCCATTTGCTGTAGGAATCCCCCTTCCACACTCCTTGGCCGAAGTCGAGTCTAGATATTGCAAAACTTTTACTAACATGGTTGTGTGTCTTACGGGCCCACGTCGCCATTTGGGTGGTATTAGGATCTTTTACTCCTTGATCTTTACTCTGGGACTCTCATCTCTCTTCTATTCGGGTTAAATGATTTTGCTAAAATCTAACTCTAGGTTCTCGTTACCACTTCCTGCCGGAGAGCCCCTTCATTACAGATGATCGATTGCTTCAACAGAAGAATCTTACAATACTCTCCGATGTTCTACCGAGAACTTGTGCTCATCGCTTTTGCAATCCCCCTTCCACCGTCAACCCTTATGGATAACTACATGCACTTGCCATTCTTACATTCATCCTCAGTTGGTCTTGTTATTACAAGATACCCTGTAATACTCGTCGTTGTTCCAAGAATCCCTTGTGCCACTGCCTTGCGGTTCCTTGCCGCAAAAATATCCCTACGATTTACTTTTTTCACACTTATCGAGGAACCATTCAGTTGTTCATAGGATTCACTAGATGCATTGAAATACTACCCGATCTTCCGGTACTCCTTTGCCAACTATTGCTCTGCAAATACTTGTCTTCTTGCAGTCTGGACAATTCCATTTGTCTAGCAATAACCATTAAAATACTTGTGATTGACATTCTGATCCTGTTGATTCAACATGTGTGTGAATGCACACAATCATCGATTATTCACGGAAATTTCCTTCCGGCTCGGACATCATTTTAAACGTAAGCTGGTTCTCAAGCAATCCAATTGCCGTCGATTGTACCCTAAGCCTACTCAACTTATTCATCCTTAATCAGAGTTTTTGCCTCTGAGCCCTTGATTTGGAAACCATGATTCTTTGCCTTTGAGCTTTGAGTTAGTTGTTTCTATAATCTAAGGCCCTTGCCTTGATTCTTCCTCTGATTGTGTGCCGATGCTCGCATCAGCTCTGTTGTGGACCGTCAGATCCTTTGTTGGATTTTGTCCGACACCGTCCTTCGTATTCATTAACCTTGTGAGCTTTTCCTCAGATACATAATGCCTTTGGTAAATTGTATCCCCTGCTTTTGTCAACCATGCTCTGCTCCCGAGCTTGAGTTATTTACTTCGAAGTTTGTGGTATATTTTCCCAAGATAGCCCTAAGGGTTGAACCTATGCCTTCCCAGATCTGGGTAAACCCGAGAGCTATCACGAGTCATACTCTTCTGGTGTTTTGCTAGAAGAAAATTTAAACATTACAACTTCTTCGAAAAATGAGAAGTGAATGGAAGGTTATGCATTGACGAAGTGGGAGTCGACCTTGAACCTTTGTGTTCATGCCCATGGACACGATGTAGATCCTATCATGGAAGCTTCTTGCAATAATAACTATTTCCTTGAAAATATCATCCGGATACGTGAATTGATCCTTTGCAATCGTGGTTTCGACCATAATTTCTTCCTTTGATTCCATTTCTCAGACAAGTAAAAGCGCTTGTCTTCTATAGATCAATGCACCCCACTTCAACCTTTAATTTGATATGCCCTCGAGTATTATCTCCCTGGTATCTCGAGGATATCATGCCATTGCACTACATCTTATGAATTTGTGCCGGAGTAATACCTTTCCCTATCATAGTCACTCCATGAGTTTTGGGTTGTCGTCAACGAGAAGACCGAATAGTGAATCGAGTCCGCATTGCGATTCGACAACTCTTAGTAATCTTCATTTCTTACGAGTTTAACACTCCATCATGTCATTCCTAGCCTTATCGGCTACATCATTATCGTGCTAAATTTAACTGTGCTATCTGGTTCTTCCCGGAGCACAAATTTCGATGGTGAGCTAATCTTACGTCGATCTTCCTCGTCATATCACTTCTCCTTGAACAACAAAATTGATTTCGAGTTTATGTCGTACCCATGGTTCCAATAACCTTTCGCTTCATCATTCCTTTGACTTGATGTCATCGCCGATCGATTGCATCTTCATGGAGACTCTCGACAAAATTTGTTGTGATCATCATCAACATTTGAACTCCTTCCAGGATACCAATCGAATTCAAGATGAGAAATACCACCCTTGCCCTCGATGAATTGTGTTGTCATCGACCACTTTATTGGCTTCCCTCAAACAAAAACTTGTTCGTGTTCTGTGTTATACCTGGAGATTCTTGCTATCCAGTATTTGTTCTCCTTTACCTTGGAGTATTACCATCTTTTATGTCAAGAATGTTGTGAGAATTTCACCACCTCTTAAGAATTCTTGGTATAGTAATACTTCTTGCCATCTCCGCTCATTCCTGGGTCCCCGTGTTGATTTTAACCGGGATACCAACACGTGAACGGTGCTATTTGGATTCTGCCCTTCTAGCAACCCTATTGCTTTGAAGTTAATGGTTGGCCGTTCATTCTTAGACATTTGATTATTGAATCACCATTCCGACGTTGGTTGTGCAACCCAGCCCATATTTTGGGTGCACCTTTCAACCAATGTTTATTTGTGTATGTTTTCCTCGAGCATACATCATTATACCATTTGATCTGACAAATGTTATCTCCTTGTTCACATAATTGTGGAAATCCATCTTTTGTTAATCTCGATGAATTGTCACTGATTCCATCAGCCACTTCCTCATCCTCTCGTTGGTTTACCGATGAACTCTTGTTTCGGAACTGGCTTCCATGGTTCATCTCCCGAGAATCTTCGATGTCATCTCATCAATTGTATCGCACCTTTTCTCCTCAAGCATCGTGAGTTTGAGGTATCCCAACACCAATCAGATCTGAATCTCGGTCAGATATGATGGTTGGAAAATTTTTCCAAGAGTTATAACACTGGTCTTTTATGACCCGGTAATGTGATGGCATGCCCAGCACACCTGGCCGGATGACCTGCTATTATAGTTTCCTTATTAGCAAGGTTATCCATTCTTCCATGAGGAAATTGTAAGACTTATTCTACAAGTTGTTCCTGATGGATCCTTCTTGTATCCAAAGTCTGACTTTTGCTTGAAGACTATGTCAATACTATCTCGAAGCATGTCTGTGGTACTCCGATTTTCAACAAGAACATTTGAAGCCCAATGCTAAATGTTTCCTGCTCAATTATCCAAACACCGCTGTATGGGTAATGTCATGAAATTCCTCTCCCCTTACATAAATGGTTTTCTACTTTCTATCCTGTCATGGATATCATGCTCTGTTTGTCCTTGGGAAGGAAATACCCCTGAAATATGTGTTTTAACACATTTTCCTTTCCATTGTTACGCTTAACTGATAATCATATTTTCCCTTCCATTGTTTGGTTTAACCTTTCTTGTGATCTATATGACCTAAGCAGTAATATTCTGCTGCTTATGTAAACACCTCATGGTACCGCTCTGTCAGTAAGACCCTGTTACTATTGTTGATGACATTCCGCTAGCCACCGATGGACGAGAACCTTGCCTATTGGCACGCCTTGTTCAACGAGCTGGAAAATGGTTCTCTTCGTCCCTCGCCCTTGGTATCGATGTTGTTGCCGACATAACTGATAGGCTACCCTCTGACACGCCTTACTATCGTGACCGTGCAAGATGTCGGCCCCCTTCCTAACTTCAGCCACATGGTGGGTCCATAACCCACAGTTCCACAGGATCGAAACCTGACTCTCCTGTACACCCCCTGTTCCCAAAGTTATTCCTCGCGCGTGGACTCGTATGTAATTCACGGACCACCGTCCCAAGTGATCTATTTTGGTATCAGACACAATACTTATTCTCGTTGCCCTGAACCCCTTTCACCTTCTGATTAGGCATCGAATGCTTGCCTATCCGTTTGAAACTTCTCACGGTACCTCCTTACTTTGCTCTCGATATTTTCTTAAGATTCAATTCGAGAGTAACTTCCGCCACCTTCCTCGATGTTATCGACCAGATAGTCAACCTTGTAGAGGTCTGTCCTTTTGAAGCTACCCCTTATCCTTTCCGTAAGTACGATGAAGATCCCCAAGGAAGGACGACAACTTCATCAAGATGACCAAGGCAGAACTCAAGAAATCAATGTAATGGATCGACCTCTTCGAGAAGAGCAACCAAAGACGAGAAGATTCGTTAGGATTTCGTAACCAGACCTTTCCCCCTAGTCCCCCTCTTAAATCTCGGGACGAGATTTCTTGTAGTGGAGGAGATTTGTGACGACCGGATAATTAAGCTACAGTAATCCCATGCTAATGATGCCACGTCACCACGATCACTGTTGTTAACCTCGCGATGATTCGAAACCGTTTCAAAATTCAAATTCAAATTAATGTCAACAATAAAAGTTTTCGAAAGTTAAAACAAAAATGTTCGGGAGGTGCCATAATTTGCATATGTAAATATGGTGCAATAAACACAATTTTATAAAATGCCTAGATATTTTATAGTGGATGGAAACAAGAAAACAATTAAATAAAAAGAAAAGCAGAACCTAACTAAAAAAAAGCCTGCCCCCCCCACCACTAGGCCGCGGCCCGGTATCCATCCCAGCCAGGCCCATTTCCCAGCCCAAGACCGACCGCCCTGCCTTATCCCCACAAGGGGGAAACCCTAACCCGTCACCACCCCACGTCCCCCCTCTCCCGAAAATATCTGCCCCCTCTCTCCCTGATTGGATCGGGATCGGGGGAGGAGCTCGCCGCCGCCGCGCCAGGACGCCGCCGCCTTGCAGGACCGCCTTCCCGCTGGCACCTTCGCGTCGACCGAAGACGCCATAGCGTCATCGCCCCGTCGCCGGAGCCGCCCCTCATCTCCCTCCACCTCGTCGGACGCCTTCCTCGACCTCCTCCCCGCCGGCGCCGTCGCGCCTCACCGCCGAACTCCCCTACAACGGGGGTGAGAACCCCATCCCCCTCCTTCCCTCTCCCCATCGTCCCGCACGTCCATCGCCACGCCGGTAGCGCCCGACCGCCCTGTTCCCACAATAGCGCCTCGTTTGCGCCTCGTGGCGCTGCTCGCTCGTCCACAGGGTTGCTGCTGTGCCTGGACGTTGCGTGTCGCCGCACGCCCCCTGTGCACTCCGCCGTCACTTCTTTGCCGCAGCCGCCAGCCTCGCCCGCTCTGCACACTCGAGTCGGCGGCGCCACGCCACGCCATGGCCAACTCCGGCCCGACCTCCGCGCCCTACTCCCCTCGCCTTAGTCCCGAACCTCCGTCGCCACCCCTGGCCGGCGTCGTGGGCGCCGGCGACCGTGCCGTTGGTCTCGAAGGAGGCCAGCGCCTGGGCTGCCTATCGGGTGCTCGTGGTCTTGCCCCTGCGCCCGCATCGCCTGGTGCCCGCTGTGGCCCCTAGGGCCAATGACAAATGGGGCCTGTCCCAGAACAGTTAAAAAAAGATTAAAAATAAATAAATAATAATAGTAGTAATAATAAAAATATAATTAATTAATTAATTAGTTAACTACGTTAATTAATTGTGATTAATTAACCTAATCATTTAACTAATCTAGTTAATCCTCATTAGTTAGTCTCAATCAATGACAAGCGGGACCCACCCGTCAGCTTGACTGGTCAAAGGTCAAAGCTGACTGCTGATGTCATGATGACATCATAAATGCATTTAGAATTAAATTAATTCTGTTAATTCTAGTAAATGATTAAATCCTTTTTAAATTAATATAAAATAAACCGTAGCTCGGATGGAAAAACTTTGTACATGAAAGTTGTTCAGAACGACGAGACAAATCTAGACATGCAGCCCGTTCGTCCGCCACGCGTCCCTAGCATAGTGAACCTGCAACATTTCCCCTTCGGTTCATCTGTCCGAAAACCCGAAACACCGGGGATACTTTCCCGGATGTTTCCCACTTTCGCCGGTACCACCTACTACCGCGCTAGGGCACACCTAGTAACACTCATTGTCATGTCATGCATCATCATGCTTATGTTTGCATTGTATTTATTGTTTCTTTCCCCTCTTCTCTCCGGTAGACTACGAGACCGACGCTGCTGCTGCCCAGTACGACTACGGTGTTGATGACCCCTCCTTCTTGCCAGAGCAACCAGGCAAGCCCTCGATCACCAGATATCGCCTATTCTTCTCTATACTGCTTGCATTAGAGTAGTGTAGCATGTTACTGTTCGGTTACTCCTATTTTGTTGCATAGCCTGTCATTGTTGCTACAGTCATTGATACCCTACCCGCAATCCTAAATGCTTAGTATAGGATGCTTGTTTATCATCATTGGCCCTACATTCTTGTCAGTCTGCCTTGCTATACTATTGGGCCGTGATCACTCAGGAGGTGATCACGGGTATATACTATACATACATACATATTATACTGAGATGGTGACTAAAGTCGGGTCATTTCGTTGAGTACCCGCAAGTGATCCCGATGTGGGGGATGAAAGGACAGGTGGCTCCATCCCGGTAGAGGTGGTTCTGGGTTCTCGACGGCCCCCGACTGTTACTTTGTGGCGGAGCGACTGGGAAGGTTGAGACCACCTAGGAGTCAGGTGGGCCTGGCGCTGGTCGGAGTTCGCGGTTGCTTCATAATAACACGCTTAACGAGATCTTGTTATTTGATCTAAGTCTGGCTACTGGCCTATACGCACTAACCAACTACGCTGGAACAGTTATGGGCACTCGACGTCGTGGTATCAGCCCTCTTGACGTCAGCGACGGAGCGGCGCGCGCCGGATTGGACCGCGTAACGTGACTTCCTTTGTAATGGAGGTTGCTAGGTCTGCTTCCGGCCGCCCTCGCAACGTGCAGGTGTGCAATGGGCGATGGGCCCAGACCCCTGCGCGCATAGGATTTAGACCGGCGGGCTGACCTCTCTGTTGTGCCTAGGTGGGGCTGCGACGTGTTGATCTTCCGAGGCCGGGCATGACCCAGGAAAGTGTGTCCGGCCAAATGGGATCGAGCGTGTTGGGTTATGTGGTGCACCCCTGCAGGGTAGTTAATCTATTCGAATAGCCGTGATCTTCGGTAACAGGACGACTTGGAGTTGTACCTTGACCTTATGACAACTAGAACCGGATACTTAATAAAACACACCCTTCCAAGTGCCAGATACAACCCGGTGATCGCTCTCTAACAGGGTGACGAGGAGAGGATCGCCGGGTAGGATTATGCTATGCGATGCTACTTGGAGGACTTCAGTCTACTCTCTTCTACATGCTGCAAGACGGAGGCTGCCAGAAGCGTAATCTTCAATACGACTAGCTATCCCCCCCTTATTCTGGCATTCTGCAGTTCAGTCCACCGATATTGCCTCTTTACACATATACCCATGCATATGTACTGTAGATCCTTGCTTGCGAGTACTTTGGATGAGTACTCATGGTTGCTTCTCTCCCTCTTTTCCACCTTTCCATTCTACCTGGTTGTCGCAACGAGATGCTGGAGCCAGAGGCAGACGTCACCTTTATTAAACGACTCCTACTACATCGGAGGTGCCTACTACTACGTGCGGCAGGCCGACGATTTACCCACTGTGGAGTAGTTAGGAGGATCCTGCAGGAGGACTGCGCCTCTTCGATCTGTATCCCAGTTTGTGCTAGCCTTCTTAAGGCAAACTTGTTTAACTTATGTCCGTACTCAGATATTGTTGCTTCCGCTGACTCGTCTATGATCGAGCACTTGTATTCGAGCCCTCGAGGCCCCTGGCTTGTATTATGATGCTTGTATGACTTATTTATATTTGTAGAGTTGTGTTGTGATATCTTCCCGTGAGTCCCTGATCTTGATCGTACACGTTTGCTTGCATGATTAGTGTATGATTGAATCGGGGGCGTCACACTTCCGTCAAAAGAAATTCCAATGCTTACAAGGTTAGGCGACTTTATTTGGAGACAACCGATTCTAACTGTGAAAACAAGCACCAAACACTCCAGGGCTGGGCAACTAGAGTGGATGAGGCCTCTGATATACGAACCCGCACAAGTGAAAGTTTCTTGAGAAATGGGATTAGAAGGTTTAGTACCAGATTGTCTGGTAGGTAGCACAACACAAAAGGTGGCGGTGTGGAGAGAGGAGGAAAACCGCGAGATGGACATCGGTGCTGAGGGCACAAGTTCATGGCGTTCGGTATGTGATATGTGATTTCCAGGGGAATAGTAGAACTCAAGCAGCTGTAGTTCTGCTAATTCAGGGATTTCAGCTAGGCGTCCCACTGCGAGGCACGGTATGCTTGCTCGTAGTAGCATGACAGATGCAGAGGCTTTGATCGGAGCCTGGTGGGAGGAGATGATGGCTCTGGGATTTCAAAATCATTGAAGAGAGATAGTCGACGACAATCGAGATTATGGGCACGGCGCGCCATAGAGGGCGCCACCAAATTGATAGGACTTAAAAGCGGCAGCAATCCTTGGTGGGTAGAAGTAGATGATCTCCCCAAGGCGGTGTCCGGAGATTGCTGATGCGGTCCACCCGAGATTCTACGGGTTCCTCGGATCCGTGGGGGCGGGTCACAGCTTCTCCCGTGTTGCGGAAAGGGATCTACACAGCGTCGCCGCTGGCGGGAGCGTCATCTTCTTGGCTGGGGTTAGCCGACTCCATTTTCCTCGAGGCGTCGGCGTCAGCCACGGATTTGAGCAAATTAACGAATGACGAGCCTAGTTGTAGAAAAGTAGTGAAGAAGAAGGGAGCTGGGGTTTTCTGTAGTAGTGAGGAAGAAGGGGAGCTGGGGTTTTCTGTAGGAGTGAGGTGAGGAATTTGGGGGTACGAGTGGAGCAAGCTGACGTGAGGTGGGTGGGAGCGAGGAGGAAGAAGAGCACCCATGTATTTTTGGGGGGCGGTGTGCTGGGTGTGGGTAGTGCATCTCATTCAGTAAATATATGGGCTTTTGAATTGATTTTACTATTTACTAGTGTGGATGGGCTGTTTTGTCTTGGACCCAGAGAAACAATTACTACTAGTACAGTGGAGACACTCTACCGCTTCTGGCTCCTCCTAGGTCATTGAAACGTCTCCCTCTACTAAATGTCGTTATACTTTTGTTCACCGACATGCAGGCCATGCAGTGCGTGCGCCCAAATGCCATCCACCAAATTAGAAGGCGGTATGCAGGCGGAGAGTCACCCCGGTCATAGTGCAGTAACAAGCCGACGTATCACAAAACCCCACCTCCCCGCAGTCTAAGTTTGACAAATGAAGCAAGCATCATTTCACTCTTCGCTGAATCCAATTCTCCCTCACCGTCTTCAAGAAAGGCAACACTCTCATCTGCCACTGTTCTTCTCTCCCAATGAAGGGAAGGTAAGCGGATCCGTGATGTTGGTATATTTTCGTTCAGAGAAAAAAAAGAACTTTTGCAAAGCAAAGAACCGATCCTCACTCTCTTTTTGTTTCATTGTCATTGCGATTGTGTTTTCCTTTCAAGTGGTCTCCTAGTATTTGTCGGTTTCATGATGGACCAAGGAGAACCAAGCAAAGATCTGCCGATATTGGAGCAGACGCGGGATGCTGATCCCCACGAGACATAGAGCTCCAAGAAGATGGAGGCAGCCACCAAGCCGACCCCAGATACGCTCATGCCCACTACTGAGATGGTCAACTCCCCGTTTGAGGTTATAGCCCCCGTGGCACTACAGGAGCAGTTTTCCCCCTTCGAGGATGTGTCCACCCCCCCATCCGCTGAGCTGCCCAAGGTGATTTTCTTCTTTGCCGATCTCGATTGTGGTTTTTCATCTATGTATGTGGTGATTAATAATGCAAAATTTTATTAGCTTCGATGCCATGCTATACATAGCGGTTTAAATAACTTGTGTTTCTTATACTGAAAATTAATTCAGAATTTGTTTCTGTTTCAATTAGAGCCCTGATGCAGACAAGGATTGTATGGTTGTACATGTCACTCGCTATGAGGCGGATGACCTGAATATACGCACTGGGGAAACAGAGTTCTTAGGCTGTTGGATCCTGGAAGCCATTTGCGGTTATACCAATGAAGAGTTGTATTCCAGCCTCACTGCTGTCAGGCGTGTTGTCCAGGTTGTACTGAAGCACAAGAAGTTCAAAGCTACTCCTTCGTTTGTGAGGCATATTGTTCTTTTCAAGCTTACGCACGAAGATGACGTGGCATGCCTCCACAAACAAGTTTACCAAAGGGCAAGGCCGCAAGGTTGTCTTCATGAAGGTTCACAGGATTGAGCTGCGGGACGTCCTCGATGATGTTCATGGCAAGGTCCGTCTTGTGTCCAGCCCAAATTAGATCGAGGCATGAAATAGTTGCCCCAGCTAGTGTTTAATAGTAGTTTGGATTGTGTCTAATTATTCGAACCTTGCCTGTTATCGACCCCTCTGGGGCTAGTACTCTGTTTGAATCCATCAATGGGAACTGCTGCTACTTTTGTGTGCCCGTGAATCATGTGAGAACCATCATAATTATTGCCGAAACAGATGCGTCCTCACTAGTTTTTTCATGAATATGGCATGGTAAGACATAAGTTGTCATGGTTTATCATATGAGCAGTGTGTGTTTTGATGAAATAGAGCACTCATTCGAGAACTGTGCACCGACGTATACATAAGTACTTGTAAACACTGTTGGTGCTACCCCACTTGTAAGCAGCCAGCAAAACATGGCACATTGGCTCACCTCGCTTCAACACTAGGCTATCGACCAGCTAACAATCAACAATCTGTGTCTCACATATAAGCAACTATGTATCTTGTTACGTTGGTTCATGCGCTTAATCGAGGCCACAATGTAATAAATTCCAAACGTTCACACGCTAGTCCACCGCTCATGTGGAACACTCACAGTAAACTCGTCTTCATAAAAAACTTGAAAATCATAAGTTAAGCAATTTTATACATCTCAATGATTCATAGAACATAACGAACATATACTAGTTCATAGCAAAAGGCAAAGTTGTGAGAAGGTTTACAAATCAGGAAAAAACAAGCAAGGCTTCTCTGAGCAAAGGGCCTCCCGGCAGGCTTAAATCTCCTGGAGTTCACTCTGGTTTTTTCTTGTTGCCACCATCCAGGGTTAGGTTCTCTCATACCAAAATAGCCAATTATAATTGTGGTCTAAGCTGGAATACTGAACTGAACCATGCAGTGTATTGACCAGGTGAAATTCTTGTGCATTCCACTAAATTTAAGCACCGCTATTTGCAGAAATAATCAGACCACAATGCGTCTTGTCCGTGCACCGATCAAAACCGCCCGTGCGGTACCGTGCGGCTAGTCCTCGGTCCATGGATGAACTGGTAGAAAGTGCATTGCGGACTAGGATGCAGTTGTTTTTGCTCGTCCCTGCACTACAATCAGGAAGTAAAATGTACGAATCAGCTTCTTTTTGATTGCGTTGGTCATTCTACCTTAGTTACTACCAATGTAGGAATACCTTGAAGACGGGAGGTTAGACGACGGCAACGAGGGATAACCATCTCATTTTGTGCAGTTGTACTAAAACTGAGGTGTGTGCTTTTGATTGCTCGGATAAAAGCGATACGGAGACAGACATCCCAAAACGATATGGAGACAGACATCCCTGTTTGCGCAAATACGAAATACGGTTATTTAAACGTGACAGATATTTGCAGTGGCATATGATTAACAACAGCATCTATTGTGTTATAATTGGCACCAGATTGATAGTATGAAGAGTCCTTAAGTAAGTAGCATCACATCACATCAACAATACAACTAGATTAACATGCAGAATAATAGCATTAGTATTACTATCATGAGAGTAGCACATGGCCAGTAAATGTGCAATCAAATTTGTGCAGTTCCACTGGGATGAAGCAATGTTAGCGGTGTGAGATTTAAGTGTAACTGCAAAAACACAATTCATGGGAAATAAAGCAAGACGGAAGCACTTCATAAAATGGTGGTGGCATTGCTTCAATTTATTGACGGCACTAGACCATTACTTATAGTGACATTAGGTGTCATTGCTTAATGCTTCATGTGATTTTACATTAACGGTAGCGATATGGGCGTAGGGACAACAGGGGCATAAAGTGGTGAGGTAGATGTGGCTGCCGAGAGCGGCAAACACTCAGGAAGCCTGCCTGCATTTGTCCCATTTTTTATCTCCTCGGCGACATTTTCCTATGTGAGCACAGGAAATCTAGACCTCCTCATTCTCATTTGCGTTGTCCCCCAACACCCGTCACTTTCTTTCCTTTTCAACCAAGAGATAGGTCCACTTCCCCCACCCTTCGCCATCCACCATGCTTTCTTCGTCTTTTCAACCAAGAGACTAGTTGGGTAGCCAATATCTACTACTTTCCCCCGTTTCCTCTTAGAACCAAGTCCTAGATTCATGGTACAGCTTTCCCACTTTCTTCCCTGTTTGAACCAACGCTTAGAGTCGATCAGATGAACTAGCTTTACCTCTAATAATAGTAAAAGTCTAGGTGGCTTTGGAACAGCGGACGGAAGTAGAAAAGATCCACATGAAGGGAGATGGGGCAGTAGAGCAAGGCAGGTTTCAAGGAATATATACACGAGGAAGTCGGCATGTGGCAAAGACGGCGTCGGGAGGCCGCATCTTGGCCACAATACCGCAGGGAGGAAGAAGGGGTCGGAAGCCTCCCCGAGCCGGCGCTCTCTCGAGAGAGAATGGCACGGGCCGATCGGGACGCTGCTGGGCAGCCGTTGGTCTGCTTCCCTCGCCACGATTGACGGCGTGAACAATGCACCTGCACCCCTGCCCCGGTCGAGGTTGTCCAGCCGGATTTGTGACCAGCCGTGAGCTGACAGAGAGTGTAGCCACTGAGGGAGTCCTGTACGTATTAGAGTTTATCCGGACAGCCGGACTATATACTTTGGCCGAACTGTTGGACCGTGAAGATACAAAACTGAAGACTTCGTCCTGTGTATGGATGGGACTCTCCTTTGCGTGGAAGACAAGCTTGGCGATCCGGATATTGTATTTCCTTCTTTGTAACCGACTCCGTGTAAACCCTAGCCCCCTCCGGCGTCTATATAAACCGGAGGGTTTAGTCCTTAGAGGGACGATCACAATCATAATCATCATAGGCTACCTTCTAGGGTTTAGCCTCTATGATCTCGTGCTAGATCAACTCTTGTAAAACCCACATCATCAATATCAATCAAGCAGGAAGTAGGATTTTACCTCCATTGAGAGGGCCCGAACCTGGGTAAACATTGTGTCCCTTGCCTCCTGTTACCATTAGCCTAAGACGTACAGATCAGGACCCCCAACCCGAGATCCGCCGGTTTTGACACCGACATTGGTGCTTTCATTGAGAGTTCCTCTGTGTCGTCGCCGCAAGGCTTGATGGCCCGTTCAATCAACAACAACAATGTGGTCCAGGGTGAGACTTTTCTCCCCGGACAGATCTTCACGCTTACGGCTTCAAGGCTGCGGCCAATTAACAGCCATCTGGAGCAGATTGACAGCTACGCCCCTGGCCGTCACGTTAGGTTCGGAAACTTGAACTACACGACCCATATCCGCGGAGACTTGATCTTCAACGGATTTGGGCCTGCGCCCGGAGCGCCAGACAGTCATGATGAGCACGGCTTAGACCTGCTATCGGACAATGCCCGTGGTAGCGCCCCTGTGAGAGCCCCGGACCTATATCCGGGGCAGATTGCGTCGCCCGAGGACGGGTGGATCGACCCCGCCCCAGAGGCCGCAAACTCATTGGCGGTAGAGCCGAACACAGGCTTCACCCCCAAGGAGGCCTGTGAAATCGGGCCCCTGGACTCATATCTGGGTGTAGGTCCCAGTCCACGCACTCCCGAGCCCGCCGAATCTGGTTGGGCTCCGATAATGGAGTTTACCGCTGCGGATATCTTCCAGTACTCGCCCTTTGGCGACATGCTGAACTCATTAAAGTCTCTCTCTTTGTCAGCAGACTCTCGGCCGAACTATGTCTGGCTTAGGGGGGAAGAAGGCGATGAGGAAATCCGTGGCCCACCCACCACCCACTTCGTAGACACTGTCGACGATGTATCAGACATGCTTGACTTCGACTCCGATGATACCGACGGTATGGACGTCGGCGCAGGAGATGATTCAGAACTAAGAGGGCGCTGGACTGCCACCTCTTCATATGACATTTACATGGTGGATATGCCTAAAGAAGACGATGGCGACAAACCGGAGGATAAAACCCCCGGGCAAAAGCCAAAACGACGGCGTAGACGCCGCTCCAAGTCCAGCAACAGTAAAAATAGCGATAACAGCGCTAGAAAGATTGACACCCCAGTCAACTCCGAAGGCAACAACGACCATATGGACCCAGCAATGGAGCAGGATGAGCCAGGTCACGCCGAACGCAGCTCGGAGCAGACGCCCGATCATAATGATCCCGAGGGACGAATTCATCAAACTGCCGCCGGGACAAGAGGCACAGATCCGGATGACGATGCATTCATCATCCGGAAACACGCTTGGAACGAGATAACCTCCATGTAAGGCTTATGGCCACTGCGAGAAGTCTAAAGAAGCAGAAGGAAAGGCTTAAGGCCGCACAGGAAACGCTCAATCGCAGATGGAATAAAGTGCTAGACACTGAAGAAAAGTACGACGACGATCGCCACACAAAGAGCTACCCAAAACGCAAGCTGCTGCCAGAATTCGACGATGAAGCCATTCCGCCAAAAAACAATACGGCCAGGAGGCCGGACAAACTACTTTGCAATCGCAATAGAGCAGCTACCGACGCCGCACACGATTTACGCGAGCTCCTGGATAAAAAAGCCGGCGCGGCTAGGTCCATCTATGGATCTAAAGGACATACCCCGGCGCAGGACTATGGTCACCAAAACGATCATACCGATCGGATACCAGTTCGGAATCAGCACCGGACACAACAACAGCCGACGGCATGCCACAGCACGTCCAGATACAGAGGGGCTGCTCACCACCTGTGCTTCACCGAGGAGGTGCTGGACCATGAATTTCCAAAGGGTTTTATACCTGTGAACGCAGAGGCATACGACAGAACGACAGACCCAGGGGTCTGGATCGAGGATTTTATCCTGCATATCCACATGGCTCGTGGGGATGACCTCCACGCCATCAAATACCTTCCCCTCAAGTTGAAGGGACCAGCTCGACACTGGTTGAAAAGCCTCCCCGAAAATTCAATTGGAAGTTGGGAGGAACTCGAGGATGCTTTCAGGGCCAATTTTCAAGGGACCTATGTCCGGCCTCTGGATGCGGACG
Source organism: Aegilops bicornis (assembly GCA_021605145.1). Classification (NCBI taxonomy): domain Eukaryota; kingdom Viridiplantae; phylum Streptophyta; class Magnoliopsida; order Poales; family Poaceae; genus Aegilops; species Aegilops bicornis. The sequence continues at coordinate 150,377,333 of CM038670.1, read as the reverse complement.
ATTTAAGTCACATAATTCAACAGCCCGGAGAGTGCGCCCGCAAGCTTCGGAACAGATTCCTCACTAAGAAGAATCAAATTGTCGATTGTTCGGATGCCGAAGCCTTAGCGGCCTTCAAACACAGCATCCGAGACGAGTGGCTCGCCAAACACCTCGGCCAAGAAAAGCCGAGGACAATGGCAGCCCTAACAAGCCTTATGACCTTTTTTTGCGCAGGTGAAGATAGCTGGTTGGCCCGTAAAGGCACCAGCGACCCAGGTATATCCGAAATTAGGGATGGCAACGGGAAGCCACGGCGCAACAAAAACAAACGTCAAAACAAGGAGGAGAGTCTGGACAACACAACGGTCAACGCCGGATTCAGGGGCTCTCGACCCGGTCAAAAAAACAAGCCATTTAAAGGCAGCAAAGAGGGACCGTCAGGCCTGAACAAAGTCCTGGATAGACTGTGCCAAATTCATGGCACCCCCAACAAACCTGCGAACCACACTCACAAAGAATGCTGGGTCTTCAAGCAGGCCAGCAAATTAAATGCCGAACACAGGGGAAGGGAAACACCAAGTGAAGATGAGGATGAGCCTCGCCAGCCGAACACTGGGTGACAGAAAAAATTCCCACCAGAGGTAAAAACAGTAAACATGATCCACGCGACTCACACATCCACGAGAGGGCACGAATACGCTCTCAGAGACGCATACGCTGTTGAGCCCGCCGTACCCAAACTTAACCAATGGTCGGCTTGTCCGATCACTTTCGATCACATGGAGTGCCCGACTAGTATTCGGCGCGGAGGATCAGATGCCTTGGTGCTCAACCCAATAATCGATCGATACCATCTTACTCACGTCCTCATGGACGGCGGCAGTAGTCTTAATCTAATATACCAGGACACTATCCGTAGGATGGGGATAGACCCATCCAGAATCAGCCAAAGCAACACCACCTTTGAAGGGGTGATACCAGGCGTTGAAGCCTATGGCAGGGGCTCCATCGTACTGGAGGTAACATTCGGTTCCCCCGGCAACTGCAGAAGCGAAGAACTACTTTTCACCATCGCCCCACTCCAAAGCGGCTATCACACATTGCTTGGGAGAACGGCCTTCGCCCGCTTCAACACAGTACCGCATTATGCCTACCTCACACTAAAGATGCCCGGTCCACGTGGCGTCATCACCATTAACGGAAACACAGAGCTCCTCACGCGCGGAGGAATACGCAACGGCTCCAGCGGCCGGACTCTAAGCGGCCTCTAAATACCAGAAAGCATGACTGGTCGTTAAGACCACGGACATGGTTAGACGAGTCTGGCAGCCCGGATAAACCTGAGCTAGGTTACCATGTATGTAATCCCACAGAGGACAACAGGGGCTATAGATATTTAATAAAGCCCCACTGTTGGCTTGACCTTATTAACAGGACAATGTCTTACACTTTTACTATCCATCGCATGCTTACGTTATACTCTTCTACACGAGTTTTTCTTTTTTATAGACACAATTCGTGTGATACACTTCCAGGACACGACACAACGGAGACAAAGGCGCAGACGTGCAGCAGGGCCCCTCTCAAAGGTTTCTCTTTAGATTAGGCCCCTGTGTAAACCTTTTTTATTGTCTCTTGTTGTTTCCACATCCCATGGGTACTATACCCACAGAGGGTACTGCCGTTATTGGCATTTCGCCATGACAGACTAATGCACATACCTGGAAATACAGGGTTCATAATGAAAGGGCATTCTTCAGCACATTTTATGTTGCAAAGTCCGAATACCCTCGGGAGTGTTCGGCGTCACGAGTTTGGCCTTATATACATCAGCTCCGAATCATGTCTTTGGTCAAATGTTGGGTTTGCCCGGCTCCTGGGTTTGCCGCCTTACATTCCGTTCTTATCGGCTAAGGCGGCCAAAGGAGAACTCTGCGATTGTTCCTCGGTTATTCCGGATGAGCACCTCTCAGAGAGAAAGCCAAAAACTGACCGTCATGATACAACGAGAGACCTGTTCAACCACTCAAGACTTATCGGAATCTTTAGGATTCCTCCAAGATTAACGAAGGACCGTTTGCCGGTCATGTACAAACGCGCCCGTATTCGGATGCATGCGTAGGTACCAGGGGCTACATAGTAGCCCCACCGTCAAACTCCTATGGCTAAGTGAAAGTGTTACAACTATATAGTCCGGTTGCCAAGTTCGACATGTGATCACCTCCTTAATGGACCAAGATGTTGGATCAAGTGTGATTATGCATATTTTTAGCGAACACCCCCGCATTGTGTGCGTAAAGGAAGCCAACGATCGCTAACTTTCAGATTATATATATACATAAAAACGGGCCGACAGAGGCACAATAATACTTTCGGCAAAAAGTATAAATATAGCCTCATAATCAAAATAACATTGTTTTTACAATGACACGATTTGTAACTCGAACATGACATTCTTCGAGCACTGCGCCTCTATTAGGCGAGCACCTGCCGCTACCTGCTCCAAGATGTGCTCGGACGGACCCTCGCCCACCGCAGGATTCTGGGTCGCAACAACGGTGGCCTCCATACCTGTCCAGTATGCCTTAACACGGGCAAGAGCCATCCGGGCACCCTCTATGCACGCCGACCTCTTCATGGCATCGATCCGCGATACGGCACCAAGGAATTGTTGCACTAAACCAAAATAACTGTCCGGCTTCGGCCCCTTTGGCCATAGATGGTCTAGTACAGACCGCATTGCAAGACATGACAGCCTGTGGAGCTCGGCCACAACAGCCATCTTCTCACTCAAAGGCAATTTGCGCTTTGGAGCGCTGAACTGCGACCAGAACAGCTTTTCCACTTCATCATCTTTTTGATCCTCAAAAAACTTGGTTGCATCAGCCATACTCTTCGACAAATCCGCATAGGCGTCTGCAGAATCCAAATACGATCCAGAGGAGTGCATCAGATTATCTAAAAAAATTTCATCCGCAACAAATAGGGGTTTCACCGCCATGATTTCTTCCGGCTCGTCGAAGCTCCTCCCGCCCATCCCTAAGGTCGTAACGCGTCTCCTTGGCCACATCAAGAGCCTTCTTCAGGTCAGCCTTATTCGCATGATTTTCTTTTTCAAGAAGCTCATAATGGTTGGCGATGATACGCCCATTTTGCATCATGCTTTTATGTCAATATTTATTGCATTATGGGCTGTTATTTCATGTTATGTCACAATACTTATGGCTATTCTCTCTTATTTTACAAGGTTTACATGAAGAGGGAGAATGCCGGCAGCTGGAATTCTGGGCTGGAAAAGGAGCAAATATTGAAGGACTATTCTGTGCAACTCCAAAAGTCCTGAAACTCCATGGAATACCTTAAAATAAATAAAGAAAAATCGTCGCCAAAGATGAAGGCCAGGGGGCCCACACCCTGCTCAAGAGGTTGGGGCGCCCCAAGGCACCTCCATACCTCATGGGCCCCCTGGTGGCTCTCCGACGTCCATATTCTCCCATTTAAAGTCTTTCGATGAGAAAATATAGAGGACAACCTTTCGGGACGAGACTCACGCCGCCACGAGGCGGAACCTTAGCGGAACCAATCTAGGGCTCCGCAGAGCTGTTCTGGGGACACTTCCCCTGGAGGGGGAAATCAACACCATCGTCATCACCACCGCCTCCTCATCGGAGAGGGAAATCTCCATCAACATCGTCACCAGCACCATCTCATCTCCAAACCCTAGTTCATCTCTTCTATCCAATTCTTGTCTCCAAGTCCGGGATTGGTGCTAGTAGGTTGCTAGTAGTGTTGATTACTCCTTGTAGTTGATGCTATTTGGTTTAATTGGTGGAAGATCATATGTTCAGATCCTTTATGCACATTATTACCCCTCTGATTATGAACATGAATATGCTTTGTGAGTAGTTACATTTGTTCCTGAGGACAAGGGAGAAGTCTTGCTATTAGTTGTCATGTGAATTTGGTATTCGTTCGATATTTTGATAAGATGTATGTTGTCTAACCTCTAGTGGTGTTATGTGAACGTCGACTACATAACACTTCACCATTATTTGGGCCTAGAGGAAGGCATTGGGAAGTAATAAGTAGATTATGGGTTGCTAGAGTGATGTAAGCTTAAACCCTATTTTATGCGTTGCTTCGTAAGGGGCTGATTTGGTTCCATATGTTTCATGCTATGGTTAGGTTTAACTTTATACTTTTGTTGTAGTTGCGGATGCTTGGAATAGAGGTTTTTCATAAGTGGGTTGCTTGTCCAAGTAAGGGCAGTACCCAAGCACCGTCCACCCACATATCAAATTATCAAAGTACCTAACGCGAATCATATGAGCGTGATGAAAACTAGCTTGACGATATTCCCATGTGTCCTCGGAGCGCTTTTTCCTATTATAAGAGTTTGTCCAGGCTTGTCCTTTGCTACAAAAAGGATTGGGCCACCTTGCTGCACTTTATTTACTTTTGTTACTTGTTGCTCGTTACCATTTATCATATCACAAAACTATTTGTTACCACTTATTTCAGTACTCGCAGAGAATACCTTGCTGAAAACCGCTTATCATTTCCTTCTGCTCCTCGTTGGGTTCGACACTCTTACTTATCGAAAGGACTACGATAGATCCCCTATACTTGTGGGTCATCAAGACTCTTTTCTTGTGCGGTTGCCTGGGAGTGAAGCGCCTTTCGTAGGTGGAATTTGGTAAGGAAAAATTTATTTAGTGTGCTGAAATTTTTCTGTCACTTGTTACTATGGAAAGTAATTTTTTGAGGGGCTTGTTCGGGGTATCTTCACCCCGTCCAGTTGAGCCAAGAGTTGCTCCTCAACCTACTCAATCTACTCAACCTACTGAACCTATTGAAAATGAAACTCCTTTTGAGATTCCTTCGGGTATGATGGAAAAATTGCTAGCTAACACTTTTGCAGGAGATGGAACAAAGCATCCCCGATTTAACATCTACGCTTTGTGGATGATATTTTTGGACTATTTTTGCTTGCAGGTATTCGCGATGATGTTGTTATGAAGTAGGCTTTCCCTTTATCTTTGGAGGAGACGCATTGACATGTTATAGGCTATGTGATGATACGAGATCATGGAACTATAAAAGAGTGAAATTGGAATTTCATCAAAAGTATTACCCTATGCATCTTGTTCATCATGATCGCAATTATATATATAATTTTTGGCCTCGCGAAGGAGAAAGCATCGCTCAAGCTTGGGGGAGGCTTAAATCAATGTTATATTCATGCCCCAATCATGAGCTCTCAAAATAGACAATTCACCAGAATTTTTATGCTCGACTTTCTGATAATAATCGCACCATGCTCGATACTTCTTGTGCTGGCTCTTTTATGATGAAGCCTATTGAATTTGGATGGAATTTATTGGATAGAATTAAACGCAACTCTGAAGATTGGGACCTCGACGAAGGTAAGGAGTCGTGTATGACACCTAAGTTTGATTGTGTTAAATCTTTTATGGATCCCAATATTTTCCGTAAGTTTAGCACTAAATATGGACTTGACTCGAGATAGTAGCTTCTTTCTGTGAATCTTTTGCTACTTATGTTGATCTCCCCAAGGAGAAGTGGTTTAAATATCATCCTCCTATAGAATTAAAAGTAGCTGCACCTATTAAAGTTGAAGAAAAGACTGTCGCTTACAATGATCCTATTGTTCCCACTTCTTATGTTGAGAAACCACCTTTCCCTGTTAGAATGAAGGATCATACTAAAGCTTCAACTGTTGTTTGTAAAAGCAATATTAGAACTTATACACCTCCTGAGCAAGTCAAAGTAGAACCTAATATTGCTATTGTTAAAGATCTCTTGTCTGATAATATTGATGGGCATGTTATTCAATTCTCTGGTGAAACTGCTAGAATTGCTAAACCCTGTGATAGAGATAAACATAGACCTGTGATAGGCGTGCCTGTTATTTATGTTAAAATAGGAGATCATTGTTATCATGGCTTATGTGATATGGGTGCTAGTGCTAGTGTTATACCCATTGACTTATACAAAGAACTTATGCATGATATTGCACCGGCTGAGTTAGAAGAAATTGATTTCACAATTAAACTTGCCAATAGAGATACTATTTCACCTATGGGAATTGTTAGAGATGTTGATGTCTTGTGTGGGAAAACCAAATATTCTGCTGATTTTCTTGTTCTTGGTTCTCCACAAGATAGCTTTTGTCCCATTATATTTGGTAGACCCTTCTTGCATACTGTTAATGCTACGATAGATTGCGAAAAGAATGTTGTTACTATTGGCTTGGATGATATGGTTCATGAGTTTAATTTCTCTAAATTTAGTAAACAACATCGTGAGGAAGAATTGCCTAGTAAGAATGAAACTATTGGTCTTGCTTCTATTGCTGTACCTGCTAGTGATCCTTTAGAACACTATTTGCTAGACCATGAAAATGATATGTTCATGAATGAAAGAAGGGAAATAGATGAAGTATTCTTTAAACAGGAACCTATTCTGCAACACAATTTTCCTGTTGAAATCCTAGGGGATCCTCCTCCACCCAAGGGTGATCCCGTGTTTGAGCTTAAACCGTTGCCTGACAATCTTAAATATGCTTATCTTGATGAAAAGAAAATATATCCTGTCATTATTAGCACTGACCTTTCAGAGCATGAAGAAGAAAGATTATTGAAAACTCTGAAGAAGCACCGTGTCGCCATCGGATATACTCCGATGATCTTAAGGGCATTAGTCCCACTCTATGTCAACATAAAATAAATTTCAAGTCGATGCCAAGCCAGTTTGTGATCCTCAACGACGCTTGAATCCTAAAATGAAAGAAGTGGTAAGAAAGGAAATACTCAAGCTTCGGAGGCAGGTATAATTTATCCCGTTGCCGATAGTCAGTGGGTAAGTCCTGTCCATTGTGTCCCTAAGAAGGGATGTATTACTGTTGTCCCTAATGATAAAGATGAATTGATTCCGCAAAGAATTATCACATGTTATAGGATGGTAATTGATTTCCGCAAATTAAATAAGACTACTAAGAAAGATCACTACCCCTTACCTTTTATTAATCAAATGCTAGAAAGACTATGCAAACATACACATTATTGATTTCTAGATGGTTATTCTGGTTTTTCTCAAATACCTGTGTTGGCTAAAGATCAATCAAAGACTACTTTTACATGCCCTTTTGGTACTTTTGCTTATAGACGTATTATGCCTTTTGGTTTATGTAATGCACCTGCTACCTTTCAAAGATGCATGATGGCTATATTCTCCGACTTTTTAAGTAGAAAATTTGTGAAGTTTTCATGAACGACTTTTCCGTCTATGTTTCTTCTTTTGATGATTGCTTGTGCAATCTTGATCGAGTTTTGCAGAGATGTGAAGAAACTAATCTTGTCTTGAATTGGGAAAAGTGCCACTTTATGGATAATGAAGGTATTGTCTTGGGGCACAAAGTTTCTGATATAGGTATTGAAGTTGATAAGGACAAGGTTGATGCTATTGAAAAGATGCCATGTCCCAAGGACATCAAAGGTATAAGAAGTTTCCTTGGCCACGCCGGATTTTATAGGAGGTTCATTAAGGACTTCTCAAAAATCTCTGGGCCTCTGACTAATTTATTAGAAAAAGATGTACCATTTGTCTTTGATGATGATTGTGTAGAAGCATTTGAAATACTTAAGAAAGCTTTGATCACTGCACCTGTTGTTCAGCCACCTGATTGGAATTTACCCTTTGAAATTATGTGTGATGCTAGTGATTATGCTGTAGGTGCCGTTCTAGGGCAAAGAGTTGATAAGAAATTGAATGTTATCCATTATGCTAGTAAGACTCTAGACAATGCTCAAAGAAATTATGCTACTACCGAAAAGGAACTCTTAGCAATTGCATTTGCTTGTGATAAATTCAGACCCTATATTGTTGATTCTAAAGTAACTATTCACACAGATCATGCTGCTATGGAAAAGAAAGATGCAAAACCTAGACTCATCAGATGGGTTCTCCTGCTCCAAGAATTTGATGTACATATTGTTGATAGAAAAGGAGCTGAGAACCCCGTTGCAGACAACTTGTCTAGGCTAGAGAATGTTCTTGATGACCCACTACCTATTGATGATAGCTTTCCTGATGAACAATTAAATGTCATAAGTACTTCTCGTAGCACTTCGTGGTATGTCGATTATGCTAATTATATTGTTGCTAAATTTATACCACCTAGCTTCACATACCAACAAAAGAAAAAGTTTTTCTATGACTTGCGACATTACTTTTGGGATGACCCACATATTTATAAAGAAGGAGTAGATGGTGTTATTAGACGCTGTGTACCGAGCATGAACAGAACAGATCCTACGCAAGTGTCACTCCGAGGCTTATGGAGGACACCATGCTGGAGATAGAACTGCACATAAGGTATTGTAATCCGGTTTTTATTGGCCTACTCTCTTCAAGGATGCCCATAAGTTTGTTTTGTCTTGCGATGAATGTCAAAGAATTGGTAATATCAGTAGACGTCAAGAAATGCCTATGAATTATTCACTTGTTATTGAACCATTTGATGTTTCGGGCTTTGATTATATGGGACCCTTCCCTGCATCTAATGGATACACTCATATATTAGTTTTTGTTGATTACGTTACTAAGTGGGTAGAAGCTATTCCAACTAGTAATGCTGATCATAACACTTCTATTAAAATGCTTAAGGAAGTTATTTTTCCGAGGTTTGGAGTCCCTAGATACTTAATGACTGATGGTGGTTCACACTTTATTCATGGTGCTTTCCATAAGATGCTTGCTAAATATGACATTAATCATAGAATTGCATCTCCATATCACTCGCACTCTAGTGGTCAGGTAGAATTGAGCAATAGAGAGCTCAAATTAATTTTGCAAAAGACTGTCAATAGGTCTAGGAAGAATTGGTCCAAAAAACTTGATGATGCATTATGGGCCTACAGAACTGCATACAAAAATCCTATGGGTATGTCTCCGTATAAAATGGTTTATGGAAAAGCATGTCATTTACCTCTCAAACTAGAACATAAGGCATATTGGGCTATTAAAGAGCTCAACTATGATTTCAATCTTGCCGGTGAGAAGAGGTTATTTGATATTAGCTCACTTGTGTAATGGAGAACCCAAGCTTATGAAAATGCAAAGTTGTTTAAAGAAAAAGTTAAAAGGTGGCATGACAAAAGGATACAAAAGCGTGATTTTAATGTAGGTGATTGTGTATTGCTATACAACTCTCGTTTTTGATTTTTTGCAGGAAAACTTCTCTCCAAATGGGAAGGTCCTTACGTTATCGAGGAGGTTCATCGCTCCGTGCCATAAAAATCAACAATGTTATGGGCACAACCAAGGTGGTAAACGGTCAAAGGATCAAACACTATATCTCGTGTAATCCTATAAATGTTGAAACTAATATTATTGAAACCGTAACCTGAGGAGTACATAAGGGACACTATCCGTAATGTTCCGCACTTTAAAAGGAATAGGTATTTGGTACGGTATTTAAACAGACTCCAAAACAATTTTTAAGGCAATATTTCTTCGTTTTGGAATATTTAGAAAAATAGAAAAATAAGTAGCAGTCCGGGGAGGACACGAGGCCTCCACGAGGGTGGAGGGCGCGCCCTACCCCCCTGGGCACGCCCCCTACCTCGTGAGCACCTCGTGTGCCCTCCGGACTCCGTTTCCTTGCGAGATACGTATTTTGGTCGTTAAAATTCATTATGTATACTCCCGAAGGTTTTGACTCTCGTACCACGCAAATCTCCCTTGTTCTTGTTTCAAGCTGTTTTTCTGACAGGTCTACATCATCATGACGACCCCAAGTGCTTCCAAGGACAAGTTCTTCGAGAAGGTTATCAACCCTTACCTCGCGGAGGTGCTGCGACACCCCCAAACCATTGAGATGCGTGATGGGTTGTTGCACATCCGCGATGTTGAGGGACCAAAGGGAACCGGAAGCGTGGAGTTGAGGCTCGAAGCAATGGAGCAACAAGTTTTCAAGTGCCAGGGGATGGTGGAGCGTGGAATCAACGCTACCCACAAGATGCTCGCGGAGTTCACCAACAACTATGAGCCGGATGCCAAGAAGACCGAGGAAGCCATCTATAAGCTACATGAGAAGATCGAGCACCTCCAAGCCCAAATCTATGATCTGCAAAACCAAAACTGTGAGTATGATTATAGATTCAAAAGGATGAGTTTGGCTGCAGATTTGAGGATTCCGGAGACTCGATCATCCTTCTATGATGGTGAACCTATGCCATGGAAGGTGGACGACAAGCTTGCATCATCATCAACACCTCCACCGCCAACAATAAGGAAGGAGACATAATCACATGGGTATGGGCACTCCCCTTGGCAACTGCCAAGCTTGGGGTTGGTGCCCTGGTATCTTATCACCATCACAACTCCTATCTTTACCGTTTTTCTTAGTTCGATCCTATTAGTAGTATCTTGATTTAGTAGAATAAAGTGATGGCATGATCTAGTTTTGAGTTTTGCTTTATGATCTCTCTTTGTAATCGAGTCCGTGAGCTTTATAATAAATATTAGTGTTGAGTCAAGGGCTTGAGTATTTTGCCATGATCTTGGGTGATTAGCATAAAAAGAATAAAAAGAATCAAAGAGTTTGTATTGATCTTAGTGAAAGTAATGACTCCACATAGAAAGAGTATGATGATTAAAAGTTGTTGGGAGTTGGCAAATATAGCTTCGGTCATCGTTGGAATTAATAGGAAGTAATAAGGAAAGAGGGGTTTCACATATAGATATATTATCATTGACATCTTTTATGATTGGGAGCACTCATTAAAATATGACATGCTAAAGAGTTGAGTTGGACAAGGAAGACAACATAATGAGTTATGTTTTCTTACATCTGAGATAAAGTATGCTGTCATGGATCCTCTACCGTGCTGAGCTTGCCTTTCCCCCTCATGCTAGCCAAATTTCTCAAAGCACCAAGTAGAAATACTACTTGTGCTTCCAAATACCCTTAAACCAGTTTTGCCATGAGAGTCCACCATATCTACCTATGGATTGAGTAAGATCCTTCAAGTAAGTTGTCATCGGTGCAAGCAATAAAAATTGCTCTCTAAATATGCATGATTTTTTAGTGCGGAGAAAAAAAACTTTGTACGAACTTGTTGTGGATGCAATAAAAGCGACGGACTGCATAATAAAGGTTCACATACAAGGGGCAATATAAAGTGACGTACTTTTGAATTAAGAATTTGTGCATCAACCCTAAACGCGCATGACAACCTCTCGCTTCCTCTCGAAGGGCCTATCTTTTATTATTATCCTCTACCTTATGCAAGAGTCACGATGATCTTCACCTTTCCATTTTTATTTTATCCTTTGGCAAGCTCGGCATGCTTGAAAGAACATGATATATATATATCTAATTGGATGTGGGGGAGCATGAATTATTATTGTTGACATTACCCTTGAGGTAAAAGGTTGTGGGGCAAAACTATAAGCACCTATCTTTCTCTGTGTCCGATTAAAACTCCGTAACCACAAGTATCGCGTGAGTGATAGTTGAGTATGTGGACTTGCTTTTAAGCTCTGACATAGACTCTTTCCGATATTATGATAAATTGCAATTGTTTCAATGACTGAGGGTATAATTTGTTGGTGCTCAATAAGGTTTCTGATTCATACTTTGGCTTTGTGAGAAGATCATCACTTGAACATGAGTAATCATATGAAAAAATTTATATATGTTGTTGTTATGAAACAATCATGATGCCTTTGTGTCCGTATTTAATTTTTATCGACGCCTCTACCTCTAAACACGAGGACATATTTATTGTTATCGGCTTTTCGCTTGAGGACAAGCGAGGTCTAAGCTTGGGGGAGTTGATACGTCCATTTTGCATCAAGCTTTTATGTCAATATTTATTGCATTATGGGCTGTTATTTCACGTTATGTCACAATACTTATGGCTATTCTCTCTTATTTTACAAGGTTTACATGAAGAGGGAGAATGCCGCAAGTACCGGAATTCGGGGCTGGAATAGGGAGCAAATATTGAAGGACTATTCTCAAGGCAACTCCAAAAAGTCCTGAAACTCCACGGAATACCTTAAAATAAATAAAGAAAAATCATCGCCAAAGATGAAGGCTGGGGCCCACACCCTGCTCACGAGGTGGGGCGCGCCTGGCGCGCCCCCTACCTCGTGGGCCCCCGGTGTCTCTCCGACGTCCAACTTCTCCCATATGAAGTCTTTCGATGAGAAAAAATAGAGGAGAACCTTTCGGGACGAGACTCCGCCGCCACGAGGCGGAAACTTGGCGGAACCAATCTAGGGCTCCGGTGGAGCTGTTCTGCCGGGGACACTTCCCTCCGGGAGGGGTGAGGGAGTCCTAGACTAGGGGGTGTCCGGATAGCTGAACTATCATCATTGGCCGGACTCCAAGACTATGAAGATACAAGATTGAAGACTTCGTCCCGTGTCCGGATGGGACTTTCCTTGGCGTGGAAGGCAAGCTTGGCACTACGGATATGTAGATCTCCTACCATTGTAACCGACTCAGGTAACCCTAGCCCTCTGGTGTCTATATAAACCGGAGGGTTTTAGTCCGAGAGATCTAACAACAATCATACCATCGGATAGCTTCTAGGGTTTAGCCTCCTTGATATCGTGTTAGATCTAATCTTGTACCACCCATAACAACAATAACAATCAAGCAGTATTTGGTTTTTACCTCCACCGAGTGGGCCCTAACCTGGTTAAAAACATCGTGTCCTCGCCTCCTCGTTACCATCCGCCTAGACGCACGCCTGGGACCCCTCACACGAGATCCGCCGGTTTTGACACCGACATTGGTGCTTTCATTGAGAGTTCCTCTGTGTCGTCGCCCATAGGCCCGATGGCTCCTTCAATCATCAACAACGACGCGGTCTAGGGTGAGACTTTTCTCCCCGGACAGATCTTTGTATTCGGCGGCTTTGCACTGCGGGCCAATTCGGCTTGGCCATCCGAGCAGATCGAAAGCTACGCCCGGCCATCAGGTCAGATTTGGAAGTTTGAACTATACGGCCGACATCCGCGGAGACTTGATCTTCGACGGATTCGAGCTACAACCGAGCGCTACTGCAGACTTTCACGATGGGCATGATTTAGCTCACGCCGGACAAAGGCCTCGAGGCCGCATAAGAGTCCGCTCGACCCTTAACTCGGAGCCGATTGCGCCGATCGAGGATGGTGGCTAGACACCGCCTCGGGCTGCTACCTCTACGGGCGATGGAGCCGAATACCGACTCCTGTCCCTTGTGAAGCTCGTGGACTCGAGGTGCCGGACTCCTCGCCGGACTAACCTCCTGCGCCTCTACCAATCGAATCCGATTGGGCTACCGATCATGGAGTTCACCGCACGGACATCTTTCAGCACTCGCCTTTTGGCGACATCCTGAATTCGCTTAAATATCTCTCTTTATCAGGAGAGCCCTGGCCGGATCACGGTCAGGACGGTTGGGATGCGGACGACGAAGAAATTCAAAGCCCACCCACCACCCACTTTGTAGCCAATCGTCGATTTACTTAACCGACATGTTAGACTTCGACTCCAAAGACATCGACGGTATGGGACGACGATGCCGGAGATTTATCAAGAACCAGCGCCACGGGTAATCGGAAAGCCACCTCAACTCACGATGTATATATGGTGGATACACCTAAAGGAAGCAATAACGAGGAACAACGGGACGCTGCGAAGGATAATTCCTAAAAACAGTTTAAACAGCGACGCAAGCGCCTACCAAAGTCCCGCCGACAACGACAAAGACTTGCTGCACTCCAGCCATAGAGCGAGGGCGAACCAAAGGACGCACAAACATGCCCCCAAGCAACCATCCCAACAGGATGAATTGGATAAGCAACCCATCCCCGGCGAAAACAACAGTCCGGATGATCTCATGCCGGACACATCGTTGGAGCAGAAGAACCTCCACAAAACGCTCGTCGCCATCGCACGAAGTCTGAAGAAGCTGAAGCTGAAGCTCAAAACAGCGGAAGACGTACTCAGAATGAGATGGAGCAAAGTACTCAAGACCGCAGACAAATACGGCGATAGTCGCCAAGTGAAGAGCTACCCGAAGCGCAAACTATTGCCCGAATTTGACGAGGAGGCCGTAGAGCCCCCACAGTCAAAAAACAAAGAGGCCGCCCGGTCGGATAGACGACTAAATGACAAACAAAGAGCGGCAAGTTGGCGCCACATTAAAAGCTTCTGCACGTGATCCACATAAGGATCCTCGCAAAAAGGATGGCCCGGTGAGGTCCATCTATGGGCCAAAAAACCAAGCTCCAGAAAGCAACACAACACGTCGAGTATTCGAAAATCACGGCACACCCAAATACAGGGGCGCCGCACACCCCCTATGTTTCACCGATGAGGTGCTGGATCATGAATTTCCAGCGGGATTCAAACCCGTAAATATAGAGGCATATGAGGGAACAATAGACCCCGGAGTCTGGATTGAGGATTACATCCTGCACATACATATAGCTAGAGGAGATGACCTCCACGCCATAAAATACTTACCCCTCAAGCTCAAAGGGCCAGCCCGGCATTGGCTCAAAAGCCTCCCAGAAAATACAATTGGAAGTTGGGAAGAGCTCGAGGATGCGTTTTGGGCAAATTTTCAGGGGACTTATGTCCGCCCTCCGGATGCAGACGATTTAAGTCACATAACTCAACAGCCCGGAGAGTCAGCCCGCAAATTCTGGAACAGGTTCCTCACCAAAAAGAACAAAATAGTCGACTGTCCGGACGCCGAAGCATTAGCAGCCTTCAAACATAACGTCCAAGACGAATGGCTCGCCAGACACCTCGGCCAGGAAAAGCCAAGAACAATGGCCGCACTAACAAGCCTCATCACCCGCTTTTGCGCGGGAGAGGATAGCTCGCTGGCAAGATGCAACACCAGCGACCCAAGTACATCCGAGGTCAGGGATGGAAATGGGAAACCACGACGCAGAAAGGACCAGCGCCGGACTAAGGGAAATGACCCAAAGAGCACGACAGTCAACGCCGGATTCAAAAGCTCTCGGCAGAACAACAAAACACTGCCTCTCAAGGACAATAGTGACGAGCTATCTAACCTAAACAAAATCTTGGACAAGTTATGCCAAATCCACAGCACCTCCGGGAAGCTTGCAAACCATACCCACAGAGATTGTTGGGTCTTCAAAAAGTCCGGCCGACTTAATGCCGAACACAAGGGGCTCGAAACACCAAGTGAGGACGATGACTTAACTCCACAAGCAAGAAGCACCGCAAACAAAGAAACTTCCCACAAGTGGTCAAAACAAAGAACTCACTTCATGTGACAACAGCAAAAATAGAGCGGCGCCCATTAAAGTAATGCTACGCCGCACGGTCCACCCAATGAGTCCCGACATCGGATGTCAAAACCAATCACTTTTAATTATCAGGATTATTCCGAAGTATCCGGAACACAGGATGGACTGCTCTGATATTAGATCCCATAATCGACGGACTACAATTTACAAAAGTCCTAATGGACGGCGGCAGTGATCTAAACCTGCTATATCAGGATACAATCCGCAGAATGGGGATAGATCAAACCAAAATATGCCATAACAACACTTCCTTTAAAGGAGCGATGCCAGGCCAATATGCCCATTGTACGGGCTCTCTACTACTAGAAGTTGTGTTCGGTTCATCCGACAACTTCCATCGCGAAAAGTTAATCTTCCACATCGCCCCATTTAAAAGTAGCTATCAAGCACTATTGGGACGCGAAGCTTTCGCCCGCTTTAACGCAATACCGCATTACGCTTCTCTTACACTTAAAATGCCCGGTCCACGCGGCATCATCTCATTAAAGGGTAACTTCAAGTGTTCCTCGGCTACGGAAGAACGTGAGAATGCCTTGACAGCCATACACTAATCCGGCTTCGCTGATCAAAGCCCCTAAACAGGTCATTCAGAACCCGGACACGGTTAGGCGAGTCCGGTATAAATAAACAAGGGGCTTACTAGCCAAATACCCCTTTACAAGGGGCTCCATGCATGTACAAAAGAGACAATAAAGCTCAATTTTATTCATTATTTGAATCATACTCTGTTTATTTTAAAATACATCTTTCGCACGAACTCCTTTTCCAACTAAGTTCTTCTCTTTCACAGATGAAGACCGTGCTACACCCGTCCAGGATACGGCACAACGGAGACACAGGCGCAGACGTGCAATAGGGACCCGTTGCAAAGGATTCTTTTCAGATTAAGACCCGCGTAAACCTTTTTACTTGTCTCTTGTTGATACACATCCCCGGTTTTTGCTATAACCGAGGAGGAATCTGGCGTTTTGGCATCGGCCACATGTAAATTTTTATGCTGCACTGGACACTAGGGGCTTAGGGCATTGTTCAGCCCGCTTTCATAAAGACTGAATACCTTAGGGAGTGTTCGGCGCCCTCAAGATAGGCCTTTATATGCATCAGCCCCGAATCATGTCTTTGGTCAAATGTTGGGTTCGGGCCCGGCCTCGTGGTTTTGTTGCCTTACGCCCGCTCTATCGGCTAACGCTGCACCAGGAGAACTATCGCGATTGTGCCTCGTTCGCCTGCATGAGCACCTCAAAGAGAGAAAGCCAAAACCGACTGTCATGATATAGCGAGACCCGGGTCAACCACTCGATCGACCATCGGAATGTTTAGAATTCCTCCGCTTTTAACGAAGCGACTGCTTTCCTTGTCAGTACATACGCTACTTCGAAATTCGGAGAGCGCATAGCGTTCTAGGGGCTATATAGTAGCCCCACCATCGAACTCCTATGGCTAAGTGAAAGTGATAAAGCATTATAGTCCGGTTGCCTAGTTTGCTACGCTTATCACCTCCTTCACAGGACCAAGACGTTGGATTAAGTGAAAATGCGCCTTTTTTGTAAACACCCCCGACTATGTGCGTAAATAAGCCGAAGACTGCCATCTTTCAGGTTATATACACATATACGTTAAACGGCCGCACAGGAGGTATTCCAACACTTGAACGCTCAAGTATAAAAAGCCCTTATATTATATTTGAAACATGGTTTCACAAATCATACATGTCATTTGAACATAACATTTTTCGAGCACTGCGTCTCTATTAAACGAGCGCCCTGCAGGACTTCCTCAAAATAGTGCTCGACTGGTAATCGGCTTCTGTCTGAATCCTGGGATGCAACATCGGTGGCCTCCATCTCTGCCTAGTATGTTTTGACACGGGCGAGAGCCATCCGTGCACCCTCTATGCATGTCGACCGCTTCATCGCCTTGATATGCGGCACCGCATCAAGGAACTGCTGCACCAAGCCAAAATAACTCTTCGGCTCGGGCCTTTTTGGCCACAAATGAGCCATGACATCCTTCATGGCAAGTCCGGACAACCTATTCAGCTCCGCCCACTCAGCCAACCGATCGGTTAATGGAAGTGGACGCTCCGGACTATGGAATTGCGACCAAAAAAGCTCTTCCATTCCGTGATCCTTTTGGCCTCGGAAGTGTCCGACTGCGTCTGCGGCACTCGCCGCCAAATTCAGATAATCATCCTCCGCACCTGTCACGCCCAATATGCGACCCTATCCAAAAGGAACTCGAAGGTCCCACAAAGGATAGACCCGCATATTGAAACGCTTTTGCAAGGTGGATATCATTACATCAACATTACATAATAGATGGGGATACATACAAAAGGCATACAATGCCACACGAATACAACATCACATATTACATAAGAGCAACATCCGACTATGGATGAAACACAAACAAAAGCTCAAACGACATCCACCCTGCTAGCCCAGGCCGACCGAACCTATCCCCGATCGAAGAAGAAGCGTAAGAAGAACTCCAAAACAAGCAAACATCGCTTCTCACGCCGATCATCGCATAACCTGTACCTGCAATCTGTTGTTGTAGTAATCAGTGAGCCACGAGGACTCCAAAGCAATCCCATTACCATGGGTATCAAGACTAGCAAAGCTTAATGGGAAAGGAAGGGGTAAAGTGGTGAGGTTGCAGCAGCGACTAAGCATATATGGTGGCTAACATACGCAAATAAGAGCGAGAAGAGAGCAAACGGAACGGTCGTCAACTAGCAATGATCAAGAAGTGATCCTGAACTCCTACTTACGTCAAACATAACCCAGAAACCGTGTTCACTTCCCGGACTCCGCCGAAAAGAGACCATCACGGCTACACACGCGGTTGATGCATTTTAATTCGAATCTGGTGTCAAGTTATCTACAACCGGACATTAACAAATTCCCATCTGCCACATAACCGCGGGCACGGCTTTCGAAAGATTATACCCAACAGGGGTGTCCCAACTTAGCCCATGATAATCTCTCGCGATCAACGAAGGATATTCCTTCTCCCAGAAGACCCGATCCGCCTCGGAATCCCGGTTTACAAGACATTTCGACAATGGTAAAACAAGACCAGCAAAGCCTCCCGATGCGCCGACAATCCCGATAGGAGCTGCACATATCTCGTTCTCAGGGCAACACCGGATAAGTCAAGCTATGAGTAAAACCAACCCTCAAGTGTCCCCGAGGTGGCCCAGCAGGTTGCTCGTTTCGGACCAGCACTTAGAGAAGCACTGGCCCGGGGGGGCTATAATAAAGATGACCCTTGGGTTAATTACTCCCAAGGGAAAAATAGGTGGTGATGAGGCAAATGGTAAAACCAAGGTTGGGCCTTGCTGGAGGAGTTTTATTCAAATCGAACTGTCAAGGGGATCCCATAAATCACCCAACCGCGTAAGGAACGCAAAATCCGGGAACATAACACGGTATGATGTAAACTAGGGCGGCAAGAGTGGAACAAAACACTGTGCATAAGGCCGAGCCTACCACCCTTTACCAAATATATAGATGCATTAATAATATAAGAGATATTGTGATATCCCAACATAATCCTGTCCACCATGGAGCAATCTTCAACTTCACCTGCAACTAACAATGCTATAAGAGGGGCTGAGCAAAGCAGTAACATAGCCAAGCAATGGTTTGCCAGGAAGAGTGTCAAAGGTTAGAGGTTCATGGCAATTTGGGAGGCTTGAAGAACAAATGATAGGTAGCGCAGCAAAGCGATAGAACGAAGCAACTAGCATAGCAATGATAGTAGTGAGATCCAAGGTGACGGTCATCTTGCCTGAAATCCCGCAAGGAATAAGAACGAGTCCATGAAGAAGATGAAGCCACGAAGAAGAACCACACGTAGACGAACGAATCCTCATGATCGCAACGAAACGGGAACTATCGAGAAGAAGCACACAACAACGTAAACACACCACACATAGACAAGACATGATGCACAACCAAGCATGATGCATGACAAAGCTACATGAAGCTACTCATGGCAAGAGATGATGCAAACAAGAACAACACATCAAGGCAAGTTTAAATGAGGCAGGAAACAACATATAACAATTCCGGTAAGTCCTCATATGCATATTTAGAAATTGGTCCAGAACTGAATAAACCTTATGTTCAAGTTATCAAACAGCAAGTTAAGCTGCACAAAGATGATCTACACGAAATTCTAGTCAAGTTACATATAAAGTTCATTAGATTCGGAGCTACGGCCTAGAAGATATGAGCAAAAGAATTTAAACATGGCATTGATGCAAAATGCACCCAAACATCAAGAAAACACCTGAAAACAAGTATGCAACATGATAATATGAAACTAGAGGCAAAATCAAGCAAGTTTCATGTAGAGCACACTCAAAACTGAGCAACGGTACAACACACACACACTATACAAGGCATAACAACAATCTGACCATAACAGCAACTAGGCATATTGCAAGCATCAAAACAATAAGCTACAACATCCCAACGTAAGAACAAAAGGCATGGGCATGAAGTGCACGTAAAGCATGACAAACATGAACACTGAGCTATCTCGAGAAATCACTAGAACATGCTCAAACACACATGGCAAGATTGCAAATAATAACAGTTTCAGACTTTGCAGAAATAACATCAGGTTGCAATGTTTAGCGCTATCAAACGACATGTTGCAGGAGGCTATCATGGCAAACCAAGGCATGGCATAAATCTACTAATAGCATATAACATAAGTCCCTTACTGACCATGAGCCAAAAAGGATCAGAAGATATGATGGCACCCATGTAAACATGGCAAGTTATATGACAGATTCAAACATGGCAGGAACAACAATAAGTAGGCATGTTGGTGAGCTTGAACCACTCACTACAGAGCAACACATGGCATGGAAAGGCAACCAATAGTCAGAAGACGTGTTTATGAATCTAAGAATGGCAAGAACAAGTTCATAGGGTGCATAAATTACTAACAACAATCATGGCAACATTGAACTTAAAGTTAATCAGGCTGACAGCAACATTTATTTAGCAAGTTTAGAGCAAGATTACAACAGGTTACAGCAGGCTATAAATGCAATCAGGGGCATGAATGGATAGAGCATGACATGTATAACAAATAATCCTTAGTGAACATCTCTAGATTATGCATAGAATGACTTATAGCAACAGGTTTACATAGCAACAAAATGTAACAGAATCAGCCTAGCAGAACAGCAACAGCAAGTACCCTACTTAACAAGCTCGATGCACTCAGTACAAGACTCAAAAAAATGTATGGATGACACCACTGTGAAGACGGCATGCCATAGTTCAAAACTCATGTGGACATCAACCTCATAGGATGCACACATCAAACATGGCAAAAATGACAAATCATCAAGTTATAACAGTTTCAGCAGATTAACAGCAACATGCACTCTTCCAACGATGATTCAGACATCAATATGGTCTCAAATGAACATGACGCGATGTAGTGAAACGAAGTACCCTTTGCGACGAACAATTTGACATATTACACGCACGAAACGGAGCAGTATGTAGCAAGTTATGACGCGATGAACATGGCATGATAATGTCAAAAATAACCTCGGGGAAACGTGGACGGGGACGTGCGGGGACGACGAGATCCAGGACGGGGAGGCAGTTTGGTTCGGTGGATGGACGGATCCATGGTCGGCGGGGTCCGGGCGCGGGCTGGAGGAGGCCATGGCCGGAGCTGCGCGCCGGCGAGCTCGGCGACGGCGGAGGCGGGCGAGGTCGTGGCAGCGCGGGGCGGCGCTTAGAGGTTCGACGGCCGGATCTCGGGCGGATCTGGCCGGTGCGGGCAGAAGCGGCGGCGGGCGAGCGCCGGAGGCCGGGCAGCAGGCGGCGGGCGGCGAAGTCCGGCCGGAGCGAGGTACCGCCGGCGGGGGCGAGGGCGGAGGCGCGAGGAGTTGGCGGGCGCAGCAGGGCCGGTGAGAGACGGGCACGGAGGCGGCGGCGGAGCACGGGCGAGGCGCGCGCTGGCCGGGCGGGCGGAGCACGACGCCGGGCGTAGGCGGAGGCGTGCGCGGCGGGGACGAGGCCGCTGGCGGCGGCGGAGGCGCTGGATCCGGGCGGCGGCGGTGGCGAGATGCTGGGGCCGGGGCGAGCCGAAGCGGCGGCGGGCGGCGGCGTAGCGGCTGCCACGTATGGCACGCCATCTGCTGCGGGCGGCGGCGCGGGGACGGGCGGACAAGTCCGTCGAGGGTGGACATGTCCGGCGGCGCGAGGAAGAGGAAGGAGCTAGGGTTTGGACGAAAATTTCGGGGGAGGGGACTATTTTATAGGTAGATGGAGCTAGGAGAGTCCAAATGAGGAGCGGTTTTCGCCCACACGATCGTGATCGAACAACCGATAGCATGAAGGGGGTTAGATGGGTTTTGGGCCAATTTGGATGGGGTGTTGGGCTGCACACAGAAGAGGCCTTTTACGGTTACCCGGTTAACCGTTGGAGTACCAAACAACCTTCAAATGGCACGAAACTTGACGGGCGGTCTACCGGTGCTATACCAAGGCCGCTTGGCAAACCTCGGTCCATTCCGAGAAAGTTTAACACCCGCTCACAACGAAAGACAAAAGGGGGACGCCGGATGACATCGGAGTGTCGGATTGCAAAACGGACAACGGGGAAAATGCTCGGATGCATGAGACGAACACGTATGCAATGCAATGCACATGATGACATGGAAAAATGCAACATGCAAGCAAATTACATGGCAACGACGGCGAATAACTGGCAGACACCCGGCGCATCGAATCCGGGGCGTTACAGCACCCCACAACTGGCCCAACTGAGCATACTTCGGATCCGTGAACTTCCTACGTAGCAGAAAGGGCTTTCCAGCCGCAGTATCCCTGGCCTGACGTAGCTCCTCCTTTATAGCTCTCATCGTGGAGCGGGCATCCCTGGCTTCGGCGGTGGCCTTCTTCAGGTCCTCTTGCTCCGCTCGGCGTTCTCTTTCAAGCAACTCATAGCGGTCGGTGGCATCCTTCAGCTTCATGGCCATTTCGGCCATTTCCTCCCCGCCGGCATCGAGCAAATTGCTCGGCTTTAGCTCTTCGGCCGCCTTCAAGGCAGCCGCATTACTTTTTCTGGCTTGCTCCTTGGTTCGGGCAAGCTCCGCCCGAATGTCCTCCATAGCAGCGGCGCCATCTGCATTAAGCATACATGTTGTAAGGCACGGGCGTCAAGCTCCCTTACCTGGTGTCCACGGAGAAGCCACATACCTTGTGACTCGTCAAGTCGTTTATTGACTAGCGCGATGTCCGCATCCACAACGTCAAGTTGCCGCTTCAGTTCGGTAACTCTATCAGTCCGGCTGGCCACCGAACGCTCCGCCACCTAAATAGGAGGGGCGACATCTTATAACTGAGATTATGATCCTCGGCACGTTGTCGCTTTTGACAACGTACCGAGTCTCAGGGGCTACTATCTATACAGGGCGCATCCTATGTGCAAAACTGTCAAAAGGTATATCATTTTCGCGTACCTCAAACCCCGTCAGTAAACTTCTGACAGCCTCATGCAACCCGCTCTCAGCGGATGAAATCCTTTCAATCACCGTACTCATTAACGTACGGTGATCTTCTGAGATAGATGCCCGTCCGAGCAGATCCTTCAGCTCCTTCGGCCGTACACCAGTTGGTGCCGAACTCTCCGGCCCCGCCGGGATTCGGGAGACCTCCGTGGCGACACCTCGTGGTCGCCCGCCTACCTGACGGTGGTGGCAGATGGAGGCGTTGGCTTTCCATCATCTCCCATCGAAGATCCTCAAGATGAGCTCACGAGAAGGGCTGAGATCCGAACTACAAGGTAAAACTTCGGTTATCTTCAGAAATAAAAACAGGGATGTCCCTTATTACAAAACTCCCCTTTCTACGTACGGCTCGCTGGAGGGCTGATTCCCTTGGGGAAATAGTGCGGCCGGGGCTTCTCCTGGCGCAGGGCCCTCTGGTGAAGATTTCTTCCCCCGCTTTGAGGCCTTGGCCTCCGGATCTTCAGAAGCGGTCCTCTTCTCACCCGGGAGGGAGGGATTCTCGATCCCCCCTTTCTCGAGAGCCTCCTTAGCGGAGGCGGTAGTTTTCCTGTTCTCCCCTTCGCCCTCTTCCGAAGGCGCAGCCTCCAGCATCCTGATTAACACAGGATCTGGCGTGGTCTCAAGGAGGGGTGCCTGACACCGTATCAGTTTTGCTTTTGCTATCAACTCCTGTTCAAGGGATAGCTGGTTAAAGGGAAAGTTTATGATAAATGTATGGACAGTGTGTCCGGGCACAGGACTACTTACTTGAGTATCCGGGTGATTGCAGCTCAGGCCTGCGTCCTCGGTCAAGTCCGGACACATCTCTTGTGATCCGAAGAACAGTTTATACATCTCCACGGGCGTCGCACCCATGAAGTGTTGGAGAGCTCGCGGTCCCTCCGGATTGAATTCCACAGCGGAGGGGGCGACGCCAGGCGGCGTATAGGCCAATCAGCATGACCTGCGCCACTACAACCAGATTGATCTCCCTCTCTTGGAGGTCTCGAATGCGGCCCTGCAATAATGGCACGTCCTTGGACGGCCCCCAGTCAAGCCCTTTGTTGACCCACGACGCCAGCCGTTGTGGAGGGCCCGAGCGAAAGGCAGGCGGCGCCACCCATCTGGTGCCCTTGGGAGCGGCGATGTATAACCACTCATGTTGCCACAAACCGACCTCCTTTTGGAAAAAGCCCTCGGGCCACAGACCGTCAGCTCTCTTACTTATAACTGCCCCTCCACACTCTGCCTGCCGCTCCTCGATCATCTTCGGCTCCACGTTGAAGGTCTTGAACCACAATCCGAAGTGAGGAGTGGTGTGGAGGAAGGCTTCGCATACGACAATGAACGATGAGATGTGGAGGATGGACTCCGGATCCAAGTCATGGAATTCCAGCCCATAATAAAACATGAGCCCCCTCACGAAGGGACCATCGGGAAGCCTAAACCCCGACGGAAGTGAGACATGAACACCACGCTCTCACCAGGCTCGGGAGTGGGAATGACTTTCCCTTGGGCGGGCAGCCTATGCGAAATATCGCTGGTTAGATACCTGGCGTCTCTCAGCTTTAGCACGTCTTCTTCCATGACGGAAGAAGGCATCCACCGGCCTTGTAGGTCGGAGCCGGACATTGTCGAAAGTCCGAAGCGCCTGAATCTGGAGCGTTGGGTGTTGGAACTTGGGGCGAGGGGCGGATTCGATTGAAGATTGAAGAAAAGGAACAGGCATTGGTCTCGTTATAAAGGGGTTGAATACCAAGAGCCGTCCCCGTGACCGTTTGGGACTCGCCTTCGATGGAGGGGGCGTGCCAACGGGCACAGTTGGGTTACCCACGTCCGTATTGATGAGAATCCCGAAATAAGGGGACACGATCTCTGTTGTGACAAGACGTGCCAAGGAAACCGCTTCGCTAAAACGCGCTGTGGTGGAACAATAAAAACGATTCGAGTAAAGACTTGGCCGTGGTGTGACGTCATGCCACGAAATACGTCAGCAGATTAAACTTGTGTGAATATTATTCTCTCTACGGTGGAATGTGGAATTTATTTTGCAGAGCCGGACACTATCCTGGTGTTCAAAATCTTCTATGAATTATTCGGAGGAGGAACCCGCCTTGCAATGCCGAAGACAATATGCGCGCCGGACTCGTCGTCATTCAAGCCTGGTTCAGGGGCTACTGAGGGAGTCCTGGACTAGGGGGTGTCCGGATAGCCGAACTATCATCATTGGCCGGACTCCAAGACTATGAAGATACAAGATTGAAGACTTCGTCCCGTGTCCGGATGGGACTTTCCTTGGCGTGGAAGGCAAGCTTGGCAATACGGATATGTAGATCTCCTACCATTGTAACCGACTCTGTGTAACCCTATCCCTCTCCGGTGTCTATATAAACCGGAGGGTTTTAGTCCGTAGGACGAACAACAATCATACCATAGGCTAGCTTCTAGGGTTTAGCCTCCATGATCTCGTGGTAGATCTACTCTTGTGCTACCCATATCATCAATATCAATCAAGCAGGAGTAGGGTTTTACCTCCACCGAGAGGGCCCGAACCTGGGTAAAAACATAGTGTCCCTTGTCTCCTGTTACCATCCGCCTAGACGCACAGTTCGGGACCCCCTACCCGAGATCCGCCGGTTTTGACACCGACAAGGGGGAAATCATCACCAACGCTCCTTTCATCGGGAGAGGGCAATCTCCATCAACATCTTCACCAGCACCTTCTCATCTCCAAACCCTAGTTCATCTCTTGTATCCAATATATTCTTGTCTTCAAGTCCGGGATTGGTGCTAGTAGGTTGCTAGTAGTGTTGATTACTCCTTGTAGTTGATGCTAGTTGGTTTAATTGGTGGAAGATCATATGTTCAGATCCTTTATGCACATTATTACCCCTCTGATTATGAACATGAATATGCTTTGTGAGTAGTTACGTTTGTTCCTGAGGAGTCATGTGAATTTGGTATTCGTTCTATATTTTGATAAAATGTATGTTGTCTAACCTCTAGTGGTGTTATGCGAACGTCGACTACATAATACTTCACCATTATTTGGGCCTAGAGGAAGGCATTGGGAAGTAATAAGTAGATGATGGTTGCTAGAGTGACAGAAGCTTAAACCCTAGTTTATACATTGCTTCGTAAGGGGCTAATTTGGATCCATATGTTTCATGCTATGGTTAGGTTTACCTTAATACTTTTGTTGTAGTTGCGGATGCTTGCAATAGAGGTTAATCATAAGTGGGATGCTTGTCCAAGTAAGGGTAGTACCCAAGCACCGGTCCACTCACATATCAAATTATCAAAGTACTGAACACGAATCATATGAGCGTGATGAAAACTAGCTTTGACGATATTCCCATGTGTCCTCGAGCGCTTTTTCCTATTATAAGAGTTTGTCCAGGCTTGTCCTTTGCTACAAAAAGGATTGGGCCACCTTGCTGCACTTTATTTACTTTTGTTACTTGTTGCCCGTTACCATTTATCCTGTCACAAAACTATCTGTTACCACTTATTTCAGTACTTGCAGAGAGTACCTTGCTGAAAACCGCTTATCATTTCCTTCTGCTCCTCGTTGGGTTCGACACTCTTACTTATCGAAAGGACTACGATAGATCCCCTATACTTGTGGGTCATCACCGGAGTCTTTTAGCTCCACAACCATTTCGGCTATCCTCTCTTCGCTTCAGCGATGAGCAGCCTGTTCGGCTCTCAACTCATCGGTCGCCTTTAGGGCAGCCGCATTACTAGCCCGGGCCTGTTCCTTGGCTATGGCAGGTTCCGCCCTCAGGGCTTCCACGGCAGCAGCACCGTCTGCAGTCCAAACGTATCACATCAATATTATACTCCTTTCAATTTTTCCTATAAATAATAAGGAAAGCAGAGCACATACCTTGTGACTCGTTAAGCCGCTCGTTCACAAGCATGATGTCGGCATCAATGACTCCAATTTGCCTCCTCAGTTCGGAAACTTCAACGGACTGGTCAGCTGCCGGATCCTTAGACACATGCGCATAAGCACAACGAGATCATTACTTCAAAATATGATCCTTCGTTTGCCGCCTAGGGCTGGCAACCAGAGTCTCAGGGGCTACTATCAATATGGAGCACACCTAGCACATGTGTCACAGCCAAAAAATTATGTATTTTTCATTACATACCTCAAAGCCTCTGAGCAGGCTCATAAATGCTTCATTCAAACTGCTTGTGGCGGATGAAATCCTCTCGAGCACCATGCTCATTAATGAACGGTGCTCCTCCGAGAGAGCAACTTCGCTCCGGAAGGCCCGCTGCTGTGTCCGGCCGGACACCGAACTGTGCCGGACCCTTCTCATCACCCCCCGTGGGAGCTGAACGCTCCGGGCTCAAGGCAGCCGAAGGATTAGCTTCTGGCTTCGACATATCCGGACTCCTCCGTGACGACACCTCGGGGTCGCCCGCCTCATGAGGCAGTGAGGTTGGTGGGGTCTCACTCTCCACCATCTCCGGAAAGAGATCCCCAAGACGTAACTTCGGTCAAGAAGAGCTGCTAGCCGGCAAAAAATGGATCCTGGTTATTATTCTCGGAGAAAAGCAGTACCTTCGTGTTTAGGATTAACTTACAGCTCGGCTGAGGGCTGGCCCGTCGGCGGGCATGACGCGGTGAGGACGCCCTTCGGGGCAGGGCCCCCTGGTGAAGCTTTCTTCCCCTGTTTGGGCACCTCCGTCTCCAAGTCTTTGGAGGCGGCCCTCTTCTTCCTGCGAGGGGAGGGGGCTTTAGATTCCTCTTCCCGGCTATCCTTCTTTGGGGAGGTAGCAATTCTCCCGGTTTGGATGCGCAACGTGTGAAGTTCCGCTTCCCTGTTCTTCCCTTCGTCTTTCCCTGAGGGCATTTTGCTTAGCACCCGGCCAAGCATCTTGGCTATGGTGGGACTAGGAGAGCCTTCGGGATGTGGCGCCGGACACCTGATTCTCTCCGCCTTGCTGAGCCATTCCTGGCCACGGAGGAATTTTCAAAATAAGGATTATGATAAATATAAACAAAGTGTTCGGCTTCAGGTTTACTTACTTGGGTATCTGGGCGATTGCAGCTCAGGCCCGCATCCTCGGTGTTGTCCGGACACTTTACTTGTGGTCCGAAGAATAATTTTCACATCCCTTCGAGCATCGGGCCGAAGAAGTGCAGAATAGTCTGCCGACCTTCCAGATTGAACTCCCACATCCGGAGAGGCTGGCGTTTGCACGGCAACATCCGTCGGATTAGCATTACCTGAATTATGCTGACAAGGCTAATGTCCCTCTCAAGAAGCTCCCGAATACGGCTCTGCAGTATGGGTACATCACTAGAAGATCCCCAATCCCGTCCTACATTGGTCCATGACGCCAGTTGAGAAGGAGGGCCCGGACAGAAGTCGGGGGCAGCCACCCACTTTGTGCCCCTGGGAGTTGTGACGTAAAACCACCTCCGTTGCCATAGATCGGACACCTCCGGGAAGGAGCCCTCTGGACATGGGGCGTCGGCATTCCTGCTTATTACAGCACCTCCACACTCCGCGTGTCACCCCTCAATCATATTTGGCTTCACATTGAAGGTCTTGAGCCATAGGCCGAAGTGTGGAGTGACATGGAGAAAAGCCTCACACACAATGATGAACGACGAAATAGAGGATAGCATCTGGGGCTAGATAATGAAAATCTAACCCATAATAGAACATGAGCCCTCTCACATAATGATCAAGGGTGAAGCCCAAGCCACGGAGGAAGTGGGAAACAAATACGACGCTCTCATTGGGCTCGGGAGTAGGGATAACCTGTCATGGAGCAGGAAGCACAGTGCTTGATGTCGTGATCGTCGATACCCGACCTCCTAAGCCGCAATGTCCTCCTCTCAGGATCGAGGAGGCCACGCACCGGCCTTGAGGGTTGGATCCGGACATGATTGAGAATCCAAGGTGCTTGGGCTTGGGTTTTGGGTGTTGGAACTCGAGGTGCTAAAAGGCGCAAGGGTGGTGGAAAAGAGGGATAGGCCTCGGCCCCTTTATAAAGGGAATGAATATCAAGCGTCCTCAGTGTAACCGCTCGGGATTTACCTAAAAACACAGAGTCATACCAACAGACGTCATGGGGATGCGTGCACCTATATTAATGGAAGATCACGCGCTAAGGGGAGCAAGATCTCTGTTCTGGCAAGGCGTGCCAGTAAAACCGCCTCGCAACGCGTATCCGGGGAGGCCAAGTAAAACCGGTTCGTGCTGGGCCAGGCCACGGGTCAGGAGCGCACCGTGCAAAAATTGCCAGCAGATTAGATTTATGAAGTGCTATGCTGTGAAGATCATCTTGCAGATCCGGACACGGTTCAAGTGTTCGATAATTACTTTGGAGTATTCGGAGATGGAACCCGCCTTGCAATGCCGAAGACAAACTGCGCGCCGGACACATCGTCATTGAAGCCTGGTTCAAGGGCTACTGAGGGAGTCCTGGATTAGGCGGTATCCGGACAGCCGTTCTATATACTTTGGCCGGACTGTTGGACCGTGAAGATACAAGACTCAAGACTTCGTCCCATGTCCGGATGGGACTCTCCTTTGCGTGGAAGACAAGCTTGGCGATCCGAATATTGTATTTCCTTCTTTGTAACCGACTCCGTGTAAACCCTAGCCCCCTCTGGTGTCTATATAAACCAAATGGTTTAGTACTTAGAGGGACGATCACAATCATAATCATCATAGGCTAGCTTCTAGGGTTTAGCCTCTACGATCTCGTGGTAGATCAACTCTTGTAATACCCACATCATCAATATCAATCATGCAGGAAGTAGGGTTTTACCTCCATCGAGAGGCCCGAACACAGGTAAACATTGTGTCCCTTGCCTCCTGTTACCATTAGCCTAAGACGCATAGATCGGGACCCCCTACCCGAGATCCGCCGGTTTTGACACCGACAGCCACCTATGTCTTGCTTAGATCTGGAGAGCATGAGAGAGTGAACGAGAGGAACCCTAGTAAAGCAAGTGCTAAGGCTCCTGCTTATATATATAGTGGAGTGATTTTGTTGTACCAGCTTCAAAATAGTGTGCTCCTACGTGTACTCGCGAGTGGGTGTGAGAGAACTAGTGCGTGCATGCACCGCTTCTCTTCATGAGAGTACAATATACTATGCCCAAAGAATGTTCGCCGCAAGAGTAATAGTATAAGTGTGTGACGTGTGAGCTAAAATAAAATGTGCGCAACGTCTTTTGTTTTTTAGAAATTCTGAGGGTAGGGTGTGAATAGCACATATGTGCGTGACCTCTACCTGCAGATAGACGATGGGTGCGACGTGCGAGTCTGGGAGAGGACTCGGGAGAGTCGTGACTCGTGAGGGTGCGTGTGCGTGAGAGAGAGGGGGGCATGTATCAATGCAATGCATGTGTCCGTAAATCATTATACGACAAACGTTCGCCACAAGCATTTTCCTGACGAACGCTATAAGAACCGTTAGATTGGCATACGACAGTGTCAGTTTTGCCATGTCATTTAACAGAACATCCACTCCTCCTACACACAAATCTTCCACGTGAGTGTTAGCAACTGCCGTATGCTCCCTCCGTTCCGAAATGCAGTGCATATAGCTTTATTGAAAATTCGAACCTCGCAAACTTTTATCGAGTTTTTGTGTACCAAATTGCACATGTAGAATACCCTGTATATATCATTTCATTCATCTTCGGGAGGTAGCTATAAAGATGGGTGAGGAGTATACAAAGAAAGACCATCGTATCACCCGCAGCAATTTCAACCATCCTTTAGTGTCGAGGAATATCATAGGAACTCTATATGATATGACTTTTATAGGATTTTTTCCTTTAGAGGCAATTGGTTCATAGGAATGGATTCATATACTCCATATTTCAAAAGAAATAAACATTATATCATTTCTATAGCTTTAGAGCCACTTAGTTCATATGAATGGATTCTTATACTCCCTTAATTTCAAAGGAAAATAAACATTAGCATATATTCAATAGAAAAGTTCCTATGATATGAACCAAATTACATCTCTATTCTAATCCCTCCTCATAGGAATTGAGATACATGTCATCTCTAGATTCAATAGAAAAGTTCCTACGATGTGAACCAAATGACACCTTTTTTCCAATCCCTACTCATAGGAATTGAGATGCTCCATGTCATCTCTTTCCCTACAACTTCCATGTATACATCTTCTATTCCTAAATAGATAGTACAACCCACTAGTAGTTTTTTTTCCAAAACATGCAAATATGGGACAAGAACTATATAATGTGCCAATAACTTTGAAAGATGGTCGTTGGATGAAGCTAATCCGACAGTGCAGAGATGGCAAATCCGAGCACTACTGGCCGTTGGATATCATCAAAATTCCAACAGATCTGCCACATGTACAATTTAGAAGACTCCATGGTTGAACTTAAGCATAATGCACAAACCTCATAACACAAGCACTTCTCCTTTGTTCTAGAATCTTCTGTATCATAATTGACTTTTTTTTCTAAATGAATTGGCATTATTTGTTTTTTACTTTATGCTTTACAATGCACAACCCCATGAATCTTACCATTTTTATAAAACTAATTGATTTTGAATGAGATGAACTATAAGATTTAAACGAACATCTACATCATGCATATATGACTCAAAGCTTTACATGCTATAGTGTGTATTTATTCATAATTTGGTTTCAAAATCTCATGCGTTCAATGCATGTGTACCTTACTAGTTTTGAGTAGAGTAGCAAATTTCACGCGGCCCCGAGTATATCAAAATGCAGGGCCCATGCATCATTGCCTTTCGGTCAAACCTACGTCCACAATTTTTTGTACGTACTATATCTCCACTGGTCCCCGAACCCAAAATGCTGCCTTGTTCCTGTAAAACCAAGCGGCCCACACATATTTATGGTGTCGACTCGAACCCGTTTACTATGACGTGGCCCTGCACGCCATAGTACTCCTACAAACCCTACCGCTGCACTCATCATCGGTTTTCTTCAAGAGGACGAGGGAGAAGCCGATTTGTAGTGGAGGCGCTTTCAAAAAAAGGATCTGTAGTGGAGACCCCTACCCTAGGGTGCCCTAGGTAGCTGCCGCACGCATCATTGTTTCTCTTTTCTTTATGCTCTTGCTCCCTAGAGTGAAATGATGGTTGCTTCGTCTGCCTAGCTTAATGCGGAAAGGTGGAGCTTTGTGATTTGACCCTCATCGCTCATTTTCTACTTCAAGGGCGCTTACGACCGGGGTGCCTCAATTCCAACCGCTGTTCAACTGTAATTTGGTGCATCGCACGTGGAACAAGACGGTGGATGAGCCACATGTCAGCCAAAGGTGTCCTCGTTAAGTGTGTCGCCATTTCGTGCGGTCCGACCGCTTGAGTTGTTACGCCAACACGACAGAGCAGCCTACCACTTGGTTTTGCTCCTTGGTGAATCCCGACTATATTGATCTAAAAAAGATACGTCTTTGAACTACCCTTTCCGTATCATTTTTTTATTTTAGGCGTCTCAGTTTATAGGGCGTGCCACGTAGTTCTAGGTCATCCATTTGACTAACTAAATATGAGTTACTATGTCACAAAAAGTATATCATTGGATTATTAGCGGATGTAGTTGTATTTAAAAGTCGAGATGGGGCTTTTCCTGCTTGTAGGCGGGCGATTCCGCCTAGTCGGTTCGACAGAGACGCGAGAAGACGAGGGAGTAGGCTGCTGGAAACGTAGGGGCTGTGTGGATTTGACAATGATTCTTACCGCTGGACAGGTGGGGGCCCCGTGATTTAACTTGCCATTATCATTTTAAGCTGCGCCACGACCGGGCGTGAGTCTCCTAATTCCTGACCACCTCCATACAGGTGCCTCTCCCAATGCTCCACCATGTAGTAGAGGCTGGCTCTTGCATGAGAGCCCACTTCTCCACTTTTTCCTTGCCTCTCTTTCCTCCACATATAGCCCAGTATTGTAGTACTACTTACTTGCTCCTACAGGTGCTAAGCTTGCCACATAGGCATAAAGTCTGATGTGGCAAGTTAATCAAGAAGAGAGAGACTAGTTTGGTGACCCAAGGAAGAACCGGTGCTAAAGCACGTGTACCTAGGTGAAAAGACAATTTTGAGTCTATAGCTAATTAATGAAGCAAACATAGCAACAAAAAACTAATAAGCACCTATGCATTGGGGACTTGATTGCTAAGGCATTTAATGCCCTTAGCACCTCATCTAAAGCACCATTTCATTGGAAGAGGTCACTCCTTGGCAAATGCAATAAATACTACAGTGCAAAGAAAGAGATAGAGAGAAGTAAAAACAAAAATACACTTATAGCCAACCTTAGAGCTAACCTTGTTGTAGTATGAGTGACTAAGTGATGACATGCCAACATCAGATAGCCTAACTCACCGTGTTAAATCACCAAGGGCGCGACCGCGCGAGTGTAGGACCTTGAGAAGAGGTGTCTAGAGAGGGGTGATTAGACACTAAGTATCAAAGTTGCAGTTTTCAACTTCTTTAGGTTTAAGTGGAGTTTAGGCACAAGTTTAACATTCACAATACATAACAAGCAAGCATGCAAAGAGTATATGAGCAGCGGAAAGTAAAGCATGCAACTTGCAAGAATGTAAAGAGAAGGGTTTTGGAGGATTCAAATGCAATTGGAGACACGGATGTTTTTGTCGTGGTTCCGATAGGTGGTGCTATCGTACATCCACGTTGATGGAGACTTCAACCCACGAAGGAGTAACAGTTATGCTGAGTCCACGGAGGGCTCCACCCATGAAGGGTCCACGAAGAAGCAACCTTGTCTATCCCACCATGGCCGTCGCCCATGAAGGACTTGCCTAAGTAGCGGTAGATCTTCACGAAGTAGGCAATCTCCTTGCCCTTACAAACTCCTTGGTTCAACTCCACAATCTTGTCGGAGGCTCCCAAGTGACACCTAGACAATCTAGGAGAAACCACTCTCCAAGAAGTAACAAATGGTGCGTTGATGATGAACTCCTTGCTCTTGTGCTTCAAATGATAGTCTCCCCAACACTCAACTCTCTCTCATAGGATTTGGATCTGGTGGAAAGAAGATTTGTGTGGAAAGAAACTTGGGGAAAGCTAGAGATCAAGATTCATATGGTAGGAATAGAATATCTTGGCCTCAACACATGAGTAGGTGGTTCTCTCTCAGAACTGGTAAGTTAGAAGTGTAGGTTTGTTCTGATGGCTCTCTCCACGAATGAAGAGGAGGTGGAGGGTTATATATAGCCTCCACACAAAATCTAACCGTTACACACAACTTGCCAAACTCGGCGGGACCGAATTGGTAAACTCGGTGAGACCGATTTAGCAAATCTAGTGACCGTTAGGACTTTCGGTGGGACCGACATGCAACTCGGTAGGACCGATATGGTTAGGGTTCGGGCATAACGTAATGTCGCTGAGACCGACTACACAAACTCGGTGAGACCTATTTTGGTAATTAGCTAACCAGAGAGTTGGTCAGGCAAACTCGGTGGAACCGATTACTCAAACTCGGTCGGACCGATTTTGGTAATAAGTTAACCAGAGAGTTTGCATTGTAATCTCGGTAGTACCGATTGCTCAAACTGGGTGAGACCGATTTTGGTAATTGACATACACAGAGAGATTACAATCCCATCTCGATGAGACCAAGATCCCTATCGGTGAGACAGATTTGTCTAGGGTTTGTGGCAGTGGCTATGACATTTGAACTCGGTGGCGCCGAATAGAAAGAATCGGTGGGACCGAGTTTGACTTTAGGTTTAGGTCATATGTGTGGAAGTGGGAAAGTAGTTGAGGGTTTTGGAGCATATCACTAAGCACTGAGGAGCAAGAAACTCATTAAGCAACACCTCATCCCTTCTTGATAGTATTGGCTTTTCCTATAGACTCAATGTGATCTTGGTACACTAAAATGTAAAATGAAGAGTCTTGAGCTTGAAGCTTGAGCCAATCCTTTATCCTTAGCATCTTGAAGGAGTTCCCACATCCTTTAGTCCATGCAACTCCATTGTTGAACTTATCTGAAACATGCTAGATAAAGGTGTTAGTCCAACAAGAGATATGTTGACATTAATTACCAAAACCACCTAGGGAGCACTTGTGCTTTCAATCTCCCCCTTTTTGGTAATTGATGACAACATAAATCAAAGCTTTAGATAAAGATATAAAGAATAGCGAGTAAAGCTTTGGAAAGACATGTAACAAGCATAGGCTCCCCCTACATGTATGCAATCATGTGAATATGGAATATAGAAGCATGTGAGAGCATAACCATGATAGAGTAGGCAATGTGTTACATGTATATTGGCCATATGCATCAGAGCAAAGAATATTAAAGAAAATACATTCTTGCCCATGAGTCCTTCTTGCAAACAGTATGTACATCAGCAAGAATTCCTCATACACATGATTGTGATGCATATACTTACCTTGTAGTCTTGAGTTGGATTAGGATGGAATGAACCTGCGTAAACAAGGTTAGATAACACAGGTACATCTACTAGCCAGAGCAAACAGAAGAAACCACAAGAATACCAAGACTGGGATGACATGTAGAGAGTGAGTACTAAGTACTACATTGGATTAGACATGTCCCCAAGGGTAAACATATGCAATGAATTTAAATGATTTCTTTCCCTTAGATGTCTTGCTCCCCACAATCTAGCATGGGATACCGGGAGAAGGTAGGGAGCAGAAAATCAGAGCTGAAAGATATAAATGAACAGAGCTAATGCAAATAAGCACATATGAACATGTCTTTCCCTCAAGAAGACATGTGGCATCTCTCCTCTTGAACACCAAGCATATGGGATCCTTGAGAAATACTTTCTACTTGAGTATTCTCTCCCCCTGGAGATCTCTTTCTCCCCCTGTGGAAGTAATACTCTCTCTCTCTGATGTGATCTCTCTAAGTGATAAGCTTTGATGTGATCTCTCTCTCCCCCTTTGACATCAATTTCCAAGAAGGGTTTGATCCTTGAGTCACAGCACAAAGCATTGATATAAATGTGATGCTTGTAGAGGACAAGATTCATTGAGTGGAGCTGGATCAGAAGAAACACAGAATAAGTGGCAAACTGTTTTCCCTGTTGTGAAATCGGTGGCACCGAGTGGTATGCTTCGGTTGTACCGAAAGGATTCGGTTGGACCAAGCTCATCGCAGAGAAAACACTTGTCACCTCAGCTCACTAGACTAGTAAGATCTCACAAAGATTTGCAAGGAATTTACTGAATGATATGCAATGAATTGGATGCAGAAAATGCAGGGCAAACAGAAAGAAATCTAGATGAAGTTTTTTTTTTGAAAGGGGAAACAAATGTGCATGAGATAAATGCAAAAACGCAGAAAAGAACACAAGAGAACTTCATCTAGAGATGGTCGGCGACAAAGTCACCTATGTTAGAGTATATTGACTTAGGAGTCAAGTGAGATCACTCGATCATAGGTCATACTCATCGTTTAAGCTCAAAATGGGGTTGCCATTTTTCGTTAAAGCATCTTGATGTATTCACATCTTGTCGAGTTGCTTTAGCTCATGACTTGGAGTAAAGCTTCTCTAAGATGGAATAACATACCTTGGTTGGTGGTGTTGAACATGTAGTTGAACTTGTGTGGGTTGCTCAAGATTGATGTAGCTCATCAAGAATTGGGAGCACCACTTGGAATTTGAGTCCATCTACCTAAAAGGGTTAGTTCTTGCAAGGAAGAGCACTTGTGTATCCAAAAATGACAATCATGAAGCTCAACATAGAATTTGTCAAAGGATATGTTCGAATGGTTCCATGCTTCCTTGTCTTCAACCACCATAGTGTAGAAACTTGGTGATGTAGAGATTGCTCAAGATGTGAGTAGATTACAATCTCATGGAATTTGATTCAACCAAGTACCTACATGGGTTATATAACATGCAAGATGCAAATATATCCAAGACATAAGATTTCCATCATAAGAGAAATATCAAGGATTAGTCATAAGCTCATGTCTTGCATGTGTCCAATGGAGTTTCTACTCCAAGTTTGAAGCATCTACGATGTTCAATTCTCCTCTCAACCTGCAAAACACTGTCTCATAAAGAGGTTTAGTGAATATATCCGCTAGTTGCTTTTCGGTGCGAACATGCTTAAGATTAATGTCACCCTTAGCAACATGATCTCGAATGAAATGATGACGAACTTCAATATGCTTAGTTCGAGAATGTTGTACGGGATTATGACCAATTTTGATAGCACTTTCATTGTCACAAAGCAATGGAACATGTTTCACATATATCCCATAATTTTTAAGAGTTTGGGTCATCCAAAGTAATTGAGCACAACATGAACCAGCGGCAATTTACTCCGCTTCGGCGGTGGATAAGGATACCGAGTTTTTTTTCCTTGGAGGACCAAGACACAATAGATCTACCAAGAAATTGACAAGTACCCGAAGTGGACTTTCTATCAACCTTGTCTCCGGCATAGTCCGAGTCGGAGTAGCCAACAAGATCGAAAGAGGCCCTCTTAGGATACCAAATGCCAAAATTTGGTGTATGGATTAAGTATCTCACTATCCTTTTCACGGCCTTAAGATGCCATTCTTTAGGAGCATCTTGATATCGTGCACACATGCACACACTTAGCATGATATCGGGACGTGAAGCACATAGATATAACAATGAACCAATCATAGAGCGATAAACCTTTTGATAAACCGGTTCACCATCTTTGGTCAACTCAAGATGTCCACTAGTAGGCACGGGTGTAGTCATACCTTTGCATTCTTGCATATTGAACTTCTTGAATACGTCCTTGGTTTACTTCGTTTGAGAGACAAAGGTACCTTCCTTAGTTTGCTTGATTTGCAAACCAAGAAAGAATTTGAGTTCACTCATCATAGACATCTCAAACTTCTCCAACATTAGCTTCCCAAACTTCTCACTAAAATGAGGGTTAGTTGATCCAAATATGATATCATCAACATAAATTTGGCATACAAATAATTCTCCATTAACCCTTTTAGTAAAAAGAGTAGAATCAATTTTCCCAATTTCAAAGCCTTTTTCAATAAGGAACTTGGTCAAGCATTTATACCACGCTCTAGGAGCTTGTTTAAGACCATAAAGAGCTTTGTGAAGTTTGTAAACATGATTGGGTTTCTTAGGATTGACAAAGCCGGGAGGTTGCTTAACATAAACTTCCTCCTCTATTTCACCATTTAGAAAAGCACTTTTAATGTCCATTTGGTATAAGGTGATATCATGATGATTAGCATAGGCAAGTAAGATGCGAATGGATTCAAGTCTAGCAACGGGAGCATAAGTCTCACCATAGTCCATACCTTCGACTTGTGTGTAGCCTTGGGCGACGAGACGTGCTTTGTTGCGAACTACTTGTCCATCTTCATCTTGCTTGTTGTGAAACACCCATTTGGTACCGATGATGTTGTGGTTGTTGTCGGGCTTCTCAACCAATGTCCAAACTTGATTCCTCTCAAAGTTGTGTAGCTCTTCATGCATAGCATTTATCCAATCCGGATCTTCCAATGCTTCTTTACCTTCATAGGTTCAATGCTAGAGATGAAACAATAGTTTTCACCAAAGTTAGCTAAACGAGTTTTAGAGCGAGTGATTCTCCCGGTTTGAATATCATTGTAGATTTGCTCGACGGGATGGTCTTTAGCAATTCTTGCTCGAACTCGTGAAAGCTTTTGCTTGGTTCTTGGTTGAACTTCTTCTTCATCTTGTCCTTCTTCTTGTCCTTCTTCATTGTTGGCGTTGTCGCTCTCTTGTCGTGGTGGAGAATGAGGTTTTTGACGTTCATCTTGAAGCACTTCCTCGTTTTCTTCATCTTGGTGTGTCCCACATGTGGATGCTTCCGTATCAGCTCTTGGTTAGCCTTGTCGTGAGGTAGAAGCTTCCACTTGGACGCACGAGGTACTCTCCTTCACCTCCGTTGGATGGACCTTGACAATAGACAAGTCTTGGATTGCTTCTGAAGGATCTTTGTCTCCTACATCAATTGGCAATTGCTCAACTTGCGAGCCGTTAGATACATCAAACTTCACATCTACCGTCTCTTCAACCTTTTAGGTGAAATTGTTGTAGACATGGTAAGTGTGAGAGTTTGAGCCATAACCTAGTAGGAAACCTTCATGAGACTTAGGAGCAAATTTAGAACGACGATGCTTATCAAGAATGTAGCACCTTGAGCCGAATACTCGAAAGTATCCAACTTGGGGTTTGTTACCGGTGAGGAGCTCATATGCCGTCTTGCCGAGTAGCTTGTGAAGGTACAAGTGATTTGTTGCATGACAAGCTGTCTCAACCGCTTCTGCCCAAAAGTGCTTTGGCATCTTGTACTCATCAAGCATCGTTCTCGCCATTTCCGGTTCTTCCTCTCAACAACTCCATTTTGATGAGGAGTGTACGTAGCCGAGAACTCGTGTGAAATCCCTTCTTCGTCAAGAAAGGTGTCCACATTTGTGTTCTTGAACTCCGTTCCGTTGTCGCTGCGAACCTTCTTGATCTTCATTTCAAATTGGTTTTGGGCCTTCCTAGTGAAGTTTTTGAAGATCTTTTGGACCTGCGATTTATCATCGAGAAAGAACACCCACGTAAATCTTGAAAAATCATCAACTATAACTAGACCAAAAGAATTTCCACCGAGACTCTTGTAAGAGTTGGGACCAAAAGAACCATGTGAAGTAGCTCGAGTGGCCTCCTTGTGGTCATGATGTTCTTCACGGGATGCCTTCCTCCAACCTGTTTACCGCTTGACAAGCACTGCAAAGTCTATCCTTATCAAATATGACATCGTTAACACCAAGGATATGATTCCCTTTAATAAGCTTGTCAAGGTTTCTCATGCCAACGTGACCTAGTCGTCTATGCCATAACCAAACTTTTGAGGATTTAGCAATGAAGCAAGTTTTAGGTTGAGCCTTTTTAGAGAAATCAACAATGTAAAGATCACCTCTACGTATACCAGTAAAGACCATTTTATGATTGTCCCAACGAAACACTTGGCAATCTACTTCAGTAAATAGGACATTGATACCGAAATCAGCAAGTCTAGATACTGAAAGTAAGTTGTATCCAAGAGATTCAACGAGCATAACATTCTGAATGGAGCTATCATGTGAGATGGCCACCTTACGAGGCCAACCACCTTACCCTTTGAGTTGTCACCGAAAAGTGACATACTTTCGAGGACTATCATTTTCAGCAAGCTCACGAAACATGTCTTTATCTCCGGTCATGTGATCGGTACATCCACCGCCAAGAACCCATTCCTTTCCTCGACATATATCCTCAAGATTTGCCATAAGACCAAGGTGTCTCATTGCATCGTCAAGATCGAAGTCACTATCATCATCCTCATCATAGTATCCATGTTCAACATCGTCATGTGGTGGATCAAGTCCTAGAGAGGGTAATTCGTTAGAGTGAGTTTGACAATGATCTTGCTTATGAATTCTTATAGCTTCGGAAATAATATCACCAATAATTCCAACATCTCCTTTGGCACGCATAAGATTTGTAAGTTCAAATAGACGATCACCAAAATTAGGATCACTAGTATTCCTCTTACTCAAGGCAATAGACTTATGGAGAATTTCATCTAGATTTTTCAAGGAATAATTTGAAAAGCGTTCCTCAAGAAATTTCCATATAGTGTAGGCACACTCAAGAGTAGGCAAGTTTCTAATTAAGTTTCTAGGAAAGCCTCTAGTGATAAGATTAACAGCTCTAAGATTCCTAATCATGTCAATTGACTCATCAAGAGTAGGATGCATAGGATCAACATGAGGTGCACAAGGGCTAGCAATGTACTTGTTCAAATGATATTGATTGAAAATTACAAGCATCTCATTTTTCCACTCATGAAAATACTCTCCATCAAGTATAGGCACTCTATGTCTAAGACTCCCCAAAGTAGACTCATCCATCTTCCTCCAATGGTGATTAAACCAAGGCAATGGAGACCAATGCTCTGATACCACTTGTAGGACCTTGAGAAGAGGTGTCTATAGGGGTGTGATTAGGCACTAAGTATCAAAGTTGCAGTTTTTAACTTCTTTAGGTTTAAGTGGAGTTTAGGCACAAGTTTAACATTCACAATACATAACAAGTAAGCATGCAAAGAGTATATGAGCAGCGGAAAGTAAAGCATGCAACTTGCAAGAATGTAAAGAGAAGGGTTTTGGAGGATTCAAATGCAATTGGAGACACGGATGTTTTTGTCGTGGTTCCGATAGGTGGTGCTATCGTACATCCACGTTGATGGAGACTTCAACCCACGAAGAGTAAGTTGCATGAGTCCACGGAGGGCTCCACCCACGAAGGGTCCACAAAGAAGCAACCTTTTCTATCCCACCATGGCCGTCGCCCACGAAGGACTTACCTCACTAGCGGTAGATCTTCACGAAGTAGGCGATCTCCTTGCCCTTACAAACTCCTTGGTTCAACTCCACAATCTTGTCGGAGGCTCCCAAGTGACATCTAGCCAATCTAGGAGACACCACTCTCCAAGAAGTAACAAATGGTGCGTTGATGCTGAACTCCTTGCTCTTGTGCTTCAAGTGATAGTCTCCCCAACACTCAACTCTCTCTCGTAGGATTTGGATCTGACGGAAATAAGATTTGAGTGGAAAGCAACTTGGGGAAGGCTGGAGATCAAGATTCATATGGTAGGAATGGAATATCTTGGCCTCAACACATGAGTAGGTGGTTCTCTCTCAGAACTGGTAAGTTGGAAGTTTAGGATTGTTCTGATGGCTCTCTCCACGAATGAAGAGGAGGTGGAGGGGTATATATAGCCTCCACACAAAATCTAACCGTTACACACAACATGCCAAACTCGATGGGACCGAATTGGTAAACTCGGTCAGACCGATTTAGCAAATGTAGTGACCGTTAGGACTTTCGGTGGGACCGACATGCAACTCGGTAGGACCGATATGGTTAGGGTTAGGGCATAACGTAATCTCGGTGAGACCGACTACACAAACTCGGTGAGACCGATTTTGGTAATTAGCTAACCAGAGAGTTGGTCAGGCAAACTGGATGGGACCGATTACTCAAACTCGGTGGGACCGATTTTGGTAATAAGTTAACCAGAGAGTTTGCAGTGTAATCTCAGTAGCACCAATTGCTCAAACTCGGTGAGACCGATTTTGGTAATGGACATACACAGAGAGATACAATCCCATCTCGGTGAGACCGAGATCCCTATCGGTGAGACCGATTTGTCTAGGGTTTGTGGGAGTGGCTATGACATTTGAACTCGGTGGCGCCGGATAGAAAGAATTGGTGGGGCCAAGTTTGACTTTAGGTTTAGGTCATATGTGTGGAAGTGGGAAAGTAGTTGAGGGTTTTGGAGCATATCACTAAGCACTGTGGATCAAGAAACTCATTAAGCAACACCTCATCCCTTCTTGATAGTATTGGCTTTTCCTATAGACTCAATGTGATCTTGGATCACTAAAATGTAAAATGAAGAGTCTTGAGCTTGAAGCTTGAGCCAATCCTTTATCCTTAGCATCTTGAAGGAGTTCCCACATCCTTTAGTCCATGCCACTCCATTGTTGAACTTATCTGAAACATGCTAGATAAAAGTGTTAGTCCAACAAGAGATATGTTGACATTAATTACCAAAACCACCTAGGGAGCACTTGTGCTTTCAGCGAGCGACGCGACGGTCGTGGTAGGCGCGACCATGATACGGGGTGCTGGCAGCCCTTGTATCTGAGATCGAACGGTCGCATGCTAAGTTGATAAAATTTGCAGAATAACCCTCCAGGATAGGATATTTGCCCATAGGTCTAGAATCATGCCATGCAACCGTTCGATCTCAGATCCAAGGGATCACGGAAGCCTGTATCATGGGAGAATGGAAAGCCACTACCCTGCCGTTCGCACGCTAAAGGTGACTAATGCTCTTTTGTATCCCTCGTCAATCACTTAAGATGAGACAGTCACCCGAGTGGGTTACTGTGAGACGCCCTACTCATTTAAAGAGTGCAGTGTCATCCTCCCCACATGATTCTCAAGAAACAGCAAGGCTTAATGAAGATAGTCAACGTAGCTCTCTAGTTAATCACCGCAATTCCCCCACACCACCATCGCAGGTGCTTGCTCTTACTTGGCAGTGTGATATGTGGTTGCATGTTGCATATTTTTTCTACCTTGTAATGCTTCTAATTAGGGTAAATTGCATCTGCTTAATTAACACATTATACCTATGAATATGACATACCTTCCTCTTTTTGGTACATACTACGTCTTTCTATTAACCATGTTCATACATCAAACTACTTTTCTTGTGTATCCCTCATCAATGCTCCTAATTTGTTAAATTGCATCTCCTTAGCTTACACATTATACATGTGAATATGACACTCCTTACTATTTTTGGTACATACTACATCTGCCTATCACACCATGTTCTTACATCAAACTACTGTTCTTGTGTATCCTGCATCTATCTCTTATGATGAGACAGTCATGCGCGTGGGTTAATATGAGATGCAATAATCTTATAAAGAATGAAAGTTCATCCGCTCCACATGATTCTCAAGAAACAGCAAGCCTACATGAAGATATTGAACGTAGCTCTGTACTTGAAGACCGCACTTCCCCTACACCACCATCA
This sequence comes from Aegilops bicornis, assembly GCA_021605145.1. Taxonomy (NCBI): domain Eukaryota; kingdom Viridiplantae; phylum Streptophyta; class Magnoliopsida; order Poales; family Poaceae; genus Aegilops; species Aegilops bicornis. The sequence continues at coordinate 150,333,822 of CM038670.1, read as the reverse complement.
CAGTGCTTGCTCTAACCGCATGATGTGATATGTGGTTGCATGTTGCATATGGTGTCTAGCTTGTAATGCTTCTAATTAGGGTAAATTGCATCTGCTTAGTTTACACACTATACCTGTGAATATGACATGCCTTCCTATTTTTGGTACACAATACATCTATGTGTTAACCTTGTTCTTACATGAAACTAGCTCTCTTCTGTATCCTGCATTAAATTCGGATGTGACTTTTCGAGTAGATGACTCTTCATATAGAAAACTTTTTAATCCGAGTTCGTATGCAAAAGTTATGCCCATTTTACAAATTCCAGAGAGATTTTGCAAATAAAGTCGAAATTCATATTTGTAAATTTTCCCAACAACTAGACCACATATCACATGGGAAACTTATTTTCTTTTATTTTTTTGACATTTTCATTATTTTCTTTTATTTTTTTAAAACTGAAAAGGCGGTCCCGGGGGGTGCATTCGGGGGAATTTTTGGGCCAAGTTAGTAATGGCACACCGTGGGAGTGGTGCGCCATTACTAGTTTTAAAAAAAAATGAAAAAAAATTGAAAAATTTTTACTAGAGGCGCACCGTGGATGTGGTGCTCCATTACAAGTTTTGAAAAAAAAGTTGAATTTTTTTTGAAAAAAATCTACTAATGGCGCACCGTGGATGTGGTGCGCCATTACTAGTTTAACTAGTAATGGCGCACTATCCCCTGGTGCGCCATTACTAGTTTTGAAAATAAAAATAAAAAAATTGTTATAATGGCGCACCGTGGATGTGGTGCGCCATTAGTATTTTGACACTAATGGCGCACCAACACATGGTGCGCCATTAGTATATAGTAGTGGCGCACCACATGTCTGGTGCGCCATAGGTGCCTCGTAGTCGAGTGGAACGTCTCCTCCCACTGAACGCACATCACCGGAAAATACTGAAATTAACACAAGATAAATGCGAGCACCGGGACTTTAACCTTCGTGGGCTCGAGAAACCACTGTCCTCCTAACCATCCAACCACATGTTGGTTAGCACGACAAAATGTACGTGGTGACCGTGATGAGCTTATTCTGAAGTCCAGTGACCATATCGTGCTTTCGCTTCAAATACAATGACCGTAAGTGTCGTCAACAAAATACGGAGCACGCATCAAATGCAAAGTCCGTCAGTGTCATCAACAAAATATGGAGACGTATCGTGAGCTAGATACCATTGTACTATTGTATATTCTTATTTTCTTAGTGGCCGATTGCGTGTGTGGTGTGGTGGGCACATCATTTCTAGTTGTGGTGGGTTAACATGAAGACTCATGGGTCGGTTCCATCCTGCGCCACATATAGGTTGGACCGAGACGCGTTATACGAAGACCCATGTGGAGGACTTGGCGTACAACACGAAGCTACCAGAGTCGCGGAGGACTCTATCCCCACTGGTGATAAGTCGACTATATATAATTTGTAACCCTAGGCCCCCAGTATGTTACAAAATCTTGGGGGCTAGTTCGTCGATAGTATACACATACGCACAATGCCTGGTATTCACGTGTACTTTGTACACACCCCTATCACTAATATACAGTACCAGGAGTAGGATCTTTCTTCAACTGCAAGGGTCCGAACTAGGGTAAAACTTTGCCTCGTATTACCAAACAGCCTAACAGCCAGGGATATCCTACCGAATGATATGATGAAATCATATCTGCCAACTACTAAGAGAGAGGTGTGTCTTGGGGGGGGGGCAATGTGTGCGAGAGAGGACTAAAGATAATGTGCGTGCGGGAGACACGTAGGCACATATATGTGCATATAGAGGGCTAGTAGAGACCATGCGTGTGTATATATGCATGTGAGAGAAATAGTGTTTTCCAACTAAGATTAGTGAAAAGAGTGGTACATAGTAGTCAGAAAGAGAGAGAGAGAGAGAAATAGAGAGAGCATGTGCGTGAGACACCCCGACACCCTGAGAGAGATTGTGAGCATGTGTGAAGTTTGACAAATCCTGACAAATTTTCAAGAGTAAAAATTTGTGAAGTTTGACAAATCCTGAAAGTTCAATTCAAGAGAACTGAAAACGTTAATGCTTCTGCTCCCAAATATTGAACGAAGCACCAAATAGGCCTGTGGTCACCCGAAACCGCGCGAGACTAATGTTTGGTGGTAGGAAATTACTGTCTGACTACATCCGTGTAGCCTATCGGCCCGATGTCCAAAGGTCTAAACCAGGGTAGGTTTGTAACTTCACCAAGACGCCAGTCTCAACCGCCTCGAGAAGCATTCATACGCCGTGGGCGCCTAAACACCCATGCGCTCGGCGAAATCTATCCGCCCACATTTTGGGACACCTGCGATTCTTGTCCTACCCCAACCCAATATGTCTGAAATTTTAGATGGGGGCAAAGTTTGTAACTTTCCCCAAATTTCAAACAAGTGCGTCTCAAACCGAAACATTATCCCCCCTTAGTTCCCCGCTTCCCTCCATTTCTCCATTCATACTCCGTGGGCGCCAAAACGCCCTCTCCACTAGCCGTGAAACCCCAGCCTCCTCCGTCTTCCACCCCATAGCGGCCAATCCACCGCCGCCCTCCTCCATCATGCCGGAGCCGGTAGCCCGACATCATCGTCCAACGCAACCGCAACCGCAACACCCTCAAGGACTTAGCAGCTGAAGCCGAGGCAGAGCTTTCTCCACGATGCCGACGCCGACGTGCGCCTTACCAGAACCACTCCGACCACGCTGTCTCAAGGCTACTTCGCCGCTTCCACCGCCGCAACCGGCCCACCGCACCGGAGTTGTTCCTCGCCACGCCGTCGTTCGCCGCCTCGGATCTGGTTCCCCGCCACCCGACGAGATGGCCACCGCACCACACTCAACAACTTGGCCATGGGTTCGCCCAAGGCTCCACCGTCCTCCACAACTTCTTGTTTCCGGTGAACCACAAGAAGATGGTTGGCAAAAACAGAAGGAGGACACAAGACCGCCAGCAGTAAAGAGGTACTCCTCTTCCCTTATTCGTGCAAATTTTACATCTCCGCTCACCGTATTCATCCCACGAAAGAAACTAGTTGAGCGCTTCTTCTGCATCTTCTTCGTGATACTAAATGCACAAGGTTTCCTCCCTTTTACTATTTCACCTTTGCTAGAGGTGATTACCCTTTGGATTTCAATCCAGGTCAAGAGAACCGCAATTAAAAGAAGAAGCACCCGCTTAGGCGGCTGCTGAGCACCTAGTCTGCCTGTTCCCGGGGAAGCGCGATCGTGTCTATCATAGGGGTGTGGGGTGCAGAGCTGCTTGCGCCCGATCCGGAGGTCGGCGGGGCTGAATGGATGGCCGGGCGGTGCCAAGCACGGTGGTGCGGTGAGGTCGAGGGGAGGGTGCAGGCAGGAGAGGAATACTGGGTCGATGGTCGCTGGTGTTTCGAGGAAGATCGTCAACACTGACTGGTTGGAGGTAGATGAAGGCGATCTCCCCATTCTTTGTACATCGGACGGTGGAGAAAAAATGGACTGACCTATTTGCTTTCAGTCGACTGTTATTTTCATAGAATCCTGTAGAAATTTAGTGTGCCATGCATGTTGTAGAGCTATCACATGTCTCCCATCATTTATTTCTCACCGACCTGCTATCTGCTACCATTACACTGTACTAATTGTGCACACACTTCACCCATACTCACACTATTGTTTTTTATGCATGGGTATTTCAGACTCTGACACAGTGTTGATGAATGCAGAAAAGAAAAGACAGAACTCGCTCCATTGTAATTCGATGATAAGCACTAAGCGTTTCAGCGCTCTAATGGGTGCAAAGTCGGCAGTTGGAGGCGATGAAACGTAGCTCTGCAGCTTGATGATCTCAATTGCCACACACAACCATCCCCGGTGCTTGCTTTAACTTTATACTGTCAAGTGTGGTTGCATGTTGCATATGGTGTCTAGCTTGTATTGCTTCCAATTTGGTTAAATTGCATCTGCTTACTTTACACATTATACCTTTGATAATGACATGCCTTCTTGTTTTTGATACATACTACATATGTCGATTAACCATGTTCGTACATCAAAATAATGCTCTTGTATCCCTCGTCAATCACTTAAGATGAGACAGTCACCCGTGTGGGTTACTCTGAGACGCCCTACTCATTTAAAGAGTGCAGTGTCATCCTCCCCACATGATTCTCAAGAAATAGCAAGGCTTAATGAAGATAGTCAACGTAGCTCTCTAGTTGATCACCGCAATTCCCCCACACCACCATCGCATGTGCTTGCTCTTACTTGGCAGTGTGATATGTGGTTTCATGTTGCATATTTTGTCTACCTTGTAATGCTTCTAATTAGGGTAAATTGCATCTGCTTAGTTAACACATTATACCTGTGAATATGACATGCCTTCCTGTTTTTGGTACATACTACGTCTTTCTATTAACCATGTTCTTACATCAAACTACTTTTCTTGTGTATCCCTCATCAATGCTCCTAATTTGTTAAACTGCATCTCCTTAGCTTACACATTATACATGTGAGTATGACACGCCTTCCTATTTTTGGTACATACTACATCTGCCTATCACACCATGTTCTTACATCAAACTATTGTTCTTGTGTATCCTGTATCTATCGCTTATGATGAGACAGTCACGCGCGTGGGTTAATATGAGATGCAATACTCTTATAAAGAATGCAAGTTCATCCTCTCCACATGATTCTCAAGAAACAGCAAGCCTAAATGAAGATATTGAACGTAGCTTTGTACTTGAAAACCGCACTTCCCCTACACCACCATCACAGGTGCTTGCTCTAACTTCGCAGTGTGGTATGTGGTTGCATGTTGCATACGGTGTCTAGCTTGTAATGCTTCTAATTAGGGTAAATTGCATCTGCTTAGTTTACACGCTATACCTGTGAATATGACATGCCTTCCTATTTTTGGTACACACTACATCTATGTGTTAACCTTGTTCTTACATGAAACTACCTCTATTCTGTATCCTGCATCAATCACTTACGATGAGTCACCTTTATTCGTTGCATATTGCATATGATTTTGGGCCTGTTGCCATGTATTGCTTCTAATTTGGTGAAATACATTTGTTAGGGCACCCTTTTAATTTGGAAGAGTGATATTGGTTTCATCCCTCATATGGTTTCTAGCTTGCATTGATTCTAACAAGTTCAAGCACCTTGTGCTTAGTTTACACTTTATACATCATACATGTCAATATGTCATGCCGTCCTGTTTTTCATACATATTCCATCCTCCTATCATGCGGCTGCCTTACATGAAAGTAGTGTTCGTCGGTATCATGCATCAATAAGTTCTGAAGAGCAAATTTTATTCCTTTTTCTTGTGAGTTTGACTTGATAAGGCAAAATCTAGAAAGAGGAAGGAAAAGAGTAAGGAGGGCGATGATGGTGGTCCTCTCTAGCAATTAAACGGAGACATCTCTGTACCATTTCTCCTTGTACTGATAGTGCATTACAAGGTCCAAGTCTCCGCTCCCCTACTCCACCATCCAAGGTGCTTGCTCTAACTTGGCAGTGTGATATCTGGTTGCATGTTGCATATGGTATCTAGCTCGTATTGCTCCTAATTAGTGTAAACTGCATCTGCTTAGCTTACACATGATACATGTGAATATGACACGCTTTCTTGTTTTTGGTACATACTATATCTGTCTATCACTCCATGTTCTTACATGAAACTACTCTTCTTGTGTATCCTGCATCAATCACTTATGATGGGACACCTTTAAGTTGGTAGTGTGATATTGGTTTGCATCTTGAATATGATTTCTAGCATGTATTGCTTCTAGTTTGATGAACGCCACCTATGACCAGAGACAATTTTAACTTGGCAGAGTGATATTGATTGCACCTTCCATATGGTGTCTTGCGGTGTTTCTAATTTGTTGAAGTGCCTTTTGCTTAGTTACCACATCATAGGTGTGAATATGTTCGAGTCATCCATTTTTCGCATATATTCCATCCTCGTATCATGACTTTGCCTTTCATCGAGTAGTGTTCACAAGATCATGCATGAATGAGTTCTGAAGAGTGAATTATATTCCTTTTTCTTGTCGGTATAACCTCACAATGCAAAATCAATAAAGCTGAAGGAAATTGGCAAGGCATTGGATGATGGTGGTCCTTCCGAGCAACTGAAACGGAGGTTCTCTACAGATTCTACTCCGCCATCCTCCCAACAAGATTCGCAAGACAAAGCAAGGCTAGACAGTCAATGTAGCTGTGTAGATGATGAGCACATCTCCCCTACTCCACCATCACAGGTGCTTGCTCTAACTTGGCACTATTATATGTGGTTGCATGTTGCGTACACTAGTAGAAAAAGGGGCAAATCTGAGACAGATTAGTGCCGGTTTGATTTTCAGCCCGCACTAATGTGTCCATTAGTGCTGGTTCCAACGGCTAGCCGGCCGCGCTCATTAGTACCGGTTCGTCGCGAACCTTTAGCACCGGTTCCTGCCACGAACCGGTACTAAAGAGAGTGGTGGCACGATGTTGTCAGGCTGGGGCCCCTCCAGCACCTTTAGTGCCGGTTCGTGGCACGAACCAGTACTAAAGGTCGACGTACATAAACCCTTCGTCCACCCGAGCTCGCTCTGTTCTTCCCCTTTCCCCTCACTTCCTCTGTTCTTCCCCTCTCTTCCTCGAGCTCCTCACAAATTTTGCCCAAAATTTGTCAAGATTTGAAGGCCCCCATCCATTCAAATGATCACAAAGGTTAGCAACTTTGTCCTTTCAACTCTCATTGCTAGATTAGCTCTTGCAATGCTTTGTATAGTGATTAATTTGGGAGGAATTATATGTGCTAGTATTTCATTTATATGCAATTTGAGGTCAAATATAACACACACTTTGCATATGTAGGTGTGGTTTACTTAGTGCCTTCTAAATCTCCGTCAGAACCAATTAACGCCGTCAAGCACCGTCCGTCGTTGGCACCACCTTGTGGTGAGGCTCTTTTTCATGAATGTTTTACATTACCAAATTGATGTTTGTGTGATTTGGATATATAGTTACTCGTATAATTATCTTACCCGTATGTTGTTTGTTGTACATAGTGCCATGGTTTTGATATCCGTCCCCGTCGGCCCTCGTCCTTGTTATGATTCGGATGTGGTATATTCTCTTTTAAAACTAGTTGTTGCATTTCGTGTTTATGACAAATTATGTCCATCAAGTTGACATAGATATTTTTATCTAGGAGGTATGTGAACCGCTTCCAACCGACCCTATTGTCGAGAGGTTAAATTTAGTTGAAAGAGAAAACGAGTATTTGAAAGAAAAATTGAAAAGAATTGAGGGGGAGAAGATGGAATTGGAGTTGCATGTTGCCGATGTCGTTGATGATCACAAGATCAAGATGGAGAAAATGAGGTTGAAGATTAGAAAGATTAGAAAATATGCCATTGATAGTGTGGCTTGGTATCATTATGCTGTTGGATCAATTGTTACCTTAGTTGCGATCGAGATCGCATTTGTTGTTGCATTTAAATTCTTTAGCTAGAGAGTTATTTGTATGTTGCATTTAATTAAGTGTTGTATATGAACTTTATTTATGAACTTTATGTATGAACTTGTATTAATTAGGTCTATTCGGTGTTGTGTAATGAAGATGAGCCGACAATGGACGTATGATGACCGATGCTCTCCCGAGTTCATTAATGGTGTGCATACTTTTCTGCTTGCCGCTGAGGAAAACAAGGGGGCGGATGGTTTTATGCCTTGTCCATGTGCTGGCTGTAAGAATGGTCACAATTACTCTACGTCAAGAACCATTCACGTCCACCTATTCGGTTTCATGCCCCACTATAATGTTTGGACCAAGCACGGAGAAATAGGGGTTATGATGGAAGACAATGAAGAAGAAGAGGACGACGACGGCTATCCCCGGCCATGGGTTCCCTGAATACGATGATACAACCGTGGGGGAAGAAGTCGAGCTGCAATGCGGGAAGAAGCTAAAGAAGAGGCATCGGATGAGCCCACGATGATCTAGGTCGGGCCATTGCCGATGCAAAGAGAAACCGCACAAGTGATTTGGAGAAGAAGAAGTTGTAAGCGCATGTTAGAGGATCACAAGAAATTGTTGTAAAATTCATGCGGTGACAAAAAAGTTGGGCACCATAATCGAATTGCTGCAATGGAAGGCGTAGAATGGTGTATCGACAAGGGATTTGGAAAGTTCTTTGGTAGTGACAAAGAATATGCTTCCAAAGGACAACGAATTGCCCTGCACGTATGAAGCAAAGAAGGATGTCCGCCCTCTAGGGTTAGAGGTGCAAAAGATACATGCATGCCCTAATGACTGCATCCTCTACCGTGGTGAGTACGACGATTTGAATGCTTGCCGGTATGCGCATTGCATTGCGTTATAAGACCGATCGCGATGACCTCGGTGATCTCGAGCGGCGCCCAGAAGAAGATTCCCGCCAAGGTGATGCGGTATGCTCCTATAATACCACGGTTGAAACGCTTTGTTCCAAAACAAAAGAGCATGCGAAAGCGTCACGATGTACGGAGAAGACCGTAAGAAAGACGGAAAGTTGAGACTACCCGCTGACGGTTCGTAGTGGAGAAAAATCGAGAGAAAGTACTGGGAGGAGTTTGCAGGTGAAGCAAGGAACATATGGTTTGGTCAAAGTGCAGATGGCATTAATCCTTTTGGGGAGCAGGGCAGCAACCATAGCACCTGGCCTGTGACTCTATGTTTGTATAACCTTCCTCCTTGGTTGTGCATGAAGCGGAAGTTCATTATGATTCCAGTGCTCATCCAAGGCCCTAAGCAACCCGGCAACGACATTGATGTGTACCTAAGGCCATTAGTTGGAGAACTATTACAGCTGTGGAATGGAACAGGTGTACGTGCGTGGGATGAGCACGGACAGGAAGAATTTGACCTAAAGGCGTTGTTGTTCGTGACCATCAATGATTGTCCTGCGATCAGTAACCTTTCAGGACAGACAAACAAGGGATACCGCGGATGCACGCACTGTTTGGATGATACTGACAGTATATACTTGGATAGTTGTAGGAAGAATGTGTACCTGGGACATCGTCGATTTCTTCCGACAAGGCATCCGTAAGAAAGAAAGGCAAGCATTTCAAAGGTTAGGCGGATCACGGACGAAGCCTACTTGGCCGTCTTGGTGCTGATGTACATGATATGGTCAAGGATTCAAGGTAATCTTTGGAAAGGTCCCATGGACAACCCGTTCGAAGGACGCCGACGGACGCGCACCCATGTGGAAGAAGAAATCTATATTTTGGGACCTGCCATATTGGAAAGACCTAGAGGTCCGCTCCATAATCGACGTGATGCACGTGGACGAAGAATCTTTGTGTGACCCTGCTTGGCTTTTTGGGCGTGTATGGGAAGACAAAAGATACACCAGAGGCACGGAGCACCAAAGAACGTATGCACGGAAAAGACGACATACATCAGGGTGAGGCCAGCTACGCTCTTACCAAACAAGAGAAGGAAATCTTCTTTGAATGCCTGCTCAACATGAAGGTACCGTCTGGCTTCTCGTCGAATATAAAGGGAATAATAAATATGGCAGAAAAAAAGTTCCAGAACCTAAAGTCTCATGACTGCCATGTGATTATGACACAACGCCTTCCGGTTGCATTGAGGGGGCTTCTACCGAAAACGTTCGATTAGCCATTGTGAAGCTATGTGCATTCCTCAATGCAATCTCTTAGAAGGTAATCGATCAAGAAATCATACCAAGGTTACAAAATGATTTGGTGCAATGTCTTATCAGTTTCGAGTTGGACTTCCCACCATCCTTCTTCAACATCATGACGCACGTCCTAGTTCACCTTTGTGAAGAGATTAACATTTTGGGTCCTGTATTTCTACACAATATGTTCCCCTTTGAGAGGTTCATGGGAGTCTTGAAGAAATATGTTCATAACCGTGCTAGGCCAGAAGGAAGCATCTCGAAGGGCCATGAAAATGAGGAGGTCATTCAGTTTTGTATTGACTTTATTCCTGACCTTAAGCCGATTGGTGTTCTGAATCATGCATAAGGGCGCATCGATGGAAAAGGCACGCTAGGAGGGTATCAAATAATATGTATGGACGGGCATTCTCTCACTGAGACACACTACACAGTTCTACAGAATTCCGCCTTGGTGGCTCTATATATGGAGGAACACAAGAATTTTCTACACTCCAAACACCCGGAGAAGTCTGATGACTGGATTACACATGAACAAATGAGGACTTTCGCCGGTTGGTTGCAGAAATGTGCCATGAATGATGGCGATATTCAAAATGACTTGTACTCACTGTCCCAGTTACCATCTTCGAATATAATGACTTTCAAAGGGTACCAGATAAATGGGAATACATTTTACACGATCGCCCAAGATAATAAGAGCACCAATCAAAACAGTGGTGTCTGCTTTGATGCAACAACCAACACGGGAAAGGAAACATATTATGGTTACATAGAGGACATATGGGAACTTAACTATGGAGGTGATTTGAAGGTCCCTTTGTTTCGTGCAAATGGGTCAATATGACACGAGGCGGGGTAACGGAAGACCCGCGATGACGGAATGACAACAGTGGATCTCAATCTTATGTATGCGAGACAAACCATTCGTCCTAGCCAATGATGTGGCGCAGATTTTTTATGTGAAAGACATGTCTACTAGGCTGAGAAAAAGAAAAGATAAGGAAGCGAATGGATCATACGACGAGCCAAAGCGCCACATAGTTCTTTCAGGAAAAAGAAACGTCGTGGGAGTGGATGACAAGATAGACATGTCAGAAGATTATGAAAAGTTTGATGAAATTGCTCCATTCACGGTGAATATTGACGAGAATCCAGTTAAATGATGAAGATTTTCCATGGCTCTGGTATGAAAGGGACACACGCCTTGAAGAAAAAGTTTACAGACGCAAAGATCTCGGGATGTGATCGGCTTCACTATAATCACTTTCTTCTATGTTTCACACCTAGGAGGAATCTCTGTAATAGTTAGGGTAGTTATGTGTTTTGGCATTTGAAGCGAAGAAATTTTTGTGCAAACAAATTCTTTCATGCATTCTTGATTTTTCCAGCTAAATGACCCTGAAATTGAAAAGCATTTCAAATGAACTCGTAAAAGGTTGAAAGTTGGCATGGTATCATAATTTCGCTCACATAGCATATGCAAAAAAGTAGAGAGATTCTGGCAAAAAGCTGGATGCCTTTAACGCGTGTACAAAATGGACAATCTCTTTAGATGTATCGAGGTTTCGAAAACTCATACATTACAAAGGCATTTCATTTTTTAAATAACCTAAGCATTACCAAATTGAATATAATGATAAGACACACTAATATTAAACATAAAAAAAAGAATCACTAAAAATCTTTTTTCAAAGTTAAGTTATTCACAAACTACTGATTCACACAAATTTCAAATAATTCAAAATTTAAACTATTCAAATTTGAAAACTACCGGCACTAACAGAAAGTTTGTAATTTTTTGTACCTAAAGCAAAAATATTCACGAAGAAACTCTAAATACAGCATAAAACAACTCAAAAATAAATAAAACAAAATAAATAAATCAAAAAATTTAAGAAAATAAAAAGCCCGCCTACTGGGCCAAAGCGGCCTGCATACGACTAGAAACACAACCTTTTGTTGGGCCAGGATGCAGGCCCAAGAAGGCCCGTGAGGCCCACAGGCAAGACAGCAGGTAGGCCCAAGAGGCCTGCTTAGGAGAGGAGTTTCGAGAGAGCTACCGCGACCGGGGCTTATAAACCGTGTGGTAGCCCTCGACTAGCGAGGTGGGACTAAACTTGCCGCACCAAGACTGCACGCTAAGCCCCTTTAGTACCGGGTGGTGGTTGCAACCGGTACTAAAGAGGGGGTCTTTAGTACCGGTTGGTGCCACGACCCGGTACTAAAGGGGGGCGCTTCCCGCCGCTTGCCCTGGCCAAAAAGACCTTTAGTACAGGTTGGTGGCTCCAACCAGTACTAAAGGTCCATCCTATATCTACGACAGTTGAAAAAAGTTCACTTTCCCTCTGCTTTCTTCCCTTCCCGCCTGATCGACGCCAGCCGCCACCTGCCGTCCCCTTCGTCGCTGCCCCATCGACGCTGCCGCCTGTCCGTCCCCGTCTCGTCCCCCTGTCGCCAAGACTCCCGCCTAGTCGCCGCGCCTTCGTCACGCCCGTCGCGCGCCCGCCCACTGCCGTCGCCCGCCCGCCTCGTCGTCGCCCGATCCGTCGCCCGTGTCGCCGCCCGTCCCGTCGCCCGTCGTCGCCTCGCCCGGTGAGCTCCTGCCGCCATGTCCACACACACACACACACTACACACACACACTACACACACACACAAGACACACACACACACACATTAGTTTGTTTGTTATAAATTTTCTGTTTTTAGTTAGTTATAGAAATGTTAGATATTATTCTGTTTTTTAGTTATATAAATATTAGAAATGTTAGTTATATAGAAATGTTATATTTTTTTCTGTTTTTTAGTTATAGAAATGTTAGCAATTTTTCTGTTTTTTAGTTATATAAATATTAGAATTGTTATAGAAATGTTAGTTATATAATCAGGAAATTTTAGAATTAGTTTTAGTTAGATGAATTAGATTAATGTCAAATTGTTAGAATTTGCATATATATAGAATTTTAGTTATCACAATCCAATCATTTAAAAATGTTACTTTTTATGGGCATATAGTATTTTTTCTCGAGGATATGCCCGCCCAGATCCTCGCCGTCAATTCGCTCACGATTTACATCCTCGCTTCAGAGGACCCATGTCCGGACTCGGCTCACTGGCTGGCACTGGGAGGTGCTACTGGAGGCGCGCCGCCAGTGAGGAACCCGACCTCGGGTCCCGTCGTCGACCCCGATGTCCTTTGGTGGCGTTCGTGGGCCACATTCGGTGTAGAGGAGCGGCGCCGCTTGAGAGGTGGTGCGTCGCGTGTCGAGGGAGGAGGCGAGCACGTCCCATCGCTACATGGCTGCAATGGACGCCGTGTTCTCCAATACTTGGCAGGTTCTTTGGGCAGATGACCGGAGATATGATCCTATGACGGTTCCTTCTCTTTGGGTATCCACTGCCCACGCCCCAGGAACCGCGAGTGGCCTAGATTCTTCTATAGTACTCGACCTTTATTAGGTACCTAGCCAGTGATGTATTCGATATATAATATTCGAGACGATGTATTCGAGATTATATATATTAAGACGATGATGTATTCGAGATTATATATTCGAGACGATGTATCCGAGATTCAGTTTTTCCTTATTGATTGCATCCACGCATTGTAATTTGAATACTAAATTGTTTTATATTTCTTCTGTATTAGTTAAGTAAAAGCTATGGCGGAAAATACCGGTAGAGAGAGAGAAGAGGAATTCTTCGACATCATACGCAGCCCTCACAGGCTAGATGATCTAAATGAAGCAGATGACGGCTCCCAATATCTGAACAATACCGGAGAGGGTGATGAAAAGATATTCGATCTCGATTTAATCGAAATGATGAACTCATGAACTATGACTATGATTATGATGACGAGACAATGTTTGTGATGACACGACAATGCTGATCTTCAAATAACAAAGACTACCGGCGAGGTATATTTATATAAGCATGCATCATGGTGATCATCACATGTTTTTTATTGAAGATATATTAACGAATCGATCTTTCTTCTTTCAGCCCTCGGATCGAGCAAATCTGCTTCTACGCATAACAGGACAAAGCGAGGCCGGGCAGATTGTTGAAGGATGGTGTAAAGTACAACATCGAATCCATCAAACCTAGTGGCGAACCCTCACGCCTAAGAACATTGCGAACAAGTGGACTCACAAGGCGGAGTTCTTGTGAAGGACAAACTCCGATCTCCATTCAAGAATGGAAGGAGCCAAAGACTAAACGCCCGGTGTGTTACTTGGATCGACGACGAGCCGTAAAAGACCTTTGGAAATCTCTGATGGAACATTTCACCCAACCAGATCATTTCACTGAAGAAGATGTGGAGAAAGTCAAGGATGCTGCTCTTAAGAAGATGGCAATTGCATTCAACACCCACAAGAAAACTGTATGGGCCAACTACCTCGCTGCAGAAAGGAAGACTCCAGAATTCAAGGGAACACTGGAAAAGCAAAGAGAACACTGGGACGATTTTGTGACCTTCAAGGATTCAGAATTATCTAAGGAACGGTCGATAAAAAACAAGGCAACTGCCGCAAAAAAGACGCAGTTCCATAGGCTGGGTCTGTGGCTACGCTGGTGGGATTGCCTAAGTGGGATAAGTCTGAGCAAGAGATGGAGAATCTTTGGGGTCACTCCGGTTACTAGGAGCTGGCCCTGTGTGCGTAACTTGGTTCTATGCACATGGGGGGGCGTTGGACCCGAAGACAGGCCTGGTTTCGCAGAAGGAAAATCTAAAAGGAGACGAACAAAAGATACTTGACGCAATAGAAGAAGCTCGAAGGGGGGTGTCACGCCCAATAGAGAAAACGACGAGCTTACGCGCACTCTGGGAAAACCTGAACACCCGGGAAGAACACGAGACAAGGACGTTATTCCCGGTATGAGGGCTTTTTCGTAATGGAACGAGGACTACAGGGACCCGTGCAAGAAGGAAGATGGAGGAGGAGAAGAAAAGGAAGCTGGAGGAGGAGTAGACGAAGCAAGGCGTAACGCCTTCAAGGCCTAGAAGCAAGGCACGCGGACTTGGCACTCAAATTCCAGCGCAGCAGCAGATCGACTCACTTAGCCAGGAAAGGGGGTCTCAAAGAGCGGCAGCAAAGAAGCTGGATGATCGCCCAAAGATTGGATAGCACCGCCCCATCCAAGCCGAGAAGCAGCGTTGGTTCTGCCCCAGGCATACATCGCTGGATAAATACCCTGCGGATGACATCATGGAGAACACTAACTGTGAGCTAAACTCCAAAATGAAGAACATATCCATGAAGGTGGCGGACGGCGTTGCTTTTACAATTACCCCCGAAGCAACCTTCCATTGCATCCCGATTCCAGAGGGCTATGCTCGTGTCTTGGTTGATGAAGTGGTGGACCCATATTCGGGCTACATCTTGACATTCTGGAGGTGAAGACGAGCGACACCGGGAGAGGCCATACATCGTATCATCCTATGGAGAAAGGATTGCATCATCTTTGAAGTCCACCGACACCGCGTCGGCTGCCACCGACTCCTCCTCGAAGTCCGCCACCGAGTCGGAGACTCCGCTCCTCCAAGTCCACGAGCAGCGTGAGCCGACTCCTCCTCGAAGTCCGCCACCTCCTCCAAGTCCCCGAATGCGTGAGCTGACTCCTCCGGTTACAAGTCCGGCACAGCGTGATGCCACTTCTCCAGTTTCAAGTCCGGCACCGTGTCAGGCCACACCTCCTGCTTCAAGTCCGGCACATCGTCAGGCCACTTCTCCTACTCCAACTCAGCCACGTCAGCCGCCTCTGCCGTCTCAACAATCGCAGAAGAGACACGTTGCAGCTATGGTGCGTAGCCGTACGAGTCGAGGTAGTTCAGGAAGTACAGGCGGAGACAAGTGATATAAATATGGTTCAAGCCTCGCTCCTCTTCCTCAGAGGCCTTACGACATGACTGAGGAGCAAAATGCAGCCATAGTG
Source organism: Aegilops bicornis (assembly GCA_021605145.1). Lineage (NCBI taxonomy): Eukaryota > Viridiplantae > Streptophyta > Magnoliopsida > Poales > Poaceae > Aegilops > Aegilops bicornis. The sequence continues at coordinate 150,318,187 of CM038670.1, read as the reverse complement.
CGGGCCCAAGTGGACGCCCATTTTGGACGAAACCGGCACCGCCGCCAAAGGAGAAAGTGCCTGAGAAAACGATTGACCACTTCATTCGTATGGCTAGAGAACCAGCTCCCAAGCCTGTTGACCCGGACTATGAGCGCCAAATCAGGAAACTACATCGAGAACGGCTAAAGAAGGAAGCGAGCTCGAGCCAACAAGCAGCCGGGCAAAAATGCGGGAAAACCGTTCCCAGGTACAGGAGAAAGCGGTAGTATAATCGATCCCCGCTTGTTGTGCCAACAACACATGAGAGGAGGCCGCAGACCAATATTATTGTGGGCAAACCATTAAAGGTCCCCAGCTAGGCGATGTGGTAATAACGGAGGAGCATATAATGCAGGCTGAAATGCTCAAGATCTGTGTTGGACAACTCCTCGAAAATGAGCCCATGTCTCCGCTTAGAGAGGAGGAAATAAAACGGAAATATGTCCGGGGCCAACCTATGGTTGAGCGGACAAGGTCAAGAACCTCCCAACGAGAATGTATGAATTGCATCAATGGTACATGAACATTACAAAGATTTCAATCGAGAGTCCCTCATGGTGAATGTCAAGAAGGAGCATTACTTCCATGAGAAAGCCTGTACGTGCGGTGAGTATTCGAGAACTATTTCAGTTATACAATCAAGACGCACTCGACAAATCTCTCAATCAATTGCTATTGTCTCGTAAGTGATTTCTTTTGTAATTTTTGATCAATCATTACATGTAATTATCCTCACTATATATTCTTTTACGTGGTATTATATGCAGGATGAAGATGTATGAAATGAAAAAATTGGACGTTATGGCATTGGGTTCATTGACCCAAATACCATTAATGAGTACACATGGAATCTTCCAACTTCTCAAGCAAGTGTAGAGGAAAGCATGCTAGAGTTCTTGCGGCAATACCTCAATACCACTTGAAGATATACTACTTCCTTACAAATTCCTGTGAGTTAATACAAATTCTGCTTTTTTCTTACTAGCTAGCTAGATGTTAATAATTAAGTGTATCTGATTTTACGATAGTTGATTAATTTTATGCACATGCCCGCTTAATTAAGACATGCACAACGTTAAAGCGCATGAAGTTTCCTTGTATCTTGTTAGACATTAAAGTTGACAAAGCAACAGTTGAAGTACTGGGCTCACTACTTAAAGAAGATAAAGACTACACCATCATGAAGGGGATAGTCAACAGGTAATTTTAATCATTATCAAATATATCTCGTCCTATTATTAGTTCGTCATTTCCTGATATGAACTATTTAATAACCCCTTTATTAATTTTCTTTGTCAAGCGGGCAGGGCTTGAGCAAAGTTCATCAAGGTGACTCTGTGCAAATGGCCAAAAAGTTGTTTTGGCATCGACCAAAGGTAAGTAATTAAGTAGTACTAGCTAGCTACCGTCTCTTTAATTCTTGTTTCAATACCATTAATTAATTATCATGCTTTATTAATCATTATCTGATTCAATTCCATTCTCGTAAAGGCCACAAGCAAAGCGCCGGGAATGATATGTGCATTCTACGTTTGCGAGAACATTCGCATGATGGCGTCCAGAAAAGGAGCAGATCTCAAAGACCGAGTAACTGGTTCGTTTGTCGAACACTATTCACACCATTATCGATATCTTGTAACACAACTAATACACATGCATATTGATCTCCTTCTTAACGATTCGAGAGAGGTGCGGATAAGCTCCTACCAAATGGACCGCATACTAGCACTTCAAGAGGAAATAGCCGGATTTTTGCTCGACCAGGTCATAGATCCCAAAGGAGAATACTATTACCCGCTACCGCCCCCATGAACCACTTGTCATCGTGCTCAAGGCACCAAGAAACATGTAGGAGAAATTGTATATGTATATACATGTGTATGTGCGAATAGTTAATGGTGTTGGTTGTGAGACATTCGATGATATATATATATATATATATATATATATATATATATATATATATATATATATATATATATATATATATATATATGCGGTTCTACTCTACAAGAAAATCTATCTATATATATGCATAACGTGTACAATTTGTAGTATCGTGAAATACCACAAGCGAGAAAAAAGAATTAAATGGAAAATAAAGCCAAAACCCTCCCAAACATTTAGTACGGTTGGTGTTACCAACCAGTACTAATGTCCTGCCTTACCCGGGCTGGCTGCGTGCCACGTGGTGGCTCTTTAGCATCGGTTCGTGACGAATCGGTACTAAAGGGGGGACCTTTATTCCCCACTCTTTAGTGCCGGTTGGCGAACCGGCACTAAAGGCTGTTACGAAGCGGCACTAGAGGCTGGTTCTGCACTAGTGGTATGATGTCTAGCTTGTATTGCTTCTAACTTTGTTGAATTGCATCTGCTTACTTTACACATAATGCCTGTGAATATGACATGTGTTCCTGTTTCTACATTAGACTCTGTTCTTGCATATCCCGCATCACCACTTATGATAAGAGCACCTTTAAGTCGCCTTTGTGATATTGGTTGTGTCTTGCATATGATTTCTAGCATTTCTTGCTTCTAATTTGTTGAAGCATACACAGCTTTGAACTTGGCAGAGTGATATTGGTTGCATCTTTCATATGGTGTCTAGCTTGCAGTGCTTCTAATTTGTTGAAATGCCCTCTACTTAGTTACCGCATCATAGGTGTGAATATGTCACACCATCCTGTTTTTCATACATATTCCATCCTCGCATCATGTGTTTGCCTTTCATCCGAGTAGTGTTTGTCAAGATCATGCATGAATGAGTTACGAAGAGCGAATTTTATTCCTTTTCTTATCGGGTTTGACTTCACAATGCGAAATCATTACGGTGAAGGAAATTAGTCCGGCAGTGGATGATGGTGGTCCTTGAACCAGCAACTCAAGCGAGGGTCTCTACCGATTCTACTCCATCATCCTCCCAACAAGATTCACAAGACAACACAAGGCTGGGCAGATCCAACGTAGTTGTGTAGATGATGAGCACATCTCCCTACTCCACCATCACGGTGTGCTTTCTCTAACTTGGCACTATTATATGTGGTTGCATGTTGCATATGATGTCTAGCTTGTATTGCTTCTAACTTGAATTGCATCTGCTTACTTTACACATAATGCCTATGAATATGACCGTGTTCTGTTTCTAGAACATACGTGTACATGATGAGCACATCTCCCTACTCCACCATCACGGTGTGCTTGCTCTTACTTGGAACCGTTATATGTGGTTGTGTTTTCCGTATGATGTCTAGTTTGTATTGCTTACGATTATGTTGAATTGCATCTGCGTAGCTTTCAACTTATACCTGCAACGATCACTTACCCATAAGACACATTTAACTTGGGATTGTGATGTAGGTTGCATCTTGCATTGTCTTCTAGCTTGTACTGCTTCTAATTTCATGAAATGGCACTTACGACGAGACACTTTTTACCTGATAGAGTGATATTGGTCGCATGTTCATATGGTGCCTAGCTTTCATTTCTTCTAATTTTGTTGAAATGCCTTCCGCCATCGCTTTTTTTTCATACATATTCCATCCTCCTATCGTACGTGTGAATATGAAACACTGACTTTTTTTGTATATATTCCATCCTCCTATCCTACGCTTGCCTTAGATCAAAGTAGTGTTCGTCTGTATCATGCATCAACCAGTTATGCAAAGCTAATTTTATTCATATTCTTGTGATTTTGACTTCATAAGGCAATATCAGAAAATAGGAAGGAAAAGAGTAAGTTAGGGGATGTTGGTGGTCCCTCACTTGCAGAGCACAAACAGAGACTCTCTAGATTTTCCACTCGCCATCGCTAATGAAGTCAAGTCCCAAGTCTAATGATGAGTTCATCTCCGTACTACACCATCGTAGGTGCTTGATCTAAGTTGACTGTGTGATAATTGGTTTCATGTTGCATATGTTGTCTGCCTGTATTTCTTCTATTTAAATTAAATTGCACCTCGCTGAGTTTATATGTTATACATGTGCATATGACATGGATTGCAGTTCTAGAATACATCGCATCTATCTATCATACCATGTTCTTACATCAAAGTACTGTTGTTGTGTATCCCGCATCGATCACTCATGATTGGACGCTTTTAACATGGCAGTTTGATAGTGGTTGCATCTTGCATTGATTTCTACGTTGTCTTTGCTTCTAATTTTTGAATTGCCACTTATGACAAGACACTTTTAACTTGGCGTAGTAATATTGGTTGCATCTTTCATATGCTGTCTATCTTGCATTACTTCTATATTCTTGAAAATCCTTGACTTAGTTTGCACATCGTAGCTGTGAATATGTCATGACGTCTGCTTTTCTTACATATTCCATCCTCATACGGTTGTCTTACATCAAAGTATTGCTTATGCATATCATGCATCGCTGAGTTACGAAGAGTGATTTTATTCTTTTGTGTTGTGGGTACAACTTGACATGGCAAAAGTCAAAAAGAGAAAGGAAAATAATATAAAGGAAAATAATATAGTAGGAGTGTTGTTACTCGTCGGGTGCAACGGAAAAGGATCTACTGTCGAGATTCTACTGGTACTTATAGTGCGATGAGAAGGTCCAAGTCCACCAAGCTAAATCTACAAACACAAGATTACCTGCTCCACCAGCTTGCAGCATCCGCTTCAACTATACCTGCATCTCAACGAGTTACTTGTTACGTTTGCTCGAAGATGGCCAGTTCCCAAGCTGCCTTTCACACCTAACACTACTTCCTAAGCACCGACACAACAGGACTTGGCAAGATTAGATGAACCTCATGAGCATCAACACCAAGACGGTAGGCTGACCAGGAGTCAAGTTGCGATGTTGCATGCTCCTTTATATGTACTCGCAGCTTTGATGTACACTAACACTTTCCATATTCGATTTGTTGAACTAGCACCACGGGCGCAAGCGGAAACAGACATCGAGGATAATGCTTGATGATTAACAAAATCTAAAGGAGGAAGAATGGAGATCCATTTTGAGGCAGGTTTAAAAAGGCCACGTGATGCTCTGTAGTCAGCCAAGTTAGTATCGAGGCAGCCGTTGCCGTTAGGTGTCATGCACGTATCCTCCCAACGTGGATCCAAGACAGTGAATGAGAAAAGACAATACCCAGCTTTAACACCTTCCTTGGCCATTTATCCGTAAGTAATGTTATTCATCGCAATTAGTAATATAGTCTTGCTCGGGTCCCATACTTTCTAGCTTCCTCCTAATAAGACTCACATTCTTTTTCAACAGATGAGGTTCAAGTTGGATCGAAAGATGATGCAACCAAACAAGCATGCACTCATGTTTTTAGTCTACTTCATGACGATGTCGGTACCACCTTAGAAAATCTCACTTTGAAGGCAAGGCTAACAATGAAATCGCCCAAACATCTCCAGTGGAATATATTACAGGATGAAGATTTGGCGACCCTCGTTAAACACTGGTCTGATCCAAAGTATCAGGTAGGCTATATGTATTTGATCAGACCACATATTGAACTTGTATTTATGTATGTGCCTTATAAGTGTATCTTCTTCTAGGCTAACTGTTTGAAGAACAAAACCAACCATTCTAAAGTGAAATTCCAACAGACAACATGATCTTGTAGCTATATTGCACACTGTGAGGCCCTTGTAAACAGCTGCTACTTCCTTCTTTTTTTGTGCCATATTATTGTATCTATATTGACTTGTTCCAAATACAGAGGATAGCCTGCATGGACCAAAAAGAACTCCGAACTTAACGAGCAGTGCAAATCTTCAAGGATTGCCACACCAAAGAAGATGAAGGGCATGAGCACACCAGTTCAAGCCGCTGTTGTAAGTCCTTACTCCTCCTGCCTTGAACTGATTGGTACTATGATTTGTTCATTTAACTACTTGGTTTGCATCCAATGTCACTCTGTTCACTTTTATACATAGTTGTCTTAACGTATCATTTCACCTTACATGGTTTAAAAGAGATGAAGGATATTCTTTGGTCTTGATCTGTAATCTAGTTGTTATGTTCATGTGCACACACAATGATAATATAGCCTGTTTGTTTTATATCTTTCTGCCCATGATATGAATGATGTCATACTATGTTCATCCTACTTTAAACCATGCCTCTTTATCCTTAGATGTCAACAAATATGAAGAAATAGACAATACAGTAGGCATGCTACATGGACATATGTTTCGAAAGTGATTTTATTATGTAGTTGGCACTACAATACATGCTAATGTATTACGATGAGTTCACCAAAAATAAGTTATGTATAAGCGTTTAACCTACTTTGTTTGTTTTGTCTCATTAATAACTTATCTGGTACACTAATCTACAAGTTCAAACTTTCAGGAAGCTATGGAACAAATGATCGAACAGCCACAACCACCTGAAGGTCACGAGGCTACTACCAGCACAATGTCACCTCTTGCTGCAGTGCGTTGGTATCTCTCTACTAACAAAGTGCAAAAAGCACCTTCCTGCGTAATTACGGGTTGGTTGTCAAGGTAACCTCATCCAAATCGCCCTCTTGAACAAAATATTCCTGCTAGGCAGAGTGATATATCTGTACTCGGACACAAGTCCAATCCCTAATGGACGTTGTTTCGGAAACAAGAATAGTGGTTGAGAAATGTCGTCAAAGATATGAATGTTTTTGAAACCAGGACTATCGGACATTAAACCCGTTGTTCAAGAGCAATGGCAAAAAAAAGGTGGAGATCGTGCTGCTCCATCAGATTCTATAGCCCGAAACATTAGCACTCATGTCAAAAGATCTGTGCTTCTATACATCTGATGGTGCTTTTATCTGGAAGGACTGTAAACTTTATGCCAACAGGCCTTTTGTTGTATGGTTGGAATTTATTTTCTTGTGATACAACATATATGATGCTTCCACAGGCTGCAGTAATTACGACGCTATTTTTGTATAGTGTAGGTTTATCTTAGTAATGTATTCGGCCGAAAGCTTCCTAGGAGCCCAACATGCCAACATTCGTCGGGCCTATTCCAATTGGGCTAAAAACGATTACAGGTCGAAATTGGCATGTAGCCCACTAAAAATATCTGGGCCTAAATCAGCATAAGCTTTCATATTTTTTGGTAGACCTGTGCCCATAGTGGGCCTTTAACACACCTAAACATAATTTGGGCCTTCAGTAAAAATAGGCCATTTACAGGTGTAAATATCTTGAGCCCATAAAAAACATGGGCCTTTAATAGACCGAGAGTGAGATTGGGCCCTAATTGTGCCAAATAACCCACTGGTCTTAGCAGGCCGAAATGGTGACCCATTTATGATAGGATCTTTGACAGGCGAATTCGGACGGGCGTAAATGCACCGAGCCTAATACACGGGCCTTTAACAGGTCGGAACTTCGGTCGGACTAGATTATCGTCATTTTTATATGGGCCGTTAATGGGCCCGATATGACGTTGGACCACATATGGCCCATGGTTTTCGTCCGACGTTAACAGGCCGAAAATGACAACAGGTCGAAAGTGGCCCAAATCTATAGTGGGCCTCTAACAGGCCGAATGTCGATTATGGCGAATATGACCCAAATCCTTCACGGTGCGTTTATGGGACAAAGTTTTGATGGCACGTAAATGGGCCCAAATGAAGCAGGACCTTTAACGGTAGGAAATATACCAGCCGTAATTCGCCCAATTACTTAGCTTAATCGTTAACAGCCGTAAGTGACCATGAGCCGCGTTGATGACAAGTTTAGGATAGGACGTTGACGGGCCGATTTGACAGAGAATGTTGGGCCTTTAGCTGGGCCGTCCCATTATGGTCTGCAGTATCTTGTGGGCCTTTAGCTGGGCCGGCCCATTTTGGTCCGCAAAATCTTGTGGGCCTTTAGCTAGGCCGGCCCATTATGGTCTGCAAAATCATGTGGGCCTTTAGCTGGTCCAGCCTATTATGGTCCGCTAAATTTTGTGGGCCTTTAGCTGGGCTGGCCCGTTATGGTCTGCAAAATCTTGTGGGCCTTTAGTTGGGCCGGCCCATTATGGTCCGCTAAATCTTATGTGCTTCTAGTTGGGCCGGCCCATTTAAACTTTGTGGGCCACTTTTGGGCCGGTCCACGTGTCAACATATCATAGGCCCATCTCGACCATTGGATGAGTGACACCTGTGCCAATGTGGAGCTGACGCGTGGATCCATCAGCCAATGAGAATTTTACATGTGGAAAATCGGCATTGGTCGTGGCTGTTAGCTGGTTATCGGATCCAAAAAAACAGACCTGATAGGTTAACGGCAGTTAACGGTGGCCCGTTACGGTGGATGCCACGTGTCGGTCACTCTTGACGAAAGCACTTCTATGACGCGTGATTTATCGTCATGGAAGTGGACACTTCCGTGTTGATAATTTTGGTAATGTCATGGAACACTTCTACGACAGCACAGGTATGACTATCTTGATTCTGTGACAAACACGTATCATCACGGAAGTGTATTTTTTTTAGTGTATTACTCCACACATCGACCGCTATCCAGCATGTATCTAGCTAGTGTATTAAGTTCATGGAGAAACGGAGTAATGCAATAAGAATAATGACACGATGTAGACAAGATCTATTTATGTAGATAGACCCCATCTTGTTATCCTTAATAGCAATGATACATACGTGTCGGGTCCCCTTCTGTCACTGGGATCAAGCATCATAAGATCGAACCCATCACAAAGCACCTCTTCCCATGGTAAGAAAAATTGATCTAGTTGGCCTAACTAAACCAAAGATCCGAAGAAGAAATACGAGGCTATAAGTAATGCATATAAGAGTTCAAAAGGCTCAAATAACTTTCATGGATAAAAACATAGATCTGATCATAAACTCAAAGTTCATGGGATCCCAACAAACACACCGCAAAAAAGAGTTACATCAAATAGATCTCCTAGAGACCATTGTATTGAGAATCAAAAGAGAGAGAGGAAGCCATCTAGCTACTAACTACGGACCCGTAGGTCTACAGTGAACTACTCACGCATCATCGAAGAGGCACCAATGAGGATGATGAACCCCTCTATGATGGTGTCTAGATTGGATCTGGTGGTTTTCGAACTTGCGACGGCTGGAAATGATTTTCGTCGACTCCGCTAGGGTTTCTAGAATATTGGGGTATTTATAGAGCAAAGAGGCGGTGTGAGAGGCCACCGAGGTACTGCTTCGGCCCATCTTGTGTCTTTTGGTCCAGAAAAATTCTCCAAAAAGTTTCGCTGCGTTTGGACTCCGTTTGGTATTGATGTTCTGCGAAGTAAAAAACAAGCAAAAACAGCAACTAGCACTAGGCACTATGTCAATAGGTTAGTCCCAAAAAATGATATCAAGTTGCTATAAAATGATTGTAAAACATCCAAGAATGATAATATAACAGCATGGAACAATAAAAAATTATAGATACGTTGGAGAGGTATCAGCCCCCGAAGCACAAGAGTTGGGCCAGAAGAGTCTCGAGGAAACGACAAGGGTGGAGGAGCGCCCACCCCGCTAGGGCGCGCCCCCCTACCTTGCCGCCGCACCATGGACCCCCCCTGATGTGAAACCGACACCAAAAATCCCTATAAATCTAGAAACCCCCAGAAAGAAACCTAGATTGGGAGTTCCTCCGCTGCAAGCCTCTGTAGCCAAGAAAAACCAATCGGGAGCCCATTCCGGCACCCTACCGGAGGGGGAAACCATCATCGGTGGCCACTTCATCATCCTGGCGGTCTCCATGACGAGGAGGGAGTAGTTCACCCTCGGGGCTGAGGGTATGTACCAGTAGCTATGTGTTTGGTCTCTCTATCTCTCGTGTTCTTGATTTAGCATGATCTTGATGTACCACGAGCTTTGTTAGTATAGTTGAATCATATTATCGGATTGACTATTATCAGATTGAATAGAGTTTTACCTTTGAGGTTTCACTATTATTGGATTGAATACTATTAGGATTTGAGAACACTTGATGTACGTCTTGCGTGGGATAACCGTGGTGACAATGGGGTGTTCTATTGATTCACTTGATGTATGTGTTGGCACTCAACTCCCGGATTCCCAAGGTGACATTGGGATAATCTATGCATAGGGGTTGATGCACGTTTTCGTCCTTGTTTCTCTGCTAGGAATTTTGGGGCACTCTTTGAGGTTCTTTGTGTTGGATTGAATATTATGAATCTGAAGTTGTTTGATGCATATCGTATAATTGACCCGCGGATACTTGTGGTGACATTGGAGTATCTAGGTGACATTAGGGTTGATTGATGTGTGTCATATGGTGTTATTTTTACTACGAACTTTAGGGTTGTTTGTTACACTTATACGAATAGCCCAATTGATTGATCGGAAAGAATAACTTTGAGATGGTTTCATACCCTACAAGCAATTTCATCTTATGTTCTCCGCGATAGGAACTTTGGAGTGACTTTTGTCGCACATTGGGGGATTTCCATATGATCTAATTATGTTATCATTGTTGAGAGAACTTGCACTAGTGAAAGTATGAACCCTAGGCCTTGTTTTCAAGCATTGCAATACCGTTTTCACTCACTTTTGTTACTAGTTACCTTTCTGTTTTTATATTTTCAGATTAAAAAAATGTATATCTACCATCCATATTACACTTGTATCACCATCTCTTCATTAACTAGTGCACCTATACAATTTACCATTGTAGTGGGTGTGTTGGGGACACAAGAGACTCTTTGTTATTTGGTTGCAGGGTTGTTTGAGAGAGACCATCTTCATCCTATGCCTCCCACGGATTGATAAACGTTAGGTCATCCACTTGAGGGAAAATTGCTACTGTCCTACAAAACTTTGCGCTTGGAGGCCCAACACGAGTCTACAAGAAGAAGGTTGCGTAGTAGACATTAGTCCCTAGATGGGATCTCATGAAGACAGAAAATTGCAGCGGCCGAAAAGTATTTTTGGCGTGCCCTCTGGTCTTTGGGGAATATTTGGGTATTTATAGAAGAAGAATTATGGTTAGAAGAGCTATGGGGGGACCACAAGCTTGGAGACCCCCCCAGGGCGCGCCCCCTGAGCTTGTCACCGCATCATGGCCCTTCAGGCCTCCTTCTGAAGCTTCCAGGGTGTCTTGTGGTCCAAGAAAAATCATAGAAAAGTTCTGTTCCATTTGGACTCCATTTGGTATTGATTTTGTGTAAAGACGAAAACAAGGAAAAAACAGCAACTGGCACTGGGCACTAGATTAATAGGTTAGTCCCAAAAAATGATATAAAATAGCATAATAATGCATATAAAACATCAGCATAATAATGCATATAAAACATCCAGGATTGATAATGTAATAGCATGGAACAATAACAAATTATAAATACGTTGGAGACGTATCAGAAGGTTATGCATTGGAGAAGTGAGGGTCGACCATGAACACTTGTGTTTATGCTCATGGAAACAATGTAGAAGTTTTCATGGAAGTTTCTAGCAAAAATAATATCCCCTTGTACAAATCCATTGTATTATAAAAATAATGTGCCAAGATTTACCTTTAGGATGTTTAAATTGCTTGTTTGGTATGTGAAGTGCAAAACAGAAACTTTAGCTGTAGTGCGTGAATTTACTTTTTTTACTGGAACATCAAAAGTTTCTAAAAAAATTACACTGTACTGCTATGAATTTTTTTTATTTTTTCCTAATTTTTCAGAATTGTTTGAGTTACATAAGTATATGCTCCATCTGCATCTTTACAAACTGTCATGTTTTCACAGATTGTTGTTATAGTTTCGTTACTTGGTTATGTTTGACATCTTGTTGAGTCCCATTGACTTGGGAGCCATAGAATTGTGATAGCATACAGTGGGTAATGTTTGATTATAATTATACAATAATGTTAGAGTAGGACATGATGGGATTTGATGTTATATGTACTAACCCCGCTAATAAAAAGTTTGGTTCACTTTTGTGTGGATGAATGATACGTCTCCAACGTATCTATAATTTTTTATTGTTCCATGCTATTATATTATCTGTTTTGGATGTTCTATATGCATTAATATGCTATTTTATATTATTTTTTGGACTAACCTATTAACCTAGAGCCCAGTGCCAGTTTTTGTTTTTTCATTGTTTTTGACTTCTACAAAAAAGGAATATCAAACAGAGTCCAAACGGAATAAAATTTTCGTGATGATTTTTCTTGGACCAGAAGACACACGTAGGACTTGGAGAGGAAGGCAGAAGAGTCCCGAGGGCTCCACATGCCCTCAGGGCCCGCCCTAGGGGGCGCCCCTGCCTTGTGGGTCCCCTGGGAGTCCTCCAACCCTAATCTTTGCCTATGAATTCAGAAATATTCCCAAACCACCAGAAGCGTCCACCAAAGTACTTTTCCTCCGCCCTAACCTTCTGCCCATGAGATCCCATCTTGGGGCCTTTTCCCGCACCCTGCCGAAGGGGGATTCGATCATGGAGGGCTTCTACATCAACTCTATTGCCCTTCCGATGAAGCGTGAGTGTTTAGCTCAGTCCTACGGGTCCATAGCTAGTAGCTAGATGGCTTCTTCTCTCTCTTTGATCTCCAATACAATTTTCCCCTCGATGTTCTTGGAGAACTATCCGATGTAATATTCTTTCGCGGTGTGTTTGTCGAGATCCGATGAATTGGGGATTTATGATTAGATTATCTATGAATATTATTTGAATCTTCTCTGAATTCCTATATGCATGGTTTGATATCTTTGTATTTCTCTTCAAATTAATGGTTTGGTTGGCCAACTAGATTGGTTCTTCTTGCAATGGGGGAGGTGCTTAGTTTTGGGTTCAGTCTTGCGGTGTCCTCACCCAGTGACAAAGTAGGGGTAGTGAGGCACGTATTGTATTGTTTCCATCAAAGGTAAAAAGATGGGGTTTTCATCATATTGCTTGAGTTTATCCCTCTACATCATGACATCTTACTTAAGGCGTTACTCCATTGTTATGAACTTAATACTCTAGATTCATGCTGGATAGCGGTCGATGTGTGGAGTAATAGTAGTAGGTGCAGAATCGTTTCGGTCTACTTGACACGGACGTGATGCCTATATGCATAATCATTGCCTTGGATATAGTCATAACTTTGCGCTTTTCTATCAATTGCTTGACAGTAATTTGTTCACCCACCATATGCTTTCTTACAAGATAGAAGCCTCTAGTGAAACCTATGGCCCCCGGATCTATTTTCCATCATATATTTTCAGATCTATAAACCAAAAAACCCAAAAATACCTTGCTGCAATTTATTTGTTTTTATTTTGTTTACGTTTTACAAGTGACCGTGACCGTGAAGGGATTGACAACCCCTTTATTGCATTGGGTGCAAGTGTTTGATTGTTTGTGCAAGTGCATAGATTGAAGACTTGTTCGTACCTCCTACTGGATTGATACCTTGGTTCTCAAAACTGAGGGAAATACTTATCTATACTTTGCTGCATCACCCTTTCTGTAACGCCCCGAGTCCGATGCGCCAGGTGTCTTCCAGTTATTCGCTGTCATTGCCATGTCATTTGCTTGTGTGTTGTATTTTGCCATGTCATCATCTACATTTCATCTGCATGTTTTTCAAAACTTGCAACTGTTAGGGTTTCCCCGGTTCTCTCCGTTGTCCGTACTGAGCCGAACCACACTCGCACGTGACCCGTCGCCCCTCTCAGTCCTTGTTTCGTGAACAGGAGAAAAACATTCTCGGAATGTGCCGAGATTTTCTGAGTGGCCTTGGTATATCACCGATAGATCGTCCGTCAAATTTCGTTCCATTTGGAGATCGTTTGATGCCCCAACGGTTAACCGAGCTAACCGAAACCCCTTTTGTCTTGCATCCCAACACCCCTCCAAATCAGCCCACTAACCCAGCAAGACCCCCTCCATGCTCTCCATCGTTGGATGACGATCATGTGGGCGAAAACCGCTCCCCATTTGGACTCTCCTAGCTCCCCTACCTATATAAAAGCCTCTCTCCCCCGAAATTTCAGCAAACCCTAGCCTCCTTCCTCCTCCCGCCGCCGAACGCGTCCATCCCGCCACCGGACATGTCCACCACCGTCCCCGCAACCAACCAGCGCCAGCCACGTCGCCTCCCTGGCTTCCCCACCGTCGTGGCCCGCCGAGCCTGCAGCCCCATCTGCGCCTGGTGGTCACGCCACCGCGAGGCCCGTTCGCCCGAGCCCGCCGCGTCCTGGCTTCTCCTTCGCGGCCGCCAGTAGGCCTTAGCCGGCCGACTGATGCACCGCCCGGCGCGGCCAGTGTTCAAGGCCTCCACCGCCATCGACCTCCACCGGCGCCCACATGGCCAAACTGCACCTCCCCGCCACTCCGTTCGAACCGCCGCCCGACTCCCGCCATTGCCTCGCGCCCCACGGAGTCCGCCGTCCTGCCGCCTCCGGCCAGACCCCGTAGCTCGTCGCCCCATGGAGCCACCGCTGGAGCTCACTGCCTCCGCCACCTCGACCTTGGCTCGCCGCCCGGATCTCAACGTCAGGCGCCTCCCGATCGCCGCCAGCCATCTCCAGCGCCACCGGCGACCACGAGTCGCGCGCCCCGGCCTCCTCCCCGCCGGATCCGGCCTCCACCGCCTCGTCCCCACCATCTCCGGCGAGAACTCCGTCCGTATCTAGATCAGGACCAGATCCACCGGGTGCCCTATCCAAACGCGCGTCCCCGACCTCGGATCTCTCCATCCCGTACCTCCTTGTCCAGTTTTCCGCGGGATACAATTTTCTCCGAGTCCCAGGTTTTTTATCAGCATGTTGCATACTTTGACCTCCCATAACTTCGTGTATAGTGCTCCGTTTTGCATGCATAATATGTCAAAATGTTCATTGTGAGATGCTCTTCATTTAATTACACTGTGCCATGTTTGTTTGACTCCACATTGATGCCTTAATCATCATTGCAAGAGTGATATATGATGTTAACCTGCTGAAACTGTTATAACTTGCTGTTTTGTCATTTTCGTTGCATTTTGTGTGTGCATCCTTTGATCATGATGTCTACATGTTTTAGGAACATATTCATGCCATATTTACAGTGGTGCAATCCATGTATTTTTGTGTGCCTTGTGGTTAGTGCATCAAGCTTGTGAATTGGGCTACTTGCTATTACTGTTTTGCTAGGCTGAATCTGTTATGTCATGATGCTAGGTAAATCTGATGCTACAAGTCATTTTATGCCTAATTTGGAGATTTTCACTAAGGATGTTTTATTCTACATGTTATGATCTAGCCATCCGTGTCCTTGGTTGCAATTATGGCCTGCTATAGCTTGTCGTTATCCTGCTCCAAACTTGCTAAATAATGTTTCTATCAGTCTGTTAACATGAAGTTCAGTTTTGTCATGTGTTTTGCTAGTGATCCATGCACCCTATGTCTACGTTATTTCCATTCTTAGCTTCATAATTATGCCATCTTACTGTTGGTTGCTTCACATGCCATGAAATAATCTGTAGTGAGCTGTACAAGCTCACCAACATGCCTGCTTATCGTTGTTTCTGCCATGTACTGTTATTTTCACAGGTCTGAATCTGTCATATCATTTGACATGTTTGCATAGATGCTACCATATTTTCTGTTGATCTTTGGAATAAGTTCGGTAAGGGACTTTTGTTATTTTCTTTTAGTAATAGCATGCCGTGCCTTTGTTTGCCATGATAAGTTCCTGTATCATGATATTTTATAGCTCTAAACATTGCAACCTGATGTTATTTCTGCCATGTCCAGTGATTTCTGCCAAGTTTGTGAAACTGTTATTATTTACAATCTTACGATGTCCTTTTGAGCATGTTCTATTGATTTGTGGAGATAGCTCAGTGTTCATGTTTTGTGATGCTTTACCTGTACATCATGTCCATTCCTTTTGTTTTCATGTTGAGCTGTTGTAGCATATTGTTCTGATGCTTGCTAGATGCCTAGTTGCTGTTTTGGACAGCTTGTCCTCTAAACTTGTTTCATGTGTATGTGTTGAACCATTTCTCCGTTTTGAGTGTGCTTTATATGAAACTTGCTTAATTCTGCATATAGTTTCATGTTAACTTGTTGCATCCATATTTTGAATGTGTTTGCTTGATGTTTGTATGCATTTTGCATCAATGCCATGTTTAACTTGTTTTGCTCATATCTTCTAGGCCGTAGCTCCGAACTAAATGAACTTTATATGTAACTTGACTAGAATTTCGTGTAGATCATCTTGGTGCATCTTAACTTGCTGTTTAACAACTTGAACATAAGGTTTATTCAGATCTGGACCAATTTCGAAATTTGCATATGAGGACTTACCAGAATTGTTACATGTCGTTTCCGGCCTCATTTAAACTTGCTTTGATGTGTTGTCATTGTTTGCATCATCTATTGCCATGAGTAGCCTCATATAGCCTTGTCATGCATCATGTTTGGTTGTGCATCATGTCATGTTTATGTGTTGTGTGTTTACCATGTGGTTTGCTCCTTTCCGGTTGTGCTTCTTCTCGATAGTTCCTGTTTCGTTGCGACCGTGAGGATTCATTCGACTGCGCTTGGTACGTCTTCATCCGTCTTGCGAGATTTCAGCCAAGATGACCGTTACGCTGGATCTCACTACTACCATTGCTATGCTAGTTGCTTCGTTCTATCGCTATGCCGCGCTACCTATCACTTGCTCTTCAAGCCTCCCAAATTACCATGTCAGCATCTAACCTTTTCACCCTTCCTAGCAAACCATTGCTTGGCTATGTTACCGCTTTTCTCAGCCCCTCTTGTAGCGTTGTTAGTTGGAGGTGAAGTTTAAGTTTGATCCATGCTGGACAGGATTATGTTGGGATATCACAATATCTCTTATTTAATTAATGCATCTATATACTTTGTAAAGGGTGGAAGGCTCGGCCTTATTCCTAGTGTTTTGTGCCACTCTTGCCGCCCTAGTTTCCGTCATACCAGTGTTATGTTCCTTGATTTTGCGTCCCTAACACGGTGAGGGGTATGGGACCCTCTTGACAGTTCGCTTTGAATAAAACTCTTCCAGCAAGGCCCAACATTGGCTTTACATTTGCCTATCACATATTTCTTTTCCCTAGGGAGTCGCCTCCCGAGGGTCATCTTTATTTAGCCCCCGGCCAAGGTTTTCGGAGTGTTGGTCCAACCTAGAGCCACTTGTGGTGCCACCCCTTCTTCCGGGGTCTTGATTGCCGTCAGACGTAGTGTTCATCAGGTCGTGGCCTGAGACGAGATACACGCGGCTACTATCAGGGTGTCGGCACGCCAGGAGGTCTTGCTGGACTTGTTTTACTATTATCGAAATGTCTTGTGCACTGGGATTCCGAGTCTGATCGGGTGTCCCGCGATGGAGGATTGTCTCCGCGGATCGTGAGCCCGTCATGGGCTAAGTTGGGACACCCCTGCAGGGTATTATCTTTCGAAAGCCGTGCCCGCGGTTATGTGGCAGATGGGAATTTGTTAATGTCCGGTTGTAGAGAACTTGACACTGGACTTAATTAAAACGCATCAACCGCGTGTGTAGCCGTGAAGTGAACACAGTTTTGGGTTATGTATGAACGTAATTTGTTTCAGGATCACTTCTTGATCACTTTATGTGTCTTGACCGTTCCGTTTGCTTCTCTTCTCGCTCTTATTTGCGTATGTTAGCCACCATACTTGCTTAGTCATTGCTGCAACCTCACCACTTATCCTTTTCCATAACCATTAAGCTTTGCCAGTCTTGATACCCATGGTAATGGGATTGCTGAGTCCTCGTGGCTCACAGATTACTACAACAACAGTTGCAGGTGCAGGTATTGCGGTGATCAGGACGCGAGAGCGATGTTACTTGTTTTGGAGTTCTTCTTCTGCTTCTTCTTTTTCGATCAGGGGATAGGTTCCATCGGCAGCCTGGGCTAGCAGGGTGGATGTCGTTTGAGTTTCTGTTTGTGTTTCATCCGTAGTCGGATGATGCTCTTGTGTATGATGTTGTTGTATTCGCGTGGCATTGTATGCCTCTTGTATGTATCCCCAACTGTTACGTAATTGTATGATGTAATGATATCCACCTTGCAAAAGCATCTCCAATATGCGCTTCTATCCTTGGTGGGACCTTCCAGTTCCTTTAGGATAGGGTCGCATATTGGGCGTGACAAGTTGGTATCAAAGCCTCGACCGACCATAGGAGTCCCTTTATTATTCGTAGTTGGTTGTTGTTGAGTCTAGAAGAAAACTGTTTTCAGAGTCTAGTTATATCGGAGAGTAGGAATTCTTTTTACTCCTCAACCCCTTCGTCGCTCTGGTTAGGAATCTTGACGTAGGTGTTTTCACTTACTCCTCTTCCCCTTCAAATTTTTCTTTAGGATCACGCGGTTGGTTTTCCATGCGTTGGTTCTCAGCTCTTTTTATCCGGTGCATTTCTCGTCAAGTTGACTCGAGCCTCTTCATCTTTTCCAAGTTCAATCCTCAGTTGTTTTCTTTTTCCCACCCGCCCACCCCTTTTCTTCTCGGAGCCGGAGTTCATAATCGAGTATCCATCCTACTCGTACGAAGCCTTGACATTCTTTCCTCAATTATTTCTACCGGTGTTTTTCTCTTCAAGTTATTCATTGATTTCCCCTTCCAGACGCCTTTTTTTCCCGTCCTCCCACCCTTTTTCTTCTCGGAGTCTGAGTATCTTTCAACCATCAATTTCATTCGTGCGGAGCCTCTTCATTCGTCAATTGTTGCAACCGGTGAATTCTCATTATGTTCGACATTCTTCATCTCTTTTTCTTCGCCGGTGGACTCAATTCAAGTTTTTCGGGTTGGTCATATTCTTTTCCTTGGACCAAGTGTTTTCCCTGCTCGTTCGCCTCTCGCCAGTTTATCCTTCGGGAGTGCTCAAGACATCTCAGCAGATTCATCTGTGTTTCAATTAATTCGAGCTTCACACCTCATTCAAGTCTTTCAGTTGTTCCGGTGCATCATCTCCTCTTGAATCCATTCCAACGGTGTTATCTCTTCAGTGGGCCCTAACACACAGGTCTTTTCCCAGGATCTTACCTGACTCTTCTAATTTCCCGGAGCTATTCTCAGATCCTTTTCGAAGGTTGACGTAAGTATGAATTTCATCAGTCAGATCTTTTCCAAGATCAATTTCAAATTATTTTCATTGTTGCCTCAACCTCTTCGCTTTTCGTTCCCCCGGAGTGCCTTAACAATTTCGGTGGTGTTTCTCATCGTCATTTGAAGATCGAAGAAGAGTTCCTCTTAAATCTTGTCCATTCTCTCAAAGTTTCGTGGTTCTAGCTTCATGTTATCCTCTTGAATTATTCCATTTGTCAGATATTCCTTTTTCTAACCTATCCGGAGTATATAAGGAGTTGTTTTCCGTTTCTTTTCATCGGAGGCCATCATTCCAGAAGAATTTTTCGTCCTCACATTTCATCTACCGTTATCTAATTATCCCGATGCTTCGTGATCTCTTCGTTCTTTTGCATCTAAATCCCCTCGAGCATATATGCCTTCTAATTCTTCCCGGTGATTCATTCTCTTTCATCAGTCATTTTTGAATTCTTACGGTGGTTCGTTCAAGATTTTTTTCCTTGATTATAATTTTAATCCATTCGTTCTTTCCAATCCTAACGGTGGTTCATTGAAGACCTTCGTAAAGGTGGCGCCATTTAATCCTCAATCCTTTTCAAGGGGAATAAGTTGTATGCCAAATCCGGTTGTCATCAATTAAATTTGATGAGGATAAGCATAACGTAATTCTTATTCTTATTTCATCATCGTCAAGTAATCCCTTTTCTTTGGAGTTTGTTCGTGAGGAATAAATTCTAGTTCCAAGTGTTTTCATCTTTTCTTTTCCGGAGTTCAAATTTCCTCGGCCATTTCGTCGGAACCTCCATCTAAATCACTGCAAGGCTTTAATCTTATTCTTTCATCCTTCATTCTATCTAATCATCCTTTTGTCACCGGAGTTCTTCATGGTGGTTCTTCATGATTTAATTCATTCTTCAAGAGTTCATCAAGATTCTTGTTGGAGGATTTCAAGTATCTTTTCTTCTCGTGTCTTGAAGTGCAAATAATTCTTCCTATTCTTCTGAAGTGGAGTTTTGCATTTCTTCATTCTTCTCAGCTATTCCACAACAAGCTTTTGGTTGTGGTATAATTTAACCTCAAGTTTTCAGTTGTTTTGATAAGTCCACAACAAGCTTATTCTTTCGTTGTTGATTTTATCAACAACTCCGTTCAACCCTTCCTTCTAAGTTCTTTTCATTCCATTCTTTCAATTCTTCCAGAGGCATTGTGTCGGTGTCAAAATTGGCGGATCTCGGGTAGGGGGTCCCGAACTGTGCGTCTAGGCGGATGGTAACAGGAGACAAGGGACACGATGTTTTTACCCATGTTCGGGCCCTCTCGGTGGAGGTAAAACCCTACTCCTGCTTGATTAATATTGATGATATGGGTAGTACAAGAGTAGATCTACCA
The DNA here is from genome assembly GCA_021605145.1 of Aegilops bicornis. NCBI lineage: Eukaryota > Viridiplantae > Streptophyta > Magnoliopsida > Poales > Poaceae > Aegilops > Aegilops bicornis. The sequence goes on along the minus strand of CM038670.1, from coordinate 150,297,792 downwards.
CGAGATCAGAGAGTCTAAACCCTAGAAGCTAGCCTATGGTATGATTGTTGTTCATCCTACGGACTAAATCCCTCCGGTTTATAGACACCGGAGAGGGCTAGGGTTACATAGAGTCGGTTACAATGGTAGGAGATCTACATATCCAGACATGAAGCTTGCCTTCCACGACAAGGAAAGTCCCATCCGGACACGGGACGGAGTCTTCAATCTTGTATCTTCATAGTCTAGGAGTCCGGCCAAAGATGATAGTTCGGCTATCCGGACACCCCCTAGTCCAGGACTCCCTCAGTAGCCCCCGAACCAGGCTTCAATGATGATGAGTCCGGCGTGTTGATTGTCCTCGGCATTGCAAGGCGGGTTCTTCTCCAAATCCTGTGTTGAATAGTGTCCGGCTTCTTGTAAATATCGCGCTCCTCGGCTTCCACGCCCAATAATGGCCATCTTCCACGTGTTGAATGAATGCGAAAAGCCAGGGTATTTTTTCATTTACCCCCTAGCTACTCAAATGAGCCGCCTATAAGAGGGACGGGGATCTAGATCCAAATCACACCATCCTCCCTCCGCGAGCATTCATCGGAGCACCTCTGACAAAAATCCATTCCATCATGGACAGTCGACGCGACTCCTCCTCTCGCGCTTCTCCCACTTCGGCCAGAGATTGGGAGAGATGTTCCAGTCCCATTACACAAAGGAGTTAGTGACGCTCCAAACCAACGGATTTCTTCCCCCATCCTTTATGGTTCCGGTTCGAGCCGGACTCGCCACCTACAAGGGCGGAAAGCAGGCGGAGAGCGTCCCCAATCCCTCCAAAGGAGAGCGGGTATGCTTTGTCTCTTATCTAATAAGAGGACTCGGATTTCCAATACATCCGTTTCTCCGGGGGCTCCTGGAGTTCTACGGCCTCCAGCTGCACCACCTTACGCCTGCCTCCATTCTGCACATCGTGGGCTTCGTGGACCTTTGCGAGCTGTTCCTGGGCGTCGAGGCTCATTTTGCACTGTGGAAGAGATTATTCTGCCTCGTACCCCGTTCTCATGAGGGGTCAATATATCAAGTGGGCGGAGCCGAGCTATGGCGCATCGCCGGGACCGGATATCTATCCGGAACCCCGAAGAAGGCGCCCAAAGACTGGCCTTCGGAATGGTTTTATATAGAAGACGCCCCACTACCGAATCCCATTCGGACCGGCCTCCCGGAGTTCAGCAATGCTCCCTTGAAGAAACGCCTAAGTTGGCGTCCGCGGAGCCCTCAACGGGAGAATGACAGGGACGTCCTTTACCTGATGGGACGAATAAGATTATTGGCTCATTCCGGATTGACCATGATCAGAGTCATGGCCACATGCATTATGCGGGGTGCACTTGGCCCAAAGATAGGGGCCACCCCATGTGGGATTTCAACGGGGAGGATGATGCCACCCGTCATGGCCGTAAGGGGCCGGGATCGGTTGCCGATCTGGTGAAGATATTGTCCGGCCTATACAAAGGGGAAAAGGAGGATTTTCTCCGTGTCAATCCACTGAACGGGTTTTCTATGAACAATCCTCGAAGCTGGGTAAGCGGACATTTCTTTTTGCCTATCCGATCCACATTCCCATGGTTAAGTATCTCATTTTGTGATTTCGACGCAGGAAATGTGCCGAGCCGTAGAGGATATACATAGCCCGCCTCCACAACCTGAGGATCCGGAACGGTCCCTCGATCCGGCCTCCGAAGAGGATCCGGACATAAAGGTGGAGCTGATCGATGGGGTGTTCCACCAACTTAGCATCGACAATGCTTTGGTTGCCATTACGGCCGACTACCCTGGAATACTTCCAGCTTCCCAGGTAACTGTGACCGAAGTCCTGATACCATGACCCATCCGTGCTTATTTCTGATCACCGCATACAAATGGTGTTCCGCAGGGGGTGCCTCTGAGGCGGGAAGCCGAGCCCGCGGCGGCTGGCCAACAAGGGCAGCTTCGGCCCAAAGAGTGTAGAAAAGAAGTGCGGTGCGGATCGAGACGTCGCCGCGACGGTATGGCGCGCCACCGTGTTTTGAGGAAAGATTCCTGGAAGGCATACTAACGTTCGTGACTGAGGGAGTTCCGGACTAGGGGGTGTCCGGATAGCCGAACTATCATCATCGGCCGGACTGCAAGACTATGAAGATAGAAGATTGAAGACTTCGTCCCGTGTCCGGATGGGACTTTCCTTGGCGTGGAAGGCAAGCTTGGCGATACGGATATGTAGATCTCCTACCATTGTAACCGACTCGTGTAACCCTAACCCTATCCTCGTGCCTATATATAAACCGGAGGGTTTTAGTCCGTGAGGACTTAACAACAATCATACTATAGGCTAGCTTCTAGGGTTTAGCCTCTTTGATCTCGTGGTAGATCTACTCTTGTAACACATATCATCAATATTAATCTAGCAGGACGTAGGGTTTTACCTCCATCAAGAGGGCCCGAACACAGGTAAAACATCGTGTCCCTTGTCTCTTGCTACCATCCGCCTAGGCCTTGCGATTCAGGACCCCCTACCGAGATCCGCCGGTTTTGACACCGACATTGGTGCTTTCATTGAGAGTTCCTCCGTCGTCAGCCGTCGGTAGGATGCCTCATCTGCGTCTTTAGAGGCGATACTATCGCCAAAGGAGCCTTGGCCGATTGGCCGAACTCTTCGGCTAGGTGGTTTTCTTATGACCGCCATCCGCCATCGCTACCGACGATGACCTCTCAAGTCATCGAAACCAATCTCGAGTTAGTTCGAACTTGCCGAACAGTTAGATCCGATCGAGCTCTCCTCCTTAAACGAGCTCTTGGATCGCATCGCTGCCCCGGGAGTCGCCACGACTACGACCGGATCGGGCCTAAAACCGATCCGAGAGAGATCAACTCTCCCTGTGCTACCCATCATGTTGCTGTGATAGAGCAGCAATGCGGCGATTCTTCTTGTATCTTAAAGACTAGTTGCGTTCGATTCGATCCCTCCATGCTGGATTCCCGCAGAGGACGACGTCGACCAAGCCACGAACTTAAATTCAAAAGAAGTTGGACTCATTGGATAACACTCAAAAATCCAAACTTCCAAGTTCGGAAACTTCTCGGCCCTTGAGTCCTGAATTGGACAGGTTCCGGATCTAGTTCCAACCGCCCACCCAAACATTAGCGATCTCTCTCGAATTCGGAAGAGCCCGCTGAAACAAGACATCATTATCGGGCAGATTCCTCCGGTTAAGAACAGGATAAAGGATCGCCGAGAGGAGGACGCAATCCCAATTTTCTGCAATAATTCCACGGACAAGGGAATCCTAAACGCCATAGGTCGTCATGAAATTACACGCTTTTACTGACTTGGCAACCATAGTACAAAAGTCGTATGCGATGGAGAGCGCTGGAAAACCGAAAGTAAATTTTGGGATAATCCGCCCGAATACATCCCTAGTCCGAACAAAAGGTTGCATCATTATCAAGCTCCGGGTTGAATACCAAAAACCAAAACGCCCTAAAGGGCACGGAACCGTCTTGGAGGGTTGGCTCAACGGACCTGCAAAATCCACGACGGAGGGCGCCACTCCAACACGAGCCTTCGAGCGTGTTGGATACTACGGCAGTGTCCAAAAGTGGCGAGGCTTTTTAGCCCCGGCAACCAACCCAATGAAGTACAAGACGGTATTAATCAGCCTTGAGACTTTCAGATCAAATAACATGCGGAAGCGAACAATCCGCAGCCTACTTCAAGTCTACCAAGTAGCAACAACAAATCCATGGAGGCGACACGGCTATCACCTTCAACGCCAGCGACGAACCTAAATTCCGAACAGCTAGAGCACCACCGCATTGGTCCTCGGTCCGATAGTGTGGCCGGTTTCGTCGTCTTACTAAGGTACTCATGGATGGCGGCAAAGGATTAAACCTCATCTATGAGGAAACCCTTGAAAAATGGAAATTGACTGGAGTCAAGATTGAGCGAAAGCACAACATTCAGAGGGATAATCCCTAGTCGAGAAGTACGTTGCGCAGCAAAAATCACACTAGATGTAGTGTTCGGATCACCGGACAATTACAGGTCCGAGGAGGTCACGTTTGAAGTGGCCCCATTCGGTAGCGGATATCACGCTTTGTTAGGGCGAGAGGCATTCACAATCTTCCAAGCTATACCCCACTACGGGTACATGAAGCTCAAAATGCCCGCAGACCCAATGTGATAATTACTCTCGCCAGTGATCCAGATACGGCACTCGGCGCTGAAAAATAAGACATAGCCGCCCGGCCTAGAGGCATTGTCCAGAAGCCCTAGCAAGCAGAGGAACTATTACGCTATGCGCTCCACGGTGGATAGGGACGATGTGATACTCGATAAGAGGTCCAAATCCACCTCTTTTAAACCAGCGAGCGAGATAGTCAAATTTCAGGTCCATCCAATGGACCCCACAAAGACGGCCTCCATTGGGGCACAATTAAGTCCCGATGTCGAGGCCGACTCACGAGAATTCTTTCGGAAAATTGGGACATTTTGCAGCATCCTTCGAGACATGCCAGGAATCCCACGCAGTTGGCGGAGCACAACCTAAATATCCTAAAAGGATTCAAGCTACCAAACAAGCTCTTCGGTGATTTTCCGAGCCCAAAAGACAGGCAATGGGAGAAGAGCTAGCCAAACTCTTAGAAGCCGGATTCATCGGAGATATAAAGCATCCGGATGGCTAGCCAATCTAGTAATGGTACCAAAAAGGACAAATCACGGCGCTCTGCGTCGATTGTAAAGACCTTAACAAGGCACGTCTAAAGGACCTTTCTCCTCCCTCGCATCGTAATTAAATCGCCGATGCTACCGTGAGGTACGATTCATTGTGCTTCCTCGACGGATACTCCGGATACCATCAAATCAAGATGGCGGAGAAAGACCAGGCCGCAACGGCATTCATTACTCCATATGGGCCATTCTGCTTCAACACAATGCCCTTCGGACTCAAAAACGCCCGGCGCAAATATATCGTAGCATGATTCAAACATGTCCGCTACCCAGATAGGCAAAACAGTAGAGGCATACGAGACGATGTAGTCGCCAAGACCAAACACGCCGAACTCTAGTAGAAGACTTGAGGTGACATTCGACAACCTCCGAGCATATGACATTAAGCTCAATCCGGAAAATGCGTCTTTTGGCGTACCAACCGAAAGCTCTTGGGCTTCATCGTATCCGTCGAGGAATTCAAGCAAACCCGCCAAAATCCGAGCTCTCACAATTGGATATTCCAAAAGACCTCAAGCAGATACAAAACTAACCGGATGCGTGGCGGCCTTAAGTCGCTTCATCTCCGCTTGGGAGAAAAGGCTCGCCCCTCTATCGCCTCCTCCGCGTGCCAGAACATTTCGAATGAGATGGGATCTTTGCCCCACAACCAGACTTCGAAGAAATAAAGGCCATACCGGCAACAAATCTGGTCTGGCCGCGCCCAACCCGGGCGAGCCTATGTTATTATATATCGCAGCAACACATCAAGTTGTTAGCGGGTACTTTCGTCGTTGAACGAGAAATGTATGGGCACAAATTCCTCTTCAAAAACCATTGTACTACGTATCCAATCGCTCTAACTCCATGCAAATCCGGTACCCACATTATCAAAAGATAGCGTGTCACGGTGTTCATGGCATCCGGAAGCTGCGTCACTACTTTCAAGAGTGTTCAATAACGGTGGCCTCCAAGTACCTCTCAACGATATTATAAACAATCGCGACAAGAACGGGCAGGATTGCAAAATGGGCTATCGAGCTCTTACCATTTGACATAACCTACAAACCACGGCGAGCTATAAAGTCGCAGGTGTTCTCAGCGGACTTCATCGCCGAAAGGACGAAGCCGAACTCCCTAAAGAGTACGGGCACAGTACTCCAACCGGATCATGCATTTCAACGGATCCAAAATGTTGGTCGGGCTTGAAATTTGGCGTCAATCTCGACGTCCCCTAACGGGAGACACAATCCAATACGTACTTCAAATAATGTACATGGACTCCAACAACGCGGCGAATACGAGGCCCTTCTACATGGCCTCCGGATGGCAATCTCCATGGGCATTCAACGCCTAGAGGTGCAAGCGATTCAAACCTCGCAATATCCCAAGTAAATGGAGACTTCGACGCCAAAGATCCAAAATGGCAGCTTACCGCAACACCGTCCTAAAAATGTCATTTCGGTTCTAATGACTAGAATTCCATCATGTAGCCCGGATAATAACCAGCAGCAGACGCAGTTAGCACGCGATCGACGCAGCGAAATGAGACGCCGTCCCTCCTAACATCTTCTGGAACGGCTCTTTAAGCCATCCGTATTATGGGAAGAGGAGTCCGGAAATAACAATCCGAGCTACCGCTTCACCTAGCTCGAGACCATTACGACACAATCGCATGGCTCACCAACGAAATAACACCTTCAGCTCACTTAAATAATGGCAGTCATTGCCCCGTGGAATGAACCATTCCTAGCCTACTTAATGCGGCAGGAACTTCCGAAGACCAAAATGAGGCCCACTGCATAGTTCGCGATCTAAAGCCTACAAGGTCCATGAGGGAGAGCTTTATAAGAAAAGCACCACCGAGTCCTTCAAAGGTGTATCTCGAAGAGGAAGGGCGAAATCTCCTCGGCTGAAATTCATGCGGACTTCGGCGGGCACCACGCTGCAGCCGGGCCCTTGTAGGCAAGGCCTTTCAGACAGGATTTTATTGGCCGACAGCCCGGGCAGATGCTAAGGATTTAGTCCAACGACACGTCGGTAGCCAGCTCTTTGCTAATCGAGCCATATGCCACCCACCGCCCTCAAAACTATACCCATTACCCGGCCGCTTATGCGGTGCTGGGGCTTGACATGGTCGGACCCCTTAAAGGGGGAACCCACAAGCACAAATACTTATTGGTCATGGTGGACAAATTCACCAAATGGATTGAGGCCAAGCCGGTTAAAACGGCAGAATCCAGACCGGTGATAGACTTCATATCCGGGGTAGTACACCATTTCGGTGTCCCCCACAACATCATCACTGACAACGGCACGAACTTCACGACCGACGAGGTTAAACTCTGGTGCAAAAACATGGGCATTAAGCTCGACACGCTTCAATCTATCACCCCAAACAAACGGTCAAGTTGAAGCGAGCAAATGGTCTAATCATGAGCGGCATCAAACCTGCATTTAGTGCGGTCCCTCAAGGAATCTAAAACACACCGGGTAGAGGAGCTCGACTTCGTACTCGAGGGCTGCAGACCACGCCAAACCGAACTACCGGATTCACACCTTTTTTATGAGAGCACGGCGCAGAGGCGGTCCTGCCTGCGATATAATTCATGACTCCACCTGGTGTGCGCATGTACGAAGAAAGAGAAGCTGAGCTAGATCGGCAGGACAGTCTGGACGCCTTTAGAGGAGGAGCGGACGTGGCAAAGGCTCGCTCCGCATTTTATCGCCAATGAGGCTCGAAGATATCAAAGCAGAGAACACGGGCCAAAAACTTACAATGTTGGCGAACTTGTTCTCGCTGCAGGACAAGAAAAAGGACAAACTCAAGCCCAAGTGGGAAGGTCCCTTCATCATCGACCAAGTCCTGACCGGCGGAGCGTACCGTCTATGTAACGCATCGGACAACCAACTCGAGCCGAACCCATGGAACGCAGCCCGTCTCGGAAGATTCTACGCCTAACGCCGGACTCGGGTTCGTCTCACTCCCCCGTCCACTCCTTGTTTTTTACTGTCTCCCCGCCTCCTCCTCCTTCCCACTTTTTTCACCTTTTATGGGCTGATTTAATGCTTTGTTACTATTACACTTGATGTGCCCTCGGCACTCATAATACACAGGGGCTTCTTTAAGCGAAGCTTATTCATACACGGGCTTCATGCCCAACACATGTGTCATACTTCCGCATGTACCTTTTATTCACCATTATATGCATCGATATGACTTAAGTTTTGGCCATTTGGGTTGCTTTGGCTCTGTGCTTACCCCACGTTTCCGATTGTTCGGCTAGGAGGTAAAGGAGCACCTCTGCGATTGTTAGCATCGCTGGTCATTGGATGTGTACCTCGACCGGTGAAGCCGAAAGCTAGCGTTCTTAAGAGAATATTCGGTTGGTGACTTGAAAGATGATTTATTACTTACTTATTTATCTGCCCCGGATGCTTTTTTCTCGCTATATTCGCAGTCCGCATTGCACTTTAGGCATGCCTCCCAGTGGAAAGGAACCCTTAATCGGAACTATTCTCCTGGAAGATGTTTCTTACTAACATTGTAATATAACATAACTAGTTGGGCACTTATGCGATAAAAGCAATTATGACCCCGACGCCTTGTCTCCATGCATGCCCGGTTCTTTTATAACCGTAAGGGTATTCGACACACTCCGGACTGTTGGGTCCCGAGGTTGAAGCGAAACGGTCCGCAAAGACAAACGATCTACAATCCGGCTAGAAGACATTTTACATGTCATTTCAAATTACATCGTCATACCGACTGATTGTAATCCTCTTCAATCCCATCTAACAGGCTGTCTAATTTACAGTCCTATTGGGAATATTTCGCGGCCAGTTCTACTTGGCCGTACCTCAAGCTCACAGGGATCTCCTTCCCATCAGGCCCCGCAGGTCCGACCTCGGCCATGTGGTTTGGGTCAGACTTCAGGTAATGTGTCTTCACCATGGCCCAGCCTCCACTGGCGCTCGACGGCAGGCCGATATCTTCCACAAGCGGGCGTCGCTGTGCTCCCTGAAGCTTCTCAGCAAGCTCACCAAGGCCCTCGTGTAGGGAGACGGATGGCCATAAAGCATGAACGATGCCACTCATCGCCTGCCGAACACGTTCGAGCAATTGCACTAGCTCGGGAAGTTGGTCACCCGTTGACTCAGGCATTTCCTCCGCAGGGCGACCTGTGAGCACACCTAAAGACATATTTTCAAGGAATTCGTTCAAGCACTTACTATAAATGCCGCGACAAAGCCGCTGATTCTCCTTCACGGAGCTGCATACCGGGCCGAACACCTTTCAGCTCTTCTCCTTGCTGGGTGTGGGCATCTTGGAGCTTGTTTCTCTCTCCGCACCTTCATAAGCACCCTCTCGCCGCCTTTAGCCGACGCAGATGGCTGTTGCTTGTCCGGATCTAGTCCGGGCGCCTCCGCAATATTATTGTCGATTCACGCCACACTTTGCTAAATAATTACCTTTTAACAGTACGTCTTACTAGCGGGGGTCTCTGTGGCTCCCCCTGTGGCGGTCAGTGCGACTTCAAGTTGGGCCTTGCACTCTTGGAGCTCCTGGGACAGCTGGGTATTCTTCTCCGCAAGACCCTGCATAATAATTGATACTTAATTCATTTGTTTCAACTATTTTAAGTCTCTGAGACTCTTGGCATATATAACTATTAAAATTACTTACCGTATGTCTTTCACATACTGCTCCGTGGCTCTGGTTAACCCATCTTGAGCGGCACGGAGGTGCGCGTTTCCCGCTTTAAAGGCATTTAACGCCTCCGGGGAGAAACACGCGTCACGAAGAACTGTCCGGCGACGCCTGTGATTCATGGCGCTCTCCACCTCAGACCGGGTGGCGGACAGCCTGTCGGCATCCTCCGCCGGAGGAGCGTCCGGTTTACGCCTTGTATTCGCCTCCCCTCCCGGACCATGCGTTGGAGCATGGCCGGCGTGAGGCTTGATTGGCAACCTCTGGGACATCGTCCGGCGAGTGCTCTTTCTGGAAAAGTTATGAGCATTAATATACCTTACGGGATCCTTCCCTTAAAAATAGCGGTGCTCCGTATCGTTCGCGGCGATGTTTCGTTACGCGTCGCGCTCCTCTTCCTCTTCTTTGGCCGGGCTTGATCGACCCTTGTTGTCCGGCCGCCACGGGTTCGCTTCCCACCTTAAAGGCACCTCTGCGATGCACCATCGGTATGGGATGGTTAGCATTGGCCTTGGATCAAATGATGGTGTCAAGACCTTGGTCACAGCCACAGGAAGCCGGAACAAACCGGGGTAGTCACCGTAATGGCGACTAGGGCATTGTCTATGCTACGTTGGTGGAACACCCCGTCAACCAGCTCCACCTTTATGTCGGATCCTCTTCGGAGGTCGGATCAAGGGATCATTCGGATCCTCGGGCTGTGGAGCTAGGCTTCAGATGCCCTCCACGTCTCGGCGCCCAACTCCCCGCCAAAAATCACGAGTAAGATACTTGACTTTAAAAAGGTATGGATCGGGTAGATGAACATCCGCTTACCCAGCTCCGAGGGTTATAAATAGAAAATCCATTCAACGGAATCTTGCGGAGGAAGTCCTCCTCCTCTCCTTGTACAAGCCGGACAGGATCTTTGCCAGATCGGCTGCCGAGCCTAGCCCTTCAGCGGCCATGACGGGTGGCGTCATCTTCCCCTGCTGAAATCCCACATAGGGTGGCCCCTATATTGGAGTGGCTGCACCCCTCGCATAATGCACGTGGCCATGACTCCAATCATGGTCAATCCGGAATGGGCCAGTAACCTAATCCGACCCATCAGATAATGGACGCTCATGTCATCTTCCCGTTGAGGGATCCGTGGGCGCCAACTCAGGCATTTCTTCAAGGGAGCATTGTTGAACTCCGGGAGGCCGATCCGGACTGGATCCGGCAGAGGGGCGTCCTCCATGTAGAACCATTCCGAAGGCCAGTCTTCGGACGCCTTCTTCGGGGTGCCGGATAGATATCTGGTCGGCGATCGCCATATTTGGCTCCGCCCACTTGGTATATCGACCCCTCATGAGAACGGGTACGAGACAAAACAATCTCTTCCACAGGGCAAAATAGGGCTCGATGCCCAAGAACAGCCTCGCAAAAGCTACGAAGCCCGCGATGTGCAAAATGGAGGCGGGCGTGAGGTGGTGAAGTTGGAGTCCGTAGAACTCTAGGAGCCCCTGAGAAAGCGGATGTATGGGGAAACTGAGTCCCTTATTAGATAGTGGACAAAGCATACCGCTCCCTTTGGAAGGGTTGGGGACGCTCTCCGCCTGCTTCCCACCCTTGTAGGTGGCCAGTCCGCTCGAACCGAACCATGAAAGCTGGAGGAAGATATCCCTCGGTTTGAAGCACCACTAGCTCAGTCAGTGTGGGAATCGAGCATCTCCCCAATCTCCCCGGCTTAGGGCTGGGAGGCGCGAGAGGAGGAGCAGCGTCGGCTATCCATGATGGGATGGATTTTTTGTCGAGGCGCTTGATGAGAACTTATGGATGGAGGATGGTGTGAGCTGGATCTAGATCCTCGCCTCTCTTGTAGGCGGCCTGCTCGCACGACTAGGGGGTAAAATGTAAAATTATCCCAGCCTTTCGATTCATTTACGACAAGTGGAAGAAGACCATTATTCGGGCGTAGAAGCCAAGGAGCGCAACATTTATAAAGAAGCCGGACACTATTCGACGGGAACATGAAGACTGAAGGAGAACCCTCCTTGCAATGCGAAAGACAACATACTGCGCGGACTAAATGCGTCGTCATTGAAGCCTGGTTAGGGAGCTCTTGAGGGAGTTCGGACTAGGGGTGTCCGGATAGCGAACTATCATCATCGGCCGGACTCCAAGACTATGAAGATAGAAGATTGAAGACTTCGGTCCCGTGTCAGGATGGGACTTTCCTTGGCGTGGAAGGCAAGCTTGGCGATACTTGACGGATATGTAGATCTCCTACCATTGTAACCGACTACATGTAACCCTAACCCTATCCTAAGGTGTCTATATAAACCGGAGGGTTTTAGTCCGTAGGGACTAACAACAATCATACCATAGGCTAGCTTCTAGGGTTTAGTCTCTTTGATCTCGTGGTAGATCTACTCTTGTAACACATATCATCAATATTAATCCTAGCAGACGAGGGTTTTACCTCCATCAAGAGGGCCCGAACTGGGTAAAACATCGTGTCCCTTTTCTCCCGCTACCATCCGCCTAGACGCACAGCCGGGACCCCCTACCGAGATCCGCGGTTTTGACACCGGCAGTGACCTTTTCAGAAAAAGCTCGCGGACCGCGGTCCGGAGAGGTTGTTAATCGAGCCTCCGCCACCAGTGCTCCAACGCCAGTCCGGAGGAGGCTAACACAAGGCAAGGTCGGATGCTCCTCCAACGGAGGATGCCGACAGGCTGTCCGCCACCAGGTCTGAGGTGGAGAGCGCCATGAATGACAGGCGCCGCTGGACAGTTCTTCGTGACGCGTGTTTCTCCCCAGAGGCGTTGAATACCTTTAATTGAGATGTGCACCTCGTGCGCTCAAGATAGTCTAGCCAGAGCCACTGGGCAAAGATGTGAAAGACATACAGTGAGAAATTTTGACAGTTATATATGCCAGTAGCCCCCGAGACATACTGATTTAAGGATCATTTGTTATGCAGGATCTTACAGAAAAGAATACCCAACTGTCCCAGGAGCTTCAAGAGTGCAAGGCCCAACTTGAGGCCGCACTAGCCGCGGAGAGGGAAGCCATAGAGACCCCCTCTGGTAATATATGCTTCTAAAGAGAAGTAATTTGCTAAATGCGGCGTGTGTATAAGTCTGACAATAATATTGCAGATGGCGCTGGACTAGATCCGGACAAGCAATAGCTTCTGCGCTGGTTAAAAGCCGGCGAGAAAGTGCTTACAAGGGTGCGGCAAGAGAAAAATAACCTCCAAGATGCCAACACCCAGCTGGGCGAGGAACTAAAAGATGTTCATGCCCAGCTATCTGACTCCGTGAAGGAGAATCGGCTGCTTCGTCGCGGCATTTATAGTAAGTGCTTGAGCGAACTTATGAAAATACGAGTTCGGCGAGGAAGTCCATTAATGTAAATATGTCTCAGAGGTATGCTCACAGTCGTCCCTGCGAGGAAATGCCCGGGTTCGACGGGTGACCTACTTCGAAGCTGTTGCAACTTCATACCTAACGAGTTGGCAGGTGATGAGAGGCGTCGCCTGTGCCTTGTGGCCATCCATCTCCCTACCAAGGCCTTGGAGAGCTTGGCAGAGAAGCTTCAGGAGCCCAGCGCTCCTGGCTTATTGAAGATATCGGCCTACCGTCAAGGCGCTGGGAGGCACAGGGCCATGGTGAAGACGCGGTACACGAAGGCTGACCCAAACCACATGGCGAGGTCGGACCTATGGGGCCCGATGGGAAGGAGATCCTCGTGAGCTTAGTGTATGGCCAAGTAGAGTTGGCCGCAAAGTATTCGAGTGGGACTGTAAACTAGAGAGCCTATTAGATGGTATTGAGGAGGAATACAATCAACAATTTGACTATGTAATTTAAAATGAATGTAAAAATGCCTTCTAGCCGGATTGTAGATCGCTTGTCGAAGCGGACCTTTTCACTTCAACTTTGGGACCCGATACCGAGTGTGTCCGAATACCCTAACGGTTATATAAAAACCGGGGCATGCATCGAGACCAGGCGTAGGGGTCATTAGTGCTTTATCAGACAAGTGCCCAACTAGTTATGTTATATTACATGGTTAGTAAGAAACATCTTCCAGGGAGAATAGTTCCGTTAGGGGTTCCTTTCTCGGGAGGCATGCCCAAAGTGCATGTACGGACTGCAAAAGCAGAAAGCATCTGGGGCAGATAAATAAATAGGTAAGAAATCGTCTTTTAGTTCACCGACCCGAATATTCCCTTAAGGCGCTAGCTTTCGGCTTCACCAGTCATCGAGGTACACATCCAAGCTAACCCAGCAATAACAATCGCAGAGGTGCTCCTTTACCACCCTAGCCAACAATCGGGAGCGTGGGGTAAGCAGGGCACAGAGCCAGTGCAACCTAGCTTGGCCAAAACTTAAGTCATATTGATGCATATAATGGTGAATAAAAGGTAGATGTGGAAGTGTGACACATGTGTTGGGCATAAAGCCCGTATGAATAAGCATTAAAAGAAGCCCGAGAATTATAATGAGTGCGAGTAGCACGTCAAGTGTGTGCGAACAATGCGCAGACGAGCCTCCAAAGGCTTTAAGAAAAAAGGAGGGAGAAGGAGAGAAATAAAAGACAGCTAAAGTAGAAAATGTAGACGGAGGAAGGAGACAAACTCAGAGTCCGGCGCTAGGCGTAGAATCTTTGGAGACGGGCTGCGTTCCATGGGTTTGGCTCGAGTCGATTATCCGATGCGTTTCGCAGACGGTACGCTCCGCCGGTCAGGACTTGGTCGATGATGAAGGGACCTTCCCATTTGGGCTTGAGTTTGTCCTTTTTTTGTCCGCACGTGAGAACTAGTTTGCCAACATTGTAAGTTTTGGCCCGTACTTCTCGCTTTGATATCTTCGAGCTCATTGTTGATAGAATGCGGAACGAGCTTTTGCCACGTCGCGCTCCTCCTCTAAGACGCCCAAACTGTCCCGCCGATCCAGCTCGGCTTCTCTTTCTTCGTACATGCGCACGCCGAGGTGAGTCATGAATTATGTCATGCAGGCAAAACTGCCTGCGCCGTGCATACCATAAAAAATGGTGTGAATCCGGTAGTGCGATTCGGGCGTGGTCCGCAGCCCCAGTAGTACGGAGTCGAGCTCCTCTACCCAAAGGCGTGTTAGATTCCTTGAGGGACCGCACTAGTCTGGGTTTAATGCCGCTCATGATTAGACCATTTGCTCGCTCGACTTGACCGTTTGTTTGGGGGTGATAGACTGAAGCGTAGTCGAGCTTGATGCCCATGTTTTTGCACTAGAGTTTAACCTCGTCGGCCGTGAAGTTTGTGCCGTTATTAGTGATGATGCTATGGGGGATGCCTTAACGGTGTACTACCCCTGATATGAAGTCTATCACGGGTCCGGATTCGGCCGTCTTAACTGGCTTGGCCTCTATCCGTTTGGTGAATTTATCCACCATGACCAATAGGTATTTTTGCTTGTGGGTTCCTCCTTTAAGGGGTCCAACCATGTCAAGCCCCTGCACTACGAATGGCCGTGTGATAGGTATAGTTTTGAGGGCGTGGGTGGCATGTGGCTTTGATTAGCAAAGAGTCGACAACCGACGCATCGTTGGACTAAGTCTTGAGCATCTGCCTGTGCCGTCGGCCAATAAAATCTCAGACGGAAGGCCTTGCCTACAAGGGCCCGAAGGCAAGGCGTGGTGCCCACCGAGTCCGCAGAGACTTAATTTCAGCCTAAGATTTCGTGACTTCCTCTTCGGATATACACCTTTGAAGGACTCCGGTTGTGCTTTTCTTATAAAGCTCTCCCTCATGGACCTTATAGGCTTTAGATCGCCGGACTATGCAGCGGGCCTCGTTTTGGTCCTCGGGAAGTTCCTGCCTAGTTAAGTAGGCTAGGAATGGTTCCGTCCACGGGGAAATGACTGCCATTATTTCGTGGGCTGATTGTGTTATTTCATTGGCAGAACCACCGATTGTGTCAGAATGTTCGGTATCGGGCGGTGCGGTTGGGTCCGGATTGTTGTTTCCGGACTCCCCTTCCCATAGTATGGATGGCTTGAAAAGCCGCTCCAGGAAGATGTTGGGAGGGACGGCATCGCGCTTTGCGCCGATGCGTGCCAATACGTCCGCGGCCTGGTTATTATCCCGAGCTATATGGTGAAATTCGAGCCCTTCGAACCGAGCTGACATTTTTAGGACGGAGTTATGGTAAGCTGCCATTTTCGGATCCTTAGCATCGAAGTCTCCATTTATTTGGGATATTGTGAGGTTCGAATCCCCACGCACCTCTAGGCGTTTAATGCCCATGGAGACCGCCATCCGGAGGCCATGTAGAAGGGCCTCGTATTCAGCTGCGTTGTTGGAGTCCGTGTACATTATCTGGAGTACGTATTGGACTGTGTCTCCGGTTGGGGACGTCGGGACGACGCCAGCCCCCAGGCCGGCCAACATTTTGGAGCCGTCGAAGTGCATGATCCAATTGGAATATGCGCCGTACTTTTTAGGGAGTTCGGCTTCAGTCCATTCGGCGACGAAATCAGCCAAAACTTGCGACTTGATAGCTCGCCGTGGTTTATAGGTTATGTCAAATGGGAGGAGCTCGATGGCCCATTTTGCAATCCGGCCCGTTGCGTCGCGGTTGTTTATAATGTCATTAAGAGGTACTTCGGAGGCTACTGTTATCGAACACTCTTGAAAGTAGTGTCGCAGCTTCCGGGATGCCATGAACACCGCGTATGCTATCTTTTGATAATGTGGATACCGGGACTTGCATGGAGTTAGGACAGTGGACACGTAGTAAACTGGTTTTTGAAGGGGGAACTTGTGTCCGTCCGTTTCTCGTTCGACGACGAGCACCGCGCTTACACCTTGATGTGTTGCCGCGATATATAGTAACATTGGTTCGCCCATGTTGGGAGCGGCCAGGACTGGATTTGTTGCCAATATGGTTTTTATTTCTTCGAGTCCGGCCATGGCGGCATCTGTCCACTCGAAGTGTTCGGTGCGCCAGAGGAGGCGATAAAGGGGTAATGCCTTTTCTCCCAAGCAGGAGATAAAGCGGCTTAGAGCCGCCACACATCCAGTCAATTTTTGTATTTGTTTGAGGTCTTTTGGGATATCCAATTGTGACAGAGCTCGGATCTTGGCTGGGTTTGCTTCAATTCCTCTACCGGATACAATGAAGCCCAAGAGCTTTCCGGCTGGTACGCCGAAGACGCATTTTTCCGGATTCAGCTTAATGTCGTATATTCGGAGATTGTCGAATGTGAGCCTCAAGTCGTCTACTAGAGTTTCGACATGCTTGGATTTGACGACCACATCATCTACGTATGCCTCCACTGTTTTGCCGATCTGGTTTGCGGACACATGTACGAATCATGCGCCGATATGTTGCGCCGGGCGTGTTTTAGCCCGAAGGGCATTGTGTTGAAGCAGAATGGGCCGTATGGAGTGATGAATGCCGTTGCGGCTTGGTCTGGCTCTGCCATCTTAATTTGGTGGTAGCCGGAGTATGCGTCGAGGAAGCACGATGAGTCGTGCCCTGTAGTAGTGTCGATAATTTGATCGATGCAGGGGAGGGGGAAGGGATCCTTTGGGCAAGCCTTGTTAAGGTCCTTGAAGTCGACACATAGGCGCCAGGATTTTTCCTTCTTTGGCACCATCACCAGGTTTGCTAGCTAGTCCTGATGTTTTATATCTCTGATGAATCCGGCTTCCAATAGTTTCGCTAGCTCCTCTCCCATTGCCTCCTCTCTCTTGGGTTCGGAAAATCGCCAAGAGCCTGCTTTGGTAGCTTGAATCCTTTTAGGATATTTAGGTTGTGCTTTCGGCTAGCCGGCATGGGATTCTCGGCATGTCTCAAGGGTGCCAGCAAAATGTTCAAATTTTCCCGTAGGGAATTCTCGTAGTGCTGGCGTCTACATCGTGGTTTAACCGTGCCCCAATGGAGGCCGTCTTTGTAGGGTCCGTTGGATGGACTTGGAATTTGACTATTTCGTCCGCTGGTTTAAAAGAGGTGGACTTGGATCTCTTATCGAGTATCACATCGTCCCTGTTCACCGTGGAGCGCAGCGCGGTGAGTTCCTCGGCCGCTAGGGCTTCGGATAGTGCCTCGAGGGCTAGTGCAGCTGTCTTATTTTCGGCGCGGAGTGCTATGTCAGGATCAATGGCAAGAGTGATGATTCCTATGGGCCCGGGCATTTTGAGCTTCATGTACCCGTAATGGGGTATAGCTTGAAAAATTGTGAATGCCTCTCGCCCTAATAAAGCGTGATATCCGCTGCTGAACGGGGCCACTTGGAACGTGACCTCTTCGGACCAGTAATTGTCAGCGGGCGAAATAACACCACATCCAAGCAGGTGATTTTTCCTGCAAAGATGCTTCCCGACTAGGGATTATTCCTCTAAAGGTTGTGCCGCTTCATCAATGCGGCTCCAGTCTATTTCCATTTTTCAAGTGTTTCCTCGTAAATAAGGTTTAATCCTCTTTGCTGCCGCCCATGAGTACCTTTTGTAACACGAAGCCGGGCCCACTATTGGACCGAGGACCAATGCGGCTGGTGCTCGGCTGTTCGAATTTAGGTTCACATCGGCGTTAAAGGTAATAGCCGTGGTCATTCCATGGATTTATTGTTGCTACTTGGTAGACTTCGCAAGGCTGCCGAGTGTTCGCTTTCCGCATATTATTTGATGCGAAAGTCTCAAGACCATTAATACCGTGACATCGGTGTTGCTGGGCTGGTTCATCGGAGCTAGAAGCTCTTCGCCACTTTTGGCCACTCCGCCAGAGTTTCCAACATGCTCGAAGGCTATGAGTTGGGGTGGCGCCCTGCATTTACTATGAATTTTGCGTAGGTCCATTGAGCCATCCCTCCAAAGACGGTTCCGCATCTTTAGGGTTTTTTGCTTTACGGTATTTAACCTGTGTGCCCGTGATGATGCACCTTTTATTTCGGACTAGGGTTGTATTCGGGTCGGATTATCCCAAAATTTGGTTTCGGTTTTCCAGCGCTCTCCATCGCACAAGATTTCAGATTATGGACGCCAAGTCGGCAAATCGTGTAATTTCCACGACGACTTATGGCGTTTAGGATTCCCTTGTCCGTGCAATTATTGCGTAAAAGTGAAATTGCGTTTTCCTCGCGGCATTCTTTATCCCGCCCATAACCGTGGAGGAATCGCCCAAAGAATGGTGTACTGCTTTTAGTGGGCTCTAGCTGGATTTGGGATAGATCGCTTATGTTTGGGTATGGTGGAATTAAATTGAACCCGTCCAATCTAAGACTCAAGGGCGAAAAAGTTTCAACTTGGAAGCGTGGGTTTTTGGATATTGTCCAATGAATCCAGCCCGCTTATCCTGACTTTAGGTTCAGGACTTGATCGACGTCCCGCCCCTCCGCGGAATCCGCATGGAGGGGTCAGAATCCGGACATAGCTAGTCCTTAATATAGAAGAAGGGTCGTCAGATTGTTCCTCTACCACAAAGAACGCAGGGTAGCCCGGGAGAGTTGATCTCTCTCATCGTTTTAGGCCCAATCTGATCGTAGTGCAGAGCGACTCCTAGGATGCGCGGCGCGATCCAAGAGCTCGCTTAAGGAGGAGGGCTCCATCGGATCTAGCTGCTCGGCGAAGTTCCGAGTTAACGTGAAGATTGCTTTCGGCGACCAGAGAAGTCATCATCGCGCTGCGGCTTAACAAAGCGTCATAAGAAAACCGCCTAGTCAGAGAGTTTGGCCGATGGCCAAAGCTCCTTTGGCAACGGTGCCGTCTTTAAATACGGGACGAGGCATCCTTCCTGATGGCGATGGCACAGAGGAACTCTCAATGAAAGCACCAATGTCGGTGTCAAAACCGGCGGATCTCGGGTAGGGGTCCCGAATTGCGCCTCAGCGGATGGTAACAGAGACAAGGGACACGATGTTTTTACCTGTGTTGGGCCCTCTCGGTGGAGGTAAAACCCTACTCCCCGCTTGATTAATATTGATGATATGGGTAGTACAAGAGTAGATCTACCACGAGATCAGAGAGGCTAAACCCTAGAAGCTAGCCTATGGTATGATTGTTGTTCGTCCTACGGACTAACACCCTCCGGTTTATATAGGCACCGGAGAGGGCTAGGTTACACAGAGTCAGTTACAATGGTAGGAGATCTACATATCCGTATCGCCAAGCTTGCCTTCCATGCCAAGGAAAGTCCCATCCGGACACGGGACAGAGTCTTCAATCTTGCATGTTCATAGTCTAGGAGTCCGGCCAAAGATGATAGTTCGGCTATCCGGACACCCCCTAGTCCAGGACTCCCTCACATTGCGTTGTTCATCTCATCAAGTGCAATCCCATCTTGCGAAGTTCATGTTCTATTCCTTCCTTTTTCAGCCGGAGTGCTGCCTAAGTTCTGCCATTCTGATTCCTTTTCCTATCTTGTTCTAATCGGAGTGGTTTCAGAATCTATCTTTTACTTGAGCTTTTCATTCTCTTCATATTTGCCGTTCATCTTTTCTACCCGAGTGCTCTCGACTTTGTTCATCTTTTCTCGTGCGTTCTTACTTCACCTCATCCTATTTCTCTTCCATCTCGTTCCTAAGATCTCAGGACGAGATCTCTTGTTAGTGGAGGAGAGTTGTAACGCCCCGAGTCCGATGCGCCAGGTGTCTTCTAGTTATTCGCTGTCGTTGTCATGTCATTTGCTTGTGTGTTGCATTTTGCCATGTCATCATCTGCATTTCATCTGCATGTTTTTCAAAACTTGCATCCGTTCGGGTTTCCCCTGCCTTCTCTCGTTGTCTGCTCGAGCCCAACCACACTCAAGACGCGTCTCTGGCCGCTTCCTCTCAGGTCCTTGTTTCGTGAGCGGGAGAAAAATGTTCTTGGAATGGGCCAAGATTTGCCGAGTGGCCTTGGTATATCACCGATAGACCGCCCGTCAAATTCCGTTCCATTTGGAGGTCGTTTGATGCCCCAACGGTTAACCAAGCTAACCGAAACCCCTTTTGTCTTGCAGCCCAACACCCCTCCAAATCAGCCCACTAACCCAGCAAAACCTCCTCCATGCTCGACGTCGTTGAATGACGATCGTGTGGGCGAAAACCGCTCCCCATTTGGACTCCCCTAGCTCCCCCTACCTATATAAAAGCCTCTCTCCCCAAAATTTCAGCAAACCCTAGCCTCCTTCCTTCTCCCGCCGCCGGACGCGTCCATCCCGCCACCGGACATGTCCACCACCGTCCCCGCAACCAACTAGCGCCGGCCACGTCACCTCCCTGCTTCCTCACGAGCCCACAGAGCTCCATCCGCGCCTGGGCCAGCCAGCCATGAGGCCCTGCTTCGCCCGAGCTGCCGCTTTCTCCGCGCCACACAGAAGCCTCCAAGGCCGACCTGATGCACCGCCCACGGCGCCAAGATGCTCAAGGCCTCCGCCGCCATCGACCTCCATCCGGCACCCGCGCCCCCTCCGCCTCGTTTCTACGCCGCCCAGCTCCCGCGTTGCCTCGCGCCCACCGAGTCCGCCACAATCCGTCGCCTCGGCGGGGTCCACGTAGCTCGTCGCCCCATGGAGCCACCGCCGGAGCTCGCTGCCTCCGCCACCTCAACCTTGCCTCGCCGCCCGGATCTCGACGTCAGGCGCCTCCCGATCGCCGCCCGGCCATCTCTAAAGGCCTCGGCGACCTCGAGCCGCAACGCCCGGCCTCCTCACGGATCCGGCCTCCACCGCCTCGAACCTATGTCTATGTTATTACTATTATTAGCTTCATAATTATGCCATCTTACTGTTAGTTGATTCACATGCCATGAAATGCTCTGTAATGAGATGTACAAGCTCACCAACATGCCTGCTTATCGTTGTTTCTGCCATGTACTGTTATTTTCACTAGGTCTGAATCTGTCATATCATTTGCCATGTTTGCATGGATGCTACCATATTTTCTGTTGATCTTTGGAATAAGTTCAGTAAGGGAGTTTTGTTAATTGCTTTTAGTAATAGCATGCCATGCCTTTGTTTGCCATGATAAGTTCTTGTAGCATGTTATTTGATAGCTCTAAACATTGCAACCTGATGTTATTTCTGCCATGTCCAGTGATTTCTGCCAAGTCTGTGAAATTGTTATTATTTACAATCTTGCCATGTTCTTTTTAGCATGTTCTATTGATTTCTGCAGATAGCTCAGTGTTCATGTTTTGTCATGCTTTACCTATATATCATGTCCATGTGTTTTGTTTGCATGTTGAGGTGCTGTAGCATATTGTTTTGATGCTTGCTAGATGCCTAGTTGCTGTTTAAGACAGCGTATCCTTTAAACTTGTTTCATGTGTATGTGTTGAACCGTTGCTCCGTTTGAGTGTGTTTTATATGAAACTTGCTTAATTCTGCATATAGTTTCATGTTACCTTATTGCATCCATGTTTTAAATGTGTTTTCTTGATGTTTGTATGCATTTTGCATCAATGCCATGTTTAACTTGTTTTGCTCATATCTTCTAGGCCGTAGCTCCGAACTAAAGGAACTTGCTCATATCATCTTGGTGCATCTTAACTTGCTGTTTAGCAACTTGAACATAAGGTTTATTCAGATCTGGACCAATTTCGAAATTTTGATATGAGGACTTACCGGAATTGTTACATGTTGTTTCCGGCCTCATTTAAACTTGCTTTGATGTGTTGTTCTTGTTTGCATCATCTCTTGCCATGAGTAGCCTCATCTAGCCTTGTCATGCATCATATTTGGTTGTGCATCATGTCATGTTTATGCGTTGTGTGTTTACCATGTGGTTTGCTCCTTTTCAGTTGTGCTTCTTCTCGATAGTTCATGTTTCGTTGCGACCGTGAGGATTCGTTCGACTACGCTTGGTCCGTCTTCGTCCGTTCGTCTTCTTCATGGAATCGTTCTTCTTCCTTGCGGGATTTCAGGAAAGATGACCGTTACTCTGGATCTCACCACTATCATTGCTATGCTAGTTGCTTCGTTCTATCCCTATGCTGTGCTACCTATCACTTGCTCTTCAAGCCTCCCAAATTACCATGTCAGCCTCTAACCTTTTCACCCTTCCTAGCAAACCGTTGCTTGGCTATGTTACCGCTTTGCTCAGCCCCTCTTATAGCATTGTTAGTTGTAGGTGAAGTCGAAGATTGCTCCATGATGGACATGATTATGTTGGGATATCACAATATCTCTTATTTAATTAATGCATCTATATACTTGGTAAAGGGTGGAAGGCTCGGCCTTATGCCTGGTGTTTTGTTCCACTCTTGTCACTTAGTTTCCGTCATACCGGTGTTATGTTCCTTGATTTTATGCCCCTAACACTAAGGAGCAAGATGGGACCCTCTTGACAGTTCGCTTTGAATAAAACTCTTCCAGCAAGGCCCAACATTGGTTTTACATTTGCCTATCACCTATTTCTTTTCCCTAGGGAGTCGCCCTCCCGAGGGTCATCTTTATTTAGCCGGGCCAAGGTTTTCTGGAGAGTTAGTCCAACCTTGAGCCACTTGCGGTGCCACCCCTTCTTCCGGGGTCTTGTGTTGCCGTACATAGTGTTCATCCGGTCGTGGCCTGAGACGAGATATGCACGGCTACTATCAGGGTGTCGGCACGCCGGGAGGTCTTGCTGGACTTGTTTTACCATTGTCGAAATGTCTTGTGCACCGGGATTCCGAGTCTGATCGGGTGTCCCGCGATGGAGGATTGTCTCCGCGGATCGTGAGCTTGTCATGGGCTAAGTTGGGACACCCCTGCAGGTTATTATCTTTCGAAAGTCATGCCCACAGTTATGTGGTAGATGGGAATTTGTTAACATCCGGTTGTAGAGAACTTGACACTTGACTTAATTAGAACGCATCAACCGCGTGTGTAGCCGTGATGGTCTCTTATTGGCGGAGGCCAGGAAGTGAACGCGGTTTTGGGTTATGTATGAACGTAAGTAGTTTCAGGATCACTTCTTGATCACTTATAGCGTCTCGACCGTTCCGTTTGCTTCTCTTCTCGCTCTTATTTGCGTATGTTAGCCACCATACATGCTTAGTGACTGCTTCAACCTCACCACTTATCCTATTCCATACCCATTAAGCTTTGCTAGTCTTGATACCCATGGTAATGGGATTGCTGAGTCCTCGTGGCTCACAGATTATTACAACAACAGTTCCAGGTGTAGGTATTGTGGTGATCAGGATGCGAGAGCGACGTTACTTGTTTTGGAGTTCTTCTTCTGCTTCTTCTTCTTCGATCAGGGGATAGGTTCCAGGTCGGCAGCCTGGGCTAGCAGGGTGGATGTCGTTTGAGTTTCTGTTTGTGTTTCATCCGTAGACGGATGATGCTCTTGTGTATGATGTTGTTGTATTCGCGTGGCATTGTATGCCTCTTGTATGTATCCCCAACTATTATGTAATAGTACGTTGTAATGATATCCACCTTGCAAAATCGTGTCCAATATGCGCTTCTATCCTTGGTGGGACCTTCGAGTTCCTTTAGGATAGGGTCGCATATTGGGCGTGACACTTTCCTCTTCAAGGTAAAACCAACTCAAGCTCAAAAAAGTACCAATGAAGTGTTCAAAGATTGAGAAGGCGTCGATATGAGGAGAATAAGGAGAGGTAGGAGTTCAAGCTTGGGGATGCGCAAGGCACCTCAAGTAAATATTCAAGGAGACTCAAGCATCTAAGCTTGGGGATGCCCCAGAAGGCATCCCCTCTTTCTTCGACAATTATCGGTATGTTTCGGTTTTTGTTTTGTTCACATGATATGCGCAAATTCTTGGAGCATCATTTGTGTTTATTTTTCCCTTTTCTTTTATGCACCATGCTGATATGGGATAGTCCATGGTTGATCTATAGAATTCTTCATGCACTTCACTTATATCTTTTGAGTATGGTTTTATAGAATGCTTCATGTGATTCACTTATATTGTAACGCCAGGATAATCAAGCTACAGTAATCCCCTACTAATGATGCCAAGTCATCACTGTTACTGTTGCTAATCTCACTTTGATTCAAAACCAATTCAAATTCAATTTTAAAATAAAGTCAAATAAATTATTTCTCCGAACAGCAAAACAAAAATGTTCGCTGCGTTGCAAATATTCACTAACTAAATGTCATGAGTGATTCAACATCATTTGAGATAGCTAATTTCCCCTGGGAATTAAAGCAGTTCCAAATCAGCATTTTTAAATGCTTTTCCATTTGTGAAAAATCCAAATCAATTCAAACTCCTCCCAAACTTTTTGTGGCAGGTGCCAAATATTGTAACATATTTATTTGGCCAAGTCCCACATTTTACAGAACTCCTTTTGGAAGCTCATATATTGCATAGCATTTTTTCTGTAAATAAGAAAAGAGCAAAAGAAAGGAAAAAGGAAAAGTAGAGGGGAGACAAAGCCCCTGCCCCACTTGGGCTTCGGCCCACCCGAGCTAGTTGGCCCAGCTAGGCCGGCCCACGCCCCCCTCCTGGGTCGCTCCTTCCCCCTCCCTGTTCCTCCGACCGTGCCCGCGGTCGCCGCCGAACCCACCTCACCGACCACGCCGCTACAGGCGCCGCGGGGAGGATAAGGACACCAGCGTCGGCACCCTGGCTTCCGTAGACATCTTTTCCCCCTCACCCACTTGCCCCTTCTCCCTCTCCATCTCCTTCATTTTGGAGAGGAGGCCGACGCTGATCAGTGTCAGGCTCGCCTTCGCCCCTCGCATGCCTTTGAGCCCCGTTTACCACGCCCCCGTGTCCCTCATCTCTGTTGTCGTCATCTTCCTTGTCCCCGTCAAAGAGTGTGAGCCGGGAGCCACCATAGCGAGCTCGGTGAGCTCGTCT
This sequence comes from Aegilops bicornis, assembly GCA_021605145.1. Taxonomy (NCBI): domain Eukaryota; kingdom Viridiplantae; phylum Streptophyta; class Magnoliopsida; order Poales; family Poaceae; genus Aegilops; species Aegilops bicornis. Next base: position 150,272,614 of record CM038670.1, on the reverse strand, counting down.
TCATCCATGGATCGCCGTATGCCGCTGCCGTCGATTCGCCGTCACTACTGCTACTAAGCTTACACCGGGCCACCTTGTGCCTCCCCGGTGAGCTCCTCTTCCTTCTCCCTTTCGTTGCTGACTCTGACGCGCCCCCTAGCTGCTATCCCCACGCACGCCCGAACGGAGCGCCGCAAAGTGTTGGAAATATGCCCTAGAGGCAATAATAAAAGGATTATTATTATATTTCCTTGTTCATGATAATTGTCTTTTATTCATGCTATAATTGTATTATCCGGAAATCGTAATACACGTGTGAATACATAGACCACAATATATCCCTAGTGAGCCTCTAGTTGACTAGCTCGTTGATCAATAGATAGTCATGGTTTCGACTATGGACATTGGATGTCGTTGATAACGGGATCACATCATTAGGAGGATGATGTGATGGACAAGACCCAATCCTAAGCATAGCACAAGATCGTGTAGTTCGCTTTGCTAGAGCTTTTCCAATGTCAAGTATCTCTTCCTTAGACCATGAGATCGGTGTAACTCCCGGATACCGTAGGAGTGCTTTGGGTGTACCAAACGCCACAACGTGAATCGGGTGACTATAAAGGTACACTACATGTATCTCCGAAAGTGTCTCAGGTTGATACACGGATCGAGATCGGGATTTGTCACTCCGTATAACCGAGAGGTATCACTGGGCCCACTCGGTAGTGCATCATCATAATGAGCTCAAAGTGACCAAGTTTCCGGTCACGGGATCATGTATTACAAGATGAGTAAAGTGACTTGCCGGTAACGAGACTGAACGAGGTATTGGGATACCGACGATCGAGTCTCGGGCAAGTAACATACCGTCTGACAAAGGGAATAGTATATGGGGTTGCTTGAATCCTCGACATCGTGGTTCATCCGATGAGATCATCGAGGAGTATGTGGGAGCCAACATGGGTATCCAGATCCCGCTGTTGGTTATTAACCCGAGAGCTGTCTCGGTCATGTCTACATGTCTCTCGAACCCGTAGGGTCTACACACTTAAGGTTCGGTGACGCTAGCGTTATTAGGAAGACTTGTATGTGATTACCGAATGTTGTTCGGAGTCCCGGATGAGATCTCGGACGTCACGAGGAGTTCGGAATAGTCCTGGAGGTAAAGATTTATATATGGGAAGTCATCATACGGTCACCGGAAAGGTTCGGGGCATATCGGTATTGCACGGGGCCACCGGAGGGGTTCCGGGGTCCACCAGAGGGGCCACCTCTCGGGAGGGCCTTATGGGCTGTATGAGGAAGGGATCCAGCCCAAAGTGGGCTGGGCGCCCACTCCCCTAGGGCCCATGCGCCTAGGGGTTGGGGGAAACCCCGAGGGGGCGCCTTGCTTGGGGGCAAGCCCTCCCTTGTCACGCCGCCCCTCTAGATCCCATCTAGAGGGGCCGCCCCTTCTCCCTTCCCCTATAAATAGAGGGGCGAGGGAGGCTGCAACACACTTCAAGGCGCAGCCCCTCCCTCCCAACACCTCTCCTCCTCCGCTGAGTGCTTGGCGAAGCCCTCGCCGGAGATGCTACCTCTCCACCATCATCACGCCCATCGTGCTTCTTTGGAGCCATCTTCCTCAACCTCTCCTTCCCCTTGCTGGATCAAGGAGGAGACGTCATCCGCCCGCACGCGTGTGTAGAACGCGGAGGTGCCGGCCGTTAGGCTCGAGGATCTCCGGTGATAGGATCACGACGAGAACGACTACTTCAACCCCGTTCTTTTGAACGCTTCCGCTCGCGATCCACAAAGTGGTATGTAGATGCAATATCTCTCCCATGACTCGTTGCTTAGATGAACTCATAGATGGATCATGGTGCAACCGTAGGAAAAATTTTATTTTCTGCAACGCTCCCCAACAAAGGGCATCATGAGCTAGGTCTATGCGTAGTTATCTATTGCACGAGTAGAACACAATTGTGTTGTGGGCGTAGATCTTGTCAACTTGCTTGCCGCTACTAGTCTTATCTTGCTTCAGCGGTATTGTGGGATGAAGCGGCCCGGACCAACCTTACACGACGCCACGTGAGACCGGTTCCACCGATCGACATGCACTAGTTGCATAAGGTGGTCGGGCGGGTGTCTGCCTCTCCCACTTTAGTTGGAGCGGATTCAATGAAAAGGGTCCTTATGAAGGGTAAATAGAAGTTGACAAAATCACGTTGTGGTTATTCAGAGGTAAGAAAACGCTCGGCTAGAACCCAATTGCAGCCACGTAAAAGATGCAACAACAATTAGAGGACGCCTAACTTGTTTTTTGCAAAGAATTGTCATGTGATGTGATATGGCTAGAAGTTGTGATGAATGATGAATGATATATTGTGATGTATGAGATCATGTTCTTGTAATAGGAATCACGACTTGCATGTCGATGAGTATGACAACCGGCAGGAGCCATAGGAGTTGTCTTTATTTTTGTATGACCTGCGTGTCATTGAAGAACGCCATGTAAAATTACTTTACTTTATTGCTAAACGTGTTAGCCATAGAAGTAGAAGTAGTCGTTGGCGTGACAACTTCATGAAGACACGATGATGGAGACCATGATGATGGAGATCATGGTGTCATGCCGGTGACGAAGATGATCATGGAGCCTCAAGATGGAGACCGAAGGAGCTATATGGATATTGGCCATATCATGTCACTACTATATATAATTGCATGTGATGTTTATTATGTTTATGCATCTTGTTTACTTAGAACGACGGTAGTAAATAAGATGATCCCTTATAATAATTTCAAGAAAGTGTTCCCCTAGCGTGCACCGTTGCTAAAGTTAAATGCTTCAAGCACCACGTGATGATCGGGTGTGATAGATCTCACGCTCACATACAACGGATGTAAGACAGATTTACACATGCGTAACACTTAGGGTTAACTTGACGAGCCTAGCATGTACAGACATGGCCTCAGAACACAAGAGACCGAAAGGTCGAACACGAGTCGTCTGGAAGATACGATTAACATGGAGATGTTCACCGACGATGACTAGTCCGTCTCACGTGATGATCGGACTCGGCTTAGTCGACTCGGATCGTGTAACACTTAGATGACTAGAGGGATATCAGATCTGAGTGGGAGTTCATTAAATAATTTGATTAGATGAACTTAATTATCATGAACTTAGTCTAAAACTTTTGCAAAATATGTCTTGTAGATCAAATGGCCAACGCTCATGTCAACATGAACTTCAACGCTGCTCCTAGAGAAAATCAAGCTCAAAAGATGATGGCAAGAACTATTCGGACTGGGTCCGGAAACCCGAGGATCATCCTCATAGCAGCCAAGAAACAATATGTCCTAGAAGCACCGCTAGGTGATGCACCCATCCCAGAGAACCAAGACATTATGAATGCTTGGCAGTCTCGCGGTCTTGATGATTACTCCCTCGTTCAAGGCGGCATGCTTATACCTTAGAACCGGGCTCCAAAAGCGCTTTTGAGCAACACGGAGCATATGAGATGTTCGAGGAGCTGAAAATGGTTTTCCAAGCTCATGCCCTAAGTCGAGATATGAAGTCTCCGACAAGTTCTATAGTTGTAAGATGGAGGAAAACAGTTCACAAGGAGCACATACTCAAAATGTCTGGGTTGCACAACCGCATGTCCTTTGGACATAAACCTCCTGACGAGGCGGTCATTGACAGAATCCTTGATCGCTCCCACCAAGCTACAAGAGCTTTGTGATGAACTATAATATGCAGGGGATGGTGAAGACCATTTCGAAGTATTCTCAATGTCAAGTCAGCAGAGGTTGAAATCAAGAAAGAACATCAAGTGTTGATGGTCAATAGAACCACTAAGTTCAAAAAGGGCAAGGGTAATAAGAACTTCAAGAAGGACGGCAAGGATGTTGCCGCCTCGGTAAGCAAGTTGCCGGGAAGAAGTCAAAGAATGGACCCAAGCTCGAGACAGAGTGCTTTTATTGCAAAAGGAAGGGCCTTTGGAAGCGGAACCGCCCCAAATACTTAGCGGACAAGAAGGCCAAAGAACACTAAAGGTATATTTGATATACATGTAACTGATGTGTACCTTTACCAAGATCTTGGTAGTAACTCTGGTATTTGATACGGGTGCCGTTGTTCATATTTGTAACTCACGCAGGAGTCATGCGAATAAACGGAGACCGCAAAGGACGAGGTGACGATCTTGGCGTCGGGAATGGTTCCAAGGTCGATGTGATCACCGCGTAAACGACGCTTACCTCTACATTTACCTACGGGATTAGTTTTAAACCTCAATAATTGTTATTTAGTGCCAAGTTTGAGCATGAACATTGTATCAGGATCTCGTTTAATGCGAGATGGCTACTCATTTAAATCCGAGAATAATGGTTGTTCTATTTATATGAGAGATATGTTTTATGGTCATGCTCCGATGGTCAATGATTTATTCTTAATGAATCTCGAACGTAATATTACACATATTCATAGTGTGAATACCAAAAGATGTAAAGTTGATAACGATAGTCCCACATACTTGTGGTAATCGCCGCCTTGGTCACATTGGTGTCAAGCGCATGAAGAAGCTCCATTCGATGGACTTTAGAGTCTCTCGATTATGAATCATTTGACACATGTGAACCATGCCTCATGGGCAAAATGACCAAGACTCCATTCTCCGGGACAATGGAGCGAGCAACCAACTTATTGGAAATCATATACACCCGATGGTATGCGGTCCAATGAGCGTTGAGGCTCATGGAGGATATCGTTATGTTCTCACTCTCACTAATGACTTGAGTAGATATGGGTATGTCTACTTGATGAAACACAAGTCTCGAGACCTTTGAAAAGTTCAAGGAATTTCAGAATGAGGTAGAGAATCAACGTGACCGAAAAATAAAGTTCTTACGATCAGATCATGGAGGAGAATATTTAAGTCACGAATTTGGTACACACTTAAGGAAATGTGGAATCGTTTCACAACTCACGCTACCGGAACACCTCAACAGAACGGTGTGTCCGAACGTCGAATCGCACTCTATTGGATATGGTGTGATCTATGATGTCTCTTACCGATTTACCGCTATCATTTTGGGGATACGCACTAGAGACAGCTACATTCACTTTAAATAGGGCACCGTCTAAGTCCGTTGAGACAACACCGTATGAATTATGGTTTGGAAAGAAACCTAAGCTGTCGTTTCTAATAGTTTGGGGATGCGATGCTTATGTCAAGAAACTTCAACCTGAAAAGCTCGAACCCAAGTCGGAAAAATGCGTCTTCATAGGATACCCTAAGGAAACCATTGGGTATACCTTCTACCTTAGATCCGAAGGCAAGATCTTTGTTGCCAAGAACGGATCCTTTCTCGAAAAAGAGTTTTTCTCGAAAGGAGTAAGTGGGAGGAAAGTAGAACTCGATGAAGTACTACCTCTTGAACCGGAAAGTAGTGCAGCTCGAGGAAAATGTTCCTGTGGTGCCTACACCTACCGGAGAGGAAATTAATGATGATGATCAAGGTACTTCGGATCAAGTTGCTCTTGAACTTCAGAGGGTCCACCAGGACACGTTCCGCACCAGAGTGGTACGGCAACCCTGTCCTGGAAATCATGTTGTTAGACAACAGTGAACCTTCGAACTATGAAGAAGCGATGGCGGGCCTGGATTCCAACAAATGGCTTGAAGCCATGCAATCCGAGATAGGATCCATGTATGAAAACAAAGTATGGACTTTGACAAACTTGCCCAATGATTGGCGAGCGATAGAAAACAAATGGATCTTTAAGAAGAAGACGGACGCGGATGGTAATGTCACCATCTATAAAGCTCGACTTGTCGCTAAGGGTTATCGGCAAGTTCAAGGGATTGACTACGATGAGACTTTCTCTCCCGTAGCTAAGCTTAAGTCCGTCTCAATCATGTTAGTAATTGCCGCATACTATGATTATGAGATATGGCAGATGGACGCCAAAAGCGGCATTCCTTAATGGTTATCTTAAGGAAGAGCTGTATATGATGCAGCCGGAAGGTTTTCTCAATCCTAAGAATGCTAACAAAGTATGCAAGCTCCAACGATCCATTTATGGGCTGGTGCAAGCATCTCGGAGTTGGAACATTCGCTTTGATGAGATGATCAAAGCGTTTGGGTTAGTTTATGCGAACTTATGGAGAAGCCTGCGTTTACAAGAAAGTGAGTGGGAGCTCAGAGCATTTCTCATATTATATGTAGATGACATACTTTTGATGGGAAATGATATAGAACTCTTGGACAGCATTAAGGCCTACTTGAATAAAAGTTTTTCAATGAAGGACCTTGGAGAAGCTTCTTACATATTAGGCATCAAGATCTATAGGGATAGATCGAGACGCCTTCATAGGTCTTTCACAAAGCACATACCTTGATAAGATTTTGAACAAGTTCAAAATGGATCAGTCCAAGAAAGGGTTCTTGCCTGCATCAAGCAAGGTGTGAGATTGAGCTCGCTCAATGTCCCACCACGGCAAAAGATAAAGAAGAGATGAGCGTCATCCCTATGCCTCGCCATAGGATCTATTATGTATGCCATGCTTTGTGTACCGGACTGATGTAAACCTTGCCATAAGTTTGGTAGGAAGGTACCAAAGTAATCCCGCAAGGAACACCGACAGCCGTCAAGAATATCCTGAAGCACCAGAAGGACAAAGGACATGTTTCTCGTTTATGGAGGTGACGAAGAGCTCGTCAGAAGGGTTACGTCGACGCTTAGCTTCGACCTGCGATCTCGATGACTCTCGTCACAAACCGGATACGTGTATATGTTGAATGGTGGAAGCAAGAAGCTGGTGCAAATTGCAAGGCGTCGTGGCCGTATGGATCTACATGTGAAGCGGAGTACATGGCAGCCTCGGAGGCAGCACATGAAGCAATATGGGTGAAGGAGTTCACCACCAACCTAGGAGTCATACCCAATGCGTCAGGGCCGATCAAACTCTTCTGTGACAACACTGGAGCTATTGCACTTGCCAAGGAGCCTGTGTTTCACAAGAAGACCAGTACATCAAGTTGCCGCTTCAACTCCATCCGTGAAAATGTTCAAGATGGAGACATAGAAATTTGCAAAGTGCATACGGATCTGAATGTCGCAGATCCGTTGACTAAACCTCTTCATGAAAGCAAAACATGATCAAACACCGTAACTCTATGGGTGTTAGGTTCATCACAATGTAACTAGATTATTGACTCTAGTGCAAGTGGGAGATCGTTGGAAATATGCCCTAGAGGCAATAATAAAAGGATTATTATTATATTTCCTTGTTCATGATAATTGTCTTTATTCATGCTATAATTGTATTATCCGGAAATCGTAATACACGCGTGTGAATACATAGACCACAATATATCCCTAGTGAGCCTCTAGTTGACTAGCTCGTTGATCAATAGATAGTCATGGTTTCGACTATGGACATTGGATGTCGTTGATAACGGGATCACATCATTAGGAGAATGATGTGATGGACAAGACCCAATCCTAAGCATAGCACAAGATCGTGTAGTTCGTTTTGCTAGAGCTTTTCCAATGTCAAGTATCTCTTCCTTAGACCATGAGATCGCGGTAACTCCTTGACACCGTAGGAGTGCTTTTGGGTGTACCAAACGTCCACAACGTAATCGGGTGACTATAAAGGTACACTACATGTATCTCCGAAGTGTACATTGGGTTGACACGGATCGAGATCGGATTTGTCACCCGTATAACCGAGAGGTATCACTGGGCCCACTCGGTAGTGCATCATCATAATGAGCTCAAAGTGACCAAGTGTCCGGTCACGGATCATGCATTGCAAGATGCGAGTAAAGTGACTTGCAGTAAGCGAGGGCGAACGAGGTATTGGGATACCCTCGATCGAAGTCTCGGGCAAGTAACATACCGTCGACAAAGGGAATAGTATCACGGGGTTGCTTGAATCCTCGACATCGTGGTTCATCCGATGAGATCATCGAGGAGTATGTGGGAGCCAACATGGGTATCCAGATCCCGCTGTTGGTTATTGACCGGAGAGCTGTCTCGGTCATGTCTACATGTCTCCCGAACCCGTAGGGTCTACACACTTAAGGTTCGGTGACGCTAGGGTTATTAGAAAGACTTGTATGTGATTACCGAATGTTGTTCGGATTCCCGGATGAGATCCCGGACGTCACGAGGAGTTCCGGAATAGTCCGGAGGTAAAGATTTATATATGGGAAGTCATCATACGGTGACCGGAAAGGTTCGGGGGCATATCGGTATTGTAACTTGGGGCCACCTGGGAGGGGTTCCGAGGTCCACCGAGGGGCCACCTCTCCCGGAGGGCCTTATGGGCTGTATGAGGAAGGGATCCAGCCCAAAGTGGGCTGTGGCGCCACTCCCGTGAGGGGCCCATGCGCCTAGGGTTGGGGGAAACCCCAGGGGGCGCCCTTGCTTGGGGGGCAAGCCCTCCCTTCACGCCGCCTCTAGATCCCATGTAGAGGGTCGGCCCCTTCTCCCTTCCCCTATAAATAGAGGGGCGAGGGAGGGCTGCAACACACTTCAAGGCCCAGCCCTCCCTCCCCCAATACCTCTCCTCCTCCGTTGCTGAGTGCTTGAAGCCCCGGCTTGAGTATCGCTTCTCCACCATCATCAGGGCCGTCGTCCGCTGCTGGAGCCATCTTCCTCAACCTCTCCTTCCCTTGCTGGATCAAGAAGGAGGAGACGTCATCCGCTCCAGACGTGTGTTGAACGCGAGGTGCCGTCTGCTCGGGCGCTAGGATTTACGGTGATAGGATCACGACGAGAACGACTACTTCAACCCCGTTCTTTGAACGCTCGCCGCGATCTACAAAGTGGTATGTAGATGCAATCTCTCTCCCATGACTCGTTGCTTAGATGAACTCATAGATGGATCTTGGTGAAACCGTAGGAAAAATTTTATTTTCTGCAACGTTCCCCAACACAAAGCTCGTCGCCGGCGAGTCTCCGGTGACTAGTTGGTCACGGGCGTATGCCCGTCAGCTTCACCGCGACGCGCAGCACCTGCCTAGCCCTTTCGCCCAAGCCGTGGCACGCCATAGCTTTGTTTCATCATCACACGTAGCCGTTCCGCCGCAAACCTCGTCACCGGCGCCGTTTCCGGCCAGGTCCATCTGTGCCACCTCCACCAATTGACGTGGCGTCGAGTGGCCGTTCGAACGGACCCAGCCGTGCGCCGAATGGCGCCGTAAAACAAGGTTCCGACGCGGCCCGAGCGGCTTAGGCGTCGCCGGTGGCAAGACGCCGCCCGCCGCCGACGTGGCATACCTAGGGCCACCTCAGGTCATCGCTGGCCCGCAGCTCCCTGCTGATCGGGTTGGCCCGATCCAACGGTTGAATGGGCATCCCACTACCACTGACATGTAGGCCCCGCGCTAATTAAACAGTTTTGTTAAGTAAAACTAGTTAGATTAACCTAAACACTCATTGACACCCGGGACCCACACCCCTAATTAACCCTACTAGATAAGTTTAATCCACTGTTAAGCCAACACAAGCTGATATGTGGGACCCACTGGACCCACAGGTCAGGTTTAAGCCTGGTCAGCGAGTCTGTTGACTGCTGACGTCACCCCATGCAATGCTGATGTCATTTCCTTTTCTGTTAATTTAAATAATTCCAAAAAATATTTAAAACTTTGAAAATTCATAGGAAATAAACTATAACTCGGATGAAAATGTTTTCTACATAAAAGTTGCTCAAAAAAATCCAACGAATCCGGATACGCGACCCGTTTACCTGTCAGATGCTTCTAAATATCTGAACATGGAACATTCCCCCTCCGGTCATCTGTCTGACAACAGGCCCAGAACCGGCAATAGCTTCACAGTTGAATTCCCCCTTCACCTATATTGTGTAGCCATACGTTAGGTCACACTCGGCACATCTTATTGCGATGTTATGCTTTGTGATGCTATGTTTGCTTCATATTTACTGTTTCTTCCCCCTCTTCTCTCCGGTAGACCCCGAGACCGATGATGCCTTTGTGATTTACTACGCCGACGTCGACCCTTCTTCCTTTCAAATAAGCATCGGGCCAAGCCACCCCCCTTGATCATCTCGATATCGCCCACTCCATTCTCTCATGCTTGCATTAGATTTTGCTATCGATATTGATTGCTCCTATTCGATGCATAGCCTGCTTTTGTGATCAAGTTGTTATACCTTACCGCTTATCCTAAACTGCTTAGTATAGGTTGGTTAGTGATCCATCAAAGGACCCCACCTTGTCCTTGTTTCCGCTTCATCATCAAGACCCGATCAACGGGATCAAGACCAGGGACCCGACACAAAGACATCACTTCCTTAGTTGCTCGACACTACCGGGTTACTATCGACACCGAGGGTGAGACCTCATCAGCACTTCCGATGTTAACCCTGTAGTGTAGCTATTCGCTCGTGGTCATCGAGGGTGATTTCCTCTTTAACCACTTCTCGATATGACTCGTCATTGCGGTAACTCCTCAAGTGTGAACCTCGAGGGTGGTCCCTCTTCACGCTCACCTTGATGATTACATCGAGTGGAATTCACCGGGTGTGATTCCTTGGGTTTTCCCTTGATGTCCGGACACACGATTACTATGGTTACTATGACTTTTAATCGAACCATGTTACTAAAGACGGGTCGAATTCGAGGGGTACCCGCTCGAGCATAATTGCAGTGATGTGGAGTCGAGATGACACGGAAGGTGCCAGCGAGATAATTACGAGGCGTGGCGGGCATTCTTAGCCCTTGCCGCAAGTCCTCAAGACGGGCAACGGGGTCACATCTTCGTGAGTCTCTGCTTGTTACCGCGCATTCCTAATCCACTACGATTTGGATATTTGATCCGAGGGCCTCCGCCCGATAGCACTAACCATCATGTGGGCATAGTATGGGCGCTCAGCGTCAGATGCATCACCAAGCTTAATAGACGCTGGGGACTGAAGGGCGACGCCGGGTTGGACTGGTAAGCACCTGCCTTTTGAAGGAGGTAGCTAGATGCGCTCACCGCCCACGCAACATGCAAGAGTTCGAGGAGATGGCCCATGACCCCGGGGCATAGGTTTAGTCCGGCGGTTTGACCTCTCTATTAAGCCTAGGTCGGGTCAAGGCGATGTATTGTTTGGCCGAGACCAGCATGACCTAGGAAAGTGTGTCCCACGGAGTTAATTGAGCGTGGTGGGTAAGTTATGCACCCTCACAGGGAAGAAAACATCTATCGATAGCATGTCCTATGGTAATCGGACACTTGGAGTTCTATCCTCGATCGATACAACTAGAATCGGATACTTGTGATGAGAATTGGATTGTGATGAGAAATGGGTAGTATGGCTGGGATTGCTTTCTTGCGTGGAGTCGAGAAACGATCTCCGGCCGAGGTTGATAACACTACTACTACTTTTACTTTATGCTACTCTACTCCTCTCCTGCTTGCTGCAAGATGGTGGTTTCCAGAAGATGCTAGTCTTTGATAGGACTAGGCCTTCTCTCTATTCTCGGCATTTCAAGCCACTACATATACAACCTTCCTTTGCTAATGTTGCATATGTAGTGTAGATCCCGGCTTTCAGTACTTTGAATGAGTACTCACGGTTGCTTTGCTCCCCTTTCCCCCTTTCTTTTTCTTTCCGGTTGATGCAACTGATGCCTGAGCTCAGTGAGCCGATGCCACCGCTTAGTGCCTACTACTACGTGGAGACCGCCGACGACCTGTGAGTAGTTAGGAGGCTCCCAGGCAGGAGGCCTTGCCTTTTCGATCGTAGATGATTTTGTGCTAGCCTTCTTAAGGCAAACTTGTCTAACTTATGTCTGTACTCAAATATTGTTGCTTCCGCTGACTCTTGTGTATTCGAGCTTATGTATTCGATCCCTCGATGCCCCTGGCTTGTAATATAAAGCTTGTATTATTTTAATTTGTGTCTAGAGTTGTGTTGTGATATCTTCCCATGAGTCCTTCATCTTGATCATACACATTTTCATGTATGATTAGTGTACGATTGAATCGAGGGCGTCACAAGCTGGTATCAGAGCCGACTGCCTGAAGGTAGCCCCCTTTCCAACTCCTTGGGTGAAGTTGAGTCTAGTCGTCCAAAACTGTTTTACTAACTTGGCTGTGTGGCTTACGGGCCCACGTCGCCATTGGGTGGTATTAGGGTTTTTTATTCCTCAACTATACTCTGGGACTCTGATCTCTCGTCTTTTCCGGTTAAACATTTTACTAAGTCTGACATTAAGATCTCGTACCCACTTTCTCTTGGAGAGCCCCTTCAGTCCAGATGATCGCTTGCTGCTTCAGAAGATTTCGAAGATACTCTCCTATGTTTCCCCAAAACCCTTGTGCCCTTCGTCGTTGCAATTCCATATCACCGATAAATCCCTCTGGATAACTACATACACCTGTCATTCATGTTGTCATCCCCAGTTGATCTTGCTATTACAAGATGCCTTGTAATACTTTCAAGTATTTCGAGAATCCATTGTTCCTGCTGCGTTGTAGCTCCTTTTCCTCCTGAATACGTGTACGAATAATTCCTCACAATTATCAGGGATTCGTTCATCCCAATTGTTTAGGTATTTCACAAAAGTCTTCGAAATACCATTCGATCTTCCGAAAATCCTCAGCAGCCTATTGTTGTTGAAATTCTTGTTTGCTTGCATTATGGTTAATTCCATATTTCTAGTAATCTTCGTTGACATCCTCTGTCACTATCGTTTCGAGTCCGTTGATCCAATATGTCGCGAATGCTCGTAATCCTCAATCAGATCCAAGCATTCATCCTTCCGCCCGACGTCCTCCAAACATGAGCTTGTTCTTGTCAAATCAAACCTTGATTGATTGTCAATCCGTATCGATTCAACTCAATTATATTTTGATCAGAGCCTCTGCTTCAAATCTTCTGATTTGAAAATCGTAATTCCTTTGTATTCAAGCTTTGAAGTTATCCAGCTATATCTATAACCCGATGGCTTTGCATTCTTTCTTCTTCTGGGTGAGTATCGGTACTCACATCAGATATTTTATGGACCGCCATATCCTTGGTTGGATTATTATCCGACAATGTCCTTCATATTCATTAAACTTGTGAGTTTTCCCTGACACAGAATGCCTTTGGTAAATTATATCATCCGCTTTTGTCAACCATGCTCGCTTCGAAATGGTATTTTTTAAATCTTGAAGTGAGTGGTATATGTTCCTATGATACCCCTTCGGGTTGAACCTATACCGTCCCTAATCCGTGTGAACTCAAAAGAGATGTGAGTCATACTCTTCTGGTGCTTCACCAGATAAATCTTTCGCACTACACTTTCTTCGAAAGCGAGAAGTAAATGAAATGATATGCATTGAAGAAGTGGGAGTCGACCTTGAACTTTGTGTTCATGCCCATGGACACGATGTAGATCTTATCATGGAAGCTTCTCTTAAAATTAATTATCCCCTTGGTATAAGATCATCTTATATCTAGGATTTGATCCTTTGCAACCGTGGTTCTGACCATAATTGTTCCCTTTGATTCCATTTCCTTCGACAAGTTAAAGCACTTGTCTTCGCGCAGATCATTTGCATCTCCGCAAGAACCTCTATTTTGATCTTCCTGCGAGTATTACCCTCTGGTACCTCAAGAATATCAAAGAACTGTGTTGCTTCCTATGAGTCTTCATCTAGTATTGCTCCTAACCGATTTCAGACTTCCCCGGTTTCCGTGTTATTAGTCACTCGAGAACACCGATAAGTGAATCAATTCCACACCCCGATTCAATAACTCTAAGTAATTATCGTTGCTTACGAGTTTAATAATCATTCAAGTCATTCCTAGCATTAACGGCTATATCATTATCATACTAAATTTTAACTCTGCTACCTGGACCTTCTTTCCGGAACAGAATTTTTGACGATGAGCTAAGCTTATGTCGATCTTCCTTGCCATACCATTTCGCCCTGAACAGCAAGCTTGCTTTCGAGTTTGTGTCGTACCCATGGTTACAATAACTTTTCACTTCATCATTCCTTTGACTTGATGCCATCGCCAATCGATTACATCTTCCTGAAATCTCTCGACAATTGTGTCGTGCTCGTCAACATTCTGAGCTCTTCCAGCATATCAATCGAATTCAGATAAGAAATACCATCCTTGACCTTCGATGATTTGAGTTGTCATCGACAACCCCCTTGTCTTCTTTCCAACACAGGTTTGATAATGTTTTGGTTATACCTTGGACTCCTTGCTATTCCTGCAATTGTTCCTTGAGTATTTCTTGTGATCTTCAACTCCACCCCTACTTGGAACACCATGTTAATGCTACCTCGAAGCATGACTGAGGTATTCCGAATATAAACAAGGACATTGGAAGCACATTGTCGAATGTTTCTTGATCTATTATCCAAACACCGTTGTATGGGTAATATCATGATTCTTCCCTCCCCCCCCCCCTTTTACCTAAATGCTTTTGAACTTGCTGTCATATCATGTATATCCTGCTCCGCTTCCCCTTGGGAAGGGTATACTCCCAATTCTGGTGTGTAAACACATTTTCCTTTCCATTGGTCTGATTAATCTGATAATTTCATTTTCCTTTCCATTTGGGTTGTTTAACCTTCTTGTGATCTATATGATATAAGAACAAATAATTCCCTGCTTATAAAACACCCTGATGTACAACCTTGTTAGTGAGACCCTATTACTATTGTTGATGAAATTCCGGTAACCACCGATGGATGAGAACTTTGCCTATTGGTCCGCCTCATCTTAACGAGCAGGAAAACTGTTCTATTTGTCCCTCGCCCTTTGTTGGGGATGTAACTATTTTTGTAAGCCGCCCAGGAGGGGCCGGGTTATGCAAAGAAGACTCACCAGAGAGAAGCACAAAACCAAGCATGAAGACGTCGATTCAATAAAGGGCTTAAGGCCCACTGGCGACTTAAGGCCCGTTGTAGTAAACCGCCATGATGGCATGACTTGTATCATAAGGTAGATTTAACTAGTCACCGAGCCGGACACTTTGTTTATAAGCGGCCAGACTACGTAAGCCACAGGGCATCAACCCGTGTATATAAGGGGCGACTCTTTGGCGGCTTAGGGCAAGAAACAACTCATCGAGAACCGGGCATAGCATATCTCGCTCCCTGATCATCGAAACATCAATACCAACCCAACTAGACGTAGGCTTTACCTTCACCGTAAGGGGCCGAACTAGTATAAAACCTCTAGTGTCCTTTGTCCCGATTTAACCCCTTCAAGCTTCCTAGTTGCGATGGCTCCACAACAAAGTCCTTCCTCGAGGACATCTGACATGACAATTCCGCGACAGTTGGCGCCCATCGTGGGGCCAGCGCACGGTGGATTTGAGTTCTTGAAGGGCAACTTCGAAGGGCTCAAGGGATACGTAGTGGTGGATGACCAAGAGTCGTCGCGGCAAGATCTACATCGACGACGAAGGCTGGGGTCCCGACGCCGGCTCAATTGAGTATGGATACCGGGTCCCCTTGGTGGGAATCCACATCTTCATCGGCCGGATCGGTGAGCGGGCCCCGAGCCGAGTTTATTAACCGCTGCAAACCTCGACAAGACGGCTCAGCGTGCGAGAAAGACCCGGACTCAACCTGTTATGAAGCGTGCTTTCGTGGGCTGCATCCACGGAGAGGAACTTTATGAAGGATCTGAAGATAGGGGTGAGACGGCCGTCCTCTCAGACGATGATTCGTCCGCCGGTTCAACAAATTCGTTGTACCAAGTACAAGATGGCGTGCTCGGGGGCTGTTCCGATGGCATCAGTATTCCGGACCCCTGTTAGCCGCCAAGATGGGCAGGAGTCTTTATGGCTGGGACTCAGCCCGGCTCAAACTCTATAGCTGCTGCAACAATAACGTCCGGGTTAGGAGCAGCCGGGGCAGGCGGCCCCGTGCGCCCGCCGGCTCAGGTGCTGATAGACCTCATGGACAAGCTTACGACGCTGTTAACCGCAACGGTTATTCCCACAGATAAAGATGAGCATGACGCGGAGGTGGCACGGGTGTGTGAGGAAATAGCTCAGGGCAAGGAGGCCTTGGCAGCTGAGGACACTAGATTAGCCACAGAGCGGGTGGCTCTAGACGCTCGGGCACAGCGACTACAGTCGGAAGCTTACCAGCTCACAATGAGCTTAAATGCATCCAATGAGGTGATGAGGAGGAGACATCAGAAAACCCAGTCCCGTTTACCTCCGAATTACGACCCTCGGGTTCTTTTTGCTACACCTGTAGTCGGTACAAGTAACCCGCCAGAGGCCAATCAGCTTACGACAGCCGGAACAGGAGGGCCGGCTCAGCCTCGGGAGATGGCACCACCTCATGTGAGCATGCCACCGCCGCGTTATGTGCCGATTCCACCGGGTCACTTTTCCAACCCCATGGAGAACTTAATCGCAGGCTCAACACGTTTGGCGGCTCTTCCTATGGACGGTGATGACCCGGCGGCAGTGGAGACCCAGAGGGTCAAAGAACTTCTCCAGACGGCCTTAGCTCAGCAAGAGACCTATTCTTACAGTCGGGGCAGAATTCATTCAACTCCCCCTCCTTGGTTAGCGCTGCCTCGCCAGAACCGGAGCCCGACTTACAGCAGGCACATGGAGTCTGAAGCTTTGTCAAGCAACGCCCAACGCCAAAACCAGCCCGGTGGCTATAACCCGGTGCAAGACCGATACGTTAGAGAACGAGCGGGTGGCTCAGGTAGCGGCTCAACAGGCGGCTCATCAGGATATCCCGGAGTATCCAACGACTTCTGTTGAGGCGGGAGTAGCCACTAGGACCGGTGGTGTTCCTTGTTTGGTACTGGCTTTGCGCAACGTATGTCTGCCCAAGGACTTCAAGGGACCTCGAAAGGTGCCGAATTACACGGCCGACTTACAGCCCGGAGCATGGATCGAGAGTTATGAGATGGCCATGGAGCTGTTGGAAGTCAGTGACGCGGCAATGGCTAAATATTTCACCATGATGTTAGATGGAACAGCCTGGTCTTGGTTAAAGGGTTTGCCACCCAATTCCATTGGTTCATTGGAAGAGTTAAAGGCCCGGTTCATCCAGAACTTCAAGGACACCTGTAAGAAATCTATGTCGATTGTGGACTTAACGAATTGTAAGCAGGGGGAGGGCGAATCCACCACCCATTGGGTACGCCGGGTCAAGGAGATAATTCATTCATCTGACAAGATGGATGCCGGCTCTGCAGTCCTTATGTTGGAGAAAAATTGTAGCTTTGAGCCGCTGAGGCAGAAACTAGGGCGCCTTAAACGTGACTGCAAGGATATGGGTACGCTGATGGCGGCTTTAGTTAAGTATGCCGATTCTGATCGTACCAAGGATCCCGCATCTGACGATGAGAAGACAGGGAAGGGAAAAAAGAACGGCAATGGAAAGGGTCAACAGCATAACCCGGGGAATCAAAGCGGCAATAAGCATAAGGCGGACGGTAACCCGGAGTTTGTGGCCAACGCCAATACGCAAGGTAACAATCGTGAGCGTAAGGCAAACCGCCTCGATCCGTGGTCGTGCCCATCTCTTGAACAACTACTCAATGAGCCACCGCCGAGACACGGCACCAGGGAGCGGCCCGCCACACACCTGTGGAAAGATTGCGTGATCATGAAGGCATTTAAGAATTCCAACACCTATGATGGCCATAATGGGTCTGGTGGCGGTTCAGGGGCTGGCGGTTTTCATGGCCCGGGTGGCGGCTCAGGTTCCGGCTTTCAGGGACGTCAAGGAGGCTATAATCAACGGCCGATGCAGTCAAGAGAGAGCATTGCGGCCCGGCGATCGGGTTATCAAAGCAACCCGAAGCAGTTGAATGGTGGACAGTATCACGTGTTTACCACTAGCCTATGCAAACGTGACCAAAAGGTTCATAAGAGGGCCGTCAATTCTGTTGAGCCGGCAATTCCTCATTATTTGAGGTGGTCAGAAGAGCCCATCATATGGAGCAGAGAAGATCACCCTCCACGGGTCGATAATCCGGGTCAGTTGGCCTTGGTGGTGGCACCTCAGGTTGGTGGATATAAGTTCACTAAGGTACTCATGGACGGGGGTAGTAGCATCAATATCCTCTATTATGAGACCTTTCGACGCATGGGGTTAACTGATAAAAATCTGAGGACGTCCAACACTGTTTTCCATGGAGTGGTCCCTGGTAAGTCGGCTTACCCAGTTGGCAAGGTTGAGCTGGAGGTGGCCTTCGGAGACGAATATGACTCCAGAGCTGAGAAGTTGACGTTTGAGGTGGTCAAAATCAGGAGCCCATATCATGCTCTGTTCGGGCGGGCGGCTTATGCTAAGTTTATGGCCCGGCTGTGTTATGTTTATTTGCAGCTCAAGATGCCGGGTTACAAGGGCACCATCACTATCCATAGAAGTCGGAAGGTGGCGTTGGAGTGTGAAGAAGGCGACGCGGCTTATGCCGAGTCGGCCTGTGCAGCAGAAGAGCTCAAATTTTATCAAGATAATGTTGACCCGGCGGATATGACCTCCCTGAAGAAACCAACTACAGAGCACGACCCCGCATTGAAGTTTAAATCGGCTGCCGAGACAAAGCTTGTTGACTTTACCCCGGGTGACCCTTCTAAGCAGTTCAGGATCAGCAGCAATTTGGATCCCAAATAGGAAAGCGCGCTCATCAAGTTCATCCGTGAGAACCGGACATCTTTGCATGGAAACCTTCTGACATGCCGGGTCTACCGAGGGAACTCGCTGAGCGCACTCTCAATATTGATCCGAAGTATAAGCCGGTCAGGCAGTTTCTTCGGTGTTTTCACGAGGAGATACGGAAAGCTATTGGAGAGGAGGTCGCCCGGCTCTTAGCGGCCGGGTTTATCATTGAAGTCTTTCACCCGGAGTGGTTGGCTAACCCGGTGCTTGTCCTCAAGCAGAACGGCACCTGGCGGATGTGTGTGGACTACACGGACTTAAACAAGGCTTGTCCGGCTGATCCCTTTGCTCTCCCCCATATTGATCAAATCATTGATGCTACGGCGGGTTGTGAGCGTTTGAGATTTTTGGATGCTTACTCTGGTTATCATCAGATCAAAATGGCAGTTAAGGACCAGGAGAAGATGGCTTTCATCATTCCGTTGGGGGCCTTACGTTATGTATCTATGCCGTTTGGACTCAAGAGTGCTCAGGCGACTTATCAGAGATGTGTGCAGAACTGTCTACATGATCAAATCGGGTGTAATGTTCATGCTTATGTAGATGACATTGTGGTGAAATCCAGAGAAAAGGAAACCTTAACATCCGATTTAAAGGAGACCTTTGATAATCTCCGGTTTATAAAATGATGCTTTACCCGGCCAAGTGTGTATTTCGTGTACCTGCAGGCATGCTTTTGGGTTTTCTGGTATCAAACAGAGGCATTGAAGCTAATCCGGAGAAGATCAAGGCAATTACCTCTCTGGCTAAACCGGCGTGCATCAATGATGTTCAGCGATTGGCGGGTCGTGTTGCCGCATTAAGCCGGTTCATAAGCCGGTTAGGTGAGAAGGCCCTTCCATTGTATCAGATGATGAAGAAAACTGACACTTTTGTCTGGAGTGAGGCCGCTGATGCTGCCTTTGAGGACTTGAAGAGACAGTTGTCTGAACCGCCGGTTCTTGCGGCTCCCATTGATAAAGAGCCGTTGCTGCTATACGTGGCTGCCAGTTCACGAGCCGTCAGTGTTGCCATCATGGTGGAGCGTAAGGAAACTGGCAAGGAGCATCCGGTTCAACGGCCGGTTTATTACATCAGTGAGGTGCTCATTGAGTCTAAGCAACGATATCCACATTGGCAGAAACTCGTTTATGGAGTGTTTATGGCCAACCGGAAATTAAAGCAATACTTTCAAAGTCATCCTATATAACTGTGGTAAGTTCTGCCCCTTTGGGAGATATCATCCAGAATAGGGAAGCCACAGGACGAGTCGCCAAGTGGGCCATCGAGCTTGGGCCTCATGATTTGAAGTATATGCCACGTACTGCCATTAAGTCTCAGGCTTTGGTGGACTTTATCAATGATTGGACAGAATTACAGGCACCTGAGGAGAAGCCAGATAACACATATTGGACAATTCACTTTGACGGGTCCAGGCAGTTAGAAGGCTCGGGGGCTGGAGTGGTGTTAACTTCCCCTCGAGGTGACAAATTTTGTTATGTACTCCGGCTTATGTTTCCATGTACTAACAATGCAGCTGAGTACGAGGCCTTACTCCATGGTCTCCGGATGGCTAAGGAGATGAACTTAAGCCAGGTAAGATGCTTGGGCGACTCAGATCTCGTGGCTCAACAGGTATCAGGCAAGTGGGATTCTAAGGATCCCCTTATGGCGGCTTATCGTCGTGAAGTAGATGATGTGGCTGGTCACTTCACGGGTTATCAAGTGGAGCACATTGATCGAAGGAAGAATGAGGTGGTTGATGCTTTAAGCCGGTTGGGATCCCAACGTAAGCCGGTGCCGCCCAACACCTTTCTCGATATTTTACATAACCCTTCTGTCAAGGTGCCTACTGAGGAAGAGCTAGCGATTGCGGAGACCGGAGGCACAAATTTGGTGGCCGTGACTCTTCACGTTATCCCGCATTGGACAGTGCCCTATTTGGCTTATATGACCCGGGGTGAGTTACCTGAGGATGAGACATTGGCAAGACAAATCGTCAGGCGTTCCAAATCTATGATGATTGTTAACGGCGAGTTACATCACCTAAGTGTCGCTGGGGCGTTTCAACACTGTGTGTCCCTTGCAGAAGGCCAAGAAATACTTCGTGAGATCCATGAAGGGGATTGTGGCCATCATGCCGGGTCAAAATCTCTGGTAGCCAAAGCTTTCCGTCATGGTTTCTACTGGCTGACGGCTCATGCTGATGCGAAAGATTTGGTCAGCAAATGTGACGGTTGTCAAAAGTTCTCACGAAGAGCTCATGTGACGGCTCAAGAATTGAGGATGTTCCCAATCACTTGGCCGTTTGCAGTCTGGGGGCTTGACATGGTTGGGCCTTTCAAGAGGTCTAAGGATAAAAAGACACATCTCCTGGTGGCAGTGGATAAGTTTACCAAGTGGGTTGAAGCGAGCCCGGTGTCGTAAGAAGTGTGATGCAGCCATGGCGGTTCAGTTCATGAAAAAAGGTAATCTTCGCTTTTGGTTTCCCACATAGCATCATAAGCGATAATGGCACTAATCTCTCCAAGGGTGCCATGGAAGAGTTCTCACAAAGAGAACATATCCAGCTTGATGTTTCGCATTGCTCATCCTCAATCCAATGGTCAAGGTAAAGAGCTAATCAAGAGATCTGAAAGGCATCAAGCCCGGCTCTTAGTCCCTTTACAGTGGACTCCGGGTTGTTGGGTGGAGGAGTTACCTTACGTGTTATGGAGCATCAACACCACGCCCTACTTGAGATCTACGGTCTACACGCCTTTCTTTATGGTGTATGGTGCGAGAGTAATGCGCCAAGTGACATCCGCACGATTCACCCAAGCGTGGCGGCTTTTACGTTGAGGCCGACAACGAAGAAGCTCGTCAAAATGCACTTGATTTATTGGATGAAGAGCGAGACTTGGCAATAGCCTGCTCGGCGATTTATCAACAAGACCTGCGCCGCTATCACAGCCGCCGGGTTAGGAGCAGAACCTTTCAGGAAGGCGACTTGGTGCTCCGGCTCATCCAGGATCGATCGATATGCACAAGCTATCCCCACCTTGGGAAGGGCCCTTTGTGGTCAAGAAGAATCAGACAACGGGTCATACTACCTCATCGATGGTCGAGAGCACAAAGACTCACGTAAGTCGGAGGAGGAGACCCGCCGGCCATGGAATATTGCTCATCTCCGGCCTTATTATACTTAAGCCACCGGCTTTCAAGATGTATATATTTTTTGCCGATGTATATATTATATAAAGAAATAAAGCAGGACCTCTGTCCTTTTTACCCTCAAAAATCTATGTGTCTTCTTTATCAGGTAGTGGAGACAATCAACAGGGAGCGGATCACATCTGAATCCGGCTTTCCCTTTGGACCCATGGTCACTTGGGGGCTTCCTGTTCAAACATAGGTCGTATTCGAACCAAAGAGAACATAGCTATCGATACCCACTTGATCGGCATACTGCCAAACCCACTTGGGGGCTTCTTGATCATATTTGAATCACAGCTTAACCCCTTTGGGTCTGACGTGGATCATATTCGAATCAGCGTCATTAAACACCTCTTATGTTCACTTGGGGGCTTCCTGTTCAAACATAGGTCGTATTTGAACCCAAGAGAACATAGTTGTCAATACCCACTTGATCGATATCGCCAAAGCCACTGGGGGCTATATGATCGTATCTGAATCTTAGCTTAACCCCTTTGGGACGGTTCTCTGATCGTATTCGAATCAGGAGCCTGTGAACATTGCTTATAAATATAATTACTTTAACTATCTTGAAACCTTCTTGAGGAGATGGTTCTTGATTCTTCCGGTTTAATATTGATCACCCCAGGTTTGTAAGTACCAGGTAAAGCATCAAATGAGCCGGGAAGACTATCAAAGGAGTCGCAGGATAAGGCAAAGCAGGTTAAACATCAAGGAAATAAGCAGTCAATGTAAGCCGGCAAAATATAGCGATGGCGGCTTACGAAAGTATTAAGTGCCATAAACATGCGCGAAGGCATGGCAAACATTGAGAGGTTTCTTCTATCCTATTACAAGATTCCCCGAGTCTGAATAAATGAAGCATTGTTTTTGCAAAGTTATAAAATGCCTGGCGGTTCATTCCTTGGCGGGCTTGAAGACTCGGTTATCCTTCTCCGCCTCTCCGTCGGTTGCTTGGTCTGGAAGGTGGGCGAGGCCCAGTCAATGCCACTCAAGGCTTCAAACTCAGCTTCATCATCTATTAAATCGGCTGGGTCCACTTGAGGGCAAAGGTATGCTTCTGGCGTTGGAGGGATCGGTGACTTGGTCATATGGAATGTTTGGAATTCTCCGGTTCTCGCTATCATAGCCCGGCGAATACTTAGTAAGATCAGTGTCATTCCCAATAAGGGTCGCCAAGGGACGTACGACTTTGACACAGGCGGTGAAGTCTTGATCATCAAATGCAGTACCGTCCTCCTTCAAGCTTGGATATCCAAGAGAAAGGTCAGCCAAGTCAAGTTCTGGCACCCATGCCTTTGCCCGGCTTAATGCGGCCATGGCTCCGGCTCTTGAAGATGCCCGCCGTAAATCCTGAATTCGTTGAGGTAGCACTGCGAGATGCTTCAGCACATCTTGTAGGAGGTGAGGAGTGGTATTTGATAAGGCCACAACGGCCAAGGCACGTTGTGACCCGGAGTACAGCTGCTCCACTAAGGTGTAAACTGCCTTTAGCTTGATCAGCATGTTTTGCTTGAGGTTGGTACTCCTGGGGCCTGTATGTTCACAAGCATAACAATGAGCCGGAGATAACTATTACAACAATCCTTGGAAGATTACAATGTTTAAGGTTTTTCAGAGTGACTTAACAAGATGCATTTGAGACCATTTGGGATATCTGCCTTTTTAAGTCGGACCGCTTTCGATCGTTATACGCAAGAAGATGCTTCATTTGTCTCGCCCGAGTCACCAGTGAAGCCTTCTCATCAGCCAGCATTTTCTTCTCGACTCAAAATTTTGCCTCAATTTCTCTTGTTGAGACGCTGAATTCAAACTTGGAGTTGGCTTTTACGAGTTTCAAGCTCTTGAGTTTTCAGTGGCTCTTCAAATTAAAGAAGCTCCGACTCAAATTGACTTATGGTGGCCTGTATCGATACCAGGTTATGGTAAGAATCATGGTAAGGTAACATTCAAGTCCCAAACACTTTACAAGTAAAGATACTTGGCACATGGGGGCTAATGTATGCTTAAAGAATTTTTTAACCTACCCTACCAAATCATACATATTAAGTCTCAAGCACTTTACAAGTAAAGATACTTGACACTTGGGGGCTAATGTGTAACACAAATTCAAAGTCTCATGCTATCACCGGGTTAAATGTATTCACTTTAAACCGGACAAACTAACAATAAGTAGATTTCTAAGTCTATAGCATATTCATTCATAAGCAATAGACTTGGGGGCTGGTACAGTAAGTAAGATTCAGGAAAATAGCATAAGTTATACCTCAGATTTGTGCTGTATTTGTTTCACCATGTCAATTTCCAGGTCATGACTATTATGCACTTGGTTTAGATAGCCCGAGACTATATCGCCAATGCTTAGGTGAGTATAGTCAGTGATGTCCTGTTTGGCTTTTCGGCGTTGGGCAAATTCTTCCTTGGCAGTGCATTGGGTAAGAACAGTAGGCCGGCCCGGTTCAACATATTGACTTTTCAGAAATTCAACTTCCGGGTCAGTCGTCTTGACCGGGCTAGGAATTTCCGGGTTATCTGAGTTGTGGATAACATCTTCTGCAGACGGGTCAGAGGTTGGCACCGGAATATCAGAAGCCTGTTCAGGCGGTGGCTGATGAGTGGAGCTGTCAGGAGTGGATGAGTCAAGCGCCAGTTCAATGACCACCGGGCCTTGGGACGACTTATTCTTCTTTGCCCTCTTGGTGGGCTTCACTTGCAGGCTGTCAATAAAGGTAGAAGGATGAGTATTAAAGTATAAGTATGGAAAAACATAAAGTAAGAAAGGTTACATTACCCGGGAGCCGTTTTGAAAGCCGACATGTTTGATTGCATCGACTCGTCAGAGGAAGGAGAGGTATCCTGATAATTGGAGTCAGATGAATTGAGAGGTTGGCGAATCAAACCCGCCAAAGGTAAAGCAGAACGTAAATCGGAGATAACCTCGGTCCGACGCTTCCTGGTTACATCGGGTAAGCCGAAGGGGAGTTCTGTGTCTTGATTGGCCCGAGTCTGCCTCTGGTTCTCAAGCTGTTGTTGCTTCAAAAGAAATTGAGGATCTTGGTAAGCTAGAGGATGTGAAAATCTTACTTTCCGGGTCACCCTCCGGATTTTTTGCTTGGGCAAAGGCTCTGAGTCGGAGGAGATTATAGTTACCTCTTCATCAATTGCTTGACTGTTCCCTGTATCCTCCTGAAAGGATAGAATGTCAGTAAAGTAACGACAAAGGAGTTAAGAAAATCGAAAGATTACCTCTTCATCATCCGAAGAAGAGTCATCCAATTTAAGTATATCGGAGGCGCTGAGTTTCTTCTTCTTTGAGGTGCCCGTCTTGGCGGTTTTCCTCTCGGTTTTCTTGGCTGCCCTGGCTTGTTTGGCAGCCTCGTGGTCATATTTGACCTTCCAGAAATTATCACCGGCCTGAGGAAAAAGATAACGAATCATAAGTACAAAGAAGGTATAACATGTTAAAGAGTATTTATTAAGATTGGTAACTCACTGCAGGGGCCGGGTTCTTCTTGCAGAAGGGAAGTAAGCCGAAGGCATTGCTAGTTACAGTGCCCTCCTTCAGCAGTGACTGGGTTGTAGCATCTACCACATCATCTGGTAAGTCGTCAGGACTATGACGCATTGGATCATCCTTCTCGCCTGTGTAAGTACACATTAAGCCGGAGCGGCGGCTTAATGGTAGTATTCGCCAGGTGACCCAGACCCGGACCAGATCGATGCCGTTTAAACCGTTTCCTAACAGAGCTTTGATCTTCTTGATGGTGGGATTGAGAGGCAGGCGCTCAACAGCGGTCAACTTATCCGCCAGCTGATGGTTGGACTCAAGGCGCAGGGCGCGAAAACCGGGCAGAGGCTTCTCATCAGCCAGTGAAGTGTCTTGACAGTAGAACCACGTCTGGTTCCAATCTTTTGGGTGACTCGGCAGCTCAGCATAAGGAAAAAGGCAATCTCTCCGCCGCTGGATCGAGATGCCGCCAAGCTCAAGACTAGGCCCGTTGGCACGTTCATTCTGCCGGTTCAAGTAAAAAAGTTCTCTGAACAAAAGCAGACTTGGCTCCTCTCCCAGGTACACCTCGCAGAAGACTTGGAAACTGCAAAGGTTTGACACGGAATTGGGTCCAATGTCTTGAGGCTTAAGATCAAAGAAATTCAAAACTTCCCTCAAGAATTTTGAGCCGGGAGGGGCAAATCCCGGTTCATGTGATCCGTGAATACTATCACCTCCCTTCTTTGGGTTGAGGCCTCTCTTGAGACGGGTCAGGCACGATAAGACATGACCTCCTTTTTTTGGTAGGTGGCGGACTTCACGAACTCGGCAAGTTTACTCTTAGTAATCGTGGATGGGACCCAATTGCAAGTCACAGGGGCTTTGGTCGCCTTAGGTGCCATGACAACAGTTGGCCTACGACAAAATAAGAAGTTCCGGTTCAATTGTAACCCGGGAGAAATATCTAAATTATTTAATGTGGCGGCTAAAGAAGGGGCCTAATGATATAAGGGTGACTGTGCAACAATATTTAAGCCGCTACAAGTATAAAGAGCAGTTCAAAATTCTTAAGGTCATGAGAAGAAAGCAAGGCTTACAGCTCAGTATCACTTATTTAAACCGGCTACATGGACAGTTGTGTTTATGGGTATTCAACAGAAGTAATTTTCCGGGTGATACAAACAGGTTTCATAATCTACCACTGTTACTTTGGATCAAACAACTGTTCTGAAAAGGAAATTTTCTAGACCTAAGACTGGAGCGGATAAAGCTCAAGGGCTCGAATGGGGTTCATTTGCATTTTAAAGTAGGTGCAAAATATCTACCGCATCAGTTTTTATCATCTTCAAGATCAAGAAGAGCGAGGATAATGAAATCTACAAAACAAAGCTACTGAACAGCGAAGAACTCGAAGAACTCGAAGGCCTTAATGTAGATCTAAGGAGCAGGAAAGGGGAGACTTACCGATGCAAGGTTGCCACGGAAGGGTGTCACGTTTTTCTGGTCCAACCAGGTTGATGCAGCGGCCTGAGTTGGTGAAGACAAGGAGATCTGCGGCTGTGGCGGCGGATCTCGAGTGGCAGAGAGGAGGCAAGGGGAAGAAGACGACTGGAAGGAGGAGAATGGGAGACCTAGGTCGCACCTATTTATAAGGAGAGGATAACTGAGACGGCGCGAGAAACGAGGAGATAAGAATTATTATCCAGCGGCCCCGACGCCTCGATTTTCAGAACAGTCAATAAAGACAGAGATCCGTTGAAAGATACGGTGGAATAGAAAAAAGAATTTAAGAAAAGGATGATGTCACAGCGGCTTAACCCGGATCCAAGAGATGACGTCATGGCGGGTTAAAGGAAACCTTTTTGCACGGTCAGAAGACTGAGTATATATTAAGGTATTTTAAGATTGACATGAACAGGTTCAAATCAATCTGGGGCCTAATGTTGGGGTTGTAACTATTTGTGTAAGCAGCCCAGGAGGGGCCGGGTTATGCAAAGAAGACTCACCAGAGAGAAGCCCAAAACCAAGCATGAAGACGGCGATTCAATAAAGGGCTTAAGGCCCACAGGCGACTTAAGGCCCGTTGTAGTAAACCGCCATGATGGCATGACTTGTATCATAAGGTAGGTTTAACTAGTCACCGAGCCGGACAACTTTGTTTATAAGCGGCGGGACTTCAGTAAGCCACTGTATGCGTCAACCCGTATATATAAGGGACGACCTCTTTGGCGCCTTAGGGCAAGAAACAACTCATCGAGAACCGGGCATAGCGTATCTCGCTCCCTGATCATCGAAACATCAATACCAACCCAACTAGACGTAGGCTTTACCTTCACCGTAAGGGGCCAAACTAGTATAAAACCTCTCGTGTCCTTTGTCCTGATTTAACCCCTTCAAGCTTCCTAGTTGCGATGGCTCCACAACTAAGTCCTTCCTCAAGGACATCTGACATGACAATTCCACGACACCCTTGGTACCAACGTTGTTGCCAACATAACTGGCAGGCTATCCTTTGCCATGCCTTGCTACCATTATCGTGAAATATGTCGGCATCCTTCCTACTTTTGAACCACATGGTGGGCCCATAATCCACAGTTCCACAGGATCGGAACCTGACTCTCCTGTACAACCTTGATTCCGAAATATTCTTGGCACTCGGCTTCGTATGTAATACACGAGCTAACTTCCTCACCATGTTTCATTTCGGTATTAGAGGCAACATTATTCTTCTTTGCTCTGAACCCCTTCCTCACCTATTTTAGGCATCAGCTGGATGCCAACCTGGTTAAAACTTGTTGAATCTTCGTATAGCACTCTCGATACGTCTTGGTGCTTCTAAAATCTCCTTCCTTGAGATAACTATCGGATGCTGATCCTTTCAGACAATTGTCCTTATAGCTTTCCCCTTAACCCACCTCTTAAATCTCGGGACGAGATTTCTTGTAGTGGAGGAGATTTGTAACGCCCGGATAATCAAGCTACATTAATCCCCTACTAATGATGCCAAGTCATCACTGTTACTGTTGCTAATCTCACTTTGATTCAAAACCAATTCAAATTCAATTTTAAAATAAAGTCAAATAAATTATTTCTCCGAATAGTAAAACAAAAATGTTCGCTCCGTTGCAAATATTCACTAACTAAATGTCATGAGTGATTCAACATCATTTGAGATAGCTAATTTCCCCTGAGAATTAAAGCAGTTCCAAGTCAGCATTTTTAAATGCTTTTCCATTTGTGCAAAATCCAAATCAATTCAAACTCAACCAAACTTTTTGTGGCAGGTGCCAAATATTGTAATGTATTTATTTGGCCAAGTCCCACATTTTACAGAACTCCTTTTGGAAGCTCAAATATAGCATAGCATTTTTTTCTGTAAAAAAAAGAAAAGAGCAAAAAAAGGAAAAAGGAAAGGCTGAGGGGAGAAAAAGCTCCTGCCCCACTTGGGCTTCAGCCCACCCAAGCTAGCTGGCCCAACTAGGCCGGCCCATGCCCCCCGCCTGGGTCGCGCCTGCCCCCTCCCTGTGCCGGCGACCGTGCCCTTGTGATGCCGCCATGGCTCACCTCGTGACCACGCCGCTGAGCACATGAGGTAGGATAAGGACACCAGTGTCGGCGCCCTGGCTTCCGCAGAGATCTTTTCCCCCTCACCCACTTCCCCCTTCTCCCTCTCCATCTCCTTCGTTTTGGAGAGGAGGCCGACGCGGTCGACGTCGTGCCTCGCCCGTCCTCGCGGCCACCGAGCCTCGTTAACCTCTCCGCCATGTCCCTCGAATCCGTCGCCGTCCTCTTCCTTGTCCCCATCAAAGAGTGTGAGCCGGGAGCCATCGTAGCGAGCTCGGCGAGCTCGTCTTCATCCCTGGATCGTCGTATGCCTCTGCCATCGATTCGCCGTCACTACTGCTACTAAGCTTACACCGGGCCACCTTGTGCCTCCCCGGTGAGCTCCTCTTCCTTCTCCCTTTCCTTGCTGACTCTGGCGTGCCCCCTAGCTGCTATCCCCACGCGTGCCCAAACGCAGTGCCGCGGAGCTCGTCGCCGGCGAGTCTCCGGTGACCAGTTGGTCGTGGGCGTATGCCCATCAGCATCACCGCGACGCGCAGCACCTGCCTAGCCCTTCCGCCCAAGCCGTAGCACGTCGTAGCTTTGTTTCATCGTCACCCGTAGCCGCTCCGCCGCAAACCTCATCGCCGGCGCCGTTTCCGGCCACCTCCACCAATCGACGCAGCGTCGAGTGGCCGTTCGAACGGACCCAGCCGCGCGCCGAACGGCGCCGTAAAAAGCGATTCCGACGTGGCCGAAGCGGCTCCGCCGCATTTAGGCATCGCCGACGGCAAAACGCCACCCGCCGTCGACGTGGCACACCTGGGGCCACCCCTGGGTCACTGCTAGCGGGCCCCGCAGGCCCCATTGACTAGGTTGACCCAGTCAACGTGTTGAATGGGCATCCCAGTGCCACTGACATGTAGGCACCGCGCTAATTAAACAGTTTTGTTATGTAAAACTACTTAGATTAACCTAACCACTCATTGACACCCGGGACCCACACCCCTAATTAACCCTACTAGATTAGTTTAATCCACTGTTAAGCCAACAGAGGCTGACATGTGGGTCCCACTGACCCACGGTCAGGTTTAAGCCTGGTCGTGATGCATTGCTGATCAGCGCTACCCCATGCAATGCTGATGTCATTTCCTTTTCTGTTAATTTAAATAATTCCAGAAAACGTTTAAAACTTTGCAAATTTGTAGAAAATAAACCGTAACTCGGATGAAAATGTTTTCTACATAAAAGTTGCTCAGAAAAATCCAAAGAATCCGGATACGCGGCCCGTTTACCTGTCAAATGCCTCTAAATATCTGAACATGGAACATTCCCCCTCCGGTCATTTGTCTGACACGGGCCCGGAAGCGGCAATACCTTCCCAATTGAATTCCCCCTTCACCTGTATTGTGTAGCCATACGTTAGGTCACACCCTGCACATCTTATTGCGATGTTATGCTTTGTGATGCTATGTTTGCTTCATATTTACTGTTTCTTCCCCCTCTTCTCTCCGGTAGACCCCGAGACCGATGATGCCCCTGTGATCGAGTACGTTGACGACGATCCTTCTTCCCTTTCAGCGAAGCTTCCAACCAAGCACCCCACCCCCCCCTTGATCATCCCGATATCGCCCATTCCATTCTATCATGCTTGCATTAGATTTTTATTCTTAATCTTGATTGCTCCTATTACGATGCATAGCACCTTTGTATTCTTTGTTGTACCTTACACCTTATCCTAAACTGCTTAGTATAGGTTGGTTAGTGATCCATCAGTGACCCCCACCTTGTCCTTGTTGCCCCTTCTTCATCATCGAAGACCCGATTAACAGGATTGAAGACCAGGCCCCGGGACCGCACGTCACTTCCCCTTAGTTGCTCGACACTACTGGATTACTATCGAGTACCGAGGGTGAGACCTCATCAGCACTTCTGTTGTTAACCCTGTAGTGTAGCTATTCAGTCGTGGTCATCGAGGGTGATTTCCTCTTTAACCACTTCTGATACGACTCTGTCGTGCAACTCCTCAAGTGTGAACCAAGAGGGTGGTCCCTCTTATGTTCACCTTGATGATCACATCGAGTGGAATTCACCGGGGGTGATTCCTTGGGTTTTCCCCTTGATGTCAGGACACACGGTTACTATGGTTACTATGACTTTACACTGAACCATGTTACTAAAGACGGGTCGACCCTGAGGGGTACCCGCGCGAGCATAATTGCGAGTGATGTGGAGTCGGGTTGACCTGGAAGGTGCCCGCGAGATAATTACGAGGCGTGGTCGGGTATTCTTAGCCCTTGCCGCAAGTCCTCGAGACGGGGCAACGGGGTCACATCTTTCGTCAGTCTCTGCTTTTTACCGCACGTTCCTAATCCACTACGATTTGGATATTTGATCCCAGGGGCCTCTAGCCTGATAGCACTAACCATCATGTGGGCATAGTATGGGCGTTCTGCGTCGTATGCATCAGCCGAAGCTTAATAGACGTCAGCGACTGAGCGGCGCGCACTGGGTTGGACTAGTAAGCACCTGCCTTTTTGAAGGAGGTAGCTAGGTCTGCTCACTGGCCGCCCACGCAACGTGCAGGAGTTCCCGGGGAGATGGCCCATGATCCCTGGGGGCATAGGTTTAGTCCGCTGTGCTGACCTCTCTATTAATCCTAGGTCGGGTTGCGACGTATTGTTTGGCCGAGACCGGGCATGACCCAGGAAAGTGTGTCCGGCCGGAGTTAATCGAGCGTGGTGGGTAAGTTGGTGCACCCCTGCAGGGAAGAAAACATCTGTCGATAGCCTGTCCTACGGTAACGGACACTTGGAGTTCTATCCCGATCGATACAACTAGAACTGGATACTTGTGATGAGAATTGGATTGTGATGAGAAGACAGTATGGCTCTGGGATTGCTTTCTCGCAGGGAGTCGAGAAAGGATCTCTGGCCGAGGTTGATAACACTACTACTACTTTACTTTATGCTACTCTGCTCCCTCCTGTTGCTGCAAGATGGTGGTTTCCAGAAGATGCTAGTCTTTGATAGGACTAGGCCTTCTCTCTATTCTAGCATTTCTGCAGCCCAGTCCACATATAAATCCTTCCTTTGCTAATGTAGCATATGTAGTGTAGATCCTGGCTTGCGAGTACTTTGGATGAGTACTCACGGTTGCTTTGCTCCCCCTTTCCCCCCTTTCTTTTTCTTTTCGGTTGATGCAGGAGGTCTACTACTACGTGGAGACCGGCGACGCACCGAGGAGTAGTTAGGAGGCTCCAGGCAGGAGGCCTTGCCTTTTCGATCGTAGATGCTTTTGTGCTAGCCTTCTTAAGGCAAACTTGTCTAACTTATGTATGTACTCAGATATCGTTGCTTTCGCTGACTCTTGTGTATTCGAGCCCTCGAGGCCCCTGGCTTGTAATATAAAGCTTGTATTATTTTAATTTGTGTCTAGAGTTGTGTTGTGATATCTTCCCGTGAGTCCTTGATCTTGATCATACAGATTTGCGTGTATGATTAGTGTACGATTGAATCGAGGGCATCACATATATCATTTGAAGTTTGGATGCCTGTTTCTCAACATATAGAAAACTATTATTTGTAGAATACTCTTTAGCTTCACTTAACCTTATTAGTGTGTGGTCTTTTATAGAAAGAATTAAACTCTCGTGCTTCACTTATATCTATTTAGAGAGTCAACGGGAATTGGTCATTCAAATGGTTAGTGATAACTCGCAAGTATACGGGATGGTTGTAGCCTCTTTCGATAAGTAAGAGTGTCGAACCCAACGAGGAGCTAAAGGTAGAACAAATACTCTCTCAAGTCCTATCGGCCACTGATACGACTCTATGCACGCTTGGCGTTCGCTTTACCTAGAACAAGTATGAAACTAGAAGTACTTTGTAGGTGTTGTTGGATAGGCTTGCAAGATAATAAAGAACACGCAAATAAAAGCTAGGGGCTGTTTAGATAAAGGAGCAATAAAGTAAATATAGCGAGTATGGAAAAGTGGTTGTAGGAGTTTTGAAATTGACCCTAGGCAATTGACTACGTTACTAGACCGGTAGTTACTATTGCAATTCTAGGCATAAGCTAACATACTTTCTCTTCTTGGATCATATGCACTTATGATTGGAACTCTAGCAAGCATCCGCAACTACTAAAGATCATTAAGGTAAAACCCAAACATAGCATTAAAGTATCAAGTCCCCTTTATCCCATACGCAAACAACCTACTTACTCGGGTCTATGCTTCTGTCACTCACGCCACCCACCATAAGCAAATCATGAACATATTGCAAACCCTACAGCGGGGATCCCTCACGCTTGTGCGACACGGAGGGCACCATAGGACAGCACCAATAATAAAACATGCAAATCAAACCAATCATACCAATTCATCAATCACCGAATGGACAACGAAAATCTACTCAGACATCATAGGATGGCAACACATCATTGGATAATAATATGAAGCATAAAGCACCATGTTCAAGTAGAGGGTACAGTGGGTTGCGGGAGAGTGGACTGCTGAATATACATGGGGGGAGGTGATGGAAATGTTGGTGAAGATAGCGGAGGTGTTGGTGAAGATCGTGGTGATGATGATGGCCGGCGGCGACGTTCCGGCGCCACCGGAAGCAAGAGGGAGAGAGCACCCCTTCTTCTTCTTCTTCCTTGACCTTCTCCCTATATGGGAGAAGGGTTTCCCCTTTGGTCCTTGGCTCCCATGGAGTGGGAGGGGCGAGAGCCCTTCGAGATTGGATCTATCTCTCTGTCCCTCTCTATTTCTGCGTTCCCAGATTCTGCCCCTTCACCGTTTCTTTTATATCTGGAGATCCGTAACTCCTATTGGGGTGAATCTTTCGCCCAGATTTTTCTCATAAAATTAGCTTTCTTGCGGCAAAAGAAGAACGTTAACCGCCTTACAGGTGGCCCAGGAGAGTGCTAGGCGTGCCCAGGGGGAGGGCGCGCCCCCTATCTCCTGGCCACCTCGGGCACCGTTTCGCGTTGATTCTTCCTCCGAAAAATCCCAAATATTCCAAAATAATTCTCCGTCCGTTTTTATCCCGTTTGGATTCCGTTTGATGTTGGGTTTCTGCGAAACATAAAAATATGCAACAAATAGGAACTGGCACCAGGCACTGGATCAATATGTTAGTCCCAAAAATAGTATAAAAGGTTGCCAAAGGTATATGAAAGTTGAAGAATATTGGCATGGAACAATCAAAAATTATAGATACGATGGAGACGTATCAGTATCCCCAAGCTTAATTCCTGCTCGTCCTCGAGTAGGTAAATGCTAAAAAAGATAATTTTTTATGTGGAATGCTACCTAGCATAATCTTGATCATGTAATCTAATCATGGCATGAATATTAAGACACGAAAGATTCAAAGCAATAGTCTATCATTTGACATAAAAACAATAATACTTAGGGCATCCCAACAAACAATCATGTCTTTCAAAATATCAATGCTTCAGAAAGTTATCCCTACAAAATCATATAGTCTGGTATGCTCCCTTTTCTTAACACAAGGTACCCCTCATACCTATCCCGGTATCAGCCTTGCAGTTGTTTCATACTTTAGAATTCTCAAACTTTTTCAACTTTCACGCAATACATGAGCGTGAGCCATGGATATAGCACTATGGGTGGAATAGAATATGATGATGGAGGTTATGTGGAGAAGACAAAAAGGGAGAAAGTCTCACATCGATGCGGTTAATCAACGGTCTATGGAGATGCCCATCAATTGATGTCAATGCGAGGAGTAGGGATTGCCATGCAGCGGATGCACTAGAGCTATAAGTGTATGAAAGCTCAAACTGGAACTAAGTGGGTGTGCATCCAACTTGCTTGCTCACGAAGACCTAGGGCATTTGAGGAAGCCCATCATTGGAATATACAAGCCAAGTTCTATAATGAAAAAATTCTCACTAGTATATGAAAGTGACAACATAAGAGACTCTATATATGAAGAACATGGTGCTACTTTAAAGCACAAGTGTGGAAAAAGGATAGTAACATTGCCCCTTTTCTTTTCTTCTTTTTTTTCTTTCTTTTTTTTGGGTGGGCTTCTTTGGCCCCCTTTTTTATTTAGGCTTCTTTGGCCTTTCCTTTTTTTCTTTTTTTTCATGGGGCAATGCTCTATAATGATGATCATCACAGTTTTATTTACTTACAACTCAATATTACAACTCGATACTAGAACAAATATATGACTCTATATGAATGCTTCCGGTGATTACCGGGATGTGCAATGATCTAAGCGTAGCAATGACATCAAAAAAAAGGACAAGCCATGAAAACATCATGCTAGCTATCTTACGATCATGCAAGGCAATATGACAATGAATGCTCAAGTCATGTATATGATGATGACGGAAGTTGCATGGCAATATATCTCGGAATGGCTATGGAAATGCCATGATAGGTAGGTATGGTGGCTGTTTTGAGGAAGATATAAGGAGGTTTATGTGTGATAGAGCGATCGTATCACGGGGTTTGGATACACCGCGAAGTTTGCACCAACTCTCGAGGGTGAGAAAGGGCAATGCACGCGATGCAAGAAGAGGCTAGCAATGATGGAAGGGTGAAGTCATTATAATCCATGGACTCAACATTAGTCATAAAGAACTCACATACTTATTGCAAAAATTTATTAGCCCTTGAAACAAAGTACTACGCGCATGCTCCTAGGGGTGAGGTTGGTAGGAGTTAACCATCGCGCGCCCCCGACCTTCACCCAAAGATAAACAATCAAAATACAATGCGCGCCAATTTGGTTACACAGTTAGTAGACCATACGTGCATGCTTCGGGAATCACAAACCTTAACACCAACATCCTTACTAAACAACCATCTACTAGTACCTCCCACATATTATCACCTCTATATCGCAAAACTATTGCAAGGAATCAAACATATCATATTCAGCGATCTACAAGTTATGTATGATTTTATGACTAACCATGTGAATGACCAATTCACATCATCTCTCTAAATAGATATAAGTGAAGCAAGAGAGTTTGATTCTTTCTACAAAAGATATTCCCACTCTCTAACAAATATAAGTGAAGCAAAAGAGCATTCTACAAATGGTGGTTTTCTATGTAAAGAGAAACAAGCAATCCAAACTTCAAATGATATAAGTGAAGCACATGAAGCATTCTATAAAGCCATACTCAAAAGATATAAGTGAAGTGAAAAGAGCATTCTATAAATCAACCAAGGACTATCTCATACCAGCATGGTGCATAAAATAAAAGTGAAAACTAAATGCAAAAGACGCTCCAAGGTTGCACATATCACATGAACGAAACGAATCCGAAAACATACCGATACTTTTTGAAGAAAGAGGGGATGCCTTCCGGGGCATCCCCAAGCTTAGATGCTTGAGTCTACTTGAATATTTACTTGGGGTGCCTTGGGCATCCCCAAGCTTGAGATCTTGCCTCTCTTCCTTTTCCTCATATCGAGACATCCTCGATTAGACACTTCATCCACACAAAACTTCAACAAAAAACTCGGTACGATATGTTAGTATAATAAAGCAAATCACTACTCTAATTACTGTTGCAAACCAATTCATATTTTGTTTTTGCATTGTTTCTACTGTAATATTACTTTTTTATGGCTTAAATCCACTGATATAAATTGATAGATTCATCAAAACAAGCAAACTATGCATCAAAAATAGAATCTGTCAAAAACAGAACAGTCTGTAGCTATCTGAACATTCACCATATTTCTGGTACCCCAAATATTCTACCAAAATTAGTAAAAATAAACAAGTTGTACATAAAGATAGTGCAAAAGGAATCAGAACCATCTGACGTTCCAGTAAAGAATGTAAAATCGCGCACTACAGACAAAGTTTATGTCCTGCACCGTACAAACCAACAAACATCGTAAACAATCCTAAAGGCAAACCTTGGCACATTATTTTTATAATACAATGGAATTTTACAAGGGGATAATTAATTTTGATGAAAAGTTTATGTAATTAAGATTCACAAAGTTTCCGTGAGCATGAACAAAGTTCAAGGAGCTCTCCCATTTCAACAATGCTTGTCTCTCTCACTTTCACTTTCCTTTTTAAAAAGTTTTAGGTTCCCCTCTTTATTTTTTATTTTT
Source organism: Aegilops bicornis (assembly GCA_021605145.1). Classification (NCBI taxonomy): domain Eukaryota; kingdom Viridiplantae; phylum Streptophyta; class Magnoliopsida; order Poales; family Poaceae; genus Aegilops; species Aegilops bicornis. The sequence continues at coordinate 150,235,630 of CM038670.1, read as the reverse complement.
TTAACTATATGAAAGCACACAATAGAAATAAATGACTCTCTAAAACTTCCGGGTTGTCTCCCTAGCAGCGCTTTCTTTAAAGCCATTAAGCTAGGCATATAGTGCTCAAGTAATGAATCCATCCGGATCCCAAGGTATATCAAAGCCAATTTTAATTAACAATGATTTGTAATTTATAAGTGAGCACAAATTGACATATATCATGCAACAACGAAGTGTAACTCTCTTCCTATGCATCAGCATGTCATAAAAGAACAATTAATGCACACCAAGTAAAGGCCAATGCATAGTATAAGTAGTTTCTTGCAATTCTATCGTGTTGGAAACATAGAGAGGTGGAGACATAGTTCCTCTCTCATAATAATTGCAAGTAGGGAGCAAGCAAGCACATGCATATTACATTCATCAAAATTATCATGTGCAATGGTAAAAGGCAGCCCATCAATATAATCCTTAATAAGCACAAACTTCTCCGATATAGTGTAGTTGGGAGAATTCAAAAGGATAATAGGACTATCATGCGTGGGTGCAATAGCAACAATTTCATGTTTAACATAAGGAACTATAGCAAGTTCGTCTCCATAAGCATAATTCATATTGGCATCTTGGCCACAAGCATAGCAAGCATCATCAAAAAGGGATATTTCAAGAGAATCAACGGGATCATAGCAATCATCATAGCAATCATCCTTCGGTAAGCACGAAGGGGAATTAAACAATGTATGAGTTGAAGAGTTACTCTCATTAGAAGGTGGGCACGGGTGATCAATCCACTCTTCCTCCTTTTGTTCTTCGCTCTCCTCATCATCTTTTTCATCCAATGAGCTCATAGTTTCATCAATTTCTTCTTTCATAGCTTCTTGCAAAATATTAGTCTCTTCTTGGACAGCGGAGACTTTCTCAATAAAAGCATTAATATTGTAATTGTATTCATAATTGTCATAGAAATATTTCAATATAGCAAAATTTTCAGGCCTATAAACATCATCATCAAAAGCTTCATACTTTTCAAACAAAGATTCAATCTCATAAGCAGCCTTAAAAGCAACAAATTCTTCAATTCGTTCAACATCATAGTAATCATATGTACCATTAGCATAAGAAGCTAAGGTTTTCATTATCATTAAATTTGCATGAAAAGGGAAGGTGTGGAGCCTTCATCCTAGTGCAACAATTATAATCATGTCTCAAGCATAGGTCCCGAGCATACCAATGCAACATAGAAATTTGATCCCATAATAGTTTCCCTTTTTGTGTCAAGCGATAATCCCTAAAGTATTCACGTTGATCCAACGTTACTCCCATAACATAGTTGAATGGGGTTTTCTCAAGATTATTAAAGTAGTACATAATATCTATCACATAACGAGCATCGAGGGTTTTAGGAGGTTGCCTATCTCCATGAGCAGCAAGTACACCTAATTTTTTTTGATATTTCGTGTTCCTATATCCATAACTAAAGATAGAGAACAACTTAGAACAACAAATAAAAATTACTTAGTGATAAAGCAAACAAGCACACACGAGAATATTCACTTACGCTATGACTCCCAGAACGGCGCGGAAAAAGGGTCTTGATAACCATAAGTATACGGGATTGTTGTAGCATCTTTCGATAAGTAAGAGTGTTGAACCCAACGAGGAGCTAAAAGGTAGAACAAATACTCTCTCAAGTCCTATCGGCCACTGATACGACTCTACGCATGCTTGACGTTCGCTTTACCTAGAACAAGTATGAAACTAGAAGTACTTTGTAGGTGTAGTTGGATAGGTTTGCAAGATAATAAAGAACGCGTAAATAAACTCTAGGGGTTGTTTAGATAAAGGAGCAATAAAGTAAATATAGCAAGTGTGGAAAAGTGGTTGTAGGAGTTGTGAAATTTTCCCTAGGCAATTGACTATGTTACTAGACCGGTAATCACTATTGCAATTCTACTTGAGGGAGAGGCATAAGCTAACATACTTTCTCTTCTTGGATCATATGCACTTATGATTGGAAATCTAGCAAGAATCCGCAACTACTAAAGACCATTAAGATAAAACCCAACCATAACATTAAAGTATCAAGTCCCCTTTATCCCATATGCAAACAACCTACTTACTCGGGTTTGTGCTTCTGTCACTCACGCCACCCACCATAAGCAAATCATGAACATATTGCAAACCCTACAGCGGGGATCCCTCAAGCTTGCGTGACACGGAGGGCACCATAGGACAGCACCAATAATAAAACATGCAAGTCAAACCAATCATAGCAATTTATCAATCACCGATAGGACAACGAAAATCTACTCAGACATCATAGGATGGCACACATCATTGGATAATAATATGAAGCATAAAGCACCATGTTCAAGTAGAGAATTTACAACGGTTGCGGAAGAGTGGACCCGGCGAATATAGATGGGGAAGGTGATGGAGATGTTGGTGAAGATAGCGGAGGTGTTGGTGAAGATCGCGGTGATGATGATGGCCCCGGCGGCGTTCCGGCGCCACCGGAAGCAAGGGGGAGAGAGCCCCCCTTCCTCTTCTTCTTCCTTGACCTTCTCCCTAGATGGAAGAAGGGTTTACCCTCTGGTCCTTGGCTCACATGGCGTGGGAGGGGGCGAGAGCCCCTCTGAGATTGGATCTATCTCTCTGTCTCTCTACGTTCTGCGTTCCCAGTTACGCCCCTTCACCGTTTCTTTTATATCCGGAGATCCGTAACTCCGATTGGGGTGAATCTTGGCCAGATTTTTCTCATAAAATTAGCTTTCTTGCGGCAAAGAAGAGCGTCAACCGCCTTATGAGTGGCCCGAGAGAGTGCCAGCGCGCCCAGGGAGGGCGTGCCTATCTCCTGCCACCTCGAGCGCCGTTCGCGTTGATTCTTCCTGGAAAATCCCAAATATTTCAAAATAATTCTCCATTCGTTTTATCCCGTTTAGATTCCGTTTGATATTGGGTTTCTGCGAAACATAAAACATGCAACAAGCGAGGAACTGCAATCGGATCAATATGTTAGTCTCAAAAATAGTATAAAAAGTTGCCAAAAGTATATGAAAGTTGAAGAATATTGGCATGGAACAATAAAAAATTATAGATACGACAGAGACGTATCAGTTAGTCATAAGATCCTACATAAAACTCGTAGATCACTGAATATGATATGTTTGATTCCTTGCAATATGTCGTGGGTATGACCATCTATGGGGCCATCTAACCCCTTTGTGATTCGGCTAGTTAGATGCACAAGCAGAAAGAACGGAATCAACAGAAGACGCCAAGGTTTTTACCCAGGTTCGGGCCACTATGAGGTGTAAAACCCTACTTCTGCTTTCTATATTGAGTGTGTATGTGAGCACAAGTACAAGGAGCGCTACCCGGCAAGAGAGAGAGAGAAAGAGAGAGAGAGAGAGAGAGTGAGAGAGCAACTATGCATGCAAGTTGTGCAAAAGGTCCATCCTCGTAAAAGTTGCCCCGGCCCTCCTTTTTAGCTAAAGAGGTTATCACAGTAGCAAAACAATATTTATGTATTGATTAGATAGCATACAATGCTATCATACCTAACTCTGCCGGAATAGGACAAAAGCATTTAATGCTCCGTTAGGTGTCATGTGGAGGAGGAGCCCCGACAAGGTTTCTGCACCGCTTGCCCACCTACCTCCTATTAGCTTGAGACGCCATCTGAACGGGTGCCATCTATCTATCTATCTATCTATTATATACTTAAAATAAAAGCCAAATAAAACACCACGTTCTTCCACATAAGCTATATACACCATTGATCTATAATATTTACGGGTGAGATCTAAAAGTATCATGTTACATACCTAAAGTATATATGTTGAACCGACACATAAGAAGTTGCATGAAAAACTCTAGGACACGTTCTCTTCAAAAAAAGATCTAACAGACACGTTCCTAAAAAAATACTAATGGAAAACTAGACACAGTGTTTGGGAGGTGCCATTGTAGTCACGTGTGGGAGCTGGTAAAAAAAAGGCGTCATTGGAAACATATAGCCAACCGGAAACTCAAAAAAAAAGGTAGCAAAATCAGATTCAAACACTGACTTGGAAATCACGTAATTAAAAGTCCATGTATCAAGAAAGTCAATAATAAGAAAACCAATGCACGTAACAAATTGAGTCCAACAATGCTACCCGCTTATATATCCTTGCTCTGGCCATTGCTATTTTCTAGGACCCCGATATCGCGCTGACGTTCGGACTGGGAGACTCCCAGACCGAACGACTCGTTCGTGCTGGAGTGGAGAAGGACCAAATAAATTCGTTCGGTGGAAAAGAACCTCCAGCTTGAACGCCTGACCTCCCGTAACGATCAAACTTGTCGTTACACAAAACACAGGATCCAATAGAGAAAGTGGGACTGCAGGCCTTTTCCCTTTGAAAAAAAAAACGAAAAATAAAGCCCATATTAAGTTATGACTAGTAAAAAGCTTAGTTTTTCTGTGACTAATAAACACTGGTCTGGTCTTTTGCACGACAAAAATGTCATTGACTATTTCCATGTTCAAGTTTATGTATTCAAAAATGGCAGAAAAAAGGAAGAAGTTCATGGCAATCTGCATCTCTACAGTACAAAAAGTTGCCATCACTACGAAATTTACAAAAATGAAGTTGCCATGAAGTGATATGGTGAAAAAGGTTCTCTCTAGACACATAGAACAGAAAAAAATAAAGAAAACATCTTAAGTTGTAATGATATCGTTCATGTAATCCCCATGGCAAAACAAATTTCAAAGGATCAAAACTTTTTGCCATGGCAAAAACAAATTTGAAAGAACAAACTTGTCGTGTTCTCAAACTAATTTGTGAAATGGCCATGACAAACATTCTTCGTACGGACATGGCAAAAATATACAACGAACCATGGCAAAAAATGCATTTAGTTGCCATGGAAAAATTCTGATCTATAAACAAATACTGATTTTAGTTGCCATGGCAAGTTTGCCATGGGTTTGAACATCTTAGCTTACCATGTTTTTTAACATCTTTAGTTTCCATAGCAAGTTTGCCATGTTTTTTGAATATCTTAGTTAAAGAATTTTGCATGTTTGCCATGTATTTGTACAAACTTAATGAAAAAAGAAGTTTGCCATGTTTTTGCACATCTTAAGTTTGCCATGGCAAGTTTGCAAATGTTTTTGACATCTTAAATTGCCATTGCAATTTGCCATGTTTTTTAACATCTTTAGTTGCCATGGCAAGTTTGCATGTTTGTGAACATGTTAATTAAAAAAAATTGCCATGTTTTTGAACAAACTTAATTAAAAGAAGTTACCATGTTTTTGCACATATTAAAGTTTGCGATGTTTTTGAACATTTTAAATACCATGGCAAATTTGCCATATTTTTTAACATCTACAAAGTTTGCCATGTATTTGAACATCTAAAGTTACCATGGCAAAGTTTGCCATGTATTTGAACATCTAAAGTTACCATGGCAAAGTTTGCCATGTTTTTGAACATCTATAACTTTTCCATGGCAAGTTTGCATGTTTTTTAACATGTTAATTAAAGAAGTTTGCCATGGCATAAAATGGAGTCAAATTTGCCATGGCAAAAATGTAGTACTTTTGCCATGGAAATAACTTAAAAAATATCATGGCTACACAATTATACATAGTAAAAGTTGCCATGTTCTATAAATGTAAATTTGCCATAATATTTTAATAAAAATTGCCATGCTCTTTACAATAAATTTGCCATGGCAACTTAGAAGAAAATTTGCCACGGCGACTTAATCCAAAATTTGCCATGTGAAATAAAATTATTTTCTCCATGGCAAAAAATTGAGTTAAATTTTCCATCGCAAAAATGGAGTAAAAATTTGCCATGGCAACTCAAAATAAAATTTGTCGTGGCAACTTAATCTAATATTTTCCATGTGAAATACAAGTGTTTTTTCCATGGCAATATTGATATTTACGAAGCACAAAACATGAAAAATTTGCAGTGGGGGTGCATATCAACTTGCCATCACTGGAAACAAATTTGCCATCATTTTTAGGGGAGGGGGACATTTTAATCTGTTACTTGCCATGTGCTCCTGAACAAAACCACAAAAATGGCACCCTACAACAAAATGTTGCAGCAAAAATGTGCCATGGCAAATCTACCCACATTTGTGTCAATTAGCTGGGCACATATTCTAGAGGATTCATCTCCTGCAGCTAATACATAGGTTCTAGTCCCCAAAGTACTACACTAAGCAACACCCCTGTTGATTATCTTCTAAAAATCCAACAATCAGCAGGACGGCAAACTCGTCTCGAGAAAACTCACATTAGTTAGTACAAGAACTGGAATTGGAGGGGCGTGGGCACGATTCATACCTCAGACACAAGCTGCACAATTTGTAGAAAACACGACGAGATGTAGAACCTTTAGAACAAACTCCACTTCTCTAGAGCGGGCACGGTGCCTACCCCTTCTACTCGCCGGCAGCGCGGTGACCACCACCTCCTCCTTGCGGAAACGCGGTGGCTTGCATCTCCTCCCCGGCGTCGCGGTAGCCGCCATGCCATGGCTGCAGCTTTGAGGAGCTCGGCGCTCATGGCCATCGCGGGAACGGGGCGGCTGGATCCCGCATGGAGGCCGACGGCGCATCATGGAGGTGTGCGTGCATCACCGGATCCGCCCTCCCCCTACGTCGCCGACTGCCTCTCCCCCATCTCCCTCTCGCCGCTCCTCTCTGCCCCGCACCAAACGCCAACTTCGATGACATCAGCGGCGCACGAGATGGATAGGTGGTGGCCGCACAGCCTCATTGCGCAGATGCCGCTGGAACTTGCCATGCTCCTCCCCGAGGCCGCCGCGGGACCTGTAGGGCTCCTCCCCGCCCGCCTGCCGCAAAGGCGCGGCGGCCGGCGGGAACGCGCGACCGAAAGGCGCGGCGGCCGGCGGGAACGCTCGACCGAAAGGTGCGGCGGCGCGATGCGCCCGCTCGTGCTGTGAGTGGGCGGCCAGGTATGTGATTGGAGTGTGTGGGCGGTGGGATTGGAGAGAGAGTGTGGGAGGGGGGTCGTTCGGGACGAACAGAGCTACTACTGAGAGGTCTGTTTGATAGGATATGTGTTGTGTCAGATACTGCAACTGATGCGTCGCTGTCGCGGTCGCTGCTCTCGCGACCCTCGTAGCGACTTCCCGTCGCTGCGGCTGTCGCTGCTCCCGCTCCCTCCCCCGCCCTGCCCGGGCACCCACCTCGCCGCATCCCTAGATGTCGGCCCCTCGCCGCCTCCCCCACCGCCCCCTCCACCCTCGCGCCCAGGTGAAGTTTTTCAAACCACAGTCCTCCAATCCTTCGGCTTGCTGCCCTCTACACCGTTGCTGCCTCGCCGGGCCCTCCCCGGATGCCAGATCTGGGCCTCTTGCCCCTCGCCGGAGGTCTCCCTCCCTCTTGTGTCGCGCACCGTCAATTGGTTTCTTGCGCCCTCCCGGAGAAATTTGCCGTGTTCAGCACCGGACGGGGAGTTTTCTCCTTCTTCGCGGGCTCCCCTGAGGTCGCGAGGTTCATCCTCGCCATGGCGCGCGTCCTCTCCGGCTCCATTCCCTTGCGGCTGCACGGATCTGCCACCGCTGCTTCGCTCGACGCCGCGGGTGGCCGCCCCAACGGGTCTCCTGCTGGGCCCCATGCCGACGTGGCGCCCCGGTCTCCCTGGACGCGTGCACCACGGTCAACCCCTGCGGTTGACCCGGCGACGCCTTTCCGCGCGGTCGGCCCCACCCCTGTTCGGCCCCCCACCCCCTCTCCGCCTTCACACCCCTACCCCCCCCCCCCCCCCCCTCTGGGCGATGGTGTTGTAAATCTTGCGGTGGACTTGGCATGGTTGGTTCGCCGTGCTTGGTTACTCCCCCTTGGTGATTGTGTCGTCTCCTCTGCAATAAATAATGTAACAAAGCGTGTTGTGCAAAACTATAGATACACCATTAAATGAAAAGATATACTCCCTCCATTCCCAAATACTTGTCTTTATAGGCATTTCAAATGAACTCAACATACTACGGATGTAGAGCGTATATTTAAAAAGTGTAGATTCACTTATTTTAAATGCGTGATATAGTCACATTGTCAAACCTCTAGAAAGACAAGTATTTAGGAACAGAGGGAGTACAATGGAATTACACCTACTTAGTAATTCAGCAAGAAGGCGTGTTAGTGTAATACAACAAGAAGGCGTGTTGATGTATTTTAGTGTTAACGCCTACTAAGTTCATGAAATTAGCCACTACATTATAAATTGGATACATTCATTTGTTGGGAAACGAAGTATTTCAAAAAAATTCCTACGATCACGCAAGATCTACCTAGGAGATGCATAGCAACGAGCGGGGAGAGTGTGTCCACGTACCCTCATAGACCGAAAGCGGAAGCGTTTAGTAACGCGGTTGATGTAGTCGAACGTCTTCGCGATCCAACCGATCCAAGCACCGAACGTATGGCACCTCCGTGTTCAGCACACATTCAGCTCAATGACGTCCCTCGAGCTCTTGATCCAGTTAAGGCCGAGGGAGAGTTTCGTCAAGCATCGACGGTGTGGCAACGGTGATGATGAAGTTACTGCCAAGGCAGGCTTCGCCTAAGAACTTCTGACGATATGACCGAGGTATGTAGCGTGGAGGGGCACCGCACACGCGCTAAGAGAAGGCTTGGTGTGTCTTTGGGGTGCCCCCCTCCCACGAATATAAAAGGGGAGGAGAGGTGGCCGGGCCAAGGGGGGGTGCCATGGGGGGAGTCCTACTTGGACTCCCGGTCCAAGTAGGATTTGCCCCCCCCCCTTTCCTATTCCCACTAGGAGAAGGAGGGAAGCAGGCGGAGGAGAGAAGGAAAGGCCCCCCAACCCTAGTCCAATTCGGTTTGGGCTTGGGGGCGCACACCTCCACCTGGCTGCCGACTTCTCTTGGGCCCATGAAGGCCCATTAACTCCCGAGGGGGTTCGGGTAACCCCCGGTACTCCGGAAAATGTCCAAACCTTTCCGAAACCATTACATGTCCAAACACAACCTTCCAATATATCAATATTTATGTATCGACCATTTCGAGACTCCTCATCATGTCCGTGATCTCATCCGGGACTCCGAACAAACTTCGGTACATCAAATCACATAACTCATAATACAAATCGTCATCGAACGTTAAGCGTGTGGACCCTACGGGTTCGAGAACTATGTAGACATGACCGAGACACATCTCTGGTCAATAACCAATAGCGGAATTTGGATGCTCATATTGGCTCCTACATATTCAACGAAGATCTTTATCAGTCAAACCGCATAACAACATACGTTGTTCCCTTTGTCATTGGTATGTTACTTGCCCGAGATTTTATCCTCGGTATCATCATACCTAGTTCAATCTCGTTACCGGAAAGTCTCTTTACTCGTTCCGTAATGCATCATCCCGTAACTAACTCATTAATCACATTACTTGCAAGGCTCATAGTGATGTGCATTACCGAGAGGGACCAGAGATACCTCTCCGATACACGGAGTGACAAATCCTAATCTTGATCTATGCCAACTCAACAAACACCATGGAGACACTTGTAGAGCATCTTTATAATCACCCAGTTACGTTGTGACGTTTGATAGCACACAAGGTGTTCCTCCGGTATTCGGGAGTTGCATAATATCATTGTTAGAGGAACATGTATAAGTCATGATGAAAGCAATAGCAATAAAACTAAACGATCATTAATGCTAAGCTAACAGATGGGTCTTGTCCATCACATCATTCTCTAATGATGTGATCCCATTGATCAAAAGACAACACATGTCTGTGGCTAGGAAACTTAACCATCTTTGATTAACGAGCTAGTCAAGTAGAGGCATACTAGGGGCACTCTGTTTGTCTATGTATTCACACATGTACTAAGTTTCCGGTTAATACAATTCTAGCATGAATAATAAACATTTATCATTATATAAGGAAATATAAATAACAACTTTATTATTGCCTCTAGGGCATATTTCCTTCATGGGTCTCCCACTTGCACTACATACCAATAATCTAGATTACATAGTAATGATTCTAACACCCACGGAGTCTTGGTGATGATCATGTTTTGCTCATGGAAGAGGCTTAGTCAATGGGTCTGCAACATTTAGATCCGTATGTATTTTGCAAATCTCTATGTCTCCCTCCTTGACTTGATCGCGGGTGGAATTGAAGCGTCCCTTGATGTGTTTTGTTCTCTTGTGAAATCTGTATTCCTTTGCCAAGGCTATTACTCCAGTATTGTCACAAAAGATTTTCATTGGACCCGATGCACTAGGTATGACACCTAGATCGGATATGAACTCCTTCATTTGCTGCTTCCGAAGCAGCTATGTACTCCGCTACACATGTAGATCCCGCCGCGACGCTCTCCTTGGAACTGCACCAACTGACAGCTCCTCCATTCAATATAAATATGTATCCGGTTTGCGACTTAGAGTCATCCGGATCAGTGTCAAAGCTTGCATCGACGTAACCATTTACGATGAGCTCTTTGTCACCTCCATAAACGAGAAACATATCCTTAGTCCTTTTCGGGTATTTCAAGATGTTCTTGACCGTTGTCCAGTGAACCACTCCTGGATTACTTTGGTACCTCCCTACTATACTTATAGCAAAGCACACATCAGGTCTGGTACACAGCATTGCATACATGATAGAACCTATCGCTGAAGCATAGGGAATGACTTTCATTTTCTCTCTATCTTCTGCAGTGGTCGGGCATTGAGTCTCACTCAACTTCACACATTGTAACACAGGCAAGACCCCTTTCTTTGACTGATCCATTTTGAACTTCTTCAAAATTTTATCAAGGTATGTGCTTTGAGAAATTCCAATAAATCGTCTTGATCTATCTCTATAGATCTTGATGCCCAATATATAAGCAGCTTCACCGAGGTCTTCCATTGAATTTTTTTATTCAAGTATCCTTTTATGCTATCCAGAAATTCTGTATCATTTCCAATCAATAATATGTCATCCACATATATTAGAAATGCCACAGAGCTCCAACTCACTTTCTTGTAAATACAGGCTTCTCCAAAAGTCTGTATAAAACCATATGCTTTGATCACACTATCAAAAGCGTATATTGTCGGATATCGGGTTCCGGCAAAACCCTTAAGGTTCCAACTCTGGGGTGCGCGCGAAGATCTTCCCCCTACCGATCCACGTCCCAACACCTCACTGAGAATCAAAGCTACACGATGAACAACACGAGGGACACAAGGTTTATACTGGTTCGGGCCACCGTTGTGGTGTAATACCCTACTCCAGTGTGTGGTGTGGTGGATTGCCTCGTAGACCGATGATGAGCAGATACAGGGAAGAAGCGCCTCGCGAGAGGTGTTCTTGTGGTGGTGGTCTACTTGTGAAGGATTCGATCGCCCTGGATCTGATGAGAACTCTCTCCCCTTCCCTCTACTGTAGTGGCTATCTCTATATATAGAGGCCCTGGTCCTCTTCCCAAATATTGAGCGGGAAGGGAGCCAACAACGACCATTTTGAAGGGGAACATCTAGTACAAGTTATCCTGACTAAAGTTGGTCTTCTACCGCTAAAGGCCAAAACCTTGGCGATGACGCCGTCTTGGGCTCCACGGTGACCTCCGTCCTGCCGCTCTGCTGGTCTTGGTCTCGTTGTACCGTAATGGTAACCTTTGCTTGATGCCTCGGTACTCCGCGCCTGCCTTGCCCCCTTTGCACCAAAGAGGAAACAAGGACACTGTGCAGGCCGACGCCCGCCTGGCGCCCACCTGGTCTCGATCGTCACGGCTTGCGTCACGAGCACCTCGCGAGGTACCCCTGCCTTGATCTCTCCGCCTCCTCGCGAGCCCGCTGCGTGAGGCGTTGCCTCGAGGAAGCCTTGCGTCGTCCGGGCCCATGAGGCTTGGCCCTCGCGAGGGTCTTGAGCTTGAGTTGATGAAGATGGGCCCTCTTGGGCCACCACTTGAGCCACGCCGCAGCGCAGTTGTGCAAGTCACGGGGACCCCATTCCCGAACGCCGGCAGTAGCCCTCGGGCCCAAAGCGGCGCCGGACTTGGCTTAGCGACGGCCGAAAGGGCAGTCTGCGAGCGCCAAGGGCCCCCAATAACTGCGGCCTTTGGTCGCCATGGCGGTTGATTGGACGTGGGCGTCTCCACTTCCCCATGATGCCTCGACAACTGCCCGATTTGACGAGTCCCTGCTGGATGCAAAAAGAGTCATGATTACCTGCGAACGTGGAAGCCGACGGTTGGCCGCCTTTGGGCTATAAAGATGGAGGGCCGCAAGCCCCCGTTGCACATCTCCCCTCACCCCGCCTGCTTCTTCTTCCTCCTTCCTCCAGCTGCTCGTCGTGTCCCATGGCGCCTACGAAGAGGTTCTCGGCCACGGAGAAGGGGAAGGCTCGCCAGGAAGGGCCTGGCTCTCCTTCGCCCAAGCGCTGCCGAGGTCGCCCCTGCAAGCACCCCGTGACTCCTGCAGTGGCTCCTCGTGGTCGCGGCGGTGGTCCTTCGCATGGTGACGGCCGCTCGATTGGTGGGGGGAGACGCGTTGTGGCTGCGCGGCCTCCCCATCCACGCTTTCACTCGGCAGAGGTGCTGCCGGAGTTTGTCGTATGGTCGGTGGATCCGGCCGGCAACTGGTTTCATCTCCCTCGCATCTTCGCCGGCGAACTACCGGCCGGTGCCCCTGGTGGGCTCTGGCTCCAGGCGGACGGCTACTGCAGCAGAGCCTCCTGGGTCTCGATGGAGATCTCCGTCACCGGAAATGTGGCCCTGGCCCGCGGGTTAGCATATCGTTAGCCAGCGCTGCGGGCTCGGGCCGTGCACCTCTGCACTTCAAGTTTGATTTGGCGACGCCACCCTCTACGCAGAGGGTGTTCGGATAAGACGGCCGCCCTGTCGGGTGCTGCCCTGAAGATGCTGACGGAGACCGGGTGCTTGGCCTTGGCGACAGCCGTGACAAGGACGAAGGCGAGCCCGCTCCTGGCGGCGTCCGCAGCTCGCCAACCTTCAGCGGCCCCCCCTCTGGTGACAGCTCCTCCAGCGGTGGCCGTGATCAACCACCGCGCCGCCGCGCTCGCTTCGAGGGTGGTAGCGGGTCATCCCGCCGTCGCGCCTCGGTGAAGCGCGAGGAGTCTGACTGAGCTCCGGAGGGTGGTGTGAATCCCCCTCCCCGAGCCATCGCCGGGCATGCCGCGTTTATTTTGTTTTCCTCCTTTTCCTGCATAGAGAGAGAGAGAGAGAGAGAGAGAGAGAGAGAGAGAGAAGTGTGGAGCCCCGTGGGGGGCGTGCTGGACTATTGCCTGTAATTATTATGCTATTTCAATTATTCCCATGCCGTGTTAGGGTGTTGCGTGCTTGTGCGCAGGAACAACTTAGCCTGGGAATTGTCAGAAGTTTCGCCTCATGAGGCATTCTACTGAGGCCTCGGCCGAGCGTCTTGAGGCCTGCAAAAGTTAGCCGGAGGGATAGCTTTCGAACCTTTGTTGCGAGGGTGACCGGCTCAGGTCCTGTGTTTGCGTCGTGATGCCCGTGGGGCATGGACCAGGAGGGGTGCTCCCACTGTGAACTTGAGCGAGGAAGCCTCACAAAATTAGGCAAGAAAGGTGCTCGCGAGGGCGCCCGTGCAGCCCCCTCGCGAGGCTTGAGAGAGAGAGGTCGAGTCAGGCGAAAAACTGAGGCAAAGAACCACGTGCAGAGGACGGCAAACAACACTAGAAGCAACTCCAATAAAGTTCTGAACAAGGGTGAACAAGCCAACTGCGGAAATAAAATGAAAATCCGCGTCCGGCGCCTAGTCTAATCTTCGACGTCTTCTCACCAGCGCGGAGCTAAGTGCTGCCACTTGGCGTGGGGCGGGAGCCCTCGAGGCCCAAGGGCGTCACTCCGGAGACTCCGGGGCGTGTACAACCCCAACTCATTATTACGTGAGAGTGTCACGGGCGGCGAGCTTCACAGGCATTGGCCTTCTTCACAGGCACCGGGCCTTTTCTTGGGGTGACAAGCTTCACAGGCACTGGACCTTCTTGCGTGCACCGGCCCTCTTCACAGCGCTGGCCTTCTTTACGTGTAATCGGGCCTTACTTCAAGGGTAAAATCTCCGGAGGTGCCGAATGTTTCACGTACTCGATGGGCACCCCTCCAGGTCTCGAAGCGTCGCGCACTGTGTCCGAAAACATGAACAACCTTGAACGGGCCCCCCCACATGGGCGAGAGCTTGTGCAGCCCTTCCCTAGAGAGCACCCGCCTGAGCACGAGGTCACCTACCTCGAGAGTCCTGGGGCGGATATTGCAGTAGTGGTACCGCCGTAGCGTCTACTGGTATCTTGCCGCTCGAAGCGCGGCCTCCTGATGGTGTTCCTCCCCCAGCACGAGGTCCATCCCCCGCATGGCGTCCTGCCGCGCTACGTCACACGCCAGGACCCGCGCGGAGCGACGCCTGACCTCGTGAGGGAGGATCGCTTCCGCTCCGTAGACGATGAAGAATGGAGTTTCGCCGGTCGACTTGGTGGCGATCGTGCGGATAGACCATAGCATGGACTACAGCTCGTCGTACCAGCCCCTGCCGCAGGCCTCCAGCTTCTTCTTGAATGTCCTAGTTTTGAGGCCTTTCAGGACCTCTGCGTTGGCGCGTTCAGCCTGGCCGTTGCTCCGAGGGTGTGCCACTGAGGCGTAGCATATCTGAGTTCCAAGGTTAGCACAATATGTTTTGAAGAGATTGTTGGTGAACTACAAACTGTTGTCGGTGATGATGCGATTAGGCACCCAGAATCGGCTCACAAGGCCCTTTATGAACTTGACTGCGGAGCCAGCTGGGGTGGTGTGGACAGCTTCCACCTCAGCCCACTTGGTGAACTTGTCAATGGCGACGTAGAGATAGCGATAGCCCCCTGGCACCCGGGGAAACGGGCCCAAAATGTCCAGCCCCCAAACCACGAACGGCCATGAGAGTGGAATGGTCTGCAGGCCCTGAGTTGGCTGATGAATCTGCTTGGTGTGGAATTGACAGGCTTCGCAAGCCTTCACCAACTCGATTGCGTCGTTGAGTGTTGTAGGACAATAGAACCCGTTGCAAAACGCCTTGCCGACGAGGGTGGGCGTGCTGACGAGGTCCGTGCCCTCCAGAGGGTCAGGCGCCTCCTGAGACGATGGAGCCCCCTGTTGGAAATATGCCCTAGAGGCAATAATAAATTAGTTATTATTATATTTCCTTGTTCATGATAATCGTTTATTATCCATGCTATAATTGTATTGATAGGAAACTCAGATACATGTATGGATACATAGACAACACCATGTCCCTAGTAAGCTTCTAGTTGACTAGCTCTGATCAATAGATGGTTACGGTTTCTAATTCATGGACATTGGATGTCATTGATAACGGGATCACATCATTAGGAGAATGATGTGATGGACAAGACCCAATCCTAAGCATAGCACAAAGATCGTGAGTTCAGATGCTAAAGCTTTATAATGTCAAGTATCATTTCCTTAGACCATGAGATTGTGCAACTCCGGATACCGTAGGAATGCTTTGGGTGTACCAAACGTCACAACGTAATCGCGGTGACTATAAAGGTGCACTACGGTTATCTCCGAAAGTGTCTGCGGTTGGTTATACGAATCAAGATCGGGATTTGTCACTACGATGTAAACGGAGAGGTATCTCCGCCCACTCTTTAGGTAGGACATCATCATAATGTGCACAATGTGACCAAGGAGTTGATCACGGGATGATGTGTTACGGAACGAGTAAAGAGACTTGCCGGTAACTAGATTGAACAAGGTATTGGATACCGACGATCGAATCTCGGTGCAAGTACAATACCGCTAGACAAAGGGAATTGTATACTGGATCGATTGAGTCCTTGACATCGTGGGTTCATCCGATGAGATCATCGTGGAACATGTAGGAGCCAACATGGGTATCCAGATCCCGCTGTTGGTTATTGACCGGAGAATGTCTCGGCCATGTCTGCAGATGTCTCCCGAACCCGTAGGGGTCTACACACTTAAGGTTCGATGATGCTAGGGTTATAAAGGAAGCTTGTATGTGGTTACCGAATGTTGTTCGAGTCCGGATGAGATCCGGGACGTCACGAGGAGTTAGGAATGGTCCGGAGGTAAAGATTTATATATAGGAAGTCCTGTTTGACCATCGGGACAAGTTTCGGGTCATCCAGTATTGTACCGGACCCACTGGAAGGGTCCCGGGGGTCCACTGGTGGGGCCACCTATCCGGAGGGTCCCATGGGCTGAGGTGAGAAGGGATCCAGCCCAAAGTGGCTGGGCGCCACTTCCCTAGGGCCCCATGCGCCTAGGGTGAAGGGGAAACCCTAAAGGAAGATTCCCATAAGGGGAAGGCACCTCCTAGGTGCCTTGGGGGGGGGGGGGGGGAGGACTCCTCCCCTGGCCGCCGCCCCCTTGGAGATTGGATCTCCTAGGGGCTGGCGCACCCCCCCTTGGGATCCCTATATATAGTGGGGTAGGAGGGCCTCCCAATACACGCAATTCTATCTCTCGTGGGTGCAGCCCTGCGTCTCTTCTTCCTCCTCCTCATATCTTGTGATGCTTGGCGAAGCCCTGCAAGGTTGCCACGCTCCTCCACCACCACCACGCCGTTGTTGCTGCTGGATGGAGTCTTCCTCAACCTCTCCCTCTCTCCTTGCTGGATCAAGGCGTGGGAGACGTCATCGGGCTGTACGTGTGTTGAACGCGGAGGTACCGCCTGTTCGGCACTAGGATCTCCGGTGATTTGGATCACGGCAGTACGACTCCTTCAACCCCGTTCTCATGAACGCTTCCGCTTAACGATCTACAAGGGTATGTAGATGCACTCTCCTTCCCTCGTTGCTAGTTTCTCCATAGATAGATCTTGGTGACACGTAGGAAAATTTTTTGAATTCTGCCATCGCTCTCCAACACCGGGGTCCACCTGCGGGGGGCCACATGTTTGTAGGGGGTGCGCCTTGGCCCATATGACCAAGGCACCAACCCAAGACCCATGCTTCAAGGAGACTTGGGGAGGAAAGAGTCAAGGGAGAGGCACCTCCTAGGAATGCCTTGGGAGATGGACTCTTCCCCCTCTTGGCCGCACCCTCTCTTCCTTGGAGGAAGGGGCAAGGCTGCGCCCTCCCCTCTCTTGCAACTATATATAGTGGAGGGAGGAGGGAAGCCACACCCCAGTCCCTCTGGCACCTCCCTCCCTCCCCGTGACACCTCCTCCTCTCCCCCGCAGTGCTTGGGCGAAGCCCTCGCAGGATTGCCACGCCTCCACCACCTGACCACGCCGGTGTTGCTGGCCGGATGGAGTCTTTCCTCAACCTCTCTCCCTCTCTCCTTGCTGGATCAAGCGCATGGGAGACGCCACCGGGCTGAACGTGTGTGTGAACAGCGGACGCGTCAGTCTGCTCGGCAAGACTAGGAGATCATTGGTGATTTGAATTACCACGATTTATAATGCACTCCATCAACCTCATGCTTCACTTGAACGCTCTCCGCTTAGCTGCATCTACAAGCGGTATGTAGATGCACTCTCCTTCCCCTCGTCATCGGTTTCCTCCATAGATAGATCTTGCGACACGTAGAAAATTTTGAATTTCCTGCCACCGCTCCCCTTCAACAAAGGGCACTGTCATGAGCTAGGTGTATTGCACAAGTAGATTCATATTTTACACCAGTAAGAACACAAAAAAAAAAAGTAGTTGTGGGCGTTGATTTTGTCTCAATATGCTTGGCCAATACTAGTCCAATCTTTGTTTTGACTCAAGATTGTGGATGAAGCGGCCCGGACCGACCTTTACACGTACTCCGCATTTCACGTGAGACAGTTCCACCGAATCGACCGACATGCACTTGTCGACAAGGTGGCTACATGGGTGCCGCCTCTCCACTTTAGCCTGGATCGGATGCGATGAAAAGGGTCCTTATGAAGGGTAAATAGCAATTGACATAATCACGCTAGTGGTTTTGCGTAGGTAAGAAACGCTTCTTGCTAGAAACCCATAGCAGCCATCGTAGAAACATGCAAAAACAACAATTAGAGGGACGCCTTAACTTGTTTTTGCAGGTATGCTATGCTGATGATGATATGGCCAAGAAGAATGTGATGAATGATATGTGATGTATGAGATTGATCATGTTCTTGTAATAGGAATCTAATGACTTGCATGTCGATGAGTATGACAACCGTAAGTGAGCCATAGGAGTTGTCTTTATTTATTGTATGACTCCGCAAAGAAGCTGTCATTATACAACGCGCATGTAATTACTTTACTTTATTGCTAACCCAGCCATTACAAGTAGTAGAAGTAATAGTTGGCGTAGACAACTTCATGAAGACACGATGGCGATGGAGATCATGATGATGGAGATCATGGTGTCATGCTTCTAAGATCAGCGATGATCATGGAGCCCGAAGATGGAGATCAAAAGGAGCAAAATGATATTGGCCATATCATGTCACTATTTGATTGCATGTGATGTTTATCATGTTTATGCATCTTATTTGTTTAGAACTACAGCGGTAGTAAATAGATGATCCCTCATTAAAATTTCAAGAAGGTGTTCCCCTAACTGCAAGCACCTGCTAAGTAAAGTTCGTTCAAAGCACCACGTGATGATCGGGTGTGATAGATTCTTACGTTCACATACAACGGGTGTAAGCCAGATTTACACACGCAGAACACTTAGGTTAGCTTGATGAGCCTAGCATGTACAAACATGGCCTCGGAACACAAGAGACCGAAAGGTCGATCATGAGTCGTATAGTATATACGATCAACATGAAGATGTTCACCGATGATGACTAGTCCGTCTCACGTGATGATCGGACACGGCCTAGTTGACTTCGGATCATGTAATCACTTAGATGACTAGAGGATGTCTATCGAGTGGGAGTTCATGAGATGAACTTAATTATCTGAACATAGTCAAAAGATCTTTGCAATTATGTAAATGGCTCGCGCTTTAGTTCCATTTGTTTAGATATGTTCTTAGAAAAATATAGTTGAAAGTTGACAAGAGCGATTATGTGGATGGTAGAAAGCTTATGTCCTTAATGCACGCTCGGTGTTGAACCCCAAACGTCGTTTGTGGATGTTACCAACATCGACATAGTACGCTGATAACTACGTGATAGTTCAGCTTAAACGGTTTAGAGTTGAGGCACCAAAGACGTTTTTGAAACGTCATGGAACATATGAGATGTTTGAGGGCTGAAATTGGGATTTCAGTCGTGCCCACGCCAAGAGGTATAAGACCTCCGACGTTTTATTTTTTTAGCTCGCAAACTAAGGGAGAAAAGCTCAATCATTGAGCTTGTGCTCGCATTGTCTGAGTGCAACAATCACTTGAATCGAGTGGGAGTTGATCTTCCGGATGAGATAGTGATGTTTCTCCAAAGTCATTGCCACCAAGCGTTGCTAGAGCTTCGTGATGAACTATAGCATGTCGGGGATAGATATGATGATCCTTGAGGTATCTACGATGTTTGACACCGCGAAAGTAGAAATCAAGAAGGAGCATCAATTGTTGATGGTTGAGAAACCACTCAGTTTCAAGAAGGGCAAGGCAAGAAGGACACTTCATGAAGCGGCAAATCGATTCTGCTCGCCCAAAGAAGAAACCCAAGGTTGAACCCAAACCCGAGACTAAGTGCTTACGTAATAAGGGAACATGCCTTAACGGAGCAGTAATTACCCTAGATACTTGGTAGATAAGAAGGTCGGCAAGGTCGATAGAAGTATATTGGATATACATTATGTTAATGTGTACTTTTACTAGTACTCCTAGTAGCGCATTGTGGTATTAGATACCGGTTCGGTTGCTAAGTGTTAGTAACTCGAAACAAAAGCTATGGAATAAATCTGGAGACTAACTAAAGGTGAGCTGACGATACGTGTTGGAAGTGTTTCCAAGGTTGATATGATCAAGCATCATACGCCTCCCTCTACCATCGAGATTGGTGTTAAACCTAAATAATTGTTATTTGGTGTTTGCGTTTGAGCATAGACATGATTGGATTATGTCCTGCCGCAATATGGTTATTCATTTAAGGAGAATAATGGTTACTCTCGTTAATTTGAATAATACCTTCAATGGTCTAGCGCCTAAAAGGAATGGTTTATTGAATCTAGATCATAGTGATACACATTTTCATGCCAAAGATATAAGATAGTAATGATAGTACCACGTACTTGTGGCACTGCCATGTAAGTCATATTGGTATAAACGCATGAAGAAGCTCCATGTTGATGGATCTTTGGACTCACTCGTTTTGAAAAGTTTGAGACATGCAAACCATGTCTATTGGTGTATACGCATGAAGAAACTCCATGCCAGATGGATCGTTTGGACTCACTTGATTTTGGAATCACTTGGAGATATGCAAATCATACCACATGGGCAAGATGACCGAAAAGCCTCGGTTTCAAAGTAAGATGGAACAAGGTAGCAACTTTGTTGGAAGTAACACATTTTGATGTGTGCAGTCCAATGAGTCTTTGAAGGCATGCAAAGGAATATCGTTATGTTCGACTTCACAGATGATTCGAGTAGATGTTGAGTATATTTACTTGATGAAACACAAAGTCTGAATTATTGAATGGTTCAAGTAATTTTGAGTGAAGTTAAAGATCATTGTGACAAGAGGATAAAATGTCTATGATATGATCATAGAGATGAGTATCCGAGATTCTGAAGCTTTTGGCACGCAATTAAGATACACACCGTGGAAATTGTTTCACAATTAATACCGCTCGAACACCATAGTGTGATGGTGTGTCCGAACATCATAGTTGCACCCTTATTGGATATGGTCGTGCAACTATGATGTCTCTTATTGAATTACCACTATCGCTCATGGGTTAGGCATTAGAGACAACCGCACTCACTTTAATAGGGCACCACGTAATTCCGTTGAGACGACACCGTTTGAACTATGGTTTGGAGAAACCTAAGTTGTCGTTTCTTAAAGGTTTGGGGCTGCGACGCTTATGTGAAAAAGTTTCAGGTTGATAAGCTCGAACCCAAAGCGGATAAAATGCATCTTCATAGGACACCCAAAAACGGTTGGGTATACCTCCTAATTCAGATCCGAAAGCAATAGGGATTGTTTCTAGAAAGCGGGTCCTTTCTCGAGGAAAAGTTTCTCTCGAAAGAATTGAGTGGGAGGATGGTGGAGACTTGATGAGGTTATTGAACCATCACTTCAACCCCGATTGTGTAGCAGGGCACAGGAAGTTCTGTGGCACCTACATCAATTGAAGTAGAAGCTTATGATAGTGATCATGAAGCTTG
This sequence comes from Aegilops bicornis, assembly GCA_021605145.1. Taxonomy (NCBI): domain Eukaryota; kingdom Viridiplantae; phylum Streptophyta; class Magnoliopsida; order Poales; family Poaceae; genus Aegilops; species Aegilops bicornis. Next base: position 150,214,350 of record CM038670.1, on the reverse strand, counting down.
GATCAAGTCACTACCGAACCTCGTGGGGATCTACAAGGACGCCAGCGTCTTTGCTTGAGTTAGTACGGTGATCACCGTCTTGAATGTCATGTTGCTAGACAACAATGAACCTGCGAGCTATGGAGAAGCAATGGTGGGCCCATATTCCAACAAATGGTTAGAAGCCATGAAACTTTCCTAGATAGGATCCATGTATCGAGGAACAAAGCATGGACTTTGGTGGACTTGCCCGCTGATCGGGCAAGCCATTGAGATAAATGGATCTTTAAGAAGAAGACGGACGTGCGACGGTAATGTCACCGCTCTATGAAGCTCGACTTGTGGCGAAGAGTTTTCACAAGTTCAAGGAGTTGACTACGAGATTTTCTCATCCAGCGATGCTTAAGTCCATCGGAATCATGTTAGCATTAGCTGCATTTATGAAATCGCAGATGGATGTCAAAACGAAGTTTCCTTACCGCCGTAAGGAAAGGTTGTATGATACAATCGTAAAGTTTTATGGTCTATCCTAAGGATGCTAAAAGTTATGCCGGCTCCAAATGATCCTTCTAAGGAATGGAGTAAGCATCTCGAGTTGGAAGGTGCGCTTTGATGAGATGATCAAAGATTTTGGGTTTATACAAAGTTTATGAGAAACTTGTATTTCCAAAGAAGTGAGTGGGAGCACTATAGAATTTCTGATGAGTATATGTCGTTGACATAGTGATGATCGTAAATGATGAAGAATTTTCTCAGAAGCATATAGGGTTATTTGAAAGTGTTTTTCAAGTGAAAACCTGGATTAAGCTTAAACATTGAGCATCAAGATCTATGAGAATGATCGAAAACGCTTAAATGATACTTTCAAATGAGCACATACTCTTGACATGATCTTGAAGGTGTTCAAGATGGATCACCAAAGAAGGAGTTCTTTCCTGAGATGTAAGGTATGAAGTTAAGACTTAAAGCTCGACCACGGCAGAAAAGAGAGAAAGGACGGTGCGCCCCTATGCTTTAGGCGTAGGCTCTATAGTATGCTATGTTGTGTACCGTGCCTCTAAGTGTGCCTTGCCATGAGTCGATCCAAGGCAGGTACAAGAATGATCCAGAATGGGGATCATTGGACAAATGTCAAAATTGTCCTTGGAGTAAATAAGGACATGTTTCCTGATTATGGAGGTGATAAAGAGTTCAAAGGCGTAAAGGGTTACGTCGTTACATGCAAGCTTTGACACCTATCCCAATGACTCCTGAATAGCAAACCTGGAGCATGTATGAGTGGAGCAAACCATTTGGAATAGTTTCAAATGGAGCGTGGAAGCAGATTTATAATATGACCTAGAAATTTGTGAAGCACACACGGATCCGAAAGGTTCAGATCCGCTGACTAAAACCTCTCACAAGCAAAACATGATCAAACCCCGTAACTCATTGAGTCTTAATCACATGATGATGTGAACTAGTAAACTCTTTGGATGTTGGTCACATGGCGATGTGACTGTGAGTGTTAATCACATGGCGATGTGAACTAGATTATTGACTCTAGTGCAAGTGGGAGATCATGGAAATATGCCCTAGAGGCAATAATAAATTAGTTATTATTATATTTCCTTGTTCATTATAATCGCTTATTATCCATGCTATAATTGTATTGATAGGAAACCTGATACATGTGTGGGTACATACACAACACCATGTCCCTAGTAAGCCTCTAGTTGACTAGCTCGTTAATCAATAGATAGTTACGGTTTCCACGACCATGGACATTGGATGTCATTGATAACGGGATCACATCATTAGGAGAATGATGTGATGGACAAGACCCAATCCTAAGCCCAGCAATGCATCGTAATAGTTCGTAGTATGGTAAAGCTTCTCTAATGTCAAGTATCATTTCCTTAGACCATGAGATTGTGCAACTCCTTGACACCGTAGGGAATGCTTTGGTGTACCAAACGCCACAACGTAATCGGGTGGCTATAAAGGTGCATTACAGGTATCTCCGAAAGTGTTCAAGGGTTGGCACGAATCGAGACTGGATTTGTCACTCCGTGTGACGGAGAGGTATCTCTGGGCCCACTCGGTGGGACATCATCATAATGTGCACAATGTGACCAAGGGGTTGATCACGGGATGATGTGTTAGGAACGAGTAAAGAGACTTGCCGGTAACGAGATTGAACAAGGTACCGGATACCGACGATCGAATCTCGGGCAAGTACAATACCACTAGACAAAGGGAATTGTATCCGGGATCGATTGAGTCCTTGACATCGTGGTTCATCCGATGAGATCATCGTGGAACATGTGGAGCCAACATGGGTATCCAGATCCGCTGTTGGTTATTGACCGGAGAACGCCTCTGGTCATGTCTCGTGATGGTTCCCGAACCCGTAGGGTCTACACACTTAAGGTCTGGCGACGCTAGGGTTATAAAGGAAGTTTGTATGTGGTTACCGAATGTTGTTGGAGTCCCGGATGAGATCCCGGACGTCACGAGGGAGTTCTGGAATGGTCCGGAGGTAAAGATTTATATATAGGAAGTCTTATTTTGGTCACGGAAAAGTTTTCACAGACATTCGGTATTACCGGAGTGCCGAAGGGGTCCGGGTCCACCGGGGTCCACTGCCTGGGGGCCACATGGGCTGTGGTGCGCTTTGGCCCATATGGGCCAAGGGCACCAGCCCCAAGAGGCCCATGCGCCAAGGAAGACTTGGGAGGAAGAGTCAAAGGGGGAAGGCACCTCCGAGGTGCCTTGGGGAGGATGGACTCCTCCCCTCTGCCAAGCACCCCTTCCTTGGAGGAAGGGGCAAGGCTGCGCCCTCCCCTCTCTTGCACCTATATATAGTGGAGGGAGGGAGGGAAGCCACACTGAGTCCCCCGGCACCTCCCTCCCTCCCGTGACACCTCCTCCTCTCCCAGGTGCTTACGGCTCCTCGCAGGATTGCCACGCCTCCACCACCACCACGCCCATTGTGCTGTCTTTGCCGATGGAGTGTTCCTCAACCTCTCCCTCTCTCCTTGCTGGATCAAGGCATGGGAGACGCCACCGGGCTGAACGTGTGTTGAACGCGGAGGTGCCGTCTGGCTCGCACTAGGATCATCGGTGATTTGAATCACGCATTAGCACGACTCCATCAACCCTGCTCACTTGAACGCTCCCGCTTAGCGATCTACAAGGGTATGTAGATGCACTCTCCTTCCCCTCGTTGCTGGTTTCTCCATAGATAGATCCTGGTGACACATAGGAAAATTTTGAATTTCTGCTACGTTCCCCAACAATCCGAACACTACAACTCTGGGAGCGAGCAAATCCTTCTTGACTCATACTCACTAGATCAGGATCGCATCTTGGCGCGAGGGTGCCGGTCCCAACAATGTGATCAAGCAGAGGATCACGCCTTGGCGCGAGGGTGCCGGTCCCGACGATGTGATCAAGGTGCAATGTTTCAAGTTAGTAGGAATCATTGTTTAGCATATGTATTCAACAAAAATAAAAGAAAGAAGAAATATTCATTTGTAACATAAGCAAGACATTATCTGAAGTTCAACATCGTCATGAGATTATAAGGCAAAGTTCAAGTTTAGTGCTTTCATGGAGACCACAAAAGGTAACCACTTGACACTAAGTTCAAGATTAAGAGCACAAACATGAGAGAGAAAGTACTAATCCAAAAACAAAGTTTGCAAATTTTATCCATGTATAGGATAGACAGACTACCCAATATAGGCCAAGGTAATACCAAAAAGCAACTTCTCTACAAAGGAAACATCTCAAAAGGCACGAGGTAGTAAACACTTACTAATTGTTCAGTACAAAGCATCAAGATTCATCACACACCATTGGCAAATTACATGTGAAATATAACATGATATACCAAATCATACTTGTTGTGACTAATATACTCAGAACATCCTGGTCCTCAACTTTTTCTTGTTTCAAGTATACTAGAATTCCAAAGAGCAGTCTTGGGGCGCAGTGCCACATTCTGCACCATGGTCCAGCTCTCGATTCAAACAAAAAGTAGGATAATGTTTACTACCATAGAAAGATACATAGTCCAAGATGATGTTAAACAAAAAATCTAATATATTACACGGAAAGAACATGGCATTCTTGTACATAATTGAACCCATAACAAATTAATATCCTAGATTACTTGGGTATCATCTTCACACCTCCATGAGACTCTGTGTTGCAGTCTTAAAGATAAGTGTAGACAAACCCTGTCAAAAAGTAATGTTTCTCTCATAATGTTGAGGGGCAAAAGAGAACCAGTGAGCACAGAAACATGCATCAGGTCCTTCGGATTCACATGAGAAAAAACATCATGATTTTATCTTGGAACACCAAACAATCTACACAATGTAAAAGGGCATGATACCAAATCAATTACAGCCGAACCTACCTGATTAGCAGAAGAAATTGGATAATGCAAGTGCATGATCACATCTCATCATTCTATTCTAAAGTAGATGGCAATAATAACAATAATAATACATGGGCTGCAAGAGTAGAGAACATTTATTATATACGAAGGCACACCATTCTCTACCACAAAAGTATAGGGAAACAGAAAGCACTAAAGAAAGAGTACAGATTCCTTCCACCAACGGATGAAATTTGCAACACATTCAATAGGGGATAAAAAACAATGGGAAATTGTTCTTCTAAGACTGACACAAATGATTATGAATCATGGGTGTGTGTCCTACACACACACGCACACACACATGATGTATTTTTATTATTTCCATGCACTACTAATTACTCCTCTATAGTTTCGACATGTCAGGCTAGCAATCTTCCTCGACATCACAGATTGGTGCAACCCAAGAAACTAAATGATCTCACCATTGTACTCTATCTATCCATGGAGTGAAACATCTTCGAGCACACCTAGCATCAATTGGCTTTGTGATAGTACTGCAAATAGAGAGTGGCACCATTAGAACATCAGTTTTTAGTTATATAGTTTTGGATTACATAAGTATTGCACATGGTACTCTACATAATGCAAATGGTTTGGATGTATAACTTATGGTTCAATAGGTCTCAACTTTAACTCACGCCCATGTAAGAAAGCAACTTATAGTTAGAAAATTATAAGGAAGCATAAATCATGTGCATAACAATCAATATTGCTGGATTTCTAACATCATATTAACATTTTCAAGCATCGGGTCTAGGTAAATAGTTATGCAAGGACCCAAAAGAAATTGGTATCACTATTGGTATAGCTTAGAGAACAACAAAAGTAATGCAGAAAACAGAAACACGGGACTGTACATATTCTACGTGTAAACACACCATTACACCATGTAGATACAACATAGATCAATTAGAAGGGCAACCATCAGCTCATGTTTATGAGAGAAAGAAATCAAATAATATTGCAAGACAATGAAAACTGATGGCGAGAACAAAATGCTATTGTTGCATTATGTCATTCAAGGAAAATACTTCAAGAGTTATTTACCTAAACGGTATGTGTGCCTCGCTACTTGAAGAATTTAGAACATTAGTTCATGAAGCAAAGGATACATGATCTGTTGTCCCTGCTCTTGATCAAGACTCGAAGTAGCCACCACACAATAAAAATATGTTAACAAATATTTCTAGAGGTTGTACTTGTGGAAGAACTAAACATGGCATGGCTGCTGATATTGAGCACATGAACTGGATAGCTTCTAGGATGGACAGATTTTCTTTAACAGATACATTATCAGCATGGGCTGGACCGACAACATTCCAACCTGAATTTTTCTATCATGAACACATTATAACAGATACAATATCTGAAGCGACGACGCGAGGGCGAGTGGAAGCTTATGGACGGTGAGCGATGGTTTCTCATGAACTGTAGAGATCCACAAGCAGTAACACGTGTACATGGGCAGCAAGTTTAAAGAAGAAATTTGCTTTAGCCATGATTATCAATAGTAGTAGAGATATATATTTAATTCACCGAAGTTTTCAATTAACATGTGAACACATCATGTGTATGTGTGACCCTTTAAAATGCAGTTTCAAACAGCAAAAGAGATTTGAAGCTACTAATGTTGAAATGTACAAAACTAATTTCAACCGAGTGAAATAAATATAGTACGTAACAACTGAAAAACACAAAGGCGCAGTTTCGTCTTTCAAGTTACTAAACACAAACAGAGGTAAGACAAGGCGCCTCACGTTGGGCTCTCAAGATTTCAAGCAAAGCCAACTAAATCTGATTGCCGGTGAGTTTGCGATTCAGCACTTTCAACTACGGCCAAGTTTCCTCATTATTCTGTGTTTACTTCTTTGGAACTATGTGCCCCCTATAAGCGGTAGAAATAGGGTAAGTAATATGATAATATCGGGAACCGTGATCTTCTAATTAAAACACTATGCTCGACATAGCGAACTGCACAGGCCTACCTCAAGCGCCAGCAGAAGTTAACAAGGATTTCATATGCTATTTCACGAAGATCGTCATCCGTGGATACCGGAAGAGTAAGACGGATGCTGTTTTTCAAGAACTTTCTTTACCGTTGATTCGTAATTCAGAGTCAAACAAAGAGATCAATGATGGCCTAGGTATATCAATAACTAAGGCAAGAGAGATCAACGATGGCCTAGCTATATCGATGACTAAAGCAAACGCCTTTCACTTTTTATCCAAATAATTATGAACAGGTTTAAGAAGTAATCAAGCAAACAATTACAGGCCAGTTATCGGTCAACGAAAAGTGAACGCCTACACGTGATTCAATAAACTAAAGAAAGCACACATCAGAATCTACTAACCTAAATGCCATTGGCTGACCATAATGCGAAACCCGCTCAAACAACAATGACAACAAGAAACAAATCGGTGTTAAACCAACCACCTCCATGTCACCTTCTCGGTTCTCACCGCACTTGGGAGCAAAGGCCAACATCGACCGCTTCTTTCCGAGTCTTGGCATTTGGATCCATCCTGCTGTGGTCCTCGGTGCCACCGGAAAGCAGAGTGGTTTGGGGCTGCCAGCGTGGCGATCTTGTTGAAGAGCTTGCCGCCCTCACGTAGCCCGATGGGTGGGCGCTGGGTCGCTGGCTGCTTCCCGGTAAAACAATTCAAACCAAATATGAATAATCACTTTGATATGAATAAATAATCGGCAACCAAAGGCACGGTGCCCGACGACCTTCGTCCCCGCCAAGACCGCCTACATTACCTCCCTCGCCTGGCCCACCGTCGCATGGCCATGGCCATGCCACCTTGACCAGCGCTTATCCTGCGGCTCTTGCTCACACCCTAGTCGCTGCCGCTTACGTTCCTACTCCGTGCCCATACTCGACCAAGATTCCAGCCTTATCACTGGTGATCAATCCATCAAGAGTATTGTTCTCAAAAAATCAATGGAAAGCAAGAGGTTTAATCTTTTATAAAAATTAGTCATACGTACAAACAGATTACCATTTATCTTCATGTCCACCACGACAAAGATCATTCCATTGAACTCAGCCCGTCTACACACCAAGGTGCTCCCAAAGCCTAGCAACCCGAGCAAAGTGATTTTCCAACTGAAGACAATGTCCAAAATTCTCCAAGAAAGACCCTCCATTGCTGACACCAATTCAGTAAAAAAGCACACAGGTATACATAAATCTGTTTGCTTTGTAAAAGAACCAGGATAAGTAGATGAAAAAATAAAGTAGCATGTCACATTAACATGAATGTTTCAGACATAATCATTCACCTAAAAGAAAGAAACAAAAACTAATAAAGAAAACGAAAAGAACAACATAGTGGAAGGAAAAAGGGTATCTCAAGGCGGGTGGGAGGAGGAGGAGGGGGAGCTCACCATGGTCGAGGGTTTGGCAGTAGTGGAAGCTCGGCCTCCTCACCCTCCTAGGGTTAGGGAAGGGAACAATGGGAGGAAGGAGGAAGGGTGGAGCAACATGCGGCCCTGACGACGGGTAAGAGATGCGGGAGGAGGAGGAGGATGGTAGGGAGGAGGAGTCGGCCAAGGCACGGGCGGGTCAGGAAGGAGATGGCGGCGGCGTGGGATTGGCTCACCATATCCAATCGGGATTGGGTGCACTGCCGAGGGCGGGTCATGGTGATCCGGTGGTGATGGCGACTCCTCACCCTCTGTCACTGGTGTAGCCATGGGGAGGTGGTGTCAGGATGGATTCTGACGAGAAATAGGAGGGAGGAGATTCGGAGAGGAGCCGCTTGAGTCCACAGAGCTGCTGGGCCAAGGCGAAGGCGCTGCCCCGCCTACATGACCCGAAACCTAGCCACGGCCGAGGCGCGAGCGAGCGTGAGAGGTCAGGCGTCAAGGATTCTAGCCGGACAGGAAGAAGAGGCGGAGCAAGGAGTCCTCGGTGGGGGGAGGAGGCACGGAAGCGTGAGATCGGACGGGGCGCCTTGGCCATGGGGAGGACAGGAGCGCGGGAAGGACGGAGCGAAGGAGGGCACGAGCGTGGGGGCGAACCAATCGAGCACTCTCCTCGCCCATACATGAAACCCACCATCCACACTGTACACGCACGACCACACACGTGAAAAGACAAAAATGCCCTCGGCAGGGCACGGGAATAACGGCGGTGGTACGAGATCTTTACAGCGGGGTGAAACTGTTCATTGCTACAGTCGCCCCTCTCCGATCCGACGGGCAAGGTCGTCCCAGCTCTCGATCTGACGACCCAGATCACATCAAGCACGCAGATCCAACGGCCAGGAAGCCCAAATCGCTGAGGAGGCTGGAAGATGACTGGAATCCTTATTTCACGATTTTCGAGCGCTATGGAGTGCCGTGTGCCTTAGTGCAACTAACATACTCACTCCGTTTTTATTTACTTCGCATACTCTGATCAAAGTCAAGCTTTGTAAATTTTTTGACGGAGTTTATTGACAAAAATATTAACATGTACAATAACAAATCAATAGCATTAGATTCATTATTGAACGTACTTTCACATTATATAAATTTGTAATGATAAATATTTATATTCTCTTTTATAAACTTGGTCATTTAACTTCAGTCAACTCTAAATATGTAGAGTAAATAAAAACGGAGGGAGTACAATTTAGTCACGATGACATGCGGGGCATTCGAGGGGTGAACCGACCTGTATGCAAAGAAAAGACTCTTTTTTTTTTCATCATCAAAAAAGAAAAGAGAGGACAGTGGTTAGTGGGCAAGCGGTCCTATTTGGTCCAGTCTATTCCCGAACTTCGCTGGCCCAGTACAATAACTAGTCCGGCCCAATGAACCCAACAAGCCGAGGTTATCCTGCTTCCCGAAACCCTAGCCGTCGGACCCCCTTATATACCGCACGCCCCCGTTTCCCTTACCTCTGCCTCCAGCTCCCAGGTTTGTTCGCCAATCGGCGGCTGGTTCGCCGGCGTTTGTCCGATCTGAAATCTTCCGTTCTTCCTCTCTTGTCTGGTTTTTGCTTGATCTGTTCCTAGGCTGTGATGATCAAAATACCTACCTATTTTCTGAGGGATCTCGATCCCCCTGCAGAGAAACCAAATCAATCTTCTGAGCCTTCCAAGATCCGTGCATTTTCTTGTACGTTTCAGTTTCCTGATTTTTTGCGTTCGATCTTATTTTGCAACGGATTCTGAAGAACCGGATTCGAGTTGATGGGATGATAATCGTTGGCAGAAAATCGTTTTAAGTGTTGACCAAAATTACAGACTACAATTATCTGATCAACTCATCTTGGTTTCTGCGTTTCATCTTCTGTTTTTCGTGGCGGATTGGGAAAACTAGATTTAATGGTTGATGTGATGATAACCTTTCACAGAAAATCACATTTAGTGTTGACCAAATTACAGACTACAATTATCTGATCAACTCTAGAATCTCAACCGGTCTGTTCTTTCGTTTCTCTCGATCTTTTCTCCTTTGGTTGAACTTCTCTGGTTACTTTCTTGCATCTGTGCACAACAAGCCGATGCTCTGGATGGGAAGAGGAAGGAAGCATGGTAATGTGCACGGAGATCGACTGAATTGGTCTGCATGTCTGCTCGCCCTGACGCCTTTGGGCTTTGATCTCGCGGGCCTGGATTTGACCCACACTACCGGTCACCCCATAAATCATTGTTTAGTTTTCAGTAATCACCTCGATTAATCTGTCAGTAGTTGATTTCTCAGTAGTCTGTTGGAGTTGTTAATTACCTCTGTAGATATATAGGCCTCGTCAATGGCGCAAACTGTGTCAGTGACCTCTGTATGTCTGGGCGCGGTGGCTAATTAGCCAGTTACACACAGCAGCCACCACCATGGCAGCAATCTCTGTGTGAATGGTCAGTAAGCCCACCTACATCGACTTGATTTGTTGTGCCAATTGAAGTAATGACTCTTTTCTTGTGCTCACTTCTTTGATACATCAACTCACAATGCCATAACTGAAGAATTACTCCACTTGATAGAGCAAATGTAGTTACAGTATTTTGATTTCTTCAACTCAGCATCAAACTCTGAATCGGTCATAATCTAGTTGCAGTATTCTTGTTTTTGTTTAGATTCAGTATTCAATTTAAAACTTAGGAAGGCAATAAATTAGAGTCTCTGGTGCGCTTCTTATTAGCGTAATTCAGCGCTGTACGTTGCCAAGAGGAAACTTTGGCTAATATTCTGGCAGAAGCCATTTTTTTAGATGGCGTTTGCATTCAACTTGTCCATACATATCTTAGCAATGAACTGAATTTTGATTGTACAAGTGTATTAGGGATGCCATGAGGTATCTGATGCTTGGTCTTCTTTCATGGCCTTGTTTCTCGTTAGATTGGCAGACAACGAGAAGGAAACGGGTTTTTGTAGGCACTGGCTGCTCCCACAGGTGACCATTAGGGAGCTTTCTGTTACTATACCCCCGTGTACACCTATCAACTGAATTGTTCTTTCTGCAGGCGGCTTCAGTGTTTTGTCCATCAGTGATGATCAACACTTGTTAGATGCCTTGTACAATATATTATTGAACTGTGCTTATTCTGCGTCTGCACTCTTGTTTTTGTGTGTCACCCACTATTGTTTTTTTGTAGTTCTTGGTTCTCTGTGACGATGAAAACAGATGACGAGTCTGTAATCCATTCTATTAAACTATGTGGACAATCGAGGAGAGCTTAGTTGCTTTGTTATTTTTGCCTTTTTTAAAATGATTGTGTTGCTGACATTATGAGGAAGACAATTGGTGTCTGATCTATTTGATGATAAATTCCTCCTACTCATTCTGAATGTCTAATGGGCATAGTGCATTCTGTCATGGATGCATTTTAGTTATCTTGGGAAAGAAACTCTTACCATTTTTGTTTGCTATGTTTGATTTAATGGGTGAAGTGATGAAATCATAACCATAACACATTTCTGCATTCACTGTGATGATCAATTTACATCATGCACTACCATCTGATCTCCCATTGCTTTCATAGTTTAGATATTTTTATATGATTAAACTTTCAGCTCTGTAACATTTACCCAGGAGTACTCAGTGCTTTTTTCCTTGTATTCTCACTGGTTCTATTTGTTTCATTTTTCTGAACTTAAATGGATGTGAGGATCCTTTCCCCAAATGATCGACTATGATTATACTATGCGTAACAATGTAATCCCATCAGGATTCCAAGTTGCAGAAATCTGATCCATGTTTTCTCCTTTTGCTTCGTGTCTCTTTTGATATTGTATTGTTGTTCTATGATTGGTGAATATTTTGAATGCCGTGCACTATTGAAGAATTACTCCAATGGACGCCACAAATCCAGTTACTATTATTTTGAATGCCAGGCAGGTTTCACTTCTCCAACAAATAATGCCTTGTAGTTTCTGCTTCTGTTTTCATTTGATTCAGTCTGTAACTTCTGAAGGCAATAAATTAGAGTCTCTGGTGCACTGCTTAATAGTGTAATCTAGTGCTGTACGTTGCCGAGAGGAAACATGGGCTAAGATTCTGGCACAAGCCATTCTTCGAGATGGCTTTTGCATTCAGCTTGTCCATGCATATCTTATCACTGAACTGAATTTTGTTTGGATCGGGGGTATTAGGGATGCCATGAGGTATCTGATGCTTTGTCCCGTTAGATTGGCAGACAGTGAGAAGGAAATGGGTTTTTGCGACACTGGCTGCTCTCATATCAGGTGCTTCCTGTTACTATACCCCCGATTACATCAATCATTTGGTTCTTTTGTTCTCTGTGATGATCGTCAATTGATTAGACGTCCGATTCAACCAATTCTATTAAACCATGGAACAAAATGAGTATTTGTCAGAGAGAGCATCTTACCACATTTCCTTAAGATTTGCTTTTCATGCTTTTTTGAATTGTATTCTTAGTTCTCTGTGATGATGAAAATAGATGACGATGCCCGATATAATCCATTCTATTAAACCATGTGGACAATTGAGGCATTTGTCTGAGAGAATGTGTGCTTCCCCGTGCTATTTTTGTTACAATTTTTGTTACTGTACGATTGTGTTGCTGGCAGTATGAGGAAGACAATTGTTGTCTGATCTATTTGATGATAAATTCCCCCTAATACCTCATTTGATAACCTTTAGTTTTCCTCCCAGCTTTTTTTTTGGTCGTCCCATATGAAGCTATCGATCGCCTAGGATGGCCATTCTTTAGGTTTTGGAATGGCGACACGGAATGGACCAAAGCTTATATCTGTGTGTGCATATAAAAACAACAAGGGATGTGCTAGTTGATGCATGCTAGCTTTTCCACTACTAGTCTTCCTCTTTATATTTGCAAAACAAGTAATATGTATGATCGAGTTAGTGACGCCAGTAAGGAAAAAGTCATGGTTACACTCAGTGTTAGTCACTGACATGAACGAAGGATAAGTGTCAACAATATTCTTTACTGCCCTACTTATAACCCCACCAGTCTGGTACTATATTTTTTTACTGCCCTACTTATAACCCCACAAGTCTCGTCATAAGATGGTTGGTTTCTTACGCATGCACACCCTAGTATAAAAACTTGCTAGCCAGCTTCCATGTATCTTACGATGAAAATCTGATAAATGGATGGATGATTGTGTTTGACAACCGGACGTGATAAATGTGAATTATACAAAAGGAATGAAAAAATTACAATTTTTTATGAAAGTGATCACAAATTCTAAAATTTGCTCATGAAATTAAAAATGGTAATTTTTCAGATGTCCCAGTATCTAATTATATTTTAATATTTTTTTTAAACATTGACAAATTTTAAGGTGGGAACATTTTTAAAAAACAACAATGAGATTTTTGAAAATGGTGGTGAACAAACTCAGTGGGTTGGGCACTAAAATTGTGGCTTTTGGCAGAAAAATTGGAGCCCTTGCATTATATCTTTCAAAAGAAACTAGGACATTTGAAAAAAATGGTTTGAGCCCCAAAAATAAAAAACAAAACAAAGTTGAGCAGCTAAAACGAGAAAAAGAAAGGTCGGTGCTCACATTTGAAGGGGTCTTGGATATGGAAGTGTATTTGGGACAAAAATTGGTCACTCCCTAGTTGCAAGTTGATGTGACTTGTATTTACAACAAAAAGTTCGCAGCCCAATTGCAAGTCAATAGTGGACAGGCGTGAAGAATAAAAATGAACAACCTAGGTTGTAATTAAGGCAACCAAGAAAGAGTTAATAAAAAGTCGATTTCAAAGAGAGGGTGAGCTTGCAACTGGAGCGGGTGACTGAAAAATGGGTCAATGCAATTGAGGGGGGAGGACTCGCGGCTAGGATGAAAGCAAACTACGAGCCTGATTGTGAGTCGAGGGTGGACTTCACTTAGTACAATTACACAATTATGTGACCAGTTGTGAGTCAAGCGTGGACTTTGTATCTTTTAGCTTGAAAAATATTTTGTAAAAAAAATGAACTTGGAGCTAGTTGCAGTCAATGATGGACTATTATGATAAAAAATAAACTATAGTCCCGGTTGCAATTGAGGACGGACTTGTAACTGGGATGAAAACCAAATTACAATTGGACTTACAAGTGGGACAAGAAACTACAATACCAATTACGAGTCTATGATGGACTTGCAAATGGGATGAAAACAAATTATGACGCCAATATGAGTCGACAACAAATAAAACTACGGGCCTAGTGATGGGGGTGACTATTGGCGAGATGCCGTAATCCGAACGTAGATGGCTCCGATCTCTCACGGCGATGCTTGATCAGCCAGTTAAATCACCCCTGTTCCTCCTCGCAACTTCAAGATAATTTTCACCTGTATGCGAAAATACACAAACGAAAATATCTCGAAAATACACAAACGAAAATAGCGTAATTTCTTGGATCAGCACGTAGGCGTCGATGTGATGATCAACCCTCCGTCCAGCTAGTAAATTTTCACGATGGAAAAATCACAGATAATACACAAGATATGGTCATCCCTAAGTCGATGTTTTTCTGTATATTTCATAACTTTGAAAACAAACTAAAAGTGATCTGATACATGGACGCCATCTTCACTTTTTATATAACGAACGCATGGCCTAAGGCCCACACCACCTGGACTCCTACCTATATGTAACCAACAAAACTTGCCCTCACGGTTTGTATGACACGTAATTAGCACCAGGGAAACTACTTAACCAACAACAGGATATACTTCCTAATATTAAAAGGACACAACCGTACGTAAGGAGTAAGGTAAAGGGACTAAAAAATAAACTAATCTCCATGCAATTAGGACCCAGCGTGCAGCTTCACGGTCCCAATTTTAACCCATCATGGAGGTGTATGAAGGTGGGCGTAATCTCTTCTGGCTTAGGCTCTTGATTGTGTCCCTTGACAAGTTGATTCAAACTGTATAATATTTTATCTCTTGGTTTAATTGGTACCAAGCCTGTGTGCATGGCCACGCTCATATGCAAGGGTTGACTGCAATTTACTCCCTTGTGCTTCAATCTTTGGCTGCTGGGCAAGTACTTTTGACCCTCTTGTATATTGCGTTCCACAACTAATGGCACAAAAAACCAGGTCCCACATAGCTCACGTTTCTTGCCATCTCTACCACGGTGCAATATATTTGAGCGTTTGGTAGTTCCTCCAACATTCTCGAATAAGCTCTTCTCCCTTGACTCGGTTTGTTTAACTTCAATAGCAGCCACACTCTTTGATATACCAGACGGCGTTGTCATGTTCAGTATCATCCTCCTTTCTTGAAACAAAACCGCCCTCGGTTTTGAGATAACTTTCAAAGGCACCTCCTTCCTCTGAACCTCGCATGTCTACATTAATTGCACTATCCATTATCGGTTTCAATATGTGCTTCTTTCCATCATGCATGAATGTATAACTGTTAGATTTTCCGGCATCTTGCTGCATCATGATCAAACTGCCACCGGCCTTCCCAATAGCAACCTTCATAGCATCCATTGGTATAACCGTCACAGTCTACCTTGTCAATATAAGCTCTCTAACAGTAAATGGCACCGTGCCTTATGTGTAATCTTTAATTTTCCGGACTATATAGCCACCTGGCCATGCAGCGGTTAAAGTGCCGCCATGGACAAAACCCAATGCTTGCACGAAATCTTTGCTAATGGCATTGGTAAAGCTTCCACCATCAATTATCATCTTGCATGAACGATCCCTTGATCTTGCAATCGTGGTTTAAAAACACTTTCGCCAGCTGCCCTTTGCACCACTTTCATCGTCCTGCACCTTCTTCACTAAGAGATTTAGACCCTTCATCGGTGCATCAACTTCTTCTTTATTTCTTCTAACTCTTCTCTTCTTTTCGCAAAAGCGATCTTTCCAATCAGCAGCCGAACATCCTGCTTCAGCATGGGAATAAAACAAATTTGTTTGCCCTTCCATGATAAAGAATAACTATTTTTCTTGACATCCCGAACAGCTCTAACACGCTTTGCACCATGGGCCCCCAAGTACAAGATGGACACCATGGACACAGGACAAACATGAAAAATTCCGCACAACAATATTTTCCCTGCATCAAAAATTAGCAAAATCCGGCGAGTAATTTTGATGTCACCTTTGAACCACTTCAACGCGAGTACGGTCTTTCAAGAGGTGCCATCTTCAGCCCCAATTTTTTCCACCACCTCGATGCTCACCATGTTGACTGCAGTACTTTCCTCGCCGATGGACGTTAGATTGACACGCCGTTGCTTAAATTCACGCACGCAACGAAAGTGTGAAAGGTGACCTCGCCAATGCCTTCCTCCTCCATCAATATATATTCCTGCTCAACATGTTGATGCTCGACTCCATAGACGATATTGCAAATTGGGTGTCGCCGTGACTAACCACTTTTGCTCTGAATACCACTTTCTGATGGGGCACGGACTGGCGAGATGCTAATCCGGCGGCGGCTGTAGATAGTTCCCGATCTTTCACGGCGATGCTTGATCAAGAGTTTGTCCCCTTGTTCCTCCTCGCAGAACCTTCAAGATAATTTTCACCTGTAGCGAAAAATACACAAACAAAATAAGCGACCCCCCTCGGATCCTTGCGTAGGGCGTCGATGTGATGATCAACCCTCTGTCGCTAGTAAATTTTTCAATGATGGAAAATCATAGATAATACACAAGATATGGTCGTCCCTAAGTCGGACGTTTTCTGTATATTTCATAACTCTGAAAACAAACTAAAACTGATCTGATACATGGACGCCCATCTTCACTTTTTATATAACGAACACATGGCCTAAGGCCCACACCACCTGGATTCTACCTATACGTAACCAACAAAACTTGCCCTCATGGTTTGTATGGCACGTAATTAGCAACCAGGGAAACTACTAACTAACAAAAGGATATACTTCCTAATATTAAAAGGACACAACCGCACGTAAGGGAGTAAGGTAAAGGGACTAAAAAATAAACTAATCTCCATGCAATTAGGACCCAACGTGCATCTTCATGGTCCCAATTTAACCCATCATGGAGGGTGTGCGTAATCTCTTCTGGCTTAGGCTCTTGATTGTGTCCCTTGACAAGTTGATTCAAACTGTATAATATTTTATCTCTTGGTTTAATTGGTTCCAAGCCTGTGTGCATGCACACGCTCATATGTATGGGTTGACTGCAATTTACTCCTTGCTTCAATCTTGGCTGCTGCGTACTTTTGACCCTCTTGTATATTGCGTCTCCACAACTAATGGCACAAAAACCAGGTCCACATAGCTCACGTTTCTTGCCATCTCTACAACTGTGCAATATATTTGAACGCTTTGGTAGTTCTCCAACATTCTCGAATAAGCTCTTCTCCTCAACTCGGTTTGTTTAACTTCAATAGCAGCCACACTCTTTGATATACCAGACGTTGTCATGTTCGTATCATCCTCCCTTTTTTCTTGAAACAAAACCGTCCTCGGTTTTGAGATAACTTTCAAAGGCACCTCCTTCTCCGCTGGAACTCGCATGTCTACATTAATTGCACTATCCATCATCGGTTTCAATATGTGCTTCTTTCCATCATGCATGAATGTATCATTTGTTAGATTCTCGCACAAGCCATTCTTCGAGATGGCTTTTGCATTCAGTTGTCCATGCATATCTTATCACCGAACTGAATTTTGTTTTGGATAGGGGGGTATTAGGGATGCCATGAGGTATCTGATGCTTTGTCTCGTTAGATTGGCGGATACGGTGAGAAGGAAACGGGTTTTTATTTGGCTGCTCTCATATCGTCGGTGCTTCACCGCGTTTACCCCGATTACATATCAGGTGCTTCTGCATGATGATGATCATGCTTGATTAGATGTCGATTCAATCCATTCCATTAAACCATCAAAATCATTTGTCGGAGATCTTACTTTGTTTCATGCTTTTTGGTGCATTCTGCAGTGATGATCAGCACTTATTAGATGGCAGTCTGATTCAATCCATTCCTATTAAACCATGTGGACAAAATTGTGGCATTTATGGTCGAGAGAGCATCTACTACATTCCCGATGCTTTTTTTGAATTGTTTATTCTTAGTTCTCTGTGAGATCTATTTGATGATAATGTGCATGACGGTAGTCCTGATATAATCCATTCTATTAAACCATCGACAATTTTTGGTGGCCCTACGGAGAAATCGCCTAGGATGGCCATTCTCGGAATGGCCATTTTTAGATGGAATGGCGACGGAATGGGCAGCTATATCTATCTCAAAAACAACAAAATTTTCATATCGTATGAAGCAAGTTTTGTTGTCTTTCTGAGTTGCTCTGCATGGGTGGTTGGGTCTTTGATAAAGAGATGGGGGCCGAAAACTCAAAAGAACAAAACCTCAACATATTGATAACTCAGTTTTCCCTTCCCAAATTTTAGCATCTTGGTCAGAAAGATTCCTTAAGCAATCGAGACGCTTTCTGAGATGGCCATTCTTGATGGTTTTGGTCACACATACATACATTGAACTCCAAAAATAACTGAATGGAAAAAAAGAAAGAAAAAAGGCTCAATATCAATAAAGAAACAACAAGGCTTCATAAAAAATCCGAAGCAAGTTTCCTTAAGAAACTGTCGAGTTGTTTTGGCCAAAGGTCCGCGCAAAAATGTTGGGTGCGCGCAAAAAAGTAGAGATGGGAAGACGCATAAACTCAAGAACAAAACTCATCACCATATCATGGCTATAAGTGGATGTTCCTCTAGAACACACACCACGCTTCAGACTCTTGGCAGAAGTTCCCCTTAATGTCCCATTTTGCTCCCACATGTCGAACTCTACAGAAATGTTATGATGTAGTTGGACCTGCTCACATTGCATGTGAGACTCCAAAAAAAACTGAACTTGAGAAAAAACCAAAGAACACTCCCCCAAAAGCGGCTTGAACAATTTTTTGTCATGAACAAGAACTACAAACAACCCGAGCATCTGAAAAAATCAGACTGGTGAAGTTGACACCTTGGGCCTAAGCTAGATTTCAAAACACTCTCAGTCCGACCCCAAGTAAATGTATGTTTGCGCATTTTCCGTAAATCAGGATATAACAAAAAAAGATCTACCATGTAACGAACCCAAGTAGTCTCCTCTAGAACATGAAACACACCGCATTACACAAACCTTCCATGCTTATAAGAACAAAATAGGCATTCACACATTTTCCCCACTGATCTGAACTCTTCAAATTTGTACTCTTCATGTACCCTGCCACCTGCTCCTGTTGTTTAGAAGGCTCTCGGTAAGATGAAAATTATCTCAAATTCCTTCATCAGACCACAAATGCAAAAGCTTAAATGCATGTGTCTGGCCAACAAAAAAGAACACTTCCCCCAATCCCAAAACATACATTTATTCTTTTTATGTATTTTTTTTTGTCATTTCATATTATAAGTGTGTTGGTTTCGAAGTATTTTTCATTTTTTAAATGGTTTTGTGTATAGTTGGCCAAACGGGTCGGGCTAATCAGGCCAGCCCACGAGCACGCTGATCTTCCTTGATCGCCACGGGCAAACGGGCCAGTTTAGAACCAGTACCCAACGGCAATGCTGCACGGTAGCCAGTTTAGTCGCGGCCTTCAAGCCTAGGGCGAAGGCACGTGTACGGTCGGCTTTTAACGACATGGCCGATTGGGCCGTTTATTTCTCTTTTCCAGAAATATGGGCGATAGGAAAACTGAGTCTATCATGGGCTGGAGTTTGCCACATAACCAGTTGAACCCTACCTCTGCAAACATTTAATGGTTTAAAATTATTTAAAAATTATGAATAAAATAGGGGAGCCTTACTCTAATATAACAAGATGATCCAAGCGGGCACAGATTGGTATGCATTTATGTCCTTGGCCAAAAAAAATAAGTATTTCAGTCACGCATGATCAATATATACGTGAATCGCTTATTCTTTGGTTATCCTATATATCCAATTATATTTTGTAGACTTAATTGGACAGAGACATCCGTTGGATCATGTTATATTATAAGTGTGAAAAAATCTAGTTCACACTCTTCTCTAACTACACAATGCACCTTCGAAACCAATAAATAGTTTTGTGGTAAAAAGCTGAGAAAGCTGACACCAACACGTGTCCCTCCCTCTATAAAACTATAGCCCAAAAATAAACTCAATACTGAAAGACATAAAAGCCCGGGTCACTAACGTCATATCAGGCCTCACCGGTTCACGGCATCGTGAGTTCTCGGAAGGGAAAAAACCAAGCTATTTTTTTCGCATTTTTCGAGAGTCACAATTTACTTCATGAGAAGCCTGCAGTTGTGTTTTCGCGAAGAGGTGGGGCCGCACACATCACGTGCCTCGAGAAAAAAATGAAAAAAAAGCGGCATTGCTTTTCTTTTCACGAGTCATCTGTTTTGTTCAGCCGAGCTGTGTCAGGTGTGCTTCGCGAGAGTCACTTGTCGTGCCTCCTTGAAAATGAAAAACATGTTTTTTTTTCCTTTACAGTGGACAAGTCACGGTTTGCTTCAGCCGAGAAAAAGAACGAGTTGACGGCACCTATGATTTAAATGAGAAACACGGGCATGCTTCTTTTGGAAAGGGAAAACCCGTCGCTCGGTTCAATTTTTTGTTCGGTTTTCTTATGAAAAAAAAGTTAGCCACAAACCTATCAACATGAATCTAGTTTGAAGACTACTTCGAGGCGAGGAATCTAACGGTGAAAGTGGTTTGACCAGATTTGGGCACGACAGTTTAAGAGATAAACGCATTTTGAATAAACTCTGATCTATGGGAAAAGAAGAAAATTCTCAGAGTTAGCGATATAAGGCGCGCACATACTGGGCGTGGTGTTGCCACTTGTCGCGAACTTTAGGTCGAGTGTTCGCTTGCAACGAAAGATTCTTCAATGCTAACATTTGGACGAAGACAGACTTGTGAAAAGAAAAGAGAAACACACAGCTGAAGGCCTAAAAACAAAAGCCCACAATAAAAAAAAGTTCTAGGCTTAGACATGGGGGACACATCCTAAGCGGACAAGTTGAACAAAAAGAATAGCCCAATCCTGGGAGACACATCGACAAGATCGAGGGAGCAACTTCAATTAACGAGCTTTTTGGGAGCCTTCCTCAAGAACGATCACGCCGATTTCGCATAGCTTCCTAAACTATTCGTCAGTAGTCGCGCTTCATGCGTTTGTCTGACGCTCATCCTGATTTTATTTTTTCATTTTTCTGCAGCGCTGCTTTCAGCTTTTAGAATCGGTTTCCTGGTTTTTTGATCGCTTTGCTCTCAACTTGGCCTTCCCTAAACTTTTCGGGACCAAATTTTTAAAAAATATTTTTTTTTGCGCAAAAACGCATTTTTCGGTGAGGCAGGCACTGATTTTTGTTTTCAAGGAACACGAGCCAAGGCCGGTTGAACCGGAAAAGACGGGTTTTCGCTGTTTTTCCTCCGCCGAGAGGCACGGTTTTGCTTCCATGGCACTTCCACAAGCGCGGTTGTGCTTTTCATGAGAGAGACTCAAGGCGTATTTCTTTCTGGAAAGGAAAAAAACGCCTTTCCTGTTTTTTCTTTCGGCGAGCAACGCCTTGCTTCCGTGAGAGGTATGGTTGTGCTTTCAAGAAGAGCACGGAGCACGCCTTTCTCTGAAAGCGCGAAAAAACATGTTTTTGTTTTTTTCTTTCACGCGAGAGGCACGGTTTTGATTCCGCTGAGAGGCACGGTTGTGCTTCGCTGAAAGGCACGCGGCGCGGCTCTTCTAAAGCCGAAAAACGCCAGCTTATTTTTTTTTTTTTTCTTTCATGAGAGGCGTAACTTGGGCTTTGATTCCCGAGAGGCAAGCAAAGCAGTGATTTTCGCCAGAGGTACCCAAGGTGCAGCATCTTCGGAAAGAAAAAACCCGTGTTCTGCTCGGTTTTTTTGCCGGTTTTTTCATCCTCGGCTTTTCGTGAAAAAAGTTCGGTCCAAAACCTATCAACATGGGATCTAGTTTTTGAAGATTCGACCGCGAGGAATCCAACGTGCTAAAGCGGTCGGATATTCGGATGCATACCTGGCTAGTTGGTGACAAAACGCTTTTGAATAAACGGATCTCACGAAAAGTGAAAAACTCCTGGGTGAGTTCCAGAGCTAAGTGCATGCGGCGATATACATGCAAGCCGCTACCACTGTCGCAATCCTGCAAGCCGATTGAGTGATCCCCAGACAGAGTAGCATCCCACTAATTAGTGATTTCGGGCAAGATCGACAGGTTATTTACCAGCTGCACATTTGCATAAAAAATAATTATCACGCTGTGTTCCAGCAAGTCTGATCCTGTGGTTGGAGACTTAGATGTGAGGTAAGTATATGACATCTTGATGTGAAATAGTAATCAATAGAAGGGTACTCTGACCTGATCCAAAAAAGTGTCAAAATTTGAACTAAAACCACATTCATTTGTGTATCGGAGTTGAGAGTACTACAATTTGATCTTATCACTTGAAACAAAATCAATCTCGATCTTTTTACTCTGTTTAATTTTTTTCCTTCCGCTTTCTTTTCTTTGCATAGATCCATCATCACTTCTTATTTTGCTTTGTGAAACTTGATCCAATTTAAATATTTGTGCGTTTTTTTGATTTCATATAAACATAGTAACTTGTGCATAATTCAGTAGTAAATCTGATAACTAACTGTTCTAAATGAAAGTTTATCAGAATAATGTGTTGATTATTATGTATATGCATTCATGTTTCAACTGTTTACCTTTAATCATGTACCACATATTTATGTTCATTACATTTTAATGGGAAGTTAGTTTAAATACGGACGTAGTGGCAGAAATCTGATCTACACATTTTTCTGGTCCATTTTCATATGAAATACTTAACAATCTGAGAAACAGTTGAATTATCATATTATAGTATGCTTTTGAAATTATTATTAATCAAATTTTCTGGGTCCATTTTCATCAGAAAACACTTAATAATCTGAGAAAAGTTGGATCATCATATTATGAAACATAGTATGTTTCTTTTTGAAATTATTAGTTAATAGCATTTGGCCCAAAGTTGAGAGATGGCCTACTAATTCACGCTTCTTAACTGGAAGCCCAGCTATGGGGCCAGAAGCGAGGGTGACTCCGAGATCTCGCAAGGTTCGTTCAGAATCCATCCAAATTCAAATTTGAATTAAAGTCAAACAATTAAAGTTTTCAAAAGTTGAAACTAAATTGTTCCTAATGTGTCAAATAATTCATAATTAAACGTTGGTGAAGAAATCATCTTTAATAAAATATTTAAATGCAACGGGTTAAATTAAACAGTTTATAAGACAATTATCAAAAATGCTTTTTAGAATAATAAGCAATGCAAAATACCCTCATTTAAAGTGTCAAAATATTTGAGGTCGTGACCTATTTAATAGTACTAAATTAGTTGTCAAGTTTCTAAATTTTATGAAACTAAATAAAAGAAACAGAAAAAGAAATAGAATAAAAAAACAACAAACAAAAACAAACACAAAAAACAAAGGGAGGTTAACCCTCGGCCACACCGGGCTCTTGGCTCTGTATGGTCGGCCCAGCCGCCCGCTTGGCCTATAAACCACCCAACCCCGACTCTAACCCTAGAGCCCCACCCCATTTCCCCCCACGATCCCCTCCTCCAACAGCTGGCCACACAGTGGGCGCGACGACATCCTCTACCCACCTCTCGCCTCAAGACTTGATCTCGATGCTCGCCTGGCTGCCCAGTGAGCCGGACCTCGCTGCCTCTGCACTCCGGCGCGTGCCGACACCGCCGCCGCCTCCGCGCGCCCCACTCCGCCTGTAGTCGCCTCACGCCCGTCTGCTGACTCACACCGTCATGGGACCCTTCGCCCAGCTACCCCGACCGCCGCCTTGACGCCACTGCCACGGGACCGCCGCCTGCCCCGCCCTCCTCCTCAACCCCACCTGCCCCCGTCCCCACATTGCCTCGGTGAGGCCCCTGACCTCTTCTTCCTGGCCACCGCTGCTCTCGCCCTGCCGCCGCTCGCCTTGATCGCCGAACGCCACCACGTGCCACCGTGACCACTGCTTTCCGCCTCAGCGCTGGCTGTCAGCGCTCACAGACTGGGCGCCTTCGTGCCGGCCAAGACCGGCAAGCCCATCTCCGCCCCATCTCCGGGCTGCGGTTTCCCCGCCTCATCCTCGGTGGTGTGGCACTGCCCGCCCTCCCCGCCGGGTTATCGCCTCGCCGGCTACTCGCCCGCCGGCTCCGCACTGGGGCCGCTCCGACATGCGCCGTGGTGCCTCGACAAAGGCCAGGCGTGCCTCGGCTCGGGCCTGTGGCTCACTGGGCGCTCCACGCTTACATCGCTCGCTAGTGTCCGGCCCCGCTTAGGCCCTCACCATGGGCCACTGCCAGGGGCCCCACGCACCTTTGATTAAAATGAAAATGAAAACAAAGATAATAAATAATAATAATTAAATTAGTGAATTAATTAACCTAATTAAAACTGTTATGTTAACACTAATTAGTCCGTTAGTTAAACAGAGTCAATGACTTAACTACTTATATGACATGTGGTCGATTGTCGTCAACTCAGGACCTCGCCGACATCATGCCGATGTCACACCGGCACAATAATTGCATTTTCTAATTTAATTAATTCTGTTAATTCTAAAATGAAATAAACTTTAAAAATTAATATAAATAATCCGTAGTTCCTGATGAAAAACTTTGTACATGAAAGTTGCTCGTAATTTAACGAGAAGAATACTGACACAGCCTGCTTCTCAGGCGCCATACACATCCCTAGCATAACAAACATGCAACTTTCCCCTCCGCGGTTCATCTCTGTCTGAAAACGCGAAACACCGGGATACTTTCTTCTCGATGTTTTGCCCCTTCACGCAGATTACCTCCTACTGCGTTAGTAAGCACACCTCGCACTCGCTATTTGTCTTGTCATACATCGATATGCATGTGTTTCATGCTTATATTTATTGTTTCTTCCCCTCTTCTCTCGTTAGATAACCAGACCGACGCCATGCTACCCAAAGACGACTCACGGTGTGTTGATGACCCTCCTTCTGCCGTGAGCAACCGTGCAAGCCCCCCTTGATCACCGTGATATCACCTTATTCTTCCTCTACCGCTTGCATTAGGAGTAGTGTAGCATGTTACCGCTTAGGATTAATCCTATTCTGCTGTATAGCTCTGCCATTGTTGCATACATCCTCGTTGATACCTTACCCACAATCCTAAATGCTTAGTATAGGATGCTAGTTTATCATCATTGCCCCTACATTCTTATCACCGCTTTGCTATATATCGGATGCCGTGATCACTCGTGAGGTGATCACGGTATATACAATACATACCTACATACTATACAGATGGTGACTCAAGTCGGGTTGGCCTGCTGAGTACCCGCAAGTGATTCTGTAATGTGGGGGTCGAAAGAGGATAGGTGGCTCCATCCCGGTAGGGGTGGGCCTCGTGTTCTCATGGCTCCCGACTCCAGCATTATGTGGTGGAGCGACAGGCAGTGTTGAGACTCCACTCTAGGCGCAGGGGTGGGCCCGGCCCTTCCGTCCCAAGGCGGCCCGCTGTGTTACTTCATAATAACACTCTCTTAACGAGATCTTGGTATTTGATTCGAGTCTCCGTCACCGGCCTATACGCACTAACCAACTACGCTGGAAAGATATGGGCACTCGACGCCGTCAGGTATCACCAAGCCTTCGTGATTACGCCGGGCCTGATCGAGCGGCGCCGATCCACCGGATTGGACCGTGAGCCGCTCTTGTATTAAGGGGGCTAGGGGTCTGCTCCGCCGCCCACGCAACATGTGTGTGTGCACAAGGGCGATGGGCCTGCACTGCTGGGCGCATAGGATGTGTGACCTGCTGCGGTCGACCTCTCTGGAGCCTAGGTGGGCCGCGACGTGTTGATTCTTCCGAGTCCGGTACCATGACCTGGTGAAAGTGTGTCCGCCAAATGGGATCGAGCTGTGGTTGGGTAATGTGGTGCAATTTCTCGCAGGGAAGTTTATCTATTCGAATAGCCGTGTCCCCAGAAAAGGGATGACCCGGAGTTGTAGCTTGGACCTTATGACAACAAGAACCGGATACTTAATAAAACACACTCAAAACAAGTTCCATGACATAACCCGTGATCGCTTCCATATGTGGCTGCAGGGAGGATCGCCGGTAGGATTATGTTGGATGCGATGTTAATTGAGGACTTCACCTACTCTCTTCTACATGTCATGAAGAGGAGGCTGCTGTATGCGTTGTAGAAGTCTCTTCTATAGATCACAATAGCTATCCCCTCTTATTCTCGCATTCTCAGCCTGGCACCCACCAATATTGCCTCTTCACCCATATACACCATGCCATATGTAGTGTAGATCCTTGCTTAAGCAGTACTTTGGATGAGTACTTACCAGCTTTCTTTTCTCCCCTTTCCCCCTTTCCATTCTCACCTGGTTGTCGCGAACCAGATGCCGGAGCTCAGTGAGCGACGTCACCGGCCGATTTACTTACTCCTACTACACTAGAGGTGCCTATTGATACGCAAAAGGTCACTTTAATTTACCTACTGTGAGTAGTTTAGGAGGATCCCATGCAGAGGCCCGCGCTACCGATCTCAGATATCCGCTTGGTGCTAGCCTTCAAGGCCACACCTTGTTTAACTTATGTCTCAGACTCAAATATTGTTGCTTCCACGACTCGCTGGCTCATGATCGAAGACTTGTATTTACCCCGAGCCCTCGAGGCCCTCGGCTTGTATTATGATGCTTGTATGACTTATTTTATTTTTAGAGTTGTGTTGTGATATCTTCCCGTGGAGTCCTCGATCTTGATCGACATATCGCTATGCAGTATGATTAGTGTATGATTGAATTGGGGCGCACAAGTTGGTATCACGAGCCGATTGCATGTAGGAATCCTCTTCCACACCCTTGGCTTAAGTCGAGTCTAGACATTGCAAAGCTTTTTTACTACCACTCTGGTCAGTATGGCTTACGGTGCCCACGCCGCCATTGGGTGGTATTAGGATCATTTTACCCTCGTCTCATACTCCGACTCCCATTCTCTTCTATTCTGGGTAAATGATTTTGCTAACTCTAACTCTAGAGTTCTCGTAACTATTTCTCCCGGAGAGCCCTCATTCCCGGAAGATCACCGCTTCGCTAGAAGACTACGAGGATATCTCTATATTTTCCCCGAGACCCTTGTGCCCACATCGCCTTTGCAATCCACTATCACCCGATATATCCCTATGGATATATGTATGCACTTGTCATTATCTTGATCATTCCTTGTCGCTCTTGTTGTTATACAGATGCCTCAAATATTCACCGTTGTCCCAGAGAATCCTTCCTGAGCAGCATCGCTGTCCTTGCAGTTTTATTTCACGTGAAAAGCCCTACGGGTTTTCTCCTCACATTTATCAAGGATCCATTCTTCTCTAATTGTTCATGTGTCTCACATAATCTTCGTGAATTACCTTTCGGGATCTTTCGAAAATCCTCTCGCAGACTGTTACTCTTGAAACTCTTGCCCGCTTGCATTATGGGTAATTCCATATGACTAGTAGTCCTCATAAGCATCCCTTGTCTTAGTCATTTTGAGCCTATTGATTCAATGTTAATCCGTATGAACAGCAGTCATCATGTTATCCTTTTAAGATTATGCTTTTCGGCTCAGGCGTCATTCCTGCATACATGAGTTGGTTCCTGGCCATTCAAACCCTTTATTGATTGTCCAACTAAGTGTTTTCAACTTATCCCAAACCTTGACTCGTAGCTGTAGGCCCGCTCGATCCTTCATTTTGGAAACATTAATTTCTTTCTATTTAAGCATTCAGGACTAATCTGTGTGGATTCTTGAATCTAATGCCTCCTCAAGATTTCTTCCCTCTCGAGTGAGTACCGATACTACCATCAGCCTCGCGGTAATGGATCGCCTGGATCCATTGTTGGATTGTTATCCAGCGACAAGTATCCTTCATATTCAATCACCTTTGTGAGTTCCTTTTCCTGATACATAGTGCCTTCGTTAAATTGTATCCTGCTTGGCAACCAACCATGCTCGCTTTCTCGAGGCTTGTGTGTATTTACTTTTGAAACTTGTGGTATATGTTACTAAGATGCCCGATGGGTTGAACCCATGCCTCTCCCTAATCGCAAGTGAGGAGAACCCGAAAGTTTTCACAATTCATACTCTTCGGTGTGTTCTACCAAATAAAATTCCAAACACTACAGCTTTTTATCAAGGCTAATGAGAGGTGAAATGAAAATGATATACTATTGAACAAAGAAGTGGAGTCGACCTTGAACTTTGTGTTCGATGCCCATAGAAAATGATGTAGACCGATCTCTTAAGCTTCTTGCAAAATGATTATCCAGGTACCAGTATGATCTTTTCTCTGGGTATTCTTGAATTGATTCCTTACAGCTTTATGGTTCCCACCATGCTGTCTCCTCGATCCGAGGTTATATCTAATGGGGAATTCATTCCAAAGGTTACCCTCGCCTATTTTGGCAAGGTTAGAAAGTACCCATCTTGCCATAGGTCAACAATCGACCCGGCTTCTACTTCTACTCATGTTCTACCTTCTCGAAAGTATTACCTTGGTATCCTCTAAGATGTTCCTGCCATTGCAGACCACATCTTTACTAACTTTGTTCAAGTAATGTCTTTCCGTAATCACCTCTCACGGGTTCTAGGTTGTTATCAAATCATGGACACCCCACTCAGTGAAATTATTCCGCACTACAACCAAATCAATTCCCCTAGTATTTTGTACTTAGGAAATTCTGAACTCAACCTGTCCGCCATTCCTAGACTATCTACTGCATCCCTGTCATCATGCGTTATCTTTCACTGTGCTACCTCATCCTTCTCGCTGTGTGCACGGATTCTTCAGCAGGTGAGCGTTTAACACTTCACGCCGAAGCTTTCAACATCATGTTGCCTTTGTCTTGGAAAGGCAACCTCTTGGTTCCGAGCTTGCATCTTATATATTGCCATCCTATAACTTGCCACTTCGTCATTCCCTTGCTTTATTTGCCATTTGTTGTTTGATTGCATCCTCTCCAGAAACCTCCCGACAAATGTGTTCTGGATCCCAACTTCAACACTTTGACTTCTTCCCGAGATGTCAACTCGTGTTCATGATGAGAAATACCCTCCTTGCCCCTCGATGATTTTTATTACACCATCGACAACACCCTTGACTTCCTTTCATCGCTAACTTGTCCACATTATGAATAATAACTTGCTCTCCAGCTAGTGTTGTGTTCGCCTTGAAGTATTACTCGCTTTTCCTTGTCAGCCGAGAATGTTATGGGATTGCTCCACCCTTTAGAAATTCTCGGTATGGTCTCCACCATCACTATTTTTCCTTGGTCCCCGTGGTTGTTTTTTAACGGCAGGGATACCAATATACTACCGTTGTTGTTTGAGTTCTCGTACTTCTAGCAACCCTATTGACCTTTGAAGTTAACGATCGATGGGGCTTCGCTTCTTAGACCTGCTGGATTTATTGAATCAGCCACTCTAACATTGATCTTGGTTGCACTTACAAGGTCATATTTCGGGCACACCTTTCAACTAATGTATTGATGGTGTATGTTTTCCTAGAGCATGCAATATTATATCATTTGAATTCGACAAGTGTCATCTTCTTGTTCACATTATTGTGGAAATCCATCCTGCTTGGAATTCTCGATGAATTGTCCGGCTTGAGCCCATCAGCTACCACCTCCCTCCTCTCCTTGGTTTAATGGATGAAGTATTGTTTTAGGAACCCGCTCCCATAGTTCATTTCCCAGAATCTTGCAATGTCATTTCATCAATTTGTGTTGCACCTTTTCTTCTCGTGCATCCCGAAAGTCTCGGAGGTATCCCTGGGACGACCAATCAGATCCGAATCTGGAAATTCGGACTATGATGGTTGGAACATTTTCCAAAAGTCACTAACATTGGTTCTTTATTTAACTTGCGATAGGGTGATGATCATGCCTAGCACACTCCGGGCCGGAGGACCTATGTGTTATAGTTTCCTTTTCTCAAGCTGCTATCCATTCTTCCATGAGGAAATCAGAAGACTTATTTTATAAGTTTAACTCTCGATGGAGCAATTGTGTATCCAAAGTCTGGCCCTTGATTGAAACACCATATCATTGCTACCTCAAGCATGACTACTGATACCCGTCCTTCAACGTGGTAGAACATTGGAGGTGCGATATGCTAAATGTTTCTTGGCCGTGGCTTATCCAAACACCGTTGAATGGGTAACATCTTGATTAATCCTTTTGCCTCTTTATCCTCGAATGGTTGGGTACTTACTCTCCTACCTTGTATGCCATGTTCGCTTCCAGTACATGGGAAGGATATACTCCTAATAATTGTGTGTAATCACAATATCTCTTTCCAGTATTGTTCGCTTAATCCGATAATCGGCGTTCTCCTTCCTCATTCTTTTTGTTTAACCTTTCCTGAATCTCGACTTAAGCTCGAAAGCGTAGATAATTCCACAGCTTAGAGTAGGCACCTTTGTTGTACCACTCGTCATGTAAGGCCCTCTGCTACTATTGTGGATGACATTCGGTAACCACCCCATGGATGAGAACTTTGCCAATTGGTTCGCTTCTGCCTTCAACGAGCGCAGGAAAATTGCTCTCTCTGCGTTCCCGCCCTTGGTACCGCCGAGCATTGTTCTGAAAACTTTATTGCGGCATAGCCGACAAGCTTATTCATTGACATGCCTCCTGTCGTGACTGTGCCGCAAGATGTCACCACCCTTCCCTACTTTCAACCCACATGGTGGGCCCATAACCCACATGTGTCCACCGGATCGTAAAACCCGACTCTTCTTACAAACCCGGATTCTAATGTATCCTTTGCACTCGCTTTGTATGTGATTCACGCAGCTAAAATGCTACCATTATTCATCCCGGAATCAAATACCATGTTAGTCTCGATTATTCAAACCCCCAATTCCGAGCTTTTTCCTGCTCTAGTCATCAAATGATTGCCTACCCATTTGAAACTTTGGTAGCATCAGATATTGCACTCAATCTAATTCACCTGAAAATACAACTCATGGGGTACCTTTTGTATTTCCCATTGAGTTCACCGGCCGATGCCCAGCCTTGTGGAGATGCTGCCTCCTGGGAGTTTTTTTCCCTTGGTCGTGTTCATCAGAGACGATGGAGATCCCCGAAGAAAGGATGACGACTTGATTACATGGGTGACTTGAAGCGTAGAAACAAAGAATATCAAACGAAGTGGCAGCCAAGACCGATAGAAGACTACGTTAGAGTTTTCGCTACCAAAGATTTCCCCCCATACTCCACCGCTTAAATCTCGGGACGAGATTTCTTGTAGTGGAGGAGAATTATGACGCCCTGGCAATGTCAAGCCACAAAGAACTCTCTCGGTAATGATGCCATGTCACCTCGAATTCTTTGCTGTTGCTAATCTCACGTTAGTTCGTAACCAATCCAAATTCAAATTTGAATTAAAAGTCAAAACAATTAAAGTGTTTCAAAAAGTCAAGAAACTAAATTGTTCCTAATGTGTAAAATAATCCATAATAAATGTTGGTGAAGAAATCATCTTTAATAAAATATTTAAATGCACTAAGTTAATTAAAACATCGATAAGACAATTATCTAAAATGCCTATAGAATAATAAGCAAATGTAAAATACCTTATTTAGAGTGCCAAAATATTTGGGGCCGTGACCTGTTTAATAGCACTAAATTAGTTGTCGTTTCTAAATTTTATGAAACTAAATAAAAGAAACAGAAGAAATAGAATAAGAAAAAAAAAACAAACAAACAAACACAAAAAGAAACAAAGGAGGTTAAACCCCGCCACATGACGGGCCTTGGCTCAGATGGTCAGCCCAGCCGCCCGCTTGGGCTATAACCCCCAACCCCTCGACCAAACCCTAGAGCCCCACCCCATTTCTCCCACGATCCCTTCCCTCCAACACATCATGCGGGCCGCACGATCCCCCCACTCTCTCTCCTGCGCACTTGACGGATCTCGACTTGCCGCTCACGCCTGTGAGCCGGACCTACGCTGCCCCGACCCCGCATGCACCGACGTCGGTCGTCGCTCCTCTGGCGCCCACTCCGCCGGAGTCAGCCTGTCGCCGCCTGGGTCCGTCGCGACCACAACGGTCGCGGAGACTCTCACCGGAAGCTACCTCGACTCCCGCCTCCTCGACGCCACGGCCGCTGACCGGGCCGTCCCCGTCCCCTGCCCTCCTCAACCCCACCGTACCTGTCCCCGTTCACGCTCGGTGAGGCCTCTCCGCCTTCTTCTGCTCCCGTCACACTGCTAACGCGTCTTGCCCCGCCGCGCCGCTCACGGATCGCCGCCAACGCCACCACGACCACCGCACCGCACGCGCCTCTCCTCGCGCCATGGCAATACGCGCCAGCACTTCGGCGCCCTCGTGCCGCGCACCCGCGCCCCATCTATCTCCGGGTCCGCTTCACCCGCCGCTGCGTGCCACGGCCATCTCTCGGTAGTGTGCACCAGCCCGCGCCTCCCGCCTCTTTGTCGGCATTACTGCTCCGCTGCTGCCTCACTGGGCACGCCTACGTCTCCGGGGTCATGGCCGACAAAGGGCTGTGGCGTGGCTCAAATACTTTCTCAAAGCTCAGGCTGCCCGTTTGGGCGCCCACGCCACCGCCTCATGAAGGCTAGTCTGCCCGCTAGGCCCCTGGATGGCCATCAGCTGGGGGCCCCACGCCCCCTTTGGTCAAAAATGAAAATGAAAAAAAGATAATAAATAATAATAATTAAATTAGTGAATTAATTAAACTAATTAAAACTGTTATGTTAACACTAATAGTCTGTTAGTTAAACAGAAGTCAATGACGAATAGGTCTCATATGATGGGGTTGACCGAAGGTCGTCACACATTTCAGGACTCTTGACATCATGTCGATGTTCACGGCACTATAATTGCATTTTCTAATTTAATTAAATATGTTAATTCTAAAAATTAAATAAAACTTTTAAAATTAATATAAAATAATTTGTAGCTCGGATGAAAAAAACTTTGTACATGAAAGTTGCTCAGAACGACAAGACGAATACGGATATGCAGCCTGCTCGTCCGCCACACATCCTAGCATAGCAACACGTTAACTTTCCCCCTCCTGCTCATCTCATCTCGTAAAAACGCGAAACACCGGGATACTTTCTGGATGTTTTTCCCCCTTCACGCAGTATCACCTCCTACGCGTTAGGGCACACACAGCACCATTACTTGTCTTGTCATACATCAATATGCATGTGTTTGCATTATATTTATATTATTTCTTCCCCTCTTCTCGTTAGATTGTGGGATCGAGACACGGATCGCCCATACGCTACCCATGAAGTACGACTCACGTGTGTTGATGAACCCTCCTTCTTGCTGTATAGTTCAAGCAAGCCCCCCCTGATCACCGATATCACCTATTCTTCCCTCTACTCGCTTGCATTAGAGTAATTGTAGCATGTTACCGTTTGATTAATCCTATTATTCCTGCATAGCTTTGTCATTGTTGCTACAGTCGTGGATACCTTACCCGCCATCCTAAATGCTTAGTAGAGGATGCTAGATTATCATCATTGGCTCCCACATTCCGGTTTCGTACCGCCTTGCTATACTATCGAAATCAGTGAACACTCGAGGAGGTGATCACGAGTATATACAATACATACCTACATACTATACGTATGGTGACTAAAGTCTGGGTTGGCTCAAGGAGCACTACTCGCAAGTGATTCCGTGTGGGGGCTGAAAGGACAGGTGGTCCACTATGCGGTAGAGGTGGGCCCTGGGTCTCCCCAACGGCCCCGATTGCTACTATGTGGAGGAGCCGACAGGCAGGTTGAGACCATCTAGGCGCAGGGGTGGCCCTCGGCCCCGTCCTGATGCCGACTAAGCCAGTTACTACATAATAACATGTACTTTAACGAGATCTTGGTATTTGATGTGAGTGCGGCCCATTGGCCTATACGCACTAACCAACTACGCTGTGAAAGATATGGGCACTTTCGACGTCATAGTATCGGTAGGAGCCTTCGTGACGCTGCGTCGAAGCGGGCGCACCGGATTGGACCGTCAAGCCCCGCTCTTGTATTAAGGGGCTAGTGGTTCTCTGGCCCGACCGCCCACGCAACGCAGCAAGGTGTGTGCAATGGGTGAGGAGTCCTAGACTAGGGGTGTCCTGATAGCCGAACTATCATCGGTGGCGGACTCTCGGACTATGAAGATACAAGATTGAAGACTTCGTCCGGTCCTGGATGGGACTTTCCTTGGCGTGGAAGGCAAGCTTTGGCAATACGGATATGTAGATCTCTACCGATGTAACCGACTGCTGTGTAACTCTAACCCTATCCGGTGTCTATATAAACCGGAGGGTTTTAGTCCATTGAGGACGCTAACAACAATAATCATACCATAGGCTAGCTTCTAGGGTTTAGCCTCTCCTCATCTCGTGGTAGATCCACTCTTGTACTACCCATATCATCAATATTAATCAAAGCAGAGTAGGGTTTTACCTCCATCGAGAAGGGCCCGAACCTGGGTAAAACATCGTGTCCCTTTGTCTCCTGTTACCATCCGCCCTAGACGGCATAGTTCGGGACCCCCTCACTCGAGATCCGCGGTTTTGACACCGACATTGGTGCTTTCATTGAGAGTTCCTCGTGCTGGCCACCGTCAGAAGGATGCCTCATCCGTCTTTAAAAGGCGACATTATCGCCGAGGAGCCTTGCCGGCCGCCGACTCTCTCGGCCAGGTGTGGTTTTCCTTATGACCACCGCTCGCCGTTGCGCCCGAAGCGATGACTTCTCCGGGTCATCGAAACCAATTTCGTGTTAACCTCGAACTCGCCGAGCAGTTAGATCCGGGTCGAGCTCTCCTCCGTGAACGAAAGCTCTTGGATCGCATCGCCGCATCGGGAGTCGCCATCGACTACCACTGCATCGGGCCTAAACCGATCTCGAGAGAGATTAATCTCCCGGGCTACCCACCATGTTGCTGTGTGATAGAGGAACAATGCGGCGACTCTTCTCCTATCTTAAGGACTAGCTTCGGCCTGTGATTCCCAACCCTCCAGCCTCGGGGATTCTGTGGAGGGACCTGGACGACGATCAAACTCGAACTTAAAGTCGGTGGCGGGTTGATTGATGGATAACATCCAAAACCCAAACTTCGAGTTCGGAAACTTCTCGGCCCTCGAGTCTTAGATTAGACGGGTTCGGATTTAGTTCCACCCGCCCCACCCAAACATTAGCGATCTATCCCGAATTTGGCAAGAGCCCGTCAAACGTTACATCATTCTTGGGCCACATTCCTCCCAGTTATGGACAGGATAAAGAATTGCCGAGAGGAGGGAAGACGTAATCTCGCTCTCGCAATAATTGCACAGACGAAGGAATCCTAAACGCCATAAGTCGTCGTGAAATGACACGCCTTGTCGACTTGGTGACCATAGTACAAAAGTACTTGTATGCGATGGAGAGTGCTTGGAAAACCGAAGTAAATTTTGGGATAATCCGCCCTTGAATACATCCCTAGTCCTGAATAAAAGGTGCATTATCACCAACCATCTAGGTTAAATACCAAAAAACAAAGACCCCTAAAGGCCAAGTGGAACCGCATCTTTGGAGGGATGGCTCAACGGACCGCGTAAAATTCATAGTACGTAGGACGCCACTCTCAACTCATAGCCTTGAGCATGTTGGATACTACGGTGGCCAAAAGTGGCGAGGGAGCTTCTAGCCTTCAGAATCCCAGCCCAACAATACCAAAGAGACGTGATTAACAGTCTTGAGACTTTATCAAATAAGTGCGAGCGAACACCCGCAACCTTGCGTCAAGTGTACCAAGTAGCAACAATAAATCCATGGAGTGACACGGCTATTACCTTCAATGCCAGTGTGAACCGAATTCGAACAGCCCGAGCACCGGCCAAGCACTGGTCCTCGGTCCAATTGTCAGATTTGCCGCCACTTTAAGCCTTACAAAGGTACTCATGGATGGTGGCAGCGGATTAAACCTCATTTATGAGGAAACCATCTGAAAAAATGGAAATAGACTGGAACCGCATTGAGCTTAAGCGGCACAACCTTCAGAGGAATAATCCTAGCCGGAAGCATGCTGCATGTGAAAAATCACATTGGACGTAGTGTTCGGCTCATAGGACAATTACAGGTCCGAGGATGTCACCTTTCAAGTGGCCCGTTAAACGTGAGATATCACGCTATATTAGGGCGAGAGGCATTCACAATTTTTCAAGCTATACTCCATTATGGGTACATGAAGCTTAAAATGCCGGACCTAACGGAATCATCACTCTCGCTAGTGATCCAACATACAGCACCGCTACCGAAAACATAGACAGCCGCACTAGCCCTCGAGGCACTATCCAAGCCCTAGCGGCCGAGGAAC
The DNA here is from genome assembly GCA_021605145.1 of Aegilops bicornis. NCBI lineage: Eukaryota > Viridiplantae > Streptophyta > Magnoliopsida > Poales > Poaceae > Aegilops > Aegilops bicornis. Next base: position 150,178,093 of record CM038670.1, on the reverse strand, counting down.
TAACTCGCGATGCGCTCCATCGCATCGCGGAACAGAGACGATGTGATGCTTGATAAAAGATCCAAGTCCACCTCTTTTAAACCAGCACAGAATAGTCAAATTCGAGGTCCACCCAACGGACCTGCAAAGACGGCCTCCATTGGGGCACAATTAAACCCCTGCCAGACGCCAGCACTCACGAGAATTTCTCACGAGAAAACTGGGACATTTTGCACAGGCACCGCTTCCAGACATGCGGGGAATCCCACGTCGGTCGGCGAGCACCTGACCTAAATATCCTAAAAGGATTTAAGCTACCAAGCAAGCTCTTGGCGTTTAGAACCCAAGAGGAGCGAGGCCATGGGAGAGGAGCTAGCCAAACTTCTCGAAGCCGGTTCATCGGAGATATAAAACTTGTCAGGACCGACTAGCAAACCTGGTGATGGTACCAAAGAAGGACAAATCCTGGCAGCCTATGTGTTGATTTCAAAGACCTTAATAAGGCTTGCCCAAAGGATCCCTTCCCTCCTCTCGCATTGATCAAATTATCGATGCCACAAAGAGGACACGATTAATTGTGTTTCCTCGGCGCATACTCCGGCTACCATCATTAAATTAAGATGGCAGAGCCAGACCAAGCTGTTAGCGGCATTCATCACCCCATACGGCCCATTTGCTTCAACACAATGCCCTTCCGGGCTCAAAAGCATGGCGCAACATATCGTCGCATGATTGGGACATGTTCCGCAAACTAGATCGGCAAAACGGTGGAGGCATATGTAGATGGCGTGTTCGGCCAAATCCAAGCACGTAGAAACTCTAGTAGGCGACTTGAGGCTCACATTCGACAATCTTCGCAAATATGACATCAAGCTCAATCCGGAAAATGCGTCTTGGCGTTCGGTGGAAAGCTCTTGGGCTTCATTGTGTCCTAGGAGAGGAATTGAAGCAAACCAGCCAAGATTCGAGCTCTGTCGCAATTGGATATTCCAAAAGACCTCAAACAAATACAAAAATTGACGGATGCATGGCGGCTCTAAGCCGCTTTATTTCGCTTTGGGAGAAAAGGCGTTACCCTTTACCGCCTCCTCGCGCCGAACACTTGAGTGGGCGGATGCCGCTACCGCATTCTCGAAGAAATAAAAGCCATATTGGCAACAAATCCGGTCTGGCTGCGCCCAACATGGGCGAACCAATGCTATTATATATATATCGCGCAACACATCAAGTTGTTAGCGCGGGTGCTCGTCAGTCGAGCGAGAAATGGGCGAACCTGTGTTCCCTCTTCAAAAACCAGTTTATTACGTGTCCCTTTGTCCTAACTCCATGCAAGTCCGGTACCCACATTATCGAGAAGATAGCATCACAGCGGTGTTCATGGCATCCCGGAAGCTGCGACACTACTTTCAAGAGTGTTCGACACCGTAGCCTCGAAGTACCTCTTAACGACATTATAAACAACGCGTCTGATGCGGCAGTAGGATTGCCAAATGGGCCATCGAGCTCCTCCCATTAGACATAACCTATAAGCCCGCGACGAGCTATTAAGTCACAAGTGTTGGCCGATTTCATCGCCCGAATGGACCGGCCGAACTCCTAAAGAGTACCGCATGATATTCCAATTGGATCATGCACTTCGACGGCTCCAAAATGTTGGCTGCGGGTCAAGGCGTCGTTACGACGTCCCTCAACCGGGACACAGGGCCCAATCGCCCTTCAGATAATGTACACGGACTCCAACAATGCAGCCGAACACGAGGCCCTCCTGCACGGGCCTCCGGATGGCGGTCTCCATGGGCATTAAACGCCTAGAGGTGCGGATTCAAACCTCGCAATATCTCAAATAAGCGGAGACTTTGGACGCCAAAGATCCGAAAATGGCAGCGTATCTGCATGGGTCCCTAAAAATGTCGACCAAGATTGAAGGGCTTGAATTTCATCATATAGCCCGGATAACAACCAAAGCGGCGGACGTATTGGCACGCATCGGGCGCAAGAAAGCGTCGTCGCCCCGCTAACATCTTCCTAGAGTGGCTGTTCAAGCCATCCAGTACTATGGGAAGAGTCCGGAAATAACAATCCGGACCCAACACGCCTTTGCACGACACCGAACACTCGATGGCACAATCGGAGGCTCGCCAGCGAGAAAACACCTCCCGCCCGCGAAATAATGGCAGTTATTGCCCAGTGGGCGGAGCCTCACCTAGCCTACCTAACTGGCAGGAACTCCTGAAGACCAAAATGAGGCTCATTGCATAGTGTGGCGATCCAAAGCCTATAAAGTCTATGAGGAGAGCTTTATAAGAAAACTACAACTGTGAGGTCCTTCAAAGGTGTATCTCCAAGAGGAAGGCGAAACCTCCTGGCTGAAATTCATGCCGGATCGGTGGGCACCACGCCGCAGCCCGGCCCCGGTGGTAAGGCCTTCAGTACATGATTTATTGGCCGACGGCCCGAGCAGATGCGCGCCAGGATTTAGTCCAACGATCGTCCCGGGATGCCAGCTTTTTGCTAACAAAGCCACATGCCACCCACCGCCCTCAAAACTATACCCATCACCGCCGTTCGCGGTGCAGGGGCTTGACATGGTTGGACCTCTTAAGGGAGGAAACCCACAAGCAAAAATACCTATTGGTCATGGTGGATAAATTCACCAAATGGATAGAGGCCAAGCAGTTAAAGCGGCCGAATCCGGACCGGTGATAGACTTCGTATCGAGGGTAGTACACCGTTCACGGTGTCCCCACAGATCATCATCATCGATAAGGGCACCAACTTCACAGTCAGATGAAGTCAAATTATGGTGCAAAAACATGGGCATTAAAGCTCGATTACGCCTCATTCTATCACCCGCAAACTAACGGTCAAGTCGGTAGGGCAAACGGGTCTAATCATGGCGGCATTAAACCCGAACTAGTGCGGTCCCTTAAGGAATCTAACACGCTTTGGGTAGAGCTAAGCTCCGACCAGACTGGGGCTGCGGACCACGCCAAACCGCACTGCGGATTCAAACCATTTTCATGGTGTATGCACAGAGGCCTTGAAAGTTTTGCCTTGCATACATAATTCTATGACTCACCTACGTGGCGCATGTATGAAGAAAGAGAGAAGCCGAACTTCGTCGGTAGGACAGTCTAGACGCCTTGGAGGAGGAGCGCCGACGGCAAAAAGCTTCGTTCCGCATTTTATCAACAAAGCAAGCTCAAGATATCAAAAGCAGAGAAATGCACGGGCCAAAGCTTACAACGTTGGCGAACTAGTTCTATCGTTCTGCCGGACAAGAAAAGGACAAACTCAAGCCCAAATTGGAAGGTCCCTTCATCATCGACTCAGGTCCTGACCAAGGGCATACCGTCTGAAACACATCGGATAACCGACTCGAGCCAAATCCATGGAACGCAGCCCGTCTTGAAGATTCTCGCCTAGTGCGGACTACGGGTTCGTCCCTTCCTCCGTCCAAAGTTTATACTTTAGCTGTCTTTTATTTCCTCCTTCCTTCTTCCTTTTTTTGATGCCTTTAGAGGCTCATTTGCGCTTTGTTCGCACATACTTGACGCGCCACTCGCTCATTATTATTCGGGGCTTCTTTAATGAAGCTTATGTATACGGGTTTTATGCCCAACACATGTGTCAAACTTCCGCATGTACCTTTTATTCACCATTATATGCATCGATATGACTTAAGTTTTGGCCAAGCTGGATTGCACGGCTCCTCATGCTACCCCTACGTTCCGATTGTTCGGCTAGGGCGGTAAAGGGAGCACCTCTGCGATTATTCTTGCCGGTTAGCCGGATGTGTACCTCAGATCGGGTGAAGCTGAAAGCTAGCGTTCTTAAGGGAATATTAGGTCGGTGAACTAAAAGATTGATTTTTAAAACTATTTATCCATCTGCCCCTCGTGATGATTTTCTGCTTTCTTAGCAGTTCGGACATGCACTTTAGGGCATGCCTCCCAGGGAAAGGAACCCTTAGCGAAACTATTCTCCTCGGAAGATGTTTCTTACTATCCATGTAATATAACATAACTAGTTGGGCACTTGTCTGATACAACACTAATGACCCCTACGCCTTGTCTCCATCCATGCCCCGGTTCCTACATAACCGCGAGGGTATTCGGACACACTCCAGACTATTGGGTCCCGAGGTTGAAGCGAAAAGGTCCGCTACGACAAACGATCTACAATTCGGCTAGAAGGCATTTTACATGTCATTTTAAATTACACAATCAACTCGACTTAGTTATATTCCTCTTCAATCACTGCCTAGCAGTGAGCTGTCTAGTTTCTGATTCCTGCTTTGGGAACACTTTATGCCAATTCTACTTGGTCAGACACTAAGCTTTCTGAGGATCTCCTTCCATCAGGCCCCATGAGTCCGACCTACGCCATGTGGTTTGGGTCGCCTTCGTCTGCAGCGTCTTCACCATAGCCCAGGCCTCCTGGCGCCTTGTGACGAGCCAATATCTTCCATAGCTGGAAGCGCCTGCCGTGCTCCTTGGAAGCAGCTCGCCAGCTGACTCCCCAATACCTTCGGGCAAGGAGATAGATGGCCACAAGGCTTGGCGGCGCTTTTCATCACCTGCCGAACTCGTTCGTGCAGCTAACGCAACTTCGGGAAGAAGATCACTTCAAGAATCGGGCATCTCCTCCTCCTGACGACTCCGTGAGCAAACCTGCATACATGTTTATGTTAGTCGCCTTCCTCGCCGAACTTTTCACAGTTCGTTTAAGTACTTACTGAAAATGCCGCTGACGAAGACGTCGATTCTCCTTCTGGTCAGGACAACCGGGCACGAACATCCTTTAGTTCCTCCCCGGTTGGGTGTTGGCGCCTTGGAGGTTATTTTTCTCCTGCCGCACTTCCTTGTAAGCGCTCGCCAAATTTAGTAATGGGCGTAGGAATATTGCTTGTCCGATCGATCCGCGCCCTCTGCCAATATCATTGCTTCAGGACTTATACACCGCACTTCACAAACTACTTATTTTTCAAAGTATATATTACCAGTAGGGGTTCCCATGGCTCCCCCATGGCGGCTAATGCGACCTCAAGTTGGGCCTTGCACTCCTCAAGCTCTGAGACAGTCGGGCATTCTTTTCGTGAAGATCCTGCATAACAAATGATCCTTAAATCAGTTATCCTAACTATTTTAAGTCTCGGGGCTACCTCTTGGCATATACAATCACTAAAAATTTCTTACCATTATGTCCTTTACATCTTTTGCTCCGTGGCTCTGGTTAGACCTTCTTGGCTGCACGCAGGTGCAGATCTCCAATTGAAGGCATTCAATGCCTCCTGGGAGAAACATGCGTCCACGAAGAACTGTCAGGCGCCCGTGATTCATGGCACTCTCCACCTCGAGTTGGTGGCGGACAATCTGTCGACGTCCCTCCGTCGGAGGAGCATCCGACGACGCCTCTTGTGGTACCTCCGCCCGACCCGGCGTTGGAGCCTTGGCGGCGGAGGCTCGATTAACAACCTCCGGACATAGTCCGCGAGCTTTTTTCCTACGAAAAGAGCGCTGGTGTTAGTATCGCCGGGGAATCAACTGGGGATATGGTGGCACGCCTTACCGTTGCGGGCGGCGTCACGCGAACCGCACCTTTTCAGACTGCGTGGCGCTGCCCTTTGTTGGTTAGCCGCCGCTTGCTCCGACTTTCTCGCCAAGCGAACTCCCCGCAAAACACCATCAAACACGCGGTGGTTAGAAATAAAGCACGAGGAGTCATGGGATCCGGACTTGATCACGGTTACACAGGAGGCCGGAAGCAGTCCGGTAGTCGGCCCGTGATGGCAACCAAAGCATTGTTGTCGATGCTTAGTTGATGGAACACCCGTCGATCAGCTCCACCTTTATGTCCCGGGTCCTCTTGGAGGCCGGATCGAGGACCTTCCGGGATCCTCGGGTTGTGGAGGCGGGCGTGTATCTTCTCCACGGCCCGGGCGTGATTCCTGCGCAGAAACCATAAAATGAGATATGTAACCACGGAACATGGATCGGACGGGCCACAAAGATATTCGGCTACCCAACCGAGGATTATTCGGCGAAAACCCGTTCATGGACCGGTAGCGGAGAAAATCCTCCTCTTCTCTCTTTTGTACATAGCGCATAAGGTCTTCACCCGGTCGGTGACCGATCCACGGCCCTTTGCGCTTATGACGGGTGGCATCATCTTCCCGTTGAAATCCCACATGGGGTGGCCCCTATATTGGAGCGGCTGAACTCCCCGTGATTATGCATGTGGCCATGGCGCCAATCATAGTTAGTCCGAATGAGCCAACAATCTTATTCGGCTCATCGTAAAGGCGTCCCTCACGACTTCCTCGGGGCTCATGGCGCCAACTCAGGCGTTTCTTCAAAGCGAGCCTTGCTGAACTCCGTGAGACCGATCCGAACTGGATCCGGCAAATGGATGTCTTCTATGTAAAACCATTCCGAAAGGCCGGATCTTGAGCGCCTTCTTGGGGTTCGGATAGATATCCGGTCCCGGCGATCACGCCATAGTTGCTCCGCCCACTTGATATATTGACCCCTCACTAGAAGCGGGGCACAAGGCAGAACAATCTCTTCCACAGATCGAAATGGGCCTCGACACCCGAGAACAGCTCGCAGAGGGCTACAAAGCCCATGGCGTGCTGGGATGGATGCGGCGTGAGGTTGTGCGGAAGGAGGCGGTAGAACTCGAAGCCCCGGAGAAATGGATGGATTGGAACTGAGTCCTCTCATTAGATGAGAGGCAAAGCACACCTCCGCTCTTCCTTAGAGGGATCGGGACGCTCTCCGCCTGCTTTCCGCCCTTGTAAGTGGCGAGTCGGGAACGCACCGGAACCGGGGAAGGCCAGGGAAGGAATCCCTTGGTTTGAAGCGCCACTAATTACTGTCAAGGGATCGAACATCTTCCCCAATCTTCCGGGCCGAGGGCTGGGAGCGTGAGAGGAGGAGCGCAGCGACTATCCATGGTGGAATGGGTTTTTGTCGAAGGCGCTCTAATGACGGCTCATGGGGAAGGATGGTGTGATCTCGATCTGGATCCCGTCCCTTTATAGACGACTCATTTGCACGGCAAGGGGGTAAATGTGAAGATATTCTGACTTCTCACATCTGCTCGACACGTGGAAGATGGCATTATTGGGCGTAGAAGCCAAAGGAGCGCAACACTTATCGGAAGCGGACAATATTCGACAAGCATATGGAATTTGGAGAAGAACCCGCCGCAATGCCGAAGACAATCCCACGCGGACTCATCGTCATTGAAGCCTGGTTCGGGGCTACCGAGGAGTCTGGACTAGGGGTGTCCGGATAGCGAACTATCATCGGTGGCGGACTCTGGACTATGAAGATACAAGATTGAAGACTTCGTCCGTGTCCTGGGATGGGACTTTCCTTGGCGTGGAAGGCAAGCTTGGCAACACGGATATGTAGATCTCCTACCGATGTAGCTGACTGCGGTAACCCTAACCCTATCCGATGTCTATATAAACCGGAGGGTTTTTAGTCCGTGGGGACGAACAACAATCATACCATAGGCCAGCTTCTAGGGTTTAGCCTCTACCGATCTCGTGGTAGATCCACTCTTGTACTACCCATATCATCAATATTAATCAGCGGGGAGTAGGGTTTTACCTCCATCGAGAGGGCCCGAACCTGGGTAAAAACATCGTGTCCCTTGTCTCCTGTTACCATCCGCCTAGACGCACAGTTCGGGACCCCCTACCCGAGATCCGCCGGTTTTGACACCGACAATGGGCGATGGGCCCAGACCCCTGCGTGCATAGGATGTAGACCGCCGTGCTGACCTCTCTGTTGAGCCTAGGTGGGCTGCGACGTGTTGATCTTCCGAGGCCGGTCATGACCTGTGAAAGTGTGTCCGGCCAAATGGGATCGAGCGTGTTGGGTAATGTGGTGCACCCCCTGCAGGGAAGTTTATCTATTCGAATAGCCGTGTTCCTCGGTAAAAGGACGACCCGGAGTTGTACCTTGACCCTATGACAACTAGAACCGGATACTTAATAAAACACACCCAGACAAGTTCCACAGACAACCCAGTGATCGCTTTTCCACAGGCTACGAGGGAGGATGGCCGGGAGGATTATGCTATCACGATGCTACTTGGAGGGACTTGATCCTACTCTCTTCTACATGTTACAAAGGCGGAGGCTGCGAGAAGCGTGGTCTTCGATAGGGACTAGCTATCCCCTCTTATTCTCGGCATTCTGCGATTCGGTCCACCGATATTGCCTCTTTACCCATATACCCATGCATATGTAGTGTAGATCTCGCTTGCAGTACTTTGGATGAGTACTCACGGTTGCTTTTCTCCCTCTTTTCCCCCTTTCCATTCTACCTGGTTTAGCAACGAGATCTTGGAGCTCAGAGGGCCAGGCGTCACCGTCGGCAACGACTCCTACTACAACATGTTGGAAATATGCCCCAGAGGCAATAATAAAAGGATTATTATTATATTTCCTTGTTCATGATAATTGTGTTTTATTCATGCTATAATTGTATTATCAGGAAATGCATTAATACACGTGTGAATACATAGACCACAACATGTCCCTAGTGAGCCTCTAGTTGAATAGCTCGTTGATCATCTGATAGTCATTGTTTCCTGACTATGGACATTGGATGTCATTATAACGAGATCACATCATTAGGAGTATGATGTTATGGACAAGACCCAATCATAAGCATAGCTCAAGATCGCATTGTAGTTAGTTTGCTAGAGCTTTTTCCAATGTCAAGTATCTTTTCCTTAGACCATGAGATCGTGTAACTCCGGATACCGTAGGGAGTGCTTTGGGTGTACCAAGCGTCCACAACGTGGCGGGTGACTATAAAGGTATACTACGGGTATCTCCGAAAGTGTACATTGGGTTGACATGGATTGAGACAGGATTTGTCACCTCCGTATGACGGAGAGGTATCTCGGCCCACCGGTAATGCATCATCATAATGAGCTCAAAGTGACCAAGTGTTTGGTCACGGGATCATGCATTGGCTACGAGTAAAGTGACTTGCCGGTAATGAGATTGAGCGAGGTGTATTGGGATCACAGGTAGTCGAATCTCGGGCAAGTAACGTACCGATTGACAAAGGTAATTGCATACGGGGTTGCTTGAATCCTCGACATCGTGGTTCATCTGATGAGATCATCGAGGAGCACGTGGGAGCCAACATGGGTATCTAGATCACGCTGTTGGTTATTGACCGAAGAGTCGTCTCGGTCATGTCTACGTGTCTCCCGAACCCGTAGGGTCTACACACTTAAGGTTCGGTGACGCTAGGGTTATTAGGAAGACTTGTATGTGATTACCGAATGTTGTTGGAGTCTGGATAAGATCCGGACATCACGAGGAGTTAGGAATGGTCCGGAGGTGAAGATTTATATATGGGAAGTTGTCATCGGTCACCGGAAGGTTCGGGGGCATATCGGCATTGCACTGGGGCCACCGGGAGGGTTCCGGGTCCACCGAGGAGGCCACCTCTCTCGACGGCCTCATGGGCCGTGGTGGGCGAGAACCAGCCTCGGAGGGCTGGCGCATCCCCCTTAGGCCCATGCGCCCAGGTTGGGGGAAACCCTAATTAGGCGCCTTCGCTTGGGGGCAAGCCCCTCCCTTGGCCACGCCTCTAGATCTCATCTAGAGGGGCCGGCCTCCTTCCCCTTCCCCTATAAATAGAGGGGCGGGGAGGGCTGCACACAACATCCAAGGCGCAGCCCTCCTCCCCAACACCTCTCCTCCTCCGTTAAGAGCTTGGCGGCTCCCTCGCCGAGTATCTGCCTTCTCCACCACCACCACGCCGTCGTCTGCTCTTTGGAGCTCTCTTCCTCAACCTCTCCCTCCACCTTGCTGGATCAAGGCGCGGAGACGTCTCCGCTCCGCACGTGTGTTGAGCAGAGGTGCTGTCCGTTCGGCACTCGGTCATCGGGTGATTTGGATCACGACGGCACGACTCCCTCAACCCCGTTCCCTTGAACGCTTCCGCTCGCGATCTACAAAGGTATGTAGATGCACTCCTATCACTCGTTGCTAGATGAACTCATAGATGGATCTTGGTGAAACCGTAGGAAAATTTTTATTTTCTGCAACGTTCCCCAACACACTGGAGGTGCCTACTACTACGTGCAGGCCGCTGACGACGACCAGGAGTAGTTTAGGAGGATCCCAGGCAGGAGGCCTGCGCCTCTTTCGATCTGTATCCCAGTTGGTGCTAGCCTTCTTAAGGCAAACTTGTTTTAACTTATGTACGTACTCAGATATTGTTGCCTCTCACGACTCATCTATGATCGAGCACTTGTATTCGAGCCCTCGAGGCCCACGGCTTGTATTATTATGATGCTTGTATGACTTATTTTATTTTTAGAGTTGTGTTGTGATATCTTCCGTGAGTCCCGATCTTGATCGTATTACCGCGTTTGCGTGTATGATTAGTGTCTGATTGAATAAAGGGGCGCCACATCGCTGGCGCTGCACAGCGCCACTTGTCGCAACCTTAGAGTTTTCCCTTTCTTTGTAGATTCGTTTATTCAAAATGTTTTATCTCTTAAACCGTGCGTCCAAATCTCGAACCGCTTTCACCGTTAGATTCCTCGCGTCGAGATCTTCAAAACTAGATCCCATGTTGATAGGTTTTGACGAACTTTTTTCACGAAAAAACCCAGACGAAAAAACCGAACCGGGAGCACGGGGTTTTTTCCCTTTCTGAAAGAGGCACTCCCCTTTCTGAAAGAGGCACAACCGTGCCTCTCACAAAATCACAACTGTGCCTCTCGTGGAAGCAAAACCATGACTCTTGCGAAAAAAGAAGAAAACATTTTTCCTGCTTCCGAGAAGGCATGGCCGTGACTCTTAAGTGAAGCACAACTTTGCCTCTCGCGGAAAGGAAAAAAGAAGAGAAAACATGTTTCTTTTCCGTTTCGAGGAGGCATGGTTGTGACCCTCGCGAAAGCACAACCGTGCCTCTGCAGAACAAAAACCGTGACTCATGAAAGGAGAAAAAGCAGAAAATCGCTTTTTTCCGTTTTCGAGGAGTACGGCTGTGACTCGCGAAAGGAAAAAACAGAAAAACACGTTTTTCGTTTCCGAGAGGCACGACCGTGTCTCTCGCTAAAGCACAACCGTGCCTCTCGCGGAAACAAAACCATGACTCTCGCGAAAAAAAACAAAAGACGTGTTTTTTATCCGTTTCCGAGAGGCATCGTCGTGACTCTCGCGAAAGCAAAACTGTGCCTCTCGCGGAAGCAAAACCGTGACTCCTGCGAGAAAAAAGAAAACACGTTTTTTGCGCAATTTTTTTTTTCAAAAATTTATTTTGGTCGAAAAGCTAAGGAAGACTGGTGGAAAACCAAAACGTCAAAAAACCCCGGGGAAAAAACATTTTAAAAAGCCCAAAACGCGTGCGGAAAATTAAAAAACAAAGTCGAAGGGAAGCGCTTAGGAGCGCCACACGTGGCGAATGTTTGAGCGAGCGCGATGGCGCTGATCGCTATGAGGCTCCCTGGCGAGCGCTCGTTAACTAGTAGCTCGGGTGACTCGTTTGCACATCCTCGCATGGGGCGACTCATCACTTAACGCAATGGGATGTGGGTTCCTATATGGCGCATAGGGCGCCGCCGAGTGAACTGGCGCGCACTTTGGCGCAGCTGGACGTTTTTATGGGCCGGCCTGTATCCCGTTTATTTTTCTATTCATTTTTCTTTAGTTCTTTTTTCTCATTTCTGTTTCACTCTGTCTTTTTTCCTTTTCTTTCCAAATTCATGAACAGTATTTTGTATCAAATTCAAAAAAATGTCTTTCAATGTGTAAAAAAGCTCAACGATTCAAAAAATGTTCATAAAATTCCTTTTTTGTTCATCAGATTGACAAAATGTTCATAAAAATTCAAAATGTGTTCATTGGATTAAAAAAATGTTCATCAAATTCAAAATTTGTTCATTGTTTTCAAAATTTGTTCATCACCAAATTCAAAATTTGTTCAACAAATTCAATGATTGTTCATTGAATTCAAAATTTGTTCATCCATTTTTTCAAAAAATATTCTTGAATACAAATTTTGTTCATCAAGTATAAAAAATGTTCATAAGATTGAATTTTGTTCATCAAAAATAAAAAATGTTCATCATTATTAAAAATGTGCTAATATAAATTTGTTCATCAAAATAAAGAAATTTTCATTAAAACTGAAAAATTGTTCATTATTTTGAAATCACGGACATTTTTTTTACAAATTCATTTTTTTTAAAATCTGGAAATTTTCTAAATTATGAATTATTTTGAAGAAAAACGAAAAGCAAAAATAGTAATAAAAATGAATTAAAAAACTGGGGTGTTCAGCCTCGCTCATGGGCCGGCCCACTAGGGGTGCACGGGAGGCGGAGAAGTCTTGGCCTTTCGCATGTTCGCCAGTGCGTCATGCGCCATATAAGGAGCACTCCAATGGGATCGCACGGGAGTTTAATTAACACGTGTTAATTAATGGTTACATAAATTGGATAGATCTTCCACCTGTTTAGCTAATAAAGTATAGATACAGAGGTGGATAATAGATCGATATAAAGATCATGAGCTGCCCCATAATGAAATCGCCAGTAGTCGCGAATATCTCCTCCTTCCCAAATCCAAGATTGGAGAAAGAAGATCTAAGAGGGACCTATGGAGAATGTAGTCAGAAATCCATAATAGAGTCCGACTACAACGACTGAGTTAATTATCCTCATCGAGAAACTTAGACTACTAAATAGAAAAGATTTGAAAATCATGGCATGGGTCTACTTTTTTTCTTTCTTTAGAGTTTTCTATATGCACAATTTCTCGATGTTTCGATGAGAATTTCTTGACTTTCCATATATAGAAAGAGATAGACTATAAATGACATCTCTTATGTCAATAAGACCAAAGGGATGGATATTAAATGATAGGAAGTGCTGTAGGTGGTAGCCCAAATAGCAATTAGGGATATAATAATGGAAACACAGTTTCATTACTATTCCTTTCTGTTGTTGTACTCTAAACCCAAACATATCGGAAATAAATATAGAGATAGGAATTTGTCGGCGGACCCTCTCTTGAGGGTGAGAAATTCGGTGGATGCACGACAACACCGACGGTCCTGATGGCGGTGATCTTCACTTTGCGTTGGAGGATTGGCCTTGGAAAGAGAGAAGTCGGATTTAGAGGAGATCAAGCAACCATGCGAATATCAAAGTCCTATCTAATTACTACATGAGCAAGGTGCTACTTTTGGATTTTAATTTGTTTGCAAAATAAAAATAGGCCTTGTGGCCCATGATGAAGATGGAGTTGTCTGATTGGTGGTGTGGTGTGTGACATCTATGACACGTATGGACTGAGTTCGTGTTGTCGTTTTTATTTCGGTGACTGGTGTTCTGTGTGTAGTTATAATCTTGATTTTTGCACAGTTTTTCTTCTAAGTTTTTTGTTTTGTTAGCAAATAATGGATTGTGGTCTCACTAAATAACTTTATAGGGATTTGGATGAATGTATAACTTTCAAAAATTGCTATACTGGTTGTTTGATTTCTATGATATATATATAACAAGATTTTTCTGTAAGGATTTTTCACTAATATTTTATAAGAAACTTAACATCAACAATATAGATAGGTATCATAGTGCTCACAACAATTCCAACAAATAGATATGTATCACAGTGCTTACAACAACAGAAAATAGTAGATAGATAGGTAGCATACTGCATAGAACAACACTAGAGTAGACTAACTCTCTGCCACTAAGCTCAATGGCAGAATCTACATCACAAATCCCCTTGATTTTCTTCAGCTTGCGCTTGTGAATTTCTCCAACTTTAGTCAGCTCAGAAATGGCTATCTCCTGCTTCTTCTTCTTCATCTTAAGCTCATCCCTCTCCTGCATCACCTCGATCGTGTCTTTCATTAGTTGTTTCTTATCCTTCTTGTGGTCTTGGAGTTCAGTCTTCCGCTTTTATACATCTCCTTATTGAGTCCATTGATATCCTATCCTTCTTCATCTCATCCAACTCAGTCCCCAGGTTCTGATCAGTTCTCCTTGCGCTTTATGAATGGCCTTCAGATCCTCAATGACATACTGATTCTGGTCCAGCTGCTTCTCCAAGCCTTCATTGTCCTCGACATTATTTTCTTGTAAATTTCTTGATAGGTCTTCTGCACTTGTTCCTGTAGCATTTTGTTAATATCAGCACCTAGGTTCTTGTATTATAGGTTTGCAGTCTTAACCTGCTCTTTAAGCTTAGGCACTACCTCTACATGATCGGCCCTTTCTTATTTCTAGCAACACCGCAACCTTCATATCTTGCCCAAAGCTTACGAATAGCTTTTTAATAGCTTGAGGATACTCCATATCAACCCATTGGACATAGCCACAATTTCAATCTGTAACAAAATTAAGTTACTTAACCATAAGCAACTACAAATGGTACACCAGTGTAACATAATCCTCTTCATAAAGAAATTCATTATTTAATGTTTGTCTCTAGCTCCTTGTAAATAGGAAACCTTAATTTTGTGGAAGTAAACTTTCAAATCACACATAGGTGCTCAAATAAGCAGATTGAAAACCTTAATTTTCTTTGTGGGACTTTCTCGGTCAAGTGTTCGGCGTGAATGAAGCTAAACTGTGTGCATGCACAGCGAGCCTTTATATCGATATTACTCTTCAACAATCCATTATTCTGGAGACTGATTGTGCTTTTTTTCGTTCTTTCCTTGCAAATGAGAAGCTTGACAGGTCTCCTCTCATTGATCTGAAGAAAGAAGACTTAAGTATATTCAGGATGATCAAGAATTTTAAAATTGTGAAAACCAATCAGCTAGCCAATGGGGTAGCTCACAAAATTGCTAAGTTTAGCTTTATTAGTAGATCTGATGGGGTTCTTTCTAATAGTGTTCCGTCCTGTGTGGCGAATCTTGTAATGAACGATTGTAATAACCTTTTTAATTAATTAATATATGTTTTTAAAAGGATCTAAACAAGGAAGAGCACTCCCTCATATATCTAAACTCCTTTTCCAAACCAATGTTACCATTAACCATTACAATGGTAAAACAGAGATACCTGAATTCATAGAAAATGCAAACAATCAGAGAAATAGAGTAGTTAACATGAGATTTGAAATAAGCAAAGCAGGACATGCATGGCAACTTACTTCCTCACTACATTCATAAAACCTCCTTCCAGTAATGCTACCTTCAAATGCTTCGAATTTCTTGGCTATTTTTCGGTGGTAGCACTCAGCAGGGCCCTCCTCTATCACCACATCGTCTTCATAGTCTGAGTCATCTATTATTAGGAGCGGCTGGATTGAGTTCAAAAGGAATTGAGAGTGGAAATGCACTGGATCTGGTCCAAATCATACCAAAAAGAAAATTCCCGGTTTGAAATCACTAATCATAGGCTATCACGCAGAGTACAACGCTTAGTCATTACCTCCCCGGAGAAGTGCACCATGTCGTTGTCGTCGCTGCTCTCCTCCCTGTCTTTCCAACAAGGCATTGCTTCCCCCGCAGCCATGTTGGGCGGCGGTGGTGGCGAGGTTGAGCGGCGGCTTCACAGAGGGGAGCGGGAGTGAGAGCGGGCGAGAGTGAGTGAGAGGAGAGGAGGCACTGTTTTCTTTTTGGGGACGGACCAGCCAGCTCGGTCGGTCCGGCCGTTAATAGCTGTTACTGCTTGCGTCGTCCATCACTAGCCACACCGCTTTGCCATGTCAAAACAAGCTCAATTTTTTCGCTCAGTGTTTTTTGCCACTGTCAGAGTTTCGGTTCGGTGCTATCTGCTATGAAATGTGAAGTGGTGTTTTTTTGCTAACCGTGACACGAATGTGGTGGTTCTGTGATTTTAACTCTGATTTTTGCGTAGTCTCCTAAGTTTTTTACTTTAGTTAGCTGGCAGTAAATTTGACGGGCAAGACAAATCGTTTGGTTCCATTTGAGAAGATCTCGACAAAGGAAGTCACACTTTCATATTTGTTGCATTTGGGTTGAAAGCACTTCGAATTCTGAAAATCGCGTGTGCACTTAGCATAAAGTTTCAAAATATTCTTCAGCAAAAGATCGTAAAAAGGCCACCACATCAACACCATCATCATGTGTCAATCCGTAAACAAAATATTTCTTTAAAGGAAATATAGGGACAGAATTGTAAGGTGGACTTATGACTCCATCGGCTGCCGTATCCAAATCTGCTTTCGCTTTGACTGAAAACTGATTGCCATGTGCCCATGCTGGCGAGGTACCCTCGGCAAAGATATCTGCAAGAGCAGGAGCCGCTCGCCGCCGGTAGCATAGCCAGTCGATCTCTTGCCGGTGGTGAAACCCGAGGGAGGGGAGCGGCAGCGGCACGCACTTCATCCTCGTCCACGGCCTCTGCCACGGCGCGTGGTGCTGGTACAAGCTGGTGCCCATGCTCCGCGCCGCGGGCACCGCGTCACCGCGCTCGACATGGCCGCGTCCGGAGCGCACCCGGCGCGCATCGACGAGGTGTCATCCTTCGAGGACTACTCGCGGCCGCTGCTCGACGCGCCGTGGCCGCGGCACCGGCCGGCGAGAGGCTGGTCCTGGTCGGGCACAGCCTCGGCGGGCTCAACATCGCGCTCGCCATGGAGAGGTTCCCGCGCAAGGTCGCCGCGGCCGTGTTCCTGGCCGCGTGCATGCCGTGCGTCGGCAGGCACATGGGCGCCACCACGGAGGAGGTGAGTAATTGTCCCGCGTTAGCAAAATTTACACAGCTCAGAAGTCAGAGGAGCTGCATCGTAATCGATCGATCATCAACATGGTGACCATGCTGATTTCCCGCGATTCTCGCTAGATCATGAGACGGATCAAGCCGGATTTCTTCATGGACATGAAGAGGATGGTTCTGAACACGAGCCAGGGCCCTCGACCTGCACTCGTGTTTGGCCCAAAAATATTGGCAGCAAAGCTGTACGATCGAAGCTCAGCTGAGGTAATAGCAAGAATCCATTCTTTCCCGTCACAAATGTTATTTATGATGCTGACAGTGCTTTTACGTACGGCATGCAGGATCAGACGCTGGCTACGATGCTGGTGAGGCCGGGGTGCCAGTTCTTGGATGACCCTACCATGAAGGACGAGGCTCTGCTCACCGAAGCGAAGTACGGGTCGGTGAAGAAGGTGTACGTGGTGGCCATGGCCGACGCCTCAAACTCCGAGGAGATGCAGCGCTGGATGGTCGACCTGAGCCCCGGCACGGACGCCGAGGAGATCGCCGGAGCCGACCACATGGCCATGTGCTCCAAACCCAGGGAGCTCTGTGATGTCCTGCTCCGGATCGCCGACAAGTATGAATGAATTGATTGTCCACACAGTTGCGACTTGTACAACATACTGTAATATCTTCCCATGAATTTCTCGTTCGCTGAGAGTTCAGTTCGTTGTTACTCCCTCCGTCCCAGATACGCTAAGCGTCTTATTATGGGAGGGAGGGAGTACCTTTTAAGAAAAACTTTTTTGTTTGTTACTACTTTTTTTTTTTTGAGGGTACTACTTCTTTTCTTAGTAGGCGATGCTTTGTGGTTGTGGACATCCGGCCATGAGGTTTGCGTAAACAAGCATTCACCCTTCTTTATCTATACTAGGCAATTGCCCATATGTTGCAACGGGAGTATAAACATTCTAGTAGATTAGCCAGTGACGACACGTTCATTATTATATTGATGCGCTAAAATCTTAACAAGTTTTTGTATGCAATCGCTATGATTTACCTGCCATTTTATTGTTAAACACTTATTTGGTAAAAAATTAATGACTTACCAAACAAAATATTGATTTTTGGTAAGTTAATAAAATAGACAATTGATTCTATTTTAGGGAGAATGCATGAGAGAAAAAAATCTAAGAGGAGAAGGAAAGAGTGGAGTTGCATATATAAGGAAGGTTGAACGAAAGAGGGATGAAATCTAAGAGGAGAAGAAAAGAGTGGAGTTGCATATATAAGGAAACTTATGTTCTTTTTAAGTAGTAGAGAAGAGAAAAGGCTTACAATTACATGGCAGACCGAATTCAAAAGCTGTGTTGACAGAAAACATTTCTTCATCTCTGTCGGATTTCTGGCCATCAATCGCCTGTCACGATCCTTGCAAAGCTGTGTTGCATCCTACATATCTTAACTGGCCCGCATTTTGTTTCCCAACACATGCAAAAAAGGGAGTTTGGAAAAGGCAGGGGCTTTGTCTTGATTATAGCGAGATGAAAGAACCCCTTTCCCTCAGGCACCCCCCCACCCCCCTAAATGGCTCATCACATGAGGGAGGGCTGGCTCCTAGCGCACGTTTTTTGGTTTATTACTTTTAATTTAATTTTGGAAATGGATATGTATTTTATTTAAGCCTTAAAAAGTTAAGTATTCATTTATAAAATGCTCATGCAATGTAAAAAATGATCGCGCAACCTTTAAAAATGTTGATAGCATTAGAAAAAATGTTCTCGATATTAAAGAAAATGTTTATACAATGCCAAAAAAGATGTTCACATAATTCAAAAAATGTATGTGACGTTTCAAAAACTCTTCACATGTTTTAAAAAATGTATCGTGCCATTTTAAATTTGTATATGATGTAAACAATCATCCACATTGTAAAATTTTAAGAACCCTTCATAAAATATACGTGACATATTAAATAAATATAATCACGTGTTTACAAAATGTTTGTAATATTTTTCAAAAAATGTAAAACTTGTTCTGGTAGCTTTTAAAAAAGTTTCATGCCATTAAAAAATGTTCAACGTGTATTTAATTTTTTATCATGTATTTAAAAGAATGCCCAAAATAATATGTGAAAATATGTAAATTGTGTATTAGAAAAATGTCCAAAGTGTGTCGAAAAAATGTTCCACATATATAATAAAAATGTACAATGTGTATTAAAATAAATAGACATGTGTAGTGTAAAATAAAAAGAAGTAGGAAAAGGCTGTAAAAAACCGGTGAAGAAACGAAGAAAACAAAAAAACTACAAAAGAAAAACACAGAGTATAAAAAGAAAAATAACTCAAGCTAGAGGCGCCATAGTAACGGGCTGGCCTACCGATAGGCGAGACCTAGTTATGTATCGCAACGGGCGAGAAAGAGCTCACATAACATGCATTCTTTGCAGGAAGGTGAAAATGGTAGGAAAATCTAAGGATTGCACTGCATTTTCTTTATTTTGGGTGGTATTTTCTTCTGTAATTATCCTGTTACACATGTCCTAAAATGTTGCATGTATGGCCAGTTGTACTCCTGTTATTTGAATGTACATGGAATCCTTAAATTAAAATTGACTCACGAAAACTCACCTAACTCTTTTTTGAAAGAAATGCAAATCTGCATTATTACGTGGACGAAGCTAACTCGCTCGCCACAAAAGCTTGTACATCTGCAATTACATTGTCTGCATTTAACTCATCATACAGGTTCATGGAACATCCCTTGCGTGCGAGTACACGAGCTAATTTATTACAATTCCTACTAGCAAAGCTAAAGGTGAACTGATAAAAGTTTTGGTTCAGGAAATCCTTGAGCTCCGGTAGAGCTCTGCATACAACCGATTGGTCTTGTTTCTCCTGCTCTGCTCCTTGTTTTAAAAGCATGAAATCAGTTTCAAAGCCGAGAGCGGTGATTCCCTTGGACGCGGCCAGCTTTGCACCACAAAGAGCAGCCAACACTTCTGCATGAAGAGGATTTGCAAGGTTCTCCAGTCTCCCTGCTCCACATGCCAGAACTGCTCCATTATGATCTCGAATACCCCCCCCCCCCCCAGCCACCACTATTTGTTTGAGCATGAAAAGCTCCATCAATGTTCATCTTTAGCTCTCCGTGTCGAGGCGGCTTCCAACCTTCTTGCATTGTTTTGTTGAGACCCTTTTCCTTCCGGAAAGCTTGACAATATTCATTTGTCTGTTTAGTGACAGTGTAATATATATCATCATTACTTCGTATTTTACCTTCCTCTCTTACGTTATTCCTCTCATTCCACAAATGCCACAAGAGTACAATCACCTTGATTTTATCTTCTTCTTCTAGCTTCAAGATATCATTTAAAATATGCAGCTGATTTTCTCTTTACCAGCCCTCCTTTTATGCTTCCCATTCCTGGCATTTCCCATATTTGAGCTACTCTTTTACATTTGAGAAAGAGGTGACCGCCATCTTCATAGGTTCGCTTACAGATCATACAATCCAGGTCTACCTCCACTCCTCTTCTTCCCAAATTGTTGCTCAAAGCCACCTAACTTTGTAAGACTAAAGTGTGGGCCAGCTTGTTGTGGGGCCCACATGCCAGTCACAACAAAGTTGGGCGAGTTAAGTCCGTGAATCCAGGTCTCATATATATTCTCATCGTTGTGACTGTTTGTGCACAGTTCTAAAGTGTGGGCCAGAAGTTTGAGGTTTGAACAAGCCAACAATATTTCGTCAGGGATTGTTGACCACGGTGCCCGTGATACGCCGTGATACTTCGGTTGTTGCGTATATCATTGTTGAGCTCCTCCCCACTTGTAAAAATTAGTAAGTTATACGATTCATTGCACTTGAGAGCTCAAATAATCAAATTACAGACTTGAGCCTACCATCGAATCTTCTAGATAGTACATGTGGTAGAATATTGTGCAGCAACGAGGAGATCCAACGGCCAACAACACTCACATTTGCCACCTGTTTACCATCAGATCGGCTTCATCCGATGGTTGTTATTCCAAATTATTCATACATTATATAGTGGTATAGATATAGAAATAAATGTACAAAAATGCTTAATCCACTTCATTGGGGAGACATCAACGACATCATCGTCGCGTTGGAGGCGGGTTCACGGAAAGTCTCCATGCAGACTATTGGTGATACTCGTGGTTGGCATGCTGACCATAGGTTGGGAAACCGGATGTGGTTGGTTTGCCGACCATAGGTTAGAAAACCTAACCGAACCAATTGTCTGACAAAGAAATGGTCCTGATGCCTTGTCTGCTCTGTTATGGCCAGCTGACTTTAGAAAGAAGCAGATGAAAATTTTATGGTCGGACATGCAAATTTTGGGCGAATTTCTCTGGGGTGGTGCAACCAAATTTTAGGCTGGCGATTTGTTGGTCTTGGAAATTTACTAGGACGTCTGCATAACATTCTTACATTTTCAAAATGCAACGGAACCAAAAAACCATCGATCATGGCCTCGCTCATTCTGTTGTAAGTTTTTTATTTAAGCTATGGTGACAATGCCTACTTCTAAATAAGGCAAAACTTTTCTCATTTTATTGACATAGGACAAGTAAAAGGCAACACATAACCTATCATAGTGCTAGAGCCGATGTCCAACCAACATCACACACAAATGCAAACCACACGAGTTCGAGTTCGATGACCACTCCCGTGGTTAGGCAATGCTAGCAAAGCCAAGATATGCCTCCTCTGCGGGGAGACTAGTGACATCTATTAAGATACTAAGCTCCTGATTTGGACCCTTCTGGTGCGTCGAGAGCTATGGGGGACGTTATGGGCCACGCCTGTAAGGGTGCGTGTCTCCGGACTAGCCAGTTTTTTGGTTTTGAGAAGGTATTTCATGTGGTTTATTTTTTCTCTTTCCAGTGTTTTATCAATTTTAATATTTTCAAACTTTTTTCATGCCTTTTTTTATGATTTTTTTATTTTTTTCTCGTTTTAATTCCTGAATATTTATCAAAAGTTGTGAACATTTAAAAAATGAACATTTTTAGAATTCATGATTGTTTTTGAAGTTCATTACGATTTTAAAATTTGCACAACTTCTTCAAATTTATGAACATTTTGAAATCCAAAAATAATTTCAATTCATGAACATTTTAAAAAATTGTGTTTTTAGTTCACAACCTTTTTAAAAATAGGTGAACTTCTTATGATTTAATGAACTTCAAATAAAAAAGATGATAACCAACTTTTCTGAGCTAGCAGTGGAAACGAGCTAAAAGAAAAGCTAAGTGACTGAGCGAGCGAGTGAAGAAGGGAGGCGAGTGGATGGAGTGAGAACTTTAAGGTCGCTATGTGAGTATTATAATAGGAATTTCATAGTTTCAACATGGAATAAGAGCTCCCAAGTGGATTACACAACCACCACTAGGGCCAAAACATGTAATGACACCGTAACCATGCATCTAACAACTGCACTCTCCTCTCGTAAATGTTGCCTTCAACAACCCAACATGATATACAAATAATTAAAAAACCACTGCGAAAACATAATTAAAATCCAAGCTCATATTGATAAAACCAAAACAAAACTACCGACCATAACAACATGCTAGAGAAAAAAGAGTAAATCCCATGAGTGAAGAACTGTGCAACGAAGCGTGTGTTAGCCCCAAATAGATATGAAGGCCAACCTGCATAATAGAAGGGCAGAGCTGGGAGTCGTCCATGCCCAAACAACAACAATATCTCGAGTGTGGTAAAACATGCAAGCCACTCGTATCGCGGCATCTAAAGTGAATGCACACTGACCACCGAGGCCCTGAACTAGCTAAGTCAGTGCCTCTATCACCTTTGCCTTCCAAAGCAGACACCCAAATGATACAATGCTCCTCCTGAGGCCATGGGCAAAACCAGACTCACCGACGTACTACTATATCACGGTGCAATGTAAGCAACATGCTTGCCATACTAAGATGTCTTTGTCGCCCAGTATGAAGAGCTAGAGTTGGGTTTTGACTATTAACCAAGCAGAGGAGCATAGGACTATAACACCTTTAGAAAGGAACATGACGCACCTGCAAGCATCACCGCTGGCGAAATCATCCAACACCGATTACGAATTTTACTTATCTCCCACACCCTCGACAAGGCAACATCGATGATGCAAACAGGTGTTGGGTTGGGGCATGAGATCGTTGGTTGGTCTCCTATGTGCCCAAAATATTTTTAAAGGGATATGAAAAAAATGTGAGGTGGACATGAGTTGGACACTACTAGGAAAAGGCCTACTAATGGCGCACGGTTTTGCCTACTAATGGCACACTACCGGTGCGCCATTAGTATACGCCATTAAATTTTTACTTAATGGCGCACCAATCGATCGCCATTAGTATCAGATATTAATGGCGACTTTTGGCAAAGGCGCCATTAGTATGCCTCCCGGGGCCATATGTAACCATGTGTTTTGTCACACTAATGACGACTCTGCCTTGATCGCCATTAGTATCCTTTAACATACTAATGGCACTCTGCTTTGATGCGCCATTAGTATGAATATTTGTTTTTTTTTTTTGCTTTTTTGATTTTTGCACAGGTTACAAAATATATTATTGGACAGAATATAGACAGCAGCACGCAGCAACATCAGATTCATCGAATATAATAGAAGATTAGTCTCCGAATACAATTCATCATATTAGTCTCCGAATTCAAAAGACCGAACAAAGATAAAACATTACAAGTCTCAAGACCGCGAGTATCGAGTTTGTCTTCACATTACAAGTCGATATCGATCATCTAAACTACCATCACATAAAAGAGAGTTGTGGTCATCACGATGAGCATCATCGCGATCAAACTGGTCTTCATCCGGTTCCTCCAACGCTCCCTCCTCTCTCCCGCTAGATAGCGGTCATATCTAGATTCGGCCTCCGCCTAGTGGTGTACCCTTTGTAATCATTACCGCTGAAACGGTGAACCTGTCTCCGACACTCCTCCCAGTAAATGCGTCAGAGACTCCGGGAACTTTACCCTTGTACACACGACATACGACGGCATCTCTATGCACAAGCCAAACAACAGACAATACATAAGCAATATGTAAGTATGCAACAAAAGGATCGGAAGAGAGAAAAGCAAGACATTAATAGCACGATTCATGGTCCTACTAATAAATAGCATCGATTACATCTAAGTTGAACGACTGTCCAAACCAAAGAGACATAAGAATTCATTAAAGTTTAATTACAACATGAGCCAATCAATGTTTCAGAACTATACATCACTACTTTCGACTTCGACTCATCGGACAGGAGGCGTGGATGAAGCCGCCGTTTGTCGTGATGGTCATGAAATCGCGGTCGTTGTCACCCTGCATTTGTAGCATTCCATCTATCTCATTGTTGGACGGTTGATATCTGAGGTAGAACTGCCCCGACGTATGAAGGACATCTTGATGGATGATGTCCGCAAAGTCCGGATCGATGCGAAAGAATTCTTGTCCGAGGTCCGGCGTCTGGATTGCCCGACAAGTTCGCGGCCCAATCTTTGAGATTATCTGGTAGCAGAAGTTGATGATGGTCCTCACGATCGCCTCGCATGTGATGGAGGGCGTAGTAGGCATCCTTACGACCGCCCGGGCGGCCTGCTTGACGCAGCAGAACTTCGTATTGTGTGAGAACATGTGCTTTGTCAGATACTTTAACAACGATTCCGATGAAGGTGCCTCCAGATTTGGCGTGGCAGGAGAACATCATCAAGAACTTTCTTGACATTTGTGTAGTCTATCTTGGAGTTACGGTTCGGGTCGAAATACGTGGCCATGGAATATTTCGGGCTTAAGAGGATGAGTGTGCAATGTGTCACCGCACGTAACACGGAATGTTAGAAAAAAGAACGATCGAAATCTAAGAAATCATATGTTACGGGCGGTTAAGGGATGACTTACTCGGGAAAGTAAGCCACAAGGAAGTTATCCTTATCCGGGTTTGCGAATAGCGCCCGAGGTGTGAACTCGCAACTTGGCGGTCCCCGTAGCTGCTCAAGTGCTTGGCACGCATGTAGAAGGGTCGACTATCACGATGTCCGGGGTCTTGTCTCTAATGATCCGCATCTCCATACTCAGTGAAAACAGCCGAGCGAAGGTGTAGTGCAGCGGATGAAGGTTAAACATAGCAAAGATGTCATCAAACCGCAGACGATCGCATTACCCCGATGTCGCCATCCACAAAGCCCTTGCCCTCGGCACCTTGGCCACGAAAATCGGGTATGCCACATCCTTCTCTCGAGATGCCGCTTCTCCAAAGAAAGAACACTGTCGTGCAGACTCCGCATAGCACCGGTTGCAACATTCACATATTTGGCGGTAGCATCGCCCTACCCGCCACATGCACCCTCCTCGAGATATCCTTAGGTGAAGGTGGCCCGCCCCGAGCACGGATCAAACTTCGGTGCCGGCTGGCTCGCACCGGCGCCCTTGTTAGTCTTTCGCTTCCGCCCTTCTTCTTGATCTCCTGTAATGGGACCGAGTTACTGCTCACAGCACCGCCTTCTTGAGCGTGTTAATGATAATATTTCGCACCTCACCCTATCCGAGGCTCGGTGAAGGCGGGGCTGGAGGCGTCTCTCGAGAACTGAACGGCATTTACGGCGCCTATTGCAATTGGATTTCTCCGTCGTACCAGCTAGATTGCGGTCGTCTTGGTTGGGTTCTTGAGAAAGAGGCCCTTGAACTTCGGCCAGTACCCATGTTCGCAAAGCACTTATCGACTTTGGTAAATGTACCGTCGTCGTTGCGTCGTCGTCCGGATCTGTGCCATAGGGATGTCCGACATAGGGATGTCCGGCAGGTCCGGTAGCGTTGCGGCGTTCTTGCCATGGCTTGGCGCCGGCACGACTGGCGGTCTT
This sequence comes from Aegilops bicornis, assembly GCA_021605145.1. Taxonomy (NCBI): domain Eukaryota; kingdom Viridiplantae; phylum Streptophyta; class Magnoliopsida; order Poales; family Poaceae; genus Aegilops; species Aegilops bicornis. Next base: position 150,152,539 of record CM038670.1, on the reverse strand, counting down.
GTCTGTGGGGTGGTGTCCCCCGCCCCCAAACTGTTGGGGAACGTTGCAGAAAATTAAAAATTTTCCTACGGTTTCACCAAGATCCATCTATGAGTTCATCTAAGCAACGAGTCAAGAAAGTGAGTTTGCATCTACATACCACTTGTAGATCGAGTGCGGAAGCGTTCAAGGGGATGGTGATGATGGAGTCGTACTCGCCGTGATTCGGATCACCGATGACCAAGTGCTGAACGGACAGCACCTCCGCGTTCAACACACGTGCAGGACGGACGGACGACGTCTCCTCCGTCTTGATCCAGCAAGGAGGAAGCAGAGGTTGAGGAAGATTGCTCCAACGGCAGCACGACGGCGTGGTGTTGTTGCAAAGAAGATCTCGGCTGTGGCTTCGCCAAGCACGACGTGAGGAGGAGAGGTGTTGGGGAGGGAGGGGCTGCGCCTTGGCTTGTCCTGTTCAGCCTCCTCCTCACCCCTCTATTTATAGGGGGAAGGGGCAAGGGGGCCGTCCCCTCTAGATGGCATCTAGAGGGGGGCCGGCGGCCAAGGGGGGGGACTTGCCCCCCAAGCAAGGGGCTCCCTCTAGGGTTCCCCCCAACCCTAGGCGCAAGGGCCCAAGGGCGGGGCTGCGCCCAGCCCACCAGGCTGGCTCCTTCCCCACGCAGCCCATGTGGCCCCGGAGGGGTGGCCCTCCCGGTGGACCCGGAACCCTTCCGGTGACCCCAAGTACAATACCGATATGCCCCGAAACTTTCCGGTGTCCGCTTGACAACTTCCCATATATATCTTTAGCTCCGGACTAGTCCGTAACTCCTCGTGACGTCCGGGATCTCATCAGGGACTCCGAACAAAATTCGGTAATCACATTCAAGTCTTCTTACTAACCCTATCGTCTCCGAACCTTAAGTGTGTAGACCCTACGGGTTCGGAGACATCTGGAACATGACCGAGACGGCTCTCGGTCAATAACCAACAGCTGGATCTGGATACCCATGTTGGCTCCCACATGCTCCTCGATGATGTCATCGGATGAACCCACGATGTCAAGGATTCAAGCAACCCCGTATACTATTCCCTTTGTCGACGGTATGTTACTTGCCCGAGAGACTTCGATCGTCGGTATCCCAATACCTCGTTAGGTCTCGTCACCGGCAAGTCACTTTACTCATCGTACCGTAATGCATGATCCCGTGACGGACACTTGGTCACTTTGAGCTCATTATGATGATGCACTACCGAAAGTGGGCCCAGTGATACCTCTCCGAGTCATCTGGTGACAAATCCCTGTCTCGATCCGTGTCAACCCAACATACACTTTCGGAGATACACAGCAGTAGTGCACCTTTATAATCACCCGATTCACGTTGTGACGTTTGGTACACCAAAGCACTCCCTACGGTGTCCGGGAGTTACACGATCTCATGGTCTAAGGAAGAGATACTTGACATTGGAAAAGCTCTAGCAAAGCGAACTACACGATCTTGTGCTATGCTTAGGATTGGGTCTTGTCCATCACGTCATTCTCCTAATGACGTGATCCCGTTGTCAATGACATCGATGTCCATAGTCGAGGAAACCATGACTATCTGTTGACCAACGAGCTAGTCAACTAGAGGCTCACTAGGGACGTATTGTGGTCTATGTATTCACACGTGTATTACGATTTCCGGATAATACAATTATAGCATGAATAAAAGACAATTATCATGAACAAGGAAATATAATAATAATCCTTTTATTATTGCCTCTAGGACATATTTCCAACAGTCTCCCACTTGCACTAGAGTCAATAATCTAGTTACATTGTGATGAATCGAACACCCATAGAGTTCTGGTGTTGATCATGTTTTGCCCGCGGAAGAGGTTTAGTCAACGGATCTGCGACATTCAGATCCGTATGTACTTTTACAAATATCTATGTCTCCAACTTGAACATTTTCACGGATGGAGTTGAAACGGCGCTTGATGTGCTGGTCTTCTTGTGAAACCTGGGCTCCTTGGCAAGGGCAATAGCTCCAGTGTTGTCATAGAAGAGTTTGATCGGCCCCGACGCATTGGGTATGACTCCTAGGTTGGTGATGAATTCCTTCATCCAAATTGCTTCATGCGCTGCCTCCGAGGCTGCCATGTACTCCGCTTCACATGTAGATCCCGCCACGACGCTCTGCTTGCAGCTGCACCAGCTTATTTCTCCACCATTCAACATATACATGTATCCGGTTTGTGACTTAGAGTCATCCAGATCTGTGTCGAAGCTAGCGTCGGCGTAACCCTTCTGACGAGCTCTTACGTCACCTCCATAAACTAGAAACATGTCCTTTGTCCTTTTCGGTACTTGGGATATTCTTGATCATTGTCCGGTGTTCCTTGCGGGATTACTTTGGTACCTTCCTACCAAACTTACGGCAAGGTTTACATCAGTCCGGTACACAGCATGGCATACATAATAGATCCTATGGCTGAGGCATAGGGGATGACGCTCATCTCTTCTTTATCTTTTGCCATGGTCGGGCATTGAGCTGAGCTCAATCTCACACCTTGCAATCTGAGCAAGAACCCTTTCTTGGACTGATCCATTTTGAACTTCTTCAAAATCTTATCAAGGTATGTGCTTTGTGAAAGACCTATGAGGCGTCTCGATCTATCTCGATAGATCTTGATGCCTAATATATAAGCAGCTTCTCCAAGGTCCTTCATTGAAAACTTTTATTCAAGTAGGCCTTAATCTTGTCCAAGAGTTCTATATCATTTCCCATCAAAAGTATGTCATCTACATATAATATGAGAAATGCTACTGAGCTCCCACTCACTTTCTTGTAAACGCAGGCTTCTCCATAAGTCTGCATAAACCCAAACGCTTTGATCAGCTCATCAAAGCGAATGTTCCAACTCCGAGATGCTTGCACCAGCCCATAAATGGATCATTTGGAGCTTGCATACTTTGTTAGCATTCTTAGGATCGACAAAACCCTCCGGCTGCATCATATACAGCTCTTCCTTAAGATAACCGTTAAGGAACGCTGTTTTGGCGTCCATCTGCCATATCTCATAATCATAGTATGCGGCAATTGCTAACATGATTGAGACGGACTTAAGCTTCGCTACGGGAGAGAAAGTCTCATCGTAGTCAATCCCTTGAACTTGCCGATAACCCTTGGCGACAAGTCGAGCTTTATAGATGGTGACATTACCATCCGCGTCCGTCTTCTTCTTAAAGATCCATTTGTTTTCTATCGCTCGCCGATCATCGGGCAAGTCAGCCAAAGTCCATACTTTGTTTTCATACATGGATTCTATCTCGGATTTCATGGCTTCTAGCCATTTGTTGGAATCTGGGCCCGCCATCGCTTCTTCATAGTTCGAAGGTTCACCGTTGTCTAACAACATGATTTCCAGGACAGGGTTGCCGTACCACTCTGGTGCGGAATGTGTCCTTGTGGACCTACGAAGTTCAGTAGCAACTTGATCCAAAGTACCTTGATCATCATCATTAATTTCCTCTTCTGTTGGTGTAGGCATCACAGGAACATTTTCCGGAGCTGCACTACTATCCCGTTCAAGAGGTAGTACTTCATCGAGTTCTACTTTCCTCCCACTTACTTCTTTCGAGAGAAACTCTTTTTCCAGAAAGGATCCGTTCTTGGCAACAAAGATCTTGCCCTCGGATCTTAAGTAGAAGGTATACCCAATGGTTGTTGGGGAACGTAGCAGAAATTCAAAATTTTCCTACGTGTCACCAAGATCTATCTATGGAGAAACCAGCAACGAGGGGAAGGAGAGTGCATCTACATACCCTTGTAGATCGTTAAGCGGAAGCGTTCATGAGAACGGGGTTGAAGGAGTCGATTGCTCGTCGTGATCCAAATCACCGGAGATCCTAGTGTCGAGCGGACGGCACCTCCGCATTCAACACACGCAGCTGACTGGTAGCGTCTCCCACGCCTTGATCCAGCAAGGAGAGAGGGAGAGGTTGAGGAAGACTCCATCCAGCGGCAGCACTGGCGGCGTGGTGGTGATGGAGGCGTGGCAATCTTGCAGGGCTTCGCCAAGCATCACAAGATATGAGGAGAAAGAGAGATGCAGGGCTGCACCAACGAGAGGAGAGGTTCTCATGTGTTTTTGGGCAGCCCTAGGCCTCTATATATATAGGGGAAGGGGAGGAGGGTGCGCCCCCTCTAGGGTTCCCACCCCTAGAGGCGGCAGCCCTAGATGGGATCAAGGGAGGCGGCCAAAGAGGGAGAGAGGGGAGGCGCCCACTAGGTGGGCCTTAAGGCCCATCTCGACCTAGGGTTTCCCTTCTCCCTTTTTCCTCCTAGCTGCCCCTTGGGCCCTTGTGGGGCGCACCAGCCCACTTAGGGGCTGGTCCCTCACCACCCTTGGCCCATGCAAGCCTCCGGGGTTGGTGGCCCCACTTGGTGGACCAGGGACCCTCCCGTGGTCCCAAGACATTACCGATATCGCCCGAAACTTTTCCGGTTACCAAAACAGAACTTCCCATATATAAATCTTTACCTCCGGACCATTCCGGAACTCCTCGTGGCGTCCGGGATCTCATCCGGGACTCCAAACAACATTCGGTAACCACATACAAACTTCCTTTATAACCCTAGCGTCACCGAACCTTAAGTGTGTAGACCCTACGGGTTCGGGAGACATGTAGACATGACCGAGACGTTCTCCGGTCAATAACCAACAGCGGGATCAGGATCCCCAGGTTGGCTCCCACATGTTCCACGATGATCTCATCGGATGAACCACGATGTCAAGGACTCAATCAATCCCGTATACAATTCCCTTTGTCTAGCGGTATTGCACTTGCCCGAGATTCGATCGTCGGTATCCCGATACCTTGTTCAATCTCGTTTGCGGCAAGTCTCTTTACTCGTTCCGTAACACATCATCCCGTGATCAACCCCTTGGTCACATTGTGCACATTATGATGATGTCCTACCGAGTGGGCCCAGAGATACCTCTCCGTTTTCACGGAGTGACAAATCCAGTCTCGATTCGTGCCAACCCAATGAGACACTTTCGGAGATACCTGTAGTGCACCTTTATAGCCACCCGATTACGTTGTGACGCTTTGGTACACCCAAAGCATTCCTACGGTATCCGGGAGTTGCACAATCTCATGGTCTAAGGAAATGATACTTGACATTAGAAAAGCTTTAGCATACGAACTACGATCTTTGTGCTAGGCTTAGGATTGGGTCTTGTCCATCACATCATTCTCCTAATGATGTGATCCCGTTATCAACGACATCCAATGTCCATGGTCGAAAGCTGTAACCATCTACTGATCACCGAGCTAGTCAACTAGAGGCTTACTAGGGACATGGTGTTGTCTATGTACCCACACATGTATCTGAGTTTCCTATCAATACAATTATAGCATGAATAATAAACGATTATCATGAACAGGGAAATATAATAATAACTAATTTATTATTGCCTCTAGGGCATATTTCCAACAGTCTCCCACTTGCACTAGAGTCAATAATCTAGTTCACATCGTCATGTGATTAACGCTGATAGGTCATATCGCCACTGTGACCAACATCCAAAGAGTTTACTAGTGTACGTAAACTAGTTCACATCATCATGTGATTAAGACTCAATGAGTTCTCAGGTTTGATCATGTTTTGCTTGTGAGAGAGGTTTTTAATCAACGAATTGCGAACCTTTCAGATCCGTGGTGTGCTTTGCAAATTTCTAGGTCATATTGTAAACGCCGCCCACGCTCCACTTGGATCTATTCCAAATGGTTGCTCCACTATACGTATCCGGTTTGCTACTCAGAGTCACTTGGATAGGTGTTAAAGCTTGCATCGACGTAACCTTTTACGCCGAACTCTTTATCACCTCCATAATCGAGAAACGTGTCCTTATTTACTCCAAGGACAATTTTGACCCATTGTCCAATGATCCATTCTGGATCATTCTTGTACCCTTGATCGACTCATGGCAAGGCACACTTCGGTCTTGGTACACAAGATAGCATACTATAGAGCCTATGTACGAAGCATAGGGGACGACCTTCGCCCTTTCTCTCTTTCTGCCGTGGTCGAGCTTTAACTCTTAACTTCATACCTTACAACTCAGGCAAGAACTCCTTCTTTGACTGATCCATCTTGAACACCTTCAAGATTATGTTAAGGTATGTGCTCATTTAAAAGTACCATCAAGCGTCTTTGATCTATCCTTATAGATCTTGATGCTCAATGTTCAAGTAGCTTAATCCAGGTTTTCTATTGAAAAACACCTTTCAAATAACCCTGTATGCTTTCCAGAAATTCTACATCATTTCTGATCAACAATATGTCAACAACATATACTCATCCGAAATTCTATAGTGCTCCCACTCACTTCTTTGGAAATACAAGTTTCTCATAAACTTTGTATAAACCCAAAATCTTTGATCATCTCATCAAAGTGCACATTCCAACTCCGAGATGCTTACTCCGGTCCTTAGAAGGATCGCTGGAGCCAAAGATACCTTATAGCATCCTTAGGATCGACAAAGACTTTCTAATTGTATCACATACAACCTTTCCTTACGAAGACCGGTAAGGAAACTCGTTTTGACATCCATCCGCCAGATTTCATAAATGCAGCTAATGCTAACATGATTCCGACGGACTTAAGCATCGCTACGGATGAGAAAATCTCATCGTAGTCAACTCCTTGAACTTGTGAAAACTCTTCGCCACAAGTCGAGCTTCATAGACGGTGACATTACCCGTCCACGTCCGTCTTCTTCTTAAAGATCCATTTATCTCAATGGCTTGCCTATCGGGCAAGTCCACCAAAGTCCATGCTTTGTTATGATACATGGATCCTATCTCGGATTTCATGGCTTCTAACCATTTGTCGGAATATGGGCCCACTATCGCTTCTCCATAGCTCGTAGGTTCATTGTTGTCTAGCAACATGACCTTCAACACAGGATTGCGTACCACTCACGAAGTAGTACGCATCCTTGTCACCCTACGAGGTACGCCAGGAGACTTGATCCGAAACTTCATGATCACTATCATAAGCTTCTACTTCAATTGGTGTAGGTGCCACGGAACAACTTCACGTGCCTCGCTACACACTAGTTGAAGTGATGGTTCAATAACCTCGTCAAGTCTCCACCATCCTCCCACTCAACTTTTCGAGGCGAACTTTTCCTCGAGAAAGGACCCGATTCAAGAAACAATCCCTATTGCTTCCGGATCTGAATTAGGAGGTATACCCAACTGTTTTGGGTGTCCTATGAAGATGCATTTTGTCGCTTTGGGTTCGAGCTTATCAACCTGAAACTTTTCCACATAAGCGACGCAGCCCCAAACTTTTAAGAAACGACAACTTAGGTTTCTCCAAACGGTGTCGTCTCAACGGAATTACGTGGTGCCCCATTAAAGTGAGTGCGGTTGTCTCTAATGCCTAACCCATGAGCGATAGTGGTAATTCGATAAGAGATATCATGGTACGCACCATATCCAATAGAGTGCAACTATGATGTTCGGACACACCATCACACTATGGTGTTCCAAAGGCGGTATTAATTGTGAAACAATTTGCACAATGTCTTAACTGTGTGCCAAAACTTCGTAACTCAGATATTCATCTCTATGATCATATCATAGACATTCTATCCTCTTGTCACGAAGATCTTAAACTTCACTCTGAAATTACTTGAACCATTCAATAATTCAGACTTGTGTTTCATCAAGTAAATATACTCAACATCTACTCGAATCATCTGTGAAGTAAGAACATAACGATATTCACTGCACGCCTCAGCACTCATTGGACTGCACATATCAAAATGTGTTACTTCCAACAAGTTGCTATCTTGTTCCATCTTCTTTGAAACCGAGGCTTTTCGGTCATCTTGCCCATGTGGTATGTTTTGCATATCTCAAGTGATTCAAAATCAAGTGAGTCCAAACGGTCCATCTGCATGGAGTTTCATCATGCGTATACACCAATAGACATGGTTCACATGTCTCAAACTTTTCAAAAACGAGTGAGTCCAAAGATCCATCAACATGGAGCTTCTTCATGCGTTTTACACCAATATGACTTATATGGCAGTGCCACAAGTAAGTGGTACTATCATTACTATCTTATACTTTTGGCATGAAAATGTGTATCATCACTACGATCGAGATTCAATAAACCATTTATTTAGGTGCAAGACCATCAAGGTATTATTCAAATAAATAGAGTAACCATTATTCTCCTTAAATGAATAACCGTATTGCGATAGACATAATCCAATCATGTCTATGCTCAACGCAAACACCAAATGATAATTATTCTGGTTTAATACTAATCTTGATGGTAGTGGGAGCGCATGATGTTTGATCACATCAAAATTGGAAATACTTCCAACACATATCGTCACTCTCCTTTAGCTAGTCTCCGTTTATTCCGTAGCCTTTTTATTTCAAGTTACTAACACTTAGCAACCCGAACCGGTATCTAATACCCTGGTGCTACTAGGAGTACTAGTAAAATACACAATAACTTAATGTATATCCAATATACTTCTATCGACCTTGCCGACCTTCTTATCTACCAAGTATCTAGGGTAATTCTGCTCAGTTGGCTGTTCCCCTTATTGCGAAGCACTTAGTCTCGGGTTTGGGTTCAACCTTGGGTTTCTTCCTTTGAGCAGCGACTGATTTGCCATTTCGTGAAGTATCCCTTATTGCCCTTGCCCTTCTTGAAACTAGTGGTTTCACCAACCATCAACAATAGATGCTCCTTCTTGACTTCTACTTTCACGGTGTCAAAAATCGCGACTATTTCAAAGATCATCTATCCATGATATGTTATAGTTCATCACGAAGCTCTAGTAGCTTGGTGGCAATGACTTTGGAGAAACATCACTATCTCATCCGGAAGATCAACTCCCACTCGATTCAAGTGATTGTTGTACTCGGACAATCGAGCACAAGCTCAACGATTGAGCTTTTCTCCCTTAGTTTGTAGGCTAAGAAAATCGCCGGAGGTCTCATACCTCTTGGCGTGGGCACGAGCCTGAAATCCTAATTTCAGACCTCGAAACATCTCATATGTTCCGCGACATTTCAAAACGTCTTTCGTGCCTCAACTCTAAACCGCTTAAGCGAACTATCACGTAGTTATCAAAGCGTGTATGTCCGATGTTACAACATCCACAAACGACGTTTGGGGTTCATCACACCGAGCGGTGCATTAAGGACATAAGCTTTCTCAACGTCCGCATAATCGCTACTTTCAACTTTCAACTATATTTTCTCTAGGAACATATCTAAACAAAGGAACTAAAGCGCGAGCTTACGACATAATTTGCAAAAGGTCTTTTGACTATGTTCGGGATAATTAAGTTCATCTTATGAACTCCCACTCAGATAGACATCCCTCCAGTCATCTAAGTGATTACATGATCCGAGTCAACTAGGCCGTGTCCGATCATCACGTGAGACGGACTAGTCATCATCGGTGAACATCTTCATGTTGATCATATCTACTATACGACTCATGCTCGACCTTTCGGTCTCTGTGTTCCGAGGCCATGTATGTACATGCTAGGCTCGTCAAGTTAACCCTAAGTGTTTCACGTGTGTAAATCTGTCTTACACCCGTTGTATGTGAACGTAAGAATCCATCACACCCAATCATCACGTGGTGCTTAGAAGCGACGAACTTTAGCAACGGTGCACGCTTAGGGGAGAACACTTCTTGAAATTGTTGTAAGGGATCATCTTATTTACTACCGTCGTTCTAAGTAAACAAGATGCATAAACATAATAAACATCACATGCAATTATATAGTAGTGACATGATATGGCCAATATCATATAGCTCCATTGATCTCCATCTTCGGGCTCCATGATCATCATCGTCACCGGCATGACACCATGATCTCCATCATCATGATCTCCATCATCGTGTCTTCATGAAGTTGTCTCGCCAACTATTACTTCTACTACTATGGCTACGGTTAGCAATAAAGTAAAGTAATTACATGGCGTTGTTTAATGACACGCAGGTCATACAATAAATAAAGACAACTCCTATGGCTCCTGCCGTTGTCATACTCATCGACATGCAAGTCGTGAATCCTATTACAAGAACATGATCAATCTCATACATCACATATCATTCATCACATTCTTCTTGGCCATATCACATCACATAGCATTCCCTGCAAAAACAAGTTAGACGTCCTCTAATTGTTGTTTGCATGTTTTACGTGGCTGTTATGGGTTTCTAGCAAGACCGTTTCTTACCTACGCAAAACCATAACGTGATATGCCAATTGCTATTTACCCTTCATAATGACCCTTTTCATCGAATCCGTTCCGACTAAAGTGGGAGAGACTGGCACCGCTAGCCACCTTATGCACCAAGTGCATGTCGATCAGTGGAACTTTGTCTCACGTGGAAGTACGTGTAAGGTTGGTCCGGGCCGCTTCATCCCACAATACCGTCGAAACAAGATTGGCCTAGTAACGGTAAGCATACTGAACAACATCAACGCCCACAACTACTTTGTGTTCTACTCGTGCAAAGAATCTACGGAATAGACCTAGCTCATGATGCCACTGTTGGGGAACGCAGCAGAAATTCAAAATTTTCCTACGTGTCACCAAGATCTATCTATGGAGAAACCAGCAACGAGGGGAAGGAGAGTGCATCTACATACCCTTGTAGATCGTTAAGCGGAAGCGTTCATGAGAACAGGGTTGAAGGAGTCGTACTCGTCGTGATCCAAATCACCGGAGATCCTAGTGCCGAACGGACGGCACCTCCGCGTTCAACACACGTACAGCCCGGTGACGTCTCCCACGCCTTGATCCAGCAAGGAGAGAGGGAGAGGTTGAGGAAGACTCCATCCAGCAGCAGCACAACGGCGTGGTGGTGATGGAGGAGCATGGCAATCTTGCAGGGCTTCGCCAAGCATCACAAGATATGAGGAGAAAGAAGAGATGCAGGGCTGCACCAACGAGAGGAGAGGTTCTCATGTGTTTTTGGGCAGCCGTAGGCCTCTATATATATAGGGGAAGGGGAGGAGGGTGCGCCCCCTCTAGGGTTCCCACCCCTAGAGGGGCGGCAGCCCTAGATGGGATCAAGGGGAGGCGGCCAAGAGGGGAGAGAGGGGGAGGCGCCCACTAGGTGGGCCTTAAGGCCCATCTGGACCTAGGGTTTCCCCTTCTCCCCTTTTTTTTCCCTCTTAGCTGCCCCTTGGGCCCTTGTGGGGCGCACCAGCCCACTTAGGGGCTGGTCCCTCACCACCCTTGGCCCATGCAAGCCTCCGGGGTTGGTGGCCCCACTTGGTGGACCCCCGGGACCCTCCCGGTGGTCACGGTACATTACCGATATCGCCCGAAACTTTTCCGGTTACCAAGCAGAACTTCCGATATGTAAATCTGTACCTCCGGACCATTCAGGAACTCCTCGTGACGTCCGGGATCTCATCCGGGTCTCCTAACAACATTAGGTAACCAAATACATACTTCCTTTAGAACCCTAGCGTCACCGAACCTTAAGTGTGTAGACCCTACGGGTTCGGGAGACATGTAGACATGACCGAGACGTTCTCCGGTCAATAACCAACAGCGGGATCTGGATACCCATGTTGGCTCCTACATGTTCCACGATGATCTCATCGGATGAACCACGATGTCAAGGACTCAATCAATCCCGTATACAATTCCCTTTGTCTAGCGGTATTGCACTTGCCGAGATTCGATCGTCGGTATCCCGATACCTTGTTCAATCTCGCTATCGGCAAGTCTCTTTACTCGTTCCGTAACACATCATCCCGTGATCAACCCCTTGGTCACATTGTGCACATTATGATGATGTCCTATCAGTGGGCCCAGAGATACCTCTCCGCTTTTACACGGAGTGACAAATCCCAGCCTCGATTCGTACCAACCCAATGTAGACACTTTCGGAGATAATTGTAGTGCACCTTTATAGCCACCCAGTTACGTTGTGGACGCTTTGGTACACCCAAAGCATTCCCTACGGTATCCGGGAGTTGCACAATCTCATGCTCTAAGGAAATGATACTTGACATTAGAAAAGCTTTAGCATCTGAACTACGATCTTTGTGCTAGGCTTAGGATTGGGTCTTGTCCATCACATCATTCTCCTAATGATGTGATCCCGTTATCAACGACATCCAATGTCCATGGTCGAAGCTGTAACCATCTATTGATCACCGAGCTAGTCAACTAGAGGCTTACTAGGGACATGGTGTTGTCTATGTACCCACACATGTATCACGAGTTTCCTATCAATACAATTATAGCATGGATAATAAACGATTATCATGAGCAGTGGAAATATAATAATAACTAATTTATTATTGCCTCTAGGGCATATTTCCAACAATGGTTTCCTTAGGGTATCCTATGAAGACGCATTTTTCCGATTTGGGTTCGAGCTTTTCAGGTTGAAGTTTCTTGACATAAGCATCCATCCCCAAACTTTTAGAAGCAGCTGACTAGGTTTCTTCCCAAACCATAATTCATACGGTGTCGTCTCAACGGATTTAGACGGTGCCCTATTTAAAGTGAATGTAGCTGTCTCTAGAGCGTATCCCCAAAATGATAGCGGTAAATCTGTAAGAGACATCATAGATCGCACCATATCCAATAGAGTGCGACATGACGCTCGGACACACCATTCTGTTGAGGTGTTCGGTGGCGTGAGTTGTGAAACGATTCCACATTTTCTTAAGTGTGTACCAAATTGCGTGACTTAAATATTCTCCTCCACGATCCGATCGTAAGAATTTTATCTTCGGTCACGTTGATTCTCTACTTCATTCTGAAATTCCTTGAACTTTTCAAAGGTCTCGGACTTGTGTTTCATCAAGTAGACATACCCATATCTACTCAAGTCATCTCGTGAGAGTGAGAACATAACGATATCCTCATGAGCCTCAATGCTCATTGGACCGCACACATCGGTATGTATGATTTCCAACAAGTTGGTTGCTCGCTCCATTGTTAGGAGAACGGAGTCTTGGTCATCTTGCCCATGAGGCATGGTTCGCATGTGTCAAATGATTCATAATCGAGAGACTCCAAAAGTCCATCGACATGGAGCTTCTTCATGCGCTTGACACCAATGTGACCAAAGGCGGCGATGCCACAAGTATGTGGGACTATCGTTATCAACTTTACATCTTTTGGTATTCACGCTATGAATATGTGTAACATTACGCCGAGATTCATTAGGAATAAACCATTGACCATCGGAGCATGACCATAAAACATATCTCTCATATAAATAGAACAACCATTATTCTCGGATTTAAATGAGTAGCCATCTCGTATTAAGCGAGATCACGATACAATGTTCATGCTCAAACTTGGCACTAAATAACAATTATTGAGGTTTAAAACTAATCCGTAGGTAAATGTAGAGGTAGCGTGTCGACGGCGATCACATCGACATACTAACCATTCCCGAACCGCATCGTCACCTCTTCCTTCGCCAGTCTCCGTTAATTACGCAGCACCTGCTGTCACTTACAAATATGAGCAACGCCACCATAATCAAATAACCAGGAGTTACTACGAGTACTGGTAAGGTACACATCAATCACATGTATATCAAATATACCTTTGGTGTTGTCGGCCTTCTTATCCGCTAAGTATTTGGGGCAGTTCCGCTTCCAGTGACCCTTCCCCTTACAATAAAAGCACTCAGTCTCAGGCTTGGGTCCATTCTTTGACTTCTTCCCGGCAACTTGCTTACCGGGCGCGGCAACATCCATGTCATTCTTCTTGAAGTTCTTCTTGCCCTTGCCCTTCTTGAACTTAGTGGTTTTATTGACCATCAACACTTGATGTTCTTTCTTGATTTCAACCTCTGTGACTTTAGCATAGAGAATACTTCGGAATGGTCTTCACCATCCCCTGCATATTGTAGTTCATCACAAAGCTCTTGTAGCTTGGTGGGGCATTGAAGGATTCTGTCAATGACCGCCTCGTCCAGGAGGTTTATGTCCACTGGGACAAAGCGGTTGTGCAACCAGGGCATTTTGAGTATGTGCTCACCGACAGTAACTGTTTTTCCTCCATCTTACAACTATAGAACTTGTCGAGACTTCATATCTCTCGACCCGGGCATGAGCTTGGAAAACTAGTTTCAGCTCCTCGAACATCTCATATGCTCCGTGTTGCTCAAAACGCTTTTTGGAGCCCCGGTTCTAAAATTTGTAAAGCATGCCGCCTTTGAGCGAGGGAGTAATCATCAAGACGAGACTGCCAAGCATTCATAATGTCTTGGTTCTGCAGGGACGGGCGTCACCTAGCGGTCCTTCTAGGACATATTGTTTCGGCAGCTATGAGGATGAACCTCGGGTTCGGACCCGGTCAAGAATAGTTGCTGCCATCATCTTTCAGCTTGGTTTTCTCTAGGAGCAGCGTGGAAGTTCATGTTGACATGAGCGTTGGCCATTTGATCTACAAGACATATTTGCAAAGGTTTTAGACTAAGTTCATGATAATTAAGTTCATCTAATCAAATTATTTTAATGAACTCCCACTCAGATTAGACATCCCTCTAGTCATCTAAGTGTTACACGATCCGAAAGTCGACTAGGCCGTGTCCGATCATCACGTGAGACGGACTAGTCATCGTCGGTGAACATTCTCATGTTGATCGTATCTTCCATACGACTCGTGTTTCGACCTTTTCGGTCTCCGTGTTCCGAGGCCATATGCGTACATGTTAGGCTCGTCAAGTTAACCCTAAGTGTTTTGCATGTGTAAAACTGTCTTACACCCATTGTATGTGAGCGTAAGGATCTATCACACCCGATCATCACGTGGTGCTTGAAGCAGCGAACTTTAGCAACGGTGCACAGTTAGGGGAGAACACTTCTTGATATTGTCGTAAGGGATCATGTTATTTACTACCGTCGTTCTAAGTAAACAAGATGCATAATCATAATAAACATCACATGCAATTATATATAGTAGTGACATGATATGGCCAATATCATATAGCTCCATTGATCTCCATCTTCGGGGCTCCATGATCATCTTGTCACCGGCATGACACCATGATCTCCATTATCATGATCTCCATCATCGTGTCTTCATGAAGTTGTCATGCCAACGACTACTTCTACTTCTATGGCTAACGCGTTTAGCAATAAAGTAAAGTAATTTACATGGCGTTCTTCAATGACTCGCAGGTCATACAAAATAAAGACAACTCCTATGGCTCCTGCCGGTTGTCATACTCATCGACATGCAAGTCGTGATTCCTATTACAAGAACATGATCTCATACATCACAATATGTCATTCATCATTCATCACAACTTGGCCATATCACATCACATGACAATTGCTGCAAAAACAAGTTAGGCGTCTTCTAATTGTTGTTGCATCTTTTACGTGGCTGCAATTGGGTTCTAGCAAGAACGTTTTTCTTACCTACGAATAACCACAACGTGATTTTGTCAACTTCTATTTACCCTTCATAAGGACCCTGTTCATCGAATCCGCTCCAACTAAAGTGGGAGAGACAGACACCCGCCGGGCACCTTATGCAACTAGTGCATGTCAATCGGTGGAACCGGTCTCTCACGTAAGCTGCACGTGTAAGGTTGGTCCGCCGCTTCATCCCACAATACCGCTGAAGCAAGATAAGACTAGTAGCGGCAAGCAAGTTGACAAGATCTACGCCCACAACAAAATTGTGTTCTACTCGTGCAAAAGAGAACTACGCATAGACCTAGCTCATGATGCCACTGTTGGGGAACGTTGCAGAAAATTAAAATTTGTCCTATGGTTTCACCAAGATCCATCTATGAGTTCATCTAAGCAACGAGTCAAGGAAGTGAGTTTGCATCTACATACCACTTGTAGATCGAGTGCGGAAGCGTTCAAGGGGATGGTGATGATGGAGTCAGATTTCCGCCGTGATTCGGATCACCGATGACCAAGTGCTTGAGCGGACAGCACCTCCGCGTTCAACACACGTGCAGGACGGACGACGTCTCCTCCGTCTTGATCCAGCAAGGAGGAAGGAGAGGTTGAGGAAGATTGCTCCAGCGGCAGCCGACGGCGTGGTGTTGTTGGTGCAAAGAAGATCTCGGCCAGTGGCTTCGCCAAGCACGTACGGAGGAGGAGAGGTGTTGGGGAGGGGAGGGGCTGCGCCTTGGCTTGTCCTGTTCAGCCCTCCCCTCACCCCTCTATTTATAGGGGAAAGGGCAAGGGGTGATGGCCCTTCTAGATGGCATCTAGAGGGGGCCGGCCAAGGGAGGGGACTTGCCCCCAAGCAGGGCGCCCCTCTAGGGTTCCCCCAACCCTAGGCGCCAAGGGCCCAAGGGAGGGGTGCACCCAGCCCTGAGGCTGGCTCCTTCCCCACGAAGCCCATGTGGCCCCGGGAATGGCCCCTCAGTGGACCCGGAACCCTTCCGGTGACCCCGGTACAATACCGATATGCCCCCGAAACTTTCCGGTGTCCGTTTGACAACTTCCCATATATAAATCTTTACCTCCGGACTATTCCGGAACTCCTCGTGACGTCCGGGATCTCATCCGGGACTCCGAACAACATTCGGTAATCACATACAAGTCTTCCTAATAACCCTAGCGTCCTCGAACCTTAAGTGTGTAGACCCTACGGGTTCGGAGACATCTTGAACATGACCGAGATGGCTCTCGTGTCAATAACCAACAGCGGGATCTGGATACCCATGTTGGCTCCCACATGCTCCTCGATGATGTCATCGGATGAACCACGATGTCAAGGATTCAAGCAACCACAGATACTATTCCTTTGGCCGGACGGTATGTTACTTGCCCGAGACTCGATCGCTCGCAGATCCCAATACCTCGTTAGGTCTAAATCAGCGGCAAGTCACTTTACTCGTCGTAATGCATGATCCCGTGACGGACACTTGGTCACTTTGAGCTCATTATGATGATGCACTACCGAGTGGGCCCGGTGATACCTCTCCGTCATACGGTGACAAATCCCCTGTCTCGATCCGTGTCAACCGCAGACACTTTCGGAGATACACATAGTGCACCTTTATAATCACCCAGTTACGTTGTGACGTCTGGTACACCCAAAGCACTCCTACGGTATCCGGGAGTTACACGATCTCATGGTCTAAGGAAGAGATACTTGACATTGGAAAAGCTCTAGCAAAACAAACTACACGATCTTGTGCTATGCTTAGGATTGGGTCTTGTCCATCACGTCATTCTCCTAATGACGTGATCCCATTGTCAATGACATCCGATGTCCATAGTCAGGAAACCATGACTATCTGTTGACCAACGAGCTAGTCAACTAGAGGCTCACTAGGGCCGTATTGTGGTCTATGTATTCACACGTGTATTACGATTTCCGGATAATACAATTATAGCATGAATAAAAGACAATTATCATGAACAAGGAAATATAATAATAATCCTTTTATTATTGCCTCTAGGGCATATTTCCAACACAAACGAATCTGGCTCTTCGGCCAAAGCAGCGGCCAGTTTACGCAGGCGCTGAGGGTCATCTCATCTTCTTCGTCGGCCCCGGTGGTCGAACTGGAGGTAACGACTCGTCATGACTGGCGACACCGAACCACTTCAACCCTATACACCGTGGGTGGCATCGGATTACCGTGGAACATGCGGTTGCCGGTTGAACGATTCTGCCCTTAGCGACATCGACCAACTCGGCGCCCACTTAAGCATGTAAGAGTGCAAGGAACGCTTTAAGCGTTCTCGCGAAAACATGTACTGTGGTGTCGAGGATGCCTACCAAAGGCAAGGAGATGAAGTCATCGGCCGAGAGGCTTAGTTACCGTGATGCCGCCGAGCTCGCTAATGTCGAGGCACCGCCAACGGCGGGCGTACAAATCGACGGAGGGGCGCTTCTGGTGAGGTGCCGCCGGCGTACACCCGGTGCATTAAGCTCCAATGCTGATGCGGCGCCGGAGACACGAATACCGCCTCCGCCGGAGACACCAAAGGCGCCGCCGGAGACACCAATGGCGCCACCGCTACCAGGCGAAAGGTCGGGCCGTGAAGCCGGGAACCGGGGGAGGTGTTGGGGAACGTTGCGTAAAATTAAAATTTTTCCTACGGTTTCACCAAGATCCATCTATGAGTTCATCTAGCAGCGAGTCATGGGAGAGTGATTGCATCTACATACCACTTGTAGATCGCAGGCGTGCGAGCGTTCAATGGAGCAGGGATGATGGAGTCGTACTTTCATGGTGATTGAGATCACCGATGACCTAGTGCCGAGCAGACAACACCTCCGCGTTCAAAGACACGTGACGGAGGCGGATGGCGTCTCCTCCTTCTTGATCCGGCAAGGGGAAGGAGAGGTTGATGATGATCCAGAAGACAACGTGGCGTGGTGGTGGATGCAGTGAGAACTCGGCGAGGGCTTCGCTAAGCAACTACGGGAGGAGGAGGAGGTGTTGCGAGGAGGAGGAGGCGCCTAGGCTTATGGGTGCGGCCGCCCTCCTCCCTCCCTTTATATAGGTCCAAGAGAGAGGGGAGGGCGCCTTGCCCCTTCCTCCAAGGAAGGGGTGCGGCCAAGTGGGGGAGGAGTCCATCCTCCCCAAGGCACCTCGGAGGTGCCTTCCCCTCTTTGGACTCTCCCCTCTCCTTTATCTCTAGGCGCATGGGCCTCTTGGGGCTGGTGCCCTTGGCCCATATAGGCCAAGGCGCACCCCCTACAGCCCATGTGCCCCCCCGGGGCTGGTGGACCCCTGGTGGACCCCCCGGACCCCTATCGGTACATTCCTGCATAATACCGATAATGCCCGAAACTTTTCAGGGTGACCAAAATAAGACTTCCCATATATAAATCTTTACCTCCGGACCATTCGGAACTCCTCGTGACGTCCGGGATCTCATCCGGACTCCGAACAACATTCGGTTTTGCTGCATACTCATATTCATACAACCCTAGCGTCACCGAACCTTAAGTGTAGACCCTACGGGTTGGGAGACATGCGAACATGACCGAAACGGCTCTCGGGCAATAACCAACAGCGGGATCTGGATACCCATGTTGGCTCCCACATGCTCCTCGATGATCTCATCGGATGAACCACGATGTCGAGGATTCAAACAACTCCGTATACAATTCCCTTTGTCAATCGATCGGTATTTTACTTGCCGAGATTCGATCGTCGGTATCCCAATACCTCGTTCAATCTAGATTACCGGCAAGTCACTTTACTCGTGCATCGTAATGCATGATCCCGTGACCAAACACTTGATCACCTTGAGCTCATTATGATGATGCACTACCGAGTGGGCCCAAGTGATACCTCTCCGTCATACGGAGTGACAAATCGATCTCGATCCGTGTCAACCCAACAGACACTTTCGGAGATACCTGTAATGCACCTTTGTAGTCACCCGATTACGTTGTGACGTTTGGTACACCCAAAAGCACTCCTACGGTATCCGGGAGTTACGATCTCATGGTCTAAGGAAGAGATACTTGACATTGGAAAAGCTCTAGCAAAACGAACTACACGATCTTGTGCTATGCTTAGGATTGGGTCTTGTCCATCACATCATTCTCCTAATGATGTGATCCCGTTATCAATGACATCCAATGTCCATAGTCGTGAAACCATGACTATCTGTTGATCAACGAGCTAGTCAACTAGAGGCTCACTAGGGACATATTGTGGTCTATGTATTCACACGTGTATTACGATTTCCGGATAATACAATTATAGCATGAATAAAAGACAATTATCATGAACAAGGAAATATAATAATAATACTTTTATTATTGCCTCTAGGGCATATTTCCAACAGGAGGCCCCTGTTGGCCGCCCGCAATCCACGTCGTCGACCCATGAATCAACGTAGGCACCATGGCGTTGAGCTTCGTTCCCGATTGTTGTTCCACTTGCTCTTGGACAAGCTCCGGAATCCGCGCCACTTGTGCCTTGAGTGCTTCAACCTCGCGTCTGGGCTTTCCGAAATGGGCCTTTTCTCCTTCCGCACACCAATGGTATAGTATGACCCCATTTTGTGGACAAGCCTTTGCTTGGCCACCACGACCAAATGACGCCGGCTTAGTGAGCTTATCCTTGCTTTTCATTATGTTCAACGCCCTATTTAAAGGGGTGTCGAAAGGGACCTCGAGACGAGCAGCGCCATCGCTTTCGGTTTCTGCGAAAGGAACGTGAACCATTTAGAAATATTGGGGATTAATTAGAGAGTGCAACCATATGGAGCTAATTACGCAGGGTGTATTCCTTACAGAACAAGCTCAAGCGCTACGGTCTTCGGATCCGTGGTAAGCTCCTTTGTTATCGGGTCCTCCTTGTACCGGGCCTGACATAGTTCCCGGTGCTTGTTACTGCTGTATTTCTCTAAGCGGGCGGTAGGCCTTGCTCGGCACGCCCGCGTCCTCCTTGTCCCATATAGGCTCCACCACTGTAACTTGCCGGGACCGAGTTTGTGTTCCCTAAGTTCAACTCCGCATTTCTTTCCCCCAATCGACTTGATTCGGGAGGTTGCCTTTGGTCGAGCACTTGATCTTGAACTCCTTGTACTCATCTTCGCTCATCAAAGGATATTTCGCCTTGATCTTCTCATAACTATCACCTTTATCAATCATTTTCTTCACCGCGCTTCTCCAAGTAGGCAGGGCCGTGCTCATCTTCGTGAGGCGGCCTTTATTCACTTTATTCCACGAGAGGCGTGTGTTTTCAAATTCGGCGGGAACTTGTATCGTTCGTGCAGCCGTGAAGAGGAGGTTACGCAAATTCCCTCGGTCCTTATGCCTAAGGTTCTCCGGTGTTGATCGAGACGGTTGCTCAGGAGAATGCACCCGAGCTAAACCGAGTACCCCTTGACTATATGTTTGGGCTCCGTTGGATTCCCGTCGAGTCCACTTGAGTGAATTCCTCCTTGACGGTGCGGAGGCGCATTGACGCCGGTCCTTCCTTTGCTTCTTCGATTGGCTGCCATCTGTGTATGCGCCGCCATCATCGATGGTGGCATCCTCGGCGGCACCATCGGTGGTGTCATCCCCGACGCCACTAGGGGTTGTGTAATCAGGATCGGTGTCTTCAAGGCGTCCTCATAGCGGTGAGGTTGTTCCTCCATCTCACAGGACAGCTCGAGAATTGCTTGCCGCCAACCACCGGCCTCATCGTTGTGGGCCATGTTTCGCTCTAAATAGGAAAAAAGTTTGGTCAGAAAGTTGGTTATTGTCAAGGAACAAGATCATGGTCTCATCATTTAGGGTTTGTCGACACCGAGGCACCCTAAAAGCCTAAGCTTTCATCATTTAGGGTTTGTCGATGCCGAGGCACCCTAAAAAGCCTAAGCGTACATCATTTAGGTTCTCATCGACACCGAGGCATCCGGGCAGCCAAGTTAAGTTTTCATCATTTAGGGTTTATCGATGCTTAGGGCACCCTAGGTTGGGCCTAATCACTTGGCACTAATCACTTGGCTCTATTGCCACCTATGGTTTAATACAGCAAGAATAAAGGCGATTGATCCTACTTAATTAAGTACTAAGATACCCGGCCCATGCATTAGTAGCAAGTACCTCATATGTAGAATTTTAGCAAAATCATGCTAAAATTCACGGAAAATTTCAGCATGACCTTTGCTGAAAATAGGACATATGGAGTACCCGAATTTGCCGTAACGGAAGTTAATCGACATTAGAAGCAAACTCAAGGGCCTCTCGGGTACCGCAAAACCATCACGACCACGAAGGGCCTCTCAAGGGCCTCAAGCAGCTGGCGTCTCCCAGAGACCCCATTTTTTGCTAAATTTCTTTGAGCAACAACGAGCGAAAAATTCAGCATATTTCTATACAACAAAGATTTGTAAAGATGAAGAAACGCAGTTCTCTGACAGCCCATTTATATACAATAGCATCTTTGGTCATACCAATTTCTGAAACAATTCAAAGATGAAGAAATTAACTATGTATAGTTTATTCTTTTTGTACCAGGAACTATTTTAGTTTATTATTTATTGTACCAGGAGGAATATAACAATCCTTTTTGGTATATATCCTAGTTATAATAATGAAGGAAAGGAGGATCATCATACACATATATAATAGCAAAAAAATAATAAAAATTCAAAATCACTAGAAACATGATCAAACGGAACACACCACATGCCACAACATACATAGTACATAGAGTTGACAATTGATTTGCAATCATGTAGTAATGGATTGTTCTACCTAGCGAGTTGTTGGAAATGGATTGTTCTACCTAGCGAGGTTGTTGGAAATTGATTGCTTTTTCATTAGGGCGGCAAACGAGACATGGTCAAACTTCAATTAAGATTATCTATTGGTTCAAGACCGGCAACAAGACTTGTTCTACAAAATCAATTATCTATTGAGTAGTTCTTGTGCTCATCCGAGTAACATCTTTCATACATGATCGGTAGTCATGTACCAAATTTTTATTTAAACTGAATTTGCAAATCACCAGAGCTCTACTAGTTTTGGACTAGATTTACACTAAATACACTAGAGTATTTGACCGTAGTCGATTACATTTACACTAGATGAAGAAATTGCTGCATCACTAGACGAAGAAATTGTGTTGTCGGTTAGGGACCAAGAAAATGTGTTGCTGATTTTGATTTGCTTAGCGATCTTGATTAACTCCATAGAAGAGTTTTGTCTTGATTCGATTAGCGGCGACGAAGTAACAAAGATGTTCTAACGAATGATTTGAGTACTACTCCAAAATCTTCCTAGTTGTAGCTCACCTAAATGGTTGAATTCAAAGAACTACGGTGGCCTTCAGTGATTGAGAGCTTAAAATTTCCAACAATCTGAACAAACAAAGTAAAAAGGATCGATTATCTCATTTCAAATTGATTTATTCTTCATAAGCATAGGCTTTGTTTGTTGGAAACTAGCTTGTGAAACTGAAATTTAACAAGAACTCGAATTCTTGTCATTTAACAAGAACTGAATTTTAAAGCTAGTCTTTGGAGTACAAATTTATCAACGGCCATATATCGATAACATCTGAAATCATGCATTGGTGCAAAGTTGCTCCTGTACACTATAACATCTGAAGATGGAGATCACTGAGAGTTGCATCTGAAAGAATCGGGCGAGGGAAGATGGGATCGGGGCTCTGTACTGCGGCGCATGTTGTGGTCGGAGGATCTGGCGTCGACGAACTTCGAGGGCGAGGGCAGGATGCTCCTCTCGTTGATGGGGGAGGGAGAGGTTGGAGGCAAACCCTAGCCGCTAAGCGCACGCAGTCTGCTGACTAGGTGGAGTAACCTCTGCCCGGAGACGAGGAGCAGTGGCCGACGTCGTGGTTGGTGAGGAAGCGGTGGCCGGCGTCGTGGTTGGTGAGGAGGCGCGAGAAGAGCGCCCGTCCGAGGAGGTGGTTGGTGCCTTGGCGGCGGTGCAAGTGAGGCTGGAGGATGTGGAAGAAGGCGCAGACAATGAGGAGGAGTCCGGCGGTCGAGGCGGCGGGGTGGGGCGCGGGGTGGAGTCGGTGAGGTCGGGCGGCGTGGGTCGTGGGTCAAGGGTGGATCTAGTGGCGAGGAGAGAGGTCGAAGGGATCTGGCGAGAGAGAGGGAGGATAGCTAGGGGAGGGTTCTAATGGCGCACTGCCCAGCCAGGCGCCATAAGTATGACTATTCTAATGGCGCACCTCCCTCGGTGCGCCATTAGAATTTTGTTTTAATCTAGCCCACTAACCATATCTACAACCTAACCCTATCTACAATGAGAACCACCCACTAGCCCGACTGGTCAAAGACGTAGCACACACACACGGGAGGTCACAGGTTCGATTCCTAGGCTCCCCAATATTTTTATGCATTTTAAATGCTGTTTTTTATATTTATTTGTGTTTAAATATGTTCAAACTTGTTTAAATCATAACTTGATCATATTTTTTATAAAAACAGTAATAATTTTTAAAAAATATGTTCAAATTTCTTACTTGAAAATATCATCGGCGTGGCGGTGGAGCGGGGAGGTGCGGGGATCGAGATCGAGATGGAGGGGAATCGAGATCGAGATGGAGGGATCGAGATCAAGTTTCCTCATGAATTCAAAAAGTGCCCATGAAATTTAAAAATATTCATGATATCAAAAAGTGCCCATGAAATACAATCGAGAAATGAAGACTACGATTTAAATACAATCGATCTTAGCTAGCTATCTGTTCACAATCTTCTTGCCCTTCTGTTTCGCAAATGGAGTTCTTACGTGGAGCGAACGTCCTTTAGGTAGGGTGGTCTGCTTCTTCTTGTGGTGTGTCTTTGCTACTTCGTCGTCGTCGTCATGTTCGATCTTCGGGTCGCCGTACTTGTCGAAGTCTTGCTCATTGGCTACTCCATCCATTTCGATGATCTTCCTTTTGCCTCTCCTCACGACAACACGACTGGGCTTTGACGGGTCGGTAATGAAGAAGCATTGGTCCACTTGGGAAGCCCGTACCCATGGCTCATTTTAGCGGTGACGTTTATGCCCATGGTCTTGGATTTAACCCGGGTATAACCATGGTGGTGAAATATCGGTCTTCTTTTAGACGCTCTTGGCCCATCGACACGGAACATCGGCACCTTCTCTCCGGTAGGCTCGGCTCCAGATCTCCTCGATCCTTCCGTAGTATCTGTCCTTGTCCTTACCGGTGTAGGATTCCATCGTTACCGGAGTTACGATAACCATCGCTCTTCATGTCCTTGTCCTCGGTGTAGAATGTGTAGCCATTGATATCGTGACGCCTCATAGGTCATCGAGGTTGTGCTCGGTAGCCTCGTGACAAGGCGAATATGAGTTGTTCTTCCGCGGAAGAATCTTCATGTAAAGGGTAATGCTGAAGCTTCGCTTGAACCAACGCGTGAAACATGAGTTGTGCTCTTTGAGTATATCTCCATCCGTCCTCTGTTGGCCCCGGTCATTGTACGTCTTCTCAATAAAGGTTTTGTGCTCTACCACCCAAGGATCGACCACGTCTATGTGTTGTAGCGCGACTAGACTTGCTCTTTCAAAGTCGGTGAGTCGACCCTCGAAGTCGACATGCATTTCGCGGCGACCCTCATGGTGACCCCATCCAATGAGCCCGCCGAGGTGCCCGCTGACGGCGAGACTAACGGGGTTCTCGATGCCTAGATAATTCATGCGATGGGAGATGCACTATTCGGGTCGAAAGCCCCGGCTATACTTCCTTACGGGCGTGACATGTTCCGAACGTATCCTTTGATGACACAATTCATCCTTTCGAGCGGCATCATCTTTGCGAGGTGAACGTCGCCCGAGTTGGATGATATCCTCCACGATATGGACCGGCGGATGCACCATAACGTCGAAGAATGCGGGCGGGAAGTACATCTCAAGCTCGCATAGTATCACCACGATCTCTTCCTCGTAGCCTTACGAGTTGCCTCACGCCAATCGACTTAGAGATGACGTCGAAAAAGTTGCATAGGCCAAATAGCATTTCACGGACGATGCGCGTCCATGATCCTACGGATTGCAACCGGAAGTATTCGCATCATCAAGACGCGTGATCGTGAGACTTCATCATTGAACTTCGCTTCATTGGGTCTAGGTATCCGCTTATCTTCCCACAGAATCGTAAGGAAGTTTTACTCCTAGGAGGCGGTGAAAAAGCGCTCGATCTCCTCCTCGACTTAGAGTGAAGCACGCGGGAGGGTAGTCATTTCCGGTCTTCTTGGCCTTTTTGCCTTTGCGACGACTTTACGTGTCTGCTTCGCCTCATCATCATCATCATCATCATCATCATCATCATTAGCGTGAAGCTCCCCGCACGATGCCCATTGATTTCAAGTCCGCCTTGCTTTCGACCCATCTTTGGTCCTCTCGGCATGTTGAAGCGGGTACCAAGCGAGACTCTCGCACACGTTCTTCGTGATATGCATGACATCAAAGGCATGAGGCACACGGTGGATCTTCCAAAGACGGCAAGTCCTAGAAAAGCAGACCTTGTTTTCCATACCTTCAGCCAGCTCTGGCGCCTTTCGCTTCTTTCGGCGATGGGCGGTCTTTCCAATTTTTCAACACTCGTCTATTTCCTCGCCGCTCCTCGTACACGCAGGCGTTTTCGGGTTCGGTTTCACCATCGAATGATCCTTGCGTTTCTCCACGGGTCATCGCCGCGAAGCCACCTTCGATGTCCCATGAACACGATTTTCGAAGACCCGGATCTCTATCTAGTTGGCGATACGTTGTGTCATCCATGCACCTTACGCATCCGGAAAATCCGTGGACTACCCGCCCGCGAGATATCTCAGAATCGAGATAGTCGTGGCACCGTCGTGAGCAAAGGCGGCTCTCATAGGGAAATATTCTTTCTGCGGTCCCACGTATTGGTGGCGTTTTCCACAACGTGTCTAGCTCCTCCTTCGCAGCCCTGCATCTGATTGATGTCGTTCCTCGGTTGTTTCGGCCCTTCAATTAGCATACTCATGTGAATGTACTTCCTCTTCATGCACAACCGGGGAAGGTTGTACATCCACACAAACACGGGCCGGTGCTATGTGTGCTTCTCTGGTATAAACGGATTGACTCCATCGGTGCTCGCGCCAAAGACGATGTTCCTTGGATCCTTCCCAAATTACGGGTATTGAAGTTCAACGCTTGCCACCGCTCGCATCCTTAGGGTGACTCGGCATCTTGTCTTTTTATTTATCTCCGGATCATTTAGTCATCTTCCCGCTTCTTCTCCTCCCTATCCGCGTGCCAACGCAGGAGCTTTGCTACCTTAGGCTCCGCGAAATACCGGCCGCAGACGAGGAGTGATCGGAAAGTACCACACCGATTTTCGAGGAGCTTTCTTCCTCTTCTTGTATCGAGTGACGCCAAGACACCGGACATATGGTAGACTCCGCGTGCTCGTCCCGATAAATGATGCAATTGTTCATGCACACATGGTATTTCACGTGCGGTAAATCCAAAGGACACATGATTTTCTTCGCCTCCTCGGCCGGTGGGCACTTGTTCCCTTTGGGAAGACGTTCGTGCGTAATGACATGTTCTCGTCGAAGCTACGCGTCGGTAATTTTGTGTTTTACCTTCATCTCGAGCCATGAGCGTTACTTTGTGCGGGTATCCTCGGCCTGCATCCTTCATACAATGGAGTAACCGCGTCTATCTCCGATTGATCCAAATTTTGGCTTTCTCTCGGGCGGCAGCTTCTTGCGTTATCCGTCATGCGCTATGGCAGCTCTCTTGAATATGAGGGTCCTGACCCACCTCCATCGTCGCTCGCTCCCAAGATCTTCATCTTCATGATCATGCCCTTCGTCTTGATCTTCCTCATCATCATGTACGACATCTTCTACATGATGATTGTGTACATCATCGCCGCCGTGATCATGTCACGGAGATTCTTCGCCTTCTCGCCCGCCTCGCCACGGTGGTTGTCTTGTCGCCGTTCCTCATTTCTTGCGGCCCCCATGGACGACTTCATAGTCATCTTCATCGCCTTGCCACCGATAGCCATCCATGAAACCACGCAAGAGCAGGTGGTCCCGCACCGCCGGAATCTGGTCCGCATTAATAAGGCTCTTGACTTGCATCTTCGACACGGACATCTTATCTCCGCCTCGTTCTTTTGAAGCATCTCGCCTTCATGAGCTCAAAACCTATTCACGATGCCTTCGGTCATCGTATGACCATGGTCGTCATGGGTAGAGCAAAACGATATTTTAGAACCAAGAAAAATTTGGCATGACCTTCCTAAAAATAGGACCAAAAGAATGCATAGTGCCAAAATTCTCGTGAAGCGGAAATGAATCAACATTCCAAGCAAAATATTGGCAACTATCGCATTTCAAATAATTTGCACTCGCAAACACAAACATATATGCAACACCACAAACACAAGCAACACCACAAACATACATAGATCTAGCTAGGCCACAAAAGTGCATGTGCACGTTGTTGGAAGCGAGCTAGGGAGAAAAAAGTAGATCTACATCATGAAGATAGCTTTCCCTTACTTACCTATCAAAAAAGGTAATTTCACCACTTAATTTTGATGAATCTATGGTGGAAATGAGGTGAGGAGGAGGCAGGCCGAGACAAGCTTGGAGGAGGAGGTGGAGAGAATGAAGTGGGGAAAGTGAGTGGGTAGGTGGGCTGTCCAAAATATCTTGTTGGTCCCAGTTACTAATGGCGCACCACCATAAAATACGCCATTAGTAACCACAGTTACTAATGGCGCACGCAAGTGGTGCGCCATTAGTACCCGATGCTCATTAGTACTTTTTGCAAAAAGTAAAAAAATGTATACTAATGGCGACCTTTGTGGAAAAGTGCCATTATTAGTAGTTTAAACTAGTAATGGCGCACTTTGGAATAGTGCGCCATTAGTAGGTTTGCAAAAAAGTAAAAAAAAATATACTAATGGTGCACTGTCTTGGTCGTGCGCCATTACTAGTTCTAACTAGTAATGGTGCACTTTGTCATCCTGAGCCATTAGTTTGTATGGAAAAATGGGAAAAAAATCAATAGTAGTGACGCACCGTGAGCACGGTGCGCCATTAGTGTCTTCCACACTAATGGCGCACGAGCAATCGGTGCGCCATTAGTATATAGTAGTGGCGCACTTTTTACCTGGTGCGCCATTAGAATCAGTCCTATCTATAGCCCTTTTACTAGTAGTGGGAATCAGAGCTGCGACTAATGTCGACTCCTCACCTAGAAAAATGTTAATTCATGCAGGTTTGTTATGATTGGCATGTTATGAGTGGCTCGAAGAGGAAGATAAATCCAATGCCTTTGGATGTCGATCTAATGGTTAGAAAAGAAAGTGGCTGATTGAAATGTTTTTTCAGGCACCTAACAAATAACCACTCCATTTTTTCCACTCCTTCGTTTCGAAAGACTCTTAATGGGTAAGGCAGATTGTTCTTTGCCATGGTTCCAAAATAAAATAAAATCAATCGATAAAGTCACACATTCATATTCGTTGCGTTTGAGTTGAAAATTCAGATTCTGAAAACCACTTGGTTAAAGTTGCAAAATATTCTTGGGCAAAAGATAGAAGAAGGCAAGAACCGATGATACGCACCCTGAGTGTATTCCCGCAAAAAAAGAAGGGAACAACATTATCATCAATGTGTCAAATTGTAAGGTGGGCATGGGTGGGAATCGGAGCTGCGACTGATGTCGACTCCTCACCTGAAAAAGTGATAATTAACTCAGGTTGGTTACAGGAACATGAAAGCATGATTGGTATGTTAAGATTCCCTCGCCAAAGATATCTGCAAGCTGCAAGCTGCAAGCAGGAGCTGAGGTGAGATCCGATGGAGGGGAGCGGCGGCGGCAAGCACTTCATCCTCGTCCACGGCCTCTGCCACGGCGCGTGGTGCTGGTACAAGCTGGTGCCGATGCTCCGCGCCGCCGGGCACCGCGTTACCGCGCTCGACATGGCCGCGTCCGGCGCGCACCCGGCGCGCATGGACGAAGTGGAGTGGTTCAAGGACTACTCGCGGCCGCTGCTCGACGCCGTGGCCGCGGCACCGGCCGGCGAGAGGCTGGTCCTGGTCGGGCACAGCCTCGGCGGGCTCAACCTCGCGCTCGCCATGGAGAGGTTCCCGCGCAAGGTCGCCGCGGCCGTGTTCCTCGCCGCGTGCATGGCCTGCGCCGGCAGGCACATGGGCGTCACCATCGAGGAGGTAGGCAGACCCTCCCCGAATCAAGCTTAAGGCCCTCGGTGAGCTCACATGGCCGTTTTTCCAGAGCTCAGATGTGAACAATCATGGCTAATTTCTCGCGACTGTTGGTAGTTCTCCAGAAGAAACCCAGCCGATTTTTTCATGGACAGCAAGATCATGGTTCTGAACACAGATCAAGGCCCTCGGCCTGCCGTCGCGCTTGGCCCCAAATTGTTGGCAGCGAAATTGTACGATCGAAGCTCAGTCGAGGTAATATACCAACATAACAATCTTTGCTATTGATGTGAACCATCGAACCAACAAAAAACCTTTCTAGTACCATCATACTCACTCAAAACATGGACGCAGGACCTGACGCTGGCTACGTTGCTGGTGAGACCGGGCTGCCAGTTCGTGGACGACCCGGTGATGAGGGACGAGGCTCTGCTCACCGACGCCAACTACGGGTCGGTGAAGAAGGTGTACGTTGTGCTTGTGGACGATGCTTCCACCTCCGAGGAGATGCAGCGCTGGATGGTCGACCTGAGCCCTGGCACTGAAGCCGAGGAGCTCGCCGGAGCCGACCACATGGCTATGTGCTCCAAGCCCAGGGAACTCTGTGATGTGTTGCTCAGGACCGCCAACAGGTACGACTGAGAATGGTTGGGCACGTCCAGCCGCTCAACAAGCATGCCAGACCAAACTCGAATGGTCAGTTGAAAAAAGAATTCCAAAACACAAAATCTAGTACACCCTTCGATCCGAATAAATGGACGCGACATTGTATGGAGGCTGCGTCCATTAATTCGGTTCGAAGGGCGTAAAGAAATTTGTATCGACTGATCGACAAATGCCAGACTGAAGCATTAGGACAAGTACCGTCAAGGAGTTCACGGCTAAATTGTTGGTGGTAGGTCAAATCTAGGACGCCGATAACGCCCACACGTGTGGTGGGAGCAACACCCGCCCATACATCGTGTGTGGTGTGAGCAGGAGACAGCCCACACGTATCATGTGTGGGCGAATATTAGAACCGCCCACACGTGTGGTAGGAGGAGCACCCTACCACACATCCTGTGTCAACGTACACGTTCTGTGCGGGATCGATCCCAGACCGAATGATTTCTTGTTGGGCCAACATAACGCTGAACTAGCTAGCCCAACAACAACAAAAAGCACGTGTAACCCAGTTACCTATTGCTTCACTAAAACAAGCCAAAAACAGCACCAAGAACATGTGTTTATAAAAATTAAAAACAATACAGTTGCCGTATAGTACATACGTGCCAATAAAAACAATTTGACATGTGTCAGAATTTTTTTGCCATGGCAACAAGTTTGCAAAGTGTATATTGAAAATTATTGTACAAAATGACACACACACACACACACACACATATGTAATCCCATGGTGCAACAAGTTTGATAGAGTTGCTGTATATGAATGATTTCTATTAAAATTGTTGTTATTGGTCTGATTATGAAAATTACATGGTCTAAAAGTACCGGAATTACCATGGTCTAAGTAGTAAACAATGCCAAAGCAAAAATGCATATTGAATATACCCAAGGTAAAAATTGGTTGAAAATTTGCCATGACATCTCTACTGCTATATGATGGAAAATTGTATGAATTTGCCATGGAAAATATTGTTGTTTCCAAGCTAAAAACATGGCAAGTTTTGCGGTGGGGTGCATATCAACTTGCCATCACATAAAAATTCAAACAAATGCCATGTTTTCAAAAAACAAAACAAAAAACCATGGTCGTCATCACGGAGGACGACCTCCTGGTCGGCATCTTAGTCGACTTCTAGGCCGGGGGAGGAGCTACATTGCCATGGTCGAATGAAAAGTAGATTTTGCCGTGTTGCTAAAGGAAAAGAACATTGCCATGATCCTTAAACTACATTTGCCATGGGGCAAAAAATTTATTGATGGTATCTATTTTTGAAACATGAGTAAATCTCATCATTGCCATGGTCCCGTTAAATTTGCCATGGTCCCTTCAAAGAAGAAAATTTGCCATGTTGCAAAAAAAGGAAAGAAAATTTACCATGGTCCCTAAAATTGGAAATTGACATGCTCCAAAAATTGCATTTGCCATGATACACACACTAAGTTTGCCATGGTCCTGTTCGAAAACAAAATTTGCAAGGTTGTAAAAGAAGGAAGAAAATTTGCCATGCTCCATAAACTACCGTTGCCATGAAAGATGCACTGAGATTGCCATGGCCCAGTTGAAAAAAGAAAATTTGCCATGTTGCAAAAAAGAAAGAAAATTTGCCATGGTTCATATAATTAAAATTTTGCCATGCCCCGTAAACTACATTTGCCATGATACATACACTAAGTTTTCCATGGTCCCATTCAAAAAGAAAATTTGCCATGTTGGACGAAAAATTGCCATGCTCCACGAACTGCCATGAAAGAAAATTTGCCATGGTGCCGTTCAAAAATAGAAAATTTGTATGAGCCATAGACTAAAAAATGCCATGACCCATAAACTATAAATCCCATGATGCATTCACTAAATTTGCCATGGTCCCGTTCAAAAAGAAAAATGCCATGCTGCAAAAAAAGACATTTGCCATGGTCCATATAATAAAATTGCCATGTTCCATAAACTATATTTGCCACGACCTATTAAACTAAAAATCTGTGGTCCAAACAAAAGTGATTTTTGGACATGTTGCGAACAAAAGAAATTGCCATGCTCCATAAACTACAGTTGCCCATGCTCCATGAAAGTAAATTGCCATGGTCAAAAAATATGAAGCAAATTTTCCATGTTAAAAAGAAAGAGAAAATTGCCATGACAAAAGCATGTTCAAATTTTCCATGGTATTTACCAGAACTTGCCATATTTTATGTGGTTAAATTGCCATGTATGAGAAAACAACACAAAAAAGGATCAAATTTGCCATGGCAAGACTGCATATTCAGATTTGCCATGGCAAAAACTGCATACTTCACATTTGCCATGGCAAAATGCATATTCAAATTTGCCATGGCAGAAAAAAGGAATATTTCAAATTTGCCATGGAACAAATGCATATTTTAAATTTGCCATTGCAAATGTATGATCAAATTTGCCATGGCAAAAATGCATGTTCAAATTTGCCATGGTATTTTACCAATATTTGCCATCTTTTAGTGTGATTAAATTGTTGTGTAGGTGAAACAACACAAAAAAATGATCAAATTTGCCATGGGAAAAAATGCATAATCAAAAATTGTAGTTGGATTTTTTTCAAATTTACCATGCTTTCATAGAATAATTTGCCACAAATATGAAATGATAAGAAAAATGATGAAAAATTTCCATGGCAAATGCATGTTCAAAATTTGCCATGGGACTTTTTTTATCAAAGCCATGGCAACTACTTGTAACATATTATGCCCATGGCAACAAACTTTTCATGGCAACTCCACTACATAACTTCGTGATTTTGGCTTCCTCTCACATGATGAAGTTGCTAAAAAAAAAGCAAAGCTAGGAGGAAGCCAGGGGGATCTCTACTGGCCAATGCACATCGTTCCATTCCCCCTATCATCTACAGGAGTTAACTACTACCACACACCAGTCAACAAGAACGCTACAGAATAAGGACCAAAAATTAGCAGTTAGCAGCAAACAGTTAGCAAAAGCAGAGCCCTGATTTTTTTGGGAGTGTGACACTGTTGGAGCAGAGCATCCAGGGGCTAGCCCCCCGAATGTATCTAGCAGGGGATGGACTCACCATGGAGGGCAGTGGCGCCAGCTGGAGGAGGTTGCTCTGGCGGTGCGACGAGCAGTACTAAGAGCGCGGCGGTAACAGTGGCAGCTCGGGCTCACGGTAGGAGGCGATAGTCGTCTAGGGCACCGGTCGCTGCAGGGGGTGGAGCCGAGCCCAAATCGCCCGCGTAGCAGAAGCGTCGTCGGACCTCGCAACCCCATGCCCGGCGGCCTTCTCGTCCTCGCCGGAATCTAACCCACCGCCAAACTGCTCGCCACACCATCCTTCTGCTCTGCGCACGCGAACCTCCGCCGCCGCCGCCGCACACGGAGACGAAAGGAGAGCGCCGCCGCCGCACGTGGGGGCAGCGGAGCTCCCTCGTCACGTGGCCACACTCCTCCATGTGAGGCCGTCATGGGAGGCTGCAGCCGTCGAAGCAGGGGCCTCCGTCGATGCAGGATGGGGGGAGGGGAGCTCCTCGGTGCAAGGCTTCCGCGGGGGAAAGGCTCCCGCCGCTTTTGACGCGGAGGCCGCCGTCGATGCGGGGGAAAGGCTCCGCCACAGCTGCTCTAGCGAGTGGAGTGGGGTTGGGGGGCCTGAGGCGAGATGATAAGGTGCGCTGGTCCTCGGCAGATGCATGAAGATTCGACATCTAACGCGTTCGGGCTGAATTGTCAACTACCACACGCGTTCGGGCGAGGAGTGTTTCGCCCGCACAACGCCGTTTGCTTACGTGGCTTTTGACCCGGATGGCAATTGCTGTAAAATTCATGCAAATGGATCGAACGGCATCGAGTGGGTGTGAGCGGGTTTCTAAATGCCACACATGTGGGCGTTAGTATTTCCCTAAATCTATTGCTGTTTGAAGACCCGAGCATCCTGTTGCTATTTTCCCCGACTTTACCATGTATAAATCATCATTAAACTATTTCTCATGCCTTTTGCATATAACATCATTTGAACTATATCTACACATGACATTGGTTCAAATCTTGTTAATTCAAACCCCCACAATTTTAACCTTTTCAAGATTTCCCGTCCCCTGTTTTATCTTTGGAAATGATGTATTTCCGTTTGCTTAAATAGAAAGGGGTTTAGCCCTGTTAAAAAAAATCTTTCCAAAATTTAAACTCAATATAGCACCCCGTCTGGATCCAGATCTCTCCTATATTGAGTTTAAATAGAAAGGGGTTTAACCCCATCTGGATCCGCCGCCTCGCCGCCGCCGGCCCGCATCCTCCGCCGCGCCATGCTGCCGTCCAAGTCCTCGCACGGTTCGCCGACGCCGAGGCCCAGGCCGCCGCGCTCCGGGCCTGCACCGGCGGGCTCGAGCACTCGCCGCCGACCGCGATGGGCTGCTTAACACGCTCCGCGCCGCCACGGTAAACGGCCGGGAGGAGGAGGAGGACGCGCAGGAGGCAGGGCGGTGTCAGAATCGCGCGCGTTGGATCCGGCCGATGGTTACGGCGACACGGACGCGGATGCTCTGGCCGCGGCCGCCGCGCTCTATGCCCCGCCCCTGCTTGCCGAGCCCTGCCTCTCCGGATCTCCAGCCATGTATGTTGCCGAGGACCCTGCAGGTCCAAGATCGTCGGCGAGGGGGAGCGCAGATAGCAACCTAGCCCGTCAGTAACATGGCAGTAGGCGTCTTCTCCCCTTCTCAGTTTACAGCAGCGTGCCACACTCTTTTAGGCTCCTGTCCCCCGTCGTCAGCACACCGATTCAGAGGCAGAGGTTGACTTGCAGCTCGTGGACACAGAGGAGGAAGCCTAAGATCAATTAAAAGTTGTTATCATTGTTCTCAGCCAGTGATGCATAGGGGAATTGTTTGCTCATCTATGTGTTAAAATCTGGACCTCTTCATCAACGACTTCAACAAGGATGAGATCAAGCTGCGTCTGCTGCTCTGTCCACCACAACAATTTTGGAATGCATTAACTTTTATCTGCCCAGGTTGAATCCTTCATTCCTCATTCTCATCCTAATTTCTTGATGTTGGGCAAGACACTCCAGATGAGTTGCTAACATCAAAAGGCTTCAGTTCTAACTAGAAGAAATTTTGCTTAGGAATATTTTATCAGTTTTGTGGTCAATTAATCAACTGGTGTTACAATAAAAGCAAGAAAGTGATGCAAGTTCTTTGGGATATATGCACTGGAAAATATTTGAACACTGTTGGCCCAAAATCACAGGGCCCCACTAAATTGTTGGCCATTTGGCCTCATGATTTTAATGATAATCGTTCTACCATGAATTTTTCCTTCCACTAGCATTTCAACAGTACTGTGTGCTGTAGCAGTATACATCTGAAAGAGTTTCCTCCTATGCCATGGATCCGGTGTAGCGCTCCAGTGAGAAATAATCAATGGTGTACTTATCCCCTTTACATGTTCTTTATTTACATTTTTTACATTGAATTCTAAGCTAAGTGCTTAGTCTTTTGTTACTTGCAGGCAGGAACATGAGCATGCATATCTGGGAGTTCGCAAGAAGGCGTTGACCCCCTTAATATATTGCTGCTCTCTGCCAGAAACCAAATAAATAACACTTCTATGATGCTGCTCACTGATCGATACTAAATACGAGTATATGGCTTGTTCTCGAGGATAGTTATCACTTTTTGATTCATATGGAATTTGAGGATATGGATGACACTGGTTTGTTTCTTTCACTACTAAAATTTTGTCCACCATTAGCTTACGGGGAATGCTCCAGATCCACGCGAACATGCCTGCTCTTTATGATTCCATGTTCTTATGTAATAAGACTTGATGTGTTTTATCTTCCAATAATTCAGACACGGGCCTTCCGCAACTTGATACAAGCTGCTGACAAGACTTAGAGGGTTAGGTTTGATATTATTATTTGTTGTATGACTATTTGTTCTCATTATGGCACACCTTATTTATCTTTTATTCAGTTACATAGCTTGCCTGTATTACTTGAAACATAATTATACTGCGTACATTTAGTGGATACTATTGTTGAGTAAAAACAAAATTCAAACTTCAAACTACATACTGGATTTAGATTGTTTCCTTAGAAACCAAGAGTTCTTTTTTTGATGAAAATGCCAGATTGGCTTTTCATTCATGAAGAAGGGGTGTAGTACAAGGTGTTTCTCAAAAATACAGGGTAGTAGAGCTGCATACGAACTGTATGCAGGAAACATACAGTGGAACATAACTGAAGCATCTCTAATCTGTCTCCCTTGGTTTTTGAATCAGCTGGTTAAAACCCAAGATATCATTTGCGGTTCCCAGTAGTTGTTTACTAGAGGTATCCACGATCCTTTAGAAATTACAAGTGATAGCAAAAAAAGTGGAACTGAACTGAAGCTATTTCCGTTAGTATTGTCTACGTCTCCTTGACCTTTCACGGGAATCTGATGTAACCATCCTGCAACCTGCAAATACTATAGATGATATGCAGAGAAGATTTCAGTATTACTTATTACTGCCTTAGTACCATGCCTTTCTTCTCTACATAAATCATTTATAAAGCTGTAGGAGGAGCTCAGCTTACATATATAAATATCCGACTAATTGCCTTACCACTAATTAGTTGCCACACTGCAACTACTGACAGTGGATACTGACATCTTATTCTCTTGGTAGAGTTCAAAACAACATGAATCAAGCTGATGAAATTCAGTTGTATTTTTTTCTTTTCCGACCATGTAGTTTTTTTAACTGCTCTGAAGGTCCTCTCATATATAATTAAGCTCACACACAAATGTCCTTATGCGTACTATATAGAATCATATAGCTGACAAGATTGAACTTTTCTGTTGTAGTAAGAATATCAAGCATTATTTTGTCATTGGTGTTTCAGTTTGTCGGTTACAGGTATATCATTCCAATATCATACTATAGAAGTTGTCAGGGAGTGCGAGAGGGGTAGCAAAGTGGCCAGCGAGGGGAGCACCATCACGGGAGCTGTGTTAATAGAAGGCAACGTCGAGAAGATGTCGACAACCTCCGTGGATGAGCGGTGGTTGTGAGAGTTTGCCGAGGAAGGCCTACTCAATCATGGAGTGGCTATCGCTGCAGAAGGCGACGCTAGCAACAGAGACAGCCATCCATTTGTGCCACCATCAATAACAACGTTGTAACAAGCATGGCTCTGCACTGGTGAGTAGAACTTTCTCCAAATCCAATCGAACTATTGGATTAAGATGTTCTAAAATTTATTGCCGGACTGCCTCATCTGTGTCCATATCTCTGTTGGGAATTTGCAGGTTGCTGAAGCAGTAGAGTGGCTTATGTCATGTAGGCAACTGGTGGCTACAAGGATCCATACGTAAACATGGTATGCGAAATTTGTGCTAATGGAAATGCCAATTTACAAAATATAATATGCATGTTTGGTTGATGATTACTTGGGGTAGCCGAATAAAACTTGGAACCAGTATAACTTAAGTGTGGCTATGAAAATTTTAGATGGAGTTGGTGGTTTGGTACCTATTGGGTAACAAATTCCAGTTACCCAGTAGAAAGCAAGGTGAACCGGAAATCAATATTAAATCTGCTTTATAGGCTTTGCTAAAGAGAGAAACTGAGAGATACTAATATCCTGGTTTCATTGAAGCTTATTAGCATCTTGAATTCCGATTTGGACAAGAACTCCCCCTTGATCCTTGAATCCCTGTAAAGCAGCATTGTGCATTGCTATTGGATGACGCTGTGGGTTGTGGGCGTAAAGTGGAGGTTGCATCACATGCTCAACGTTGTGTCAAAGGACTTGCATGGGCCACAGGGATGTGGTGGTGTTCATAGTGGGCAACGTTTGTTTTCATGTAAGTTATGGTCGATGTAAGATAGGTAGTGGATGGGCATGTCATAAGTTTTTTCTCCCGTCGCAAAGCACAGACATATTTCCTAGTCCTAGTATACTAATATAAACCAGCGATTGCTTTTGGTCGTATGTCGTGCCAGTTTTGCAAAAAGGTCCTCATGTTTTTCAAAAATTGTACCCGCAGTCCAAGTTAGAAAACATCTGGGCCCAAGCCTGTCGAGCGCCGCCCGTACGCCGCACCCGCAGCCACGCACTCGAGGCCGAGCTCCCGAGCGCGCCGCCGCCTCGGCCTCGCGACCCGCCGGCGACCGGATCCTCGCCGGAGATGAGTGCCGCCGTGCCCTGCTCCCTCCTCTCTTCCTCTGTCTCCTCTCACCTCGCTCATCCCCCGATCTCTCTGTCCCCAGGACGAACAGGAGCATGCCATGGCCTCGGATCCGCGCCGCCGTCGCCGGAGAACGTCGTCCGCCACCCGTTCTTCGACCACAACTACCGGATCAAGTTTCCCTGCCTCCGATCTACCCGTTCCCGGCCACCCCAACCTCGCCTCGTCGTCGGGCGCGCAGAGAGACGGCCATGGCCGCCCGTTTCCCGAGCGCCGCCGGCCAAGGTGGCTGCCCGATGCGCGAGCGCCGCCGGCCAAGGACCGCTTCGCTTCCTCCATTGTCGCCTCGCACTGTTGCTTCCCCGTCAGATGCAGCACACGTCATGGGTGTACATCTGTACATCCAAAATTTTCTGCAGAAAATCAGTTTATATAGGTATATGACAAAAAATACTGCCTGTCGTCAGTACGCGGAGACAGAGGCCAAGGATGACCGGCAACTCTTGGAGGAGGACACCTCAAATCAGTCTGGGAAGTTGTCGTCGTTTTCCTCGGGCAGCAACGCAAAATATTGTAATGATACTTATCAACGTTTTTATTTGGTTGTGCAGTACTCGCTAGGTGCTTACGAAATTCCCATATGATGCATGTGGCAAGGTTCCTAGACGATAATGTAGATTAATGATTCCATGGAGAGCTGCCAGAATCTTCAATTGGAGGCAATTAAAGACGGACCTCACCGGATTGGATTTGTCTAGCATTCCAGCTAAGTTTCAAGGTAAGCAAGACGTTGGTCCCTTTAGCTTCCTCCAATGAGTTGATCTTCTGAAACTGAACAAAAACATAAATGCATTGACAGAGCTATCCGTTTAAATGTGTACAAGTTTTTTTTTCTATTTGATTCGTTTATATATTTAGAAATTATGTTGTAAATAACATACAGTGTAGTGATTCATTGAATAATCTGCATCTTAATACTGCCTATTTTCTGGGATCTCAACTCTCATGGCAGAATTATCATGTTGACGAGGAAAAGAGTTGGTTACTTATGGTTGCAGGATGTCAGTTGAAGCTCATGCTATCATCCACGAAGCGTTTGCTCAGTCATAAGTTGTCGTTTCTTTCTAACCATTTGCCGACTCGGTTACGCTGGCACACCATGTTCATGCAGAAAGAAACCTGTAACATGTGTTATAATAGATAGCCCTTTGTGAAATTGTTAACTTCACTGTAACTTGTGGGATCATATAGAAGCAAGACGCATGTTCGTCCTGATTGAAGTTCCTTTGATAGAAAAGATTTTGTAGCTCTGAATGTTGCTTACTTGGCTATATACCATGAGAACTTAATCAAGTGTTCTGATTTTTCCGCAAAACTAGGTCACAAAACTAATATTAATCTCCTTTGTATACTAAATCCTTTTTCTTTGCTCTGAATTTTTTTCTTGCCTTTTGTTGATTGTACAAGAGATCTCCTGGTCGAAGTTTACTTATAAAGCGTGTTTCACTTATGCAGGTAGCTTTAGGACTCTATGCAAACAATCACTGATTAGTGGGTAGTAGGCATGCAGTTTCAGTTAAACCGAAGCTTAATCCACACACATTGTTCACTGGAGGTATCCGTGCCATTACACTCATCCCTCTGTGTGAGTGACACAACTATGTACTGCTATAAAAACACTGGAGTGCCCAACAATATCTTATAATGGCTTTGGTGGCAGTATGAGGCCTGGGATAATGTTTACTTGTGATTCACGAAATGGAAGTATGTGCTATATCTTTGTATGTATGTCTTCTTTTCTCTTATCCTCGAAGGCTTTTTGTTTCTATTTTTTCCATACAAGACCAAACGCTTCTCTTCTTTGTTTGAAGGAAATTAAGGAAACATGTCACGTTCATTGTCGCCTGGTTTATGGTAACTGGTGTTGCCCCCTCCCTTGGAATCTCTCAGATCTATGGCATAGCCAGTTCTCCATCCCGCAGTTTTCGCATGTTGCAACGCACTGGCTCTTTTGTAGGACCATCGTCGACATAGACAAGTTCTGCTTCAAGGACGAGACATAGAAGAAGCTCGACAAGAGGAAGGAAGCAGGTATTACATACAATTTTTGCAGAAGTAAATTCAGCGATATGAATTGAACTAGCTGATTTGGCTATTTTATAA
This sequence comes from Aegilops bicornis, assembly GCA_021605145.1. Classification (NCBI taxonomy): domain Eukaryota; kingdom Viridiplantae; phylum Streptophyta; class Magnoliopsida; order Poales; family Poaceae; genus Aegilops; species Aegilops bicornis. The sequence continues at coordinate 150,111,897 of CM038670.1, read as the reverse complement.
ATGCAGCATCCATGTAAAGGAATTTGTGCAATGTAATTCTGTGAATTGCAGGTGTGGTTTAGCAACGTACCTCATACATGGTTGGTTGCTGACAAAGGAGGGCAGAGTTGGATTACAAAGGCTAAAGGTAAATTTACATTTCCTGGAGGAGGAAGCCAGTTTATACATAGAGCAAGTCAATACCTGGATCAAATATTTAAGGTTTGCTTTGATTATATTATAAATTACTCAAATCTTTTTTGAAACAGTAAAGGTAACTTTAAATTACTTAAAACAGGAAAGCAAATGAGTAGTTTTTTTGTAGTGTTCGACTGAAACCATAACTTAAAACATATGGGTTTTACGCGCATCACTGCTTAATAGGGACATGAAAAAGACAAATAGCGGACTACATCAGCTTCCACTGCTAATACCTCTACCATTGTTGAATCTCATTTGAAGCACATGTTTCTCTATTTTCCCATATGGTACCATCTGGCTCTTGCACTAGAGTTTTTCTGGATGTTGGCTTTGGAGTAACAAGTTTTGGGCCATACTTAATTTCACGTGAATTTGAGCATGGTGTTCCTGCAATTGTGGCAACTAATTTAACACCGGCTATTATCCAATGTTCCCGCTGTAGAATAAATTCGACATGTGATGGTGAGCTGAGGTATAGTCATGCTTCGTCTAATACACCTGAATCCTTTTCTTGATGATCCACTTAATTACTTTTATCATAATTTACCCAAAGATGGTCTTAGCTGGATAAATTATGATAAAAGTAATTAAAGTGGAATTCTGCTCTGGAGGTTAATAGAGTGTCAGAACTGGCGAGTACTTTCCTTGGCCAGCACAGCCTGTTTATAAGCATGAAGAGGCCCAACATGAGGCATGGAAAGATATGCTCCTTGATACTATCATGTAAATTTGTTCCCTTAGGGCTATATAATATACTCAATGTGTTAAATTTACTTATTTTCCGCATGATGAATCTATAGTTGTTGGATTTAGCCGGAGTAATCTCTTCATTTCTAATAATAGTTTTCTATAACATTACTTATATCAGGCCGAGAAGCCTCATAATGAAACACTGCATTGTTTTGTTGCTCTGTTCCGAAATGATTGTTCACAGATTAAATTATTTGTAGAGATGGAGGACCTAGCTCTCAAACGGACCATGTTGGGAGATTGTGAGGAAAATATGTTTCTATGTGGAGGAAGCATTTTATAAATAACTCATGGTACATGAGTCGTGATCCTAGGGTCAAACCTCCACTTTGTGATACTGATGATAATTCCAGATAATGTCTGGTATTTTCAACCCCACCTGACATGCTTTTAATAGTTAAGCCTCAATTCAAGGACTAAATTCAGAATATGTATTAAGAAAGTTGTCCATACTTTTTTTAGATTTGTTTTGAACATTTGCATAATTATGCAATCATCTCTTGCAAAGTAGTCTCATGATTTTGACTTATTTTTTTGTTGATGAGTGAATGTGTGATACGTAATTGGCTTCTGCTTTGCCAGGCTGCGAAATCCATAGCTCGGATGCAAGAAACTTTATTATCAAGCCGTTTTCTACACACGACTAATTTTGTTACTACTTTCCATTATTGCGTGCCGATCATGCTATGTTTATGAGCCTCTAGCTAACAAGGCTTCCTCCCAGCTGCAACCTTGAACTGTAGAGGTTTCAGCTTCCTGATGGCTGATTTTTTGTGTCTTTCTTTTGTTTATGTTCACAAGGTGTACCTGGATTTTATGGAATGGAGATGAAATCTTTTGCACGGCTGGAAATAGGTAATTAGGTATTTGAAGGTGAACCCCCCACCCCCCATTCTTCCATGAATCATGATCAGGTGGCCACTGTCTGTTAGGGCTTTTATTAGGAGGATAGGCGACAACACGGGTGGGACGCCCTGTTGAAATAGTGGATGTAGACCTGTCGTGGTTCTTGAGCCTTGCTTATTAGACTAGGGCCATGCTATTATTTTTCTCCCGTTGCAACGCACGGGCATGTTTCCTAGTATATATATACACACGCACGCCCGCTTTGCAGCTTCCAAGTCCGCGAATCATATCTCGCATCAGCATAGAAAACGTGCAAGCAACGAGCAGGGCACCGCTCGATCTCGTGGGTCGACCAGGCAAGACCTTGCTCACCCGACAATGGCGGGGTTGAATCCAAGCGCCAACCACTCCGCGTTCCTCGACGGCAACGGTCCCGGCGACAAGCTCATGGCTGGCTTCGACAGCTCCAACGCCAGAGAAGAGGTGGCGGCGGCCAGCAGGCACAAAGAAGAAGGCGGCGCCGGCAGCCAATCTTGCCAAGGATCTGTTTGCCAACGCCTACCCTTCTGCACGCGATTACATAATGAGGAAGCAACAGCTCGAGAGAATTGCGAGGGCTAAGGCCAGGGCGGAGGCGGAGGCGAACGGTGGAGCCTCCGGCGATGGCAACAAGGTGCAGCACGGAGCAAAGCTAGGTGGATATTATCACAACAATGAAGCATTGAGTAAGCAGCAACCTGGCATGTCGGGTAGATTTAGCAGCAACGGAGCGTCAAAGAGGCAGCAACCTACCATGCCGGTGAACAAGGCCGCCCCTGCACAAGGTGTGGAGGTGCCGCCGTCTCCCGAGCAGGCTCCTCCGCTGCCACCGAGCCTATACGACATCAACGAGTTCCCTGCGTTGAAGTAGTTGTAGATGATAGCTTTTCTTCCACTTTCGCATACTTGAAGCCTTTGTTGGCTCGTTTTGTACGACATTTGCTCGTGTAATATTTTGTGGGAAAAGAACTTCATTACTTAATCAGAATAAAGTTTTTTTTTACTTGTGTATGCTCAAATTCCCACCTCTTAAAGTTCCACTCTATTTAATGGTTCTATCCTCTCTCAATCTTACAAGATGCATGTGGGCACACTATCTATTCTCATAGTAAAAAAAGGAGCACTTGAGTACATGTGGGCTCTCCTCCTAACAAATCAGTGTTCCTATTCTATTTTCTATCAAATATTATGAGTAATTGTTGCCAAAAATAAAAGTATAGTGCCACTCAAGTTTGTAATTGTTAGAGTTATATTGATGATGGCCTTTGGCCTTTTGTATTCTAGCCTCTTGTCATTCTCTTGTATATGATGGCTTTGGCCTCCTAATAATATCAAGTTGCATATTTTCCTAACATGGTATTAGAGCTTAGGGCTTTTTTAGCACTCGCAACTCGTGCTTGATCGCTTCCTTCTGCCGCCGTGCTCTCTCTTTGTCGGCTGTCACTTTCATCGTCGCCGTTTCTGTGCTCCGGTGACTGCTGCTTGCCCATTCTTTCAATTTTTTTGTCAACGCCGCTGCCCCGAGTAGCTGCTCTCTGTTCCAATCATCAGATCGAGCCGGCCAGTGATTCCTGCTGCTGGCCGCTGTCCACCAATTCCTGCTGCTGGCTGCCGGATCCGTGCTTCACCACCGCAGTCGCTCGTGTGGTGCCGCCGGCCGTCGTTTCCTGCTGCTAGCCGCCGGATCCCGTGCATCACCAGTTCACCACCGCGCCCGCTTGTGTGGAGCCGCCGGCCGCCGTTTTCCCCACAAGCTGCCGGCCACCGTTTCATGTTGCTGGCCACCGATTCCATCTCCAGACGCCGGCCGCCGTTTCTCCTCTGGATCGAGTCGCTGTGGTCTGCTCCTCTGGATCGATTTGGTCCTAGTTTGGCTGGCCTCCCGTGCTTCGGTTGGTAAACGTTGGTCACGGCGTCTCCCGCGCGGCCAGCCAGCGACGCCCGCGTCTTCCTGCGCGTCTGCCGTGCGATCGCTGCCTGAAACGATCGTGATCGGGGCTTGACGTGGGCCGCCGCCGCCGTGATCCGGCTGTTCCATTAAAAAAAAGAGAAGGAAAACTGATATGATGTTTCGCCCGCGTCTTTGTCGCTATCCGCAGACTTCCGACGGTGTTCCATATATGGATTCCGTCTCGCACATGGGCCGTCGCTCGGTGCTCGATGCTGGTTCATCTGTGATATTGTCATCTACGACGTCTTCGGCAGAATGTGATGGACGTTATTTATCGACTCTTATCGCGGCTTCTGCGCGCCGTGGCGGTGCCTACTCTACACCGACTCCTCTCGCGGCTTCCGCGCGCCATGGCGGTGCCTGCTCTACGCCGACTCCTTTCGCGGCTTCCGGGCGCCGTGGCGGTGCCTGCTCTACACCGACTCCTCTCGCGGCTTTCGCATGCCGTGGCGGTGCCTGCTCTATACCGACACATCTTGCGGCTTCCGCGCGCGGCATTGACTACTCTCGGTCACCTCTACACACGGCTTCCACGAGTGGTGGCGACTGCTCATCATCGGCTTTCACGGGTGTTTCTACCTCGACCTCTTCCGTCGTGTCCCTGTCTGCGCGTGAGATTGCGCAGCTGCGATGCCTGCTTGCTGCTTGGGATTCTTCACCGACAGGTTCTGCGGGTTCTGTGACTGACTCTTCTAGCACTGAGAAACCACTGTCTACTCATTCAGGTACATCCCCATGGATTCTTGATACTGGAGCGTCTTTTCATATGACTTATGATTCTTCCACTTTGACCTCCGTTCGACCTGTCGACTCTCATGTTCATGTTCTTACGGCTGATGGCACTCCACTCCCTGTAGCTAGTCGAGGCACACTTAGCACTTCTTCATTTCATGTTCCCTCTGTCGCTCATGTTCCTCGACTTACCATGCAACTAATATCTGGTGGTCAGATTGTTGACTCTAGTTGTAGGGTCATTCTCGACTTTGATTCGTGTTCTGTTCAAGATCATCGCACGGGCGCTCTGCTTGGTGCTGGCCCTCGATGCCCTGATGGTCTCTGGAAGCTTGACTGGCTTCGCCTTCCCTCAGCTACAAACTCTGTAAAGACTCCTAGTTCTGCTTAACTTCTATAATATGAAAGGTGCAGCAGAAATTTTCCTACCGTTTAATATAAAACTGGTTTAGTGGACCCTACGTGTAGTGCTACACTAGCTCGAGCGGTACCCCAAGGGTGATGTTGTGAAACCAAAAATGGTGCTCAATGCCCTCCCGGCAGCCTATAAGGCCGACGCTGAGCCTAAGGAAGAGCTGCGCTGGGTCCCTCCTGATCCGGGTTGGGCGAAGCTAAACACGGACGGGAGCTTCATTCCATCCACAGGTATGGTAGGAGGTCGTATGATCCTTTGGGATGCACATGAGGATATCATCTATAGCGCTTGTCGGGAAATTCGTACATGTGATAACGCGCTGGGTGCCTAGCTAGCGGCGTGCCGGGAGGCGCTGGAGCTGGCCCTCCATTGAACGGTGTTGAGTATATTGATTATTAGAAAAGATTAGATAGATTAAGATTAGTTCTGGCTTGTCTTGTACTTCAAGTTGATCATTGTACTCTTATATATATGCCCACGAGGCTCAAGCAATATATCGACTATTCCGCAACAATCCCTCTCTCTCCCTTCTAACATGGTATCAGTTTCCGGGTTCTAAACCCTAGTCGCCGCTTCGCACCAGACTTCGCGCGCCCGGTGCGGTCGGTCTCCATGACCACCGCCGGGGCCGAATACCGCATTTAGGGTTCGTCTCACGGCCGCCGTGTTGGCTGCCCTAGAGAATCTTTTCCCGATCCTTTGATCCGGGTTTTCTCTCTCTCACGGTCGCTTTGATCGGTGTTTACTTTTTGGTTTTCCGATTCCTTTGGATCGGTTTATGCCGCCACCGCCGCCGTCGACACCTGGCGCCTCTACTCCGACATCGGCGCGACCGCCGGCTTACTTCACCGACCCGGCGGCCTCGCGTGCGGACAGCAGCCCTCAAGAGCCGTCGTCCGGCTGCCCGCCGCCCGTCGCCTGCGTCGGCCGTCCACCTCGCATCGGCCGTCACCGCCCTGCTTTCCGGGGACTCGTGCATCACCCGACCAGCGGCCTCGCGCCATGCGCGGCGGCCAATCATAGCCGCTTGCCGCCGCCGCCGCCGCCTCATCCAGACTCCGCCGCCACCACGCCTCCATCGAGCGGCGTCCCCGTTCTCGCGCGCGATCGGCTTGATCACCCGCTTGCCGCCGCGATCCGCCTCATCTACGCCGCGTGACCAACCTGGCCCGTTGGTGACGCGTGCCTCCGCAGGTTCCGTGAAGATCGTCCTGAGTACCGCGTGCCTCTCCACCGATCGAGCATCGGGCTGCCGTTGCGTCGCCCCATCGGGCCGCAGCGCCACCGCCCCCTGGTTCTCCTCGCGGCTGCATCGACTCGTGCGTCGCCACTGCGTCGCCCGCCGGGCCGTAGTGCGCGTCGCGGTCCCCGCCGCCGCCGAGGCTGTTCCAGCGGATGCACCGACTCGCGAACCGCTGTTGCGTCGCCCCTTCAGGCCGCAGCGTCGCGGCCTGCGATCCCCGCCACCGCCCCGAGGTCTTCCCGCCGTCGCCCGACCAAGATGTCGCTGCCAGACGCTTCTTCGGGTCAGAAGCGCCGCTGCCCGCGATCCACTCCGCCGTCACCGCGCGTGTCGACCTCCGTGGTATCGGCTGCGCCGTCTCCTTAGCGCGTTGAAACGCATACCGTCGCGCCCGGTCTTACACAGCTGTCGAGGTTCTTCGCCTACGCCGAGCACCGCCGCGCGCGCGACTTTTAACCTAGCTGCCGCCGCCGCCGTCAGGCCGCCGCCGCCGCTCTTCTTTGGCCGCCGCCGCCGCTACCTCTGTAGCCGCCGCAGCTGCCCGTCCACCCCCTTCATCTTCGTCCAGCACCAGCCCGTCGCCAGCGTCGCCTTCATCTACCCCGACCGCTTCATCTACTCCGACAACCGCGGGCGACATTGGCCCCGAGCCGATTGGCGCGCCAGAACCGCTGCCGAGTCCTTCTCTGCTGGCCTCTCAAACTTCTTCGACATGGCGTCACGGCTCGTGCAGGTACGATCTCGCATGCCCGTCTTTGGCAACACCGCGTGCCTTCGTCCACGACGTGTCCCCGGCTCGGCAAGCCCGGTGCGGCGCTTCCGTCAACTTCGTCTTCGTCCGTCACGCATGCGGTGCTGGTAACACCGACAGCGTGCCTTCGTCACGATGTGTTCCCGGGGTTGGCAACCCCGGCGCGACGCGTCGTCAACATCATCTCCATCCTGGTGCACCACTACTTCGACACCACTGCGCCCACGACTAACTCGGCGCCTCCTTGCGCCTGCGGCTCCACGGCGACTTCCTCGACACCGGCCATCCTGACTCAACATCGACCACGGCATTCTTCGCACGGCTACCTCGACCACGGCTCCACCACCCACGCTCTCGGCTACATCGACAAACGGCACAAAGGGCTACCGCCTGCTTGAGCAACTTCGTCGGTTTTCACTCCAGCCAACTCCGCGCTGCATCGACCGTTACGACTGTGGGGGGGTGTCCGTCGACTTGCCTTCGGATTCTTCTCCGCCTCATCGCTCGTCTGCGTCGCTCCCGTTGTGACTGCGGGGGGATGTTGAGTATATTGATTATTAGGAAAGACTAGATAGACTAGGATTAGTTCTGGCTTGTCTTGTACTCCAAGTTGATCATTGTACTCCTATATATATGCCCACGAGGCTCAAGCAATATATCGACTATTCCGCAACAATCCCTCTCTCTTCCTTCTAACAGACGGAACTGCCCATTTTGGTCGAGCTTGACAGCGCGGAGGCGGTGTCACTTATCACAGCGAACTCCGAGGAACGATCAATGCATCACATATTGGCTAAGGAGATTCAGAAATTGTCCTCAACTGAGGTAGGGATGGAGATTTCTTCTACTCTTTGTTGTCGGCCGCAGAATAAAGTTAGTCATGAACTTGTCGTGTACGGCCGTAGCACTCCCTCTACTGCAGTGTGGTTGCATTCCAGAATAGATTTTGTTGTAAACTTGTCAACGGCTGAGAAGTCTCCGTGAGTAATGAGAATCTCCTTTTCTCCGGCAAAAAAAGAAGTATGACTGAGAATGGCCGTGCACATGCAGCCATAGAACAAGCATGGCAGATCGAATTCCAAAGATCTGTTAGAACATATGAACTCACGTTTAGCTTTGTACTCCATGTGATTGTATTTTGCCTCCATTTGATTTTTGAGTCATCAAAATTATGTTCACCAATTATTGTAGTTTTATGTGTGTGTGTGTGTGTGTGTGTGTCTGTGTGTGTGGAGAAATTGCAACTTTCATATTTTCCACCGAGTGGCAAGCATGCGTAGGAAAACAAATTGCTTGTTGGAGAAAACTTATGATTCTTGTTGCTATTTGTAGGTCGTCAATTTCCTGATAAGGCAATAGATCTGATTGACGAGGCATGTGCGTCGGCAAGGACACATGTTACAAAAAAGAGAGCGAACACTTCACATATTAGCTCTGCCCGCACGGTAAAGCAAGTAGTTGGCCCGGACCATGTAGCACAAGTATGTATTCTTAACATAATTTTATAAATATTACCCATCGTATATATATTTACCATGGTTCAATGTTAAATAAAGGTTGTGAGCAGATGGACAGGAATTCCTGTGACTTCACTTGATCAAGAGGAAAATAATAAGTTAATACACTTAGCTGATAGACTGCGTGAGCGAGTTATTGGCCAAGATGAAGCCATCAACTCAGTTGCGCAAGCCGTGTTACGTTCCAGAGTCGGCCTTGATCAATCTGGCCAACCCATAGGTTCTTTCCTATTTTTGGATTCGACTGGTGTTGAAAAGACAGAGCTTGCAAAAGCCCTTGCTGAGCAACTATTTGACAGTGAAAAGATGTTGGTCCGCTTTGATATGTTTGAATATGTTGAGGCCCATTCTGTTTCGCGTCTCATTGGAGCACCCCCAAGGTTTCAAATATTATTCCTTTTTGAACATCATAGTTCCATGCGTAGTATTTTACCTATTATCTTGATGCATCTTTTAATTATGATGTATTGCAGTTACGTTGGGCACGAAAATGGTGGGCAACTGACTGAGAAAGTGAGGAAACATCCATATAGTGTTATCCTTTTGGATGAGGTGGAGAAGGCACATCCTTCGGTGTTTAATGTTTTCCTTCAGGTCCTTGATGATGGCATGCTGACTGATGGCTTAGGCCGGACAGTAGATTTCAAGAACACCATCATTATCATGACCTCAAATCTGGGAGCCGAGCACCTATCAACAGGAATGGCAAACAAAAAGGAAACGAAAGGCCTTCTCATGAAACAGGTTTGTGAATCCTAAATTACTCCAATATGTGTAATTGTTGCCGTAGTTACCTTAACATTGCTATATCTCATCAAAAAACATTCCTATATATTCCTTTTAGGTTGAGAAATATTTCAAGCCCGAATTCCTCAACAGCTTAAGTGAGATTGTGATATTCGAGCCCCTTATGCAAGAGAAGTTGAAGGAGATTGTGAAAATTCAGATAAAAAAAGTTCGCCGCCCAGCGCGAGGAGCTGGAGGCCGCGCGGCGCAAGGCCGCTGCCGACGAGAAGGAGGACCTCGTCAACAAAGCGCACACCATCCTCATGCTTGGCATGGGCCATCCTGCCGGGTTCCTTGCAGCGGCCGTCGGCCCGGCAAGCACAGGCTCGTCGGTCGCCCGGCCTACGCACTGCCAGTCGCCGACGTTGCGCACCGCGCCCATGTCGCCCTGCTTATTTTTATGCCTAGCTAGGGGCGTTAAACGATAGCGCTTGTTCGGGGGCAACCCAATTTTATTTTTGTTCCTTGATTTTTGTTCTTGTTTAGTAATAAATAATTCATCTAGTCTCTGTTTAGACGTGGTTTTATGTTTAATTTAGTGTTTGTGCCAAGTTGAACCTTTGGGAAGACTTGGGTGAAGTCTTTGTGATCTTGCTGTAAAAACAGAAACTTTAGCGCTCACGAGATTAGCTGACAGTTTTTACTGGAGAGAGCTTTTAGGTTTATTCTTTTTGCAGATAATCAATAGAAAAATTCGTCACGTGCACCAATTTATTTCAGATTTTTTGGAGTTCCAGAAGTATACGTTTGATACATATTACTACAGACTGTTCAGATTTTGACAGATTATGTTTTTCGTGTGTTGTTTGCTTATTTTGATGAATCTAAGGCTAGTATCGGGGGGTATGAACCATATAGAAGATGGAATACAGTAGGTTTAACACCAATATAAATAAAGAATGAGTTCATTACAGTACCTTAAAGTGGTGGTTTGTTTTCTTACACTAACGGAGCTCATGAGATTTTCTATTTAAGTTTGGTGTTGTGAAGTTTTCTAGTTTTGGGTAAAGATTTGATGGATTTTGGAATAAGGAGTGGCAAGAGCCTAAGCTTGGGGATGCCCAAGGCACCCCAAGGTAAAATTCAAGGACAACCAAAAGATTAAGCTTGGGGATGCCCCGAAGGCATCCCTTCATGGCTGCCTTCGCTTCATCGGTAACTTTACTTGAGGCTATATTTTTATTCACCACATGATATGTGTTTTGCTTGGAGCGTCTTGTATGATTTGAGTATTTTCTTTTTAGTTTACCACAATCATCCTTGCTGTACACACCTTTTGGAGAGACACACATGATTTGGAATTTATTAGAATACTCTATGTGCTTCACTTATATCTTCTGAGCTAGGTAATTTTGCTCTAGTGCTTCACTTATATCTTTTGAGCTAGGTAATTTTGCTCTGGTGCTTCACTTATACCTTTTTATAGCACGGCGGTGGTTTTATTTTATAGAAATTATTGATCTCTCATGCTTCACTTATATTATTTGAGAGTCTTTTAGAACAGCATGGTAATTTGCTTTGGCTATAAAATTAGTCCTAATATGATAGGCATCCAAGATGGGTATAATAAAAACTTTCATATAGAGTGCATTAAATACTATGAGAAGTTTGATACTTGATAGTTGTTTTGAGATATAAAGATGGTAATATTAGAGTCATGCTAGTTGAGTAATTGTGGAATTGAGAAATACTTGTGTTGAAGTTTGCAACTCCCGTAGCATGCACGTATGGTAAACGTTGTGTGACAAATTTGAAGCATGAGGTGTTCTTTGATTGCTTTCCTTATGAGTGGCGGTCGGGGACGAGTGATGGTCTTTTCCTACAAATCTATCCCCCTAGGAGCATGCACGTAGTTCTTGGTTTTGATGACTTGTAGATTTTTGCAATAAGTATGTGAGTTCTTTATGACTAATGTTGAGTCCATGGATTATACGCACTCTCACCCTTCCATCATTCTTGCCTCTTCGGTACCCTGTATTGCCCTTTCTCACCTCGAGAGTTGGTGCAAACTTCGCCGGTGCAACCAAACCCCGTGATACGATACGCTCTATCACACATAAGCCTCCTTATATCTTCCTCAAAACAGCCACCATACCTATCTATTATGGCATTTCCATAGCCATTCCGAGATATATTGCCATGCAACTTTCCACCGTTCCGTTTATTATGACACGCTCCATCATTGTCATATTGCTTTGCATGACATGTAGTTGACATCGTATTTGTGGCAAAGCCACCTTCATAATTCTTTCATACATGTCACTCTTAATTCATTGCACATCCCGGTACACCACGGAGGCATTCACATAGAGTCATATTTTGTTCTAAGTATCGAGTTGTAATTCTTGAGTTCTAAGTAAATAAAAGTGTGATGATTTTCATTATTAGAGCATTGTCCTATGTGAGGAAAGGATGATGGAGACTATGATTCCCCCACAAGTTGGGATGAGACTCCGGATGAAAAATAAAAATAATAAAATAAAAAATATAAGAGGACAAAGAAGCCCAAATAAAAAAAATAAAAAAAGAGGCCATAAAAAAGAGAGAGAGAAGGCCCAAATAAAAAAAATGAGAGAAAAAGAGAGAAGGGGCAATGTTACTATCCTTTTTCCACACTTGTGCTTCAAAGTAGCACCATGATCTTCATGATAGAGAGTCTCTTATTTTGTCACTTTCATATACTAGTGGGAATTTTTCATTATATAACTTGGCTTGTATATTCCAATGATGGGCTTCCTCAAAATGCCCTAGGTCTTCGTGAGAAAGCAAGTTGGATGCACACCCACTTAGTTTCTTTTGTTGAGCTTTCATATATTTAGCTCTAGTGCATCCGTTGCATGGCAATCCCTACTCCTTGCATTGACATCAATTGATGGGCATCTCCATAGCCCGTTGATTAGCCGCGTCAATGTGAGACTTTCTCCCTTTTTTGTCTTCTAACACAACCTCCATCATCATAGTCCATTCCACCCATAGTGTTATGTCCATGGCTCGCGCTCATATATTGCGTGAAAGTTGAAAGAGTTTGAAAAGGCTAAGTATGAAACAATTGCTTGGCTTGTCATCGGGGTTGTGCATGATGGGAGCATTTTGTGTGACGAAAATGAAGCATGGCCAAACTATATGATTTTCTAGGGATAAGCTTTCTTTGGCTATGTTATTTTGATAAGACATAATTGCTTGGTTAGCATGCTTGAAGTATTATTATTTTTATGTCAATATTAAACTTTTGTCTAGAATCTTTTGGATCTAAACATTCATGCCACCATAAAGAGAATTACATTGAAAATTATGTTAGGTAGCATTCCACATCAAAAATTATGTTTTTATCATTTACCTACTCGAGGACGAGTAGGAATTAAGCTTGGGGATGCTGATACGTCTCCAACGTATCTATAATTTTTGATTGTTCCATGCTATTATATTATCTGTTTTGAATGTTTAATGGGCTTTAATATACTATTTTATATTATTTTTTGGACTAGCCTATTAGCCGAAGGCCCAGTGCAAATTGCTGTTTTTTTTTGCCTATTTCAGTGTTTGGCAGAAAAGGAATATCAAACGGAATGAAACCTTCGCGAGGATCTTTTTTGGAACAAACGCAATCCAGGAGACTTGGAGTGGAAGTCAAGGAAGCAACGAGGTGGCCACGAGGCAGGAGGGCGCGCCAAGGGGGGTAGGCGCGCCCCCACCCTCGTGGGCCCCTCGTAGCTCCACCGACCTACTTCTTTCACCTATATATACTCTTATACCCTGAAAACATCCAGGGGAGCCACGAAACCACTTTTCCACCGCCACAACCTTCTGTACCCGTGAGATCCCATCTTGGGGCCTTTTCCGGCGACACGGAGGGCTTCTACATCAACACCATAGCTTCTCCGATGATGTGTGAGTAGTTTACCACAGACCTTCGGGTCCATAGTTATTAGCTAGACGGCTTCTTTCTCTCTTTGGTTCTCAATACAAAGTTCTCCTCGATGTTCTTGGAGATCTATTCGATGTAATACTTTTTGCGGTGTGTTTGTCGAGATCCGATGAATTGTGGGTTTATGATCAAGATTATCTATGAACAATATTTGATTCTTCTCTGAATTCTTATATGCATGATTTGATATCTTTGCAAGTCTCTTCGAATTATCGGTTTAGTTTGGCCTACTAGATTGATCTTTCTTGCAATGGGAGAAGTGGCTTTGGGTTCAATCTTGCGGTGTCCTTTCCAGTGACAGTGGGCAGCAAGCCACGTATTGTATTGTTGCCATCGAGGATAAAAAGATGGGGTTTATATCATATTGCTTGAGTTTAGCCCTCTACATCATGTCACCTTGCCTAATGCGTTACTCTATTCTTATGAACTTAATACTCTAGATGCATGCTGGATAGCGGTCGATGTGTGGAGTAATAGTAGTAGATGTAGAATCGTTTCTGTCGTGGTTTTGTGATACGTCTCCAACGTATCTATAATTTTTGATTGTTCCATGCTATATTATATTCTGTTTTGGATGTTTATTGGGCTTTATTATAAACTTTTATATTATTTTTGGGACTAACCTATTAACCGGAGGCCCAGCCCAGATTGCTATTTTTTTGCCTATTTCAGTGTTTCGCAGAAAAGGAATATCAAACGGAGTCCAAACGGAATGAAACCTTCGGGAACGTGATTTTCGGAACGAACGTGATCCAGAGGACTTGGAGTCCACGTAAAGCAATCAACAGGGAGAGCACGTGGCAAGGGGGCGCGCCTAGCCCCCAGGCGCACCCTCCACCCTCGTGGGGCCCACGTTGCTCCTCCGACGTACTTCTTCCTCCTATATATACCTACGTACCCCCAAACCATCAGAACAAGAGCCAAAACCCTATTTCCACCGCCGCAACCTTCTGTACCCGTGAGATCCCATCTTGGGGCCTTTTCCGGCGCTCCGCCGGAGGGGGCATTGATCACGGAGGGCTTCTAGATCAACACCATAGCCTCTCCGATGATGTGTGAGTAGTTTACCTCAGATCTTCGGGTCCATAGTTATTAGCTAGATGGCTTCTTATCTCTTTTTGGATCTCAATACAAAGTTCTCCCCCTCTCTCGTGGAGATCTATTCGATGTAATCTTCTTTTGCGGTATGTTTGTCCAGATCCGATGAATTGTGGGTTTATGATCAAGTTTATCTATGAACAATATTTGAATCTCCTCTGAATTCTTTTATGTATGATTGGTTATCTTTGCAAGTCTCTTGAATTATCAGTTTGGTTTGGCCTACTAGATTGATCTTTCTTGCAATGGGAGAAGTGCTTAGCTTTGGGTTCAATCTTGCGGTGTCCTTTCCCAAAGGATGTTAGGGCAGCAAGGCACGTATTGTATTGTTGCCATCAAGGATAAAAAGATGGGGTTTATATCATGTTGCATGAGTTTATCCCTCTACATCATGTCATCTTACTTTAAGCATTACTCTATTCTTATGAACTTAATACTCTAGATGCATGCTGGATAGCAGTCGATGTGTGGAGTAATAGTAGTAGATGCAGAATCGTTTCGGTCTACTTGTCGCGGACGTGATGCCTATATACATGATCATACCTAGATATTCTCATAACTATGCTCAATATCAATTGCTCGATAGTAATTTATTCACCCACCATAATACTTATGCTCTTGAGAGAAGCCACTAGTGAAACCTATGGCCCCCAGGTCTATTTTCCATCATATTAATCCTCCAACACTTAGTTATTTCCATTGCCGTTTATTTTACTTTGCATCTTTGTTTACTCTTTATCATAAAAATACTAAAAATATTATCTTATCATATCTATCAGATCTCACTCTCGTAAGTGACCGTGAAGGGATTGACAACCCCTTTATCGCGTTGGTTGCGAGGTTCTTGTTTGTTTGTGTAGGTGCATGGGACTCGAGCGTGAATCTCCTACTGGATTGATACCTTGGTTCTCAAAAACGGAGGGAAATACTTACGCTACTTTACTGCATCACCCTTTCCTCTTCAAGGGAAAACCAACGCAGTGGGTCAAGAGGTAGCAAGAAGTTCTGGCGCCGTTGCCTGGGAGGTTCGCGCCAAGTCAAGTCAAGACCCATCAACGAGTCATTTCTGGCGCCGTTGCCAAGTCAAGACATACCAAGTACCCATCACAAACTCATCTCCCTCGCATTACATTATTTGCCATTTGCCTCTCGTTTTCCTCTTCCCCACTTCAACCTTGCCCTTTTATTCGCCCTCTATTTTCCGTTTGCCTTCCTTTTGCCATGGCCGAATCAAAAAGAGTTAAGGGTTCTCTCCCGAGTTTTAGTACTTCGGACAATCCTTCTATTCTCTCTAAACTCATAAATAATGATGCTATGGAA
This sequence comes from Aegilops bicornis, assembly GCA_021605145.1. Lineage (NCBI taxonomy): Eukaryota > Viridiplantae > Streptophyta > Magnoliopsida > Poales > Poaceae > Aegilops > Aegilops bicornis. The sequence continues at coordinate 150,096,344 of CM038670.1, read as the reverse complement.
AAACCTACCGGAGTTATCAATGAGAGTCTTAATAATGTTGATGAAGATGATTCCAGAATTTTTCGTTATTTACTTGATGAATCTTTGAAAGATGCTTGGGATAGATTGTTAAGGATTCGGGCTAGCTATGTGCCCCAATACCAAATTGAAATTTACTTAAAGAGTTTTTATATTGCCCTGCCTTCCTCGTTTAAGAATGTCTTAGATTCTATATTTGAAGAAGGTTTTGTTGAAGGGGATGCCATAGATACTTATGAAAAGATGAAGACCATATTTGGGCACCCCATGAATGAGAAAGTTGAACCCACATCTCTTTTGCTCTCTTACCAAAATGATTCTATCAAAGAGATGAAGGCTAGTTTAGATACAAATTTCCGTAACGTGCTTAATCTTTCTTCTACCATTAATAGCCATGTGCTTTATCAAAACAGAAAAATTAATGCCATAGATAATAAGTTTGCTCTTTTCTTTCCTAAAACCAAAGATGGCAATACCTAGATCTATCCTCGCTTTTATGCCTAGCTGTATGCGTTAAACGATAGCGCTTGTTGGGAGGCAACCCAATTTTATTTTAGTTTTTTTGCTTTTTGCTTATTTTAGGAATAAATATTTGATCTAGCCTCCGGTTAGATTTGTTTTTATGTTTTATTTAGTGTTTGTGCCAAGTGAAACCTATAGAATCTTCTTAGATGATAGTTATTTGATCTTGCTGAAAAATCCAGAAACTTTCTGTTCACGAAAACAATTGTTAAAAATCACCAGAACGTGATAAAATATTGATTCCAATTGCTGATGCTCAATAAACAAATTTTCTAGGTCTTCCTATTTTGTTAGAATTTTTGTAGTTACAGAAGTTTGCATTAGTTACAGATTACTACAGACTGTTCTGTTTTTGACAGATTCTGTTTTTCGTGTGTTGTTTCTTATTTTGATGAATCTATGGCTAGTAAAATAGTTTATAAACCATAGAGAAGTTGGAATACAGTAGGTTTAACACCAATATAAATAAAGAATGAGTTCAATACAGTACCTTGAAGTGGTGTTTTGTTTTCTTTCCCTAACGGAGCTCACGAGATTTTCTGTTAAGTTTTGTGTTGTGAAGTTTTCAAGTTTTGGGTAAAAGATTTGATGGATTATGGAACAAGGAGTGGCAAGAGCCTAAGCTTGGGGATTCCCATGGCACCTCAAGATAATCTAAGGACACCGAAAAGCCAAAGCTTGGGGATGCCCTAAGGCATCCTCTTTCGCCTACTTCCATCAAGAACTTTACTTGGAGCTATATTTTTATTCACCACATGATATGTGTTTTGCTTGGAGCGTCTTGTATGATTTGAGTCTTTGATTTTTAGTTTACGACAATCATCCTTGCTGTACACACCTTTTGAGAGAGACACACATGATTCGGAATTTATTAGAATACTCTATGTGCTTCACCTATATCTTTTGAGCCATATAGTTTTTGCTCTAGTGCTTCACTTATATCTTTTAGAGCACGGTGGTGGATTTGTTTTATAGAAACTATTGTTCTCTCATGCTTCACTTATATTATTTTGAGAGTCCTACAAAACAGCATGGTAATTTGCTTTAATCATAAAATTGGTCCTAATATGATAGGCATCCAAGATTAGTAAAAAATTTCTTATGAAGTGCGTTGAATACTAAGAGAAGTTTGATGCTTGATGATTGTTTTGAGATATGGAGTTAGTAATATTAGAGTCATGCTAGTTGAGTAGTTGTGAATTTTAGGAATACTTGTGTTAAAGTTTGTGATTCCCGTAGCATGCACGTATGGTGAACTGTTATGTGATGAAGTCGGAGCATGATTTATTTATTGATTGTCATCCTTATGTGTGGAGGTCGGGATCGCGCGATGGTTAACTCCTACCAACCCTTCCCCTAGGAGCATGCGTGTAGTACTTTATTTTTGATGACTTGTAGATTTTTGCAAGAAGTATGTGAGTTCTTTATGACAAAGGTTGAGTCCATGGATTATACGCACTCTCTTCCTTCCACCATTGCTAGCCTCTAATACCGCGCATGTTTTGCCGGTATCATACACCCACCATATACCTTCCTCAAAACAGCCACCATACCTACCTATCATGGCACTTCCATAGCCATTCCGAGATATATTGCCATGCAACTTACCACCGTTCCGTTTATCATGACACGCTCCATCATTGTCATATTGCTTCACATGATCATGTAGTTGACATCGTATTTGTGGCAAAGCCACCGTTCATAATTCTTTCATACATGTCATTCTTGATTCATTGCATATCCTGCATTCACCGGAGGCATTCACATAGAGTCATATTTTGTTCTAAGTATTGAGTTGTAATTCTTGAGTTGTAAGTAAATAAAAGTGTGATGATCATCATTATTAGAGCATTGTCCCAAGTGAGGAAAGGATGATGGAGACTGTGATTCCCCCACAAGTCGGGACGAGACTCGGACTAAATAAAAGAAAGAAAGAGAAAGAGGCCATAAAAAAAATAAAAAGGAAAGGCCCAAATAAAAAAAATTGAGAGAAAAGAGAGAAGGGACAATGTTACTATCCTTTTACCACACTTGTGCTTCAAAGTAGCACCATGATCTTCATGATAGAGAGTCTCTCATTTTGTCACTTTCATATACTAGTGGGAATCTTTCATTATAGAACTTGGCCTGTATATTCCAATGATGGGCTTCCTCAAATTGCCCTAGGTCTTCGTGAGAAAGCAAGTTGGATGCACACCCACTTAGTTTCTTTTGTTGAGCTTTCATATACTTATAGCTCTAGTGCATCCGTGCATGGCAATCCCTACTCTCTCACATCGATATCTATTAATGGGCATCTCCACAGCCCATTGATACGCCTAGTTGATGTGAGACTATCTTCTCCCTTTTTTGTCTTCTCCACAACCACCATTCTATTCCACATATAGTGCTATATCCATGGCTCACGCTCATGTATTGCGTGAAGATTGAAAAAGTTTGAGAATACTAAAGTATGAAACAATTTCTTGGCTGAAACCGGGGTTGTGCATGATTTAAATGCTTTATGTGATGAAGATAGAGCATAGCCAGACTATATGATTTTGTAGGGACAACTTTCTTTGGCCATGATATTTTGAGAAGACATGATTGCTTAGTTAGTATGCTTGACGTATTATTATTTCGATGTCAATATTAAACTTTTATCTTGAATCTTTCGGATATGAATATTCATACCACAAATAAGAGGATTACGTTAAAAATTATGCCAAGTAGCATTCCACATCAAAAATTCTGTTTTTATCATTTACCTACTCGAGGACGAGCAGGAATTAAGCTTGAGGATGCTTGATACATCTCCAACGTATCTATAATTTTTGATTGTTCCATGCTATATTATATTCTGTTTTGGATGTTTATTGGGCTTTATTATACACTTCTATATTATTTTTGGGACTAACCTATTAACCGGAGGCCTAGCCCAGATTGCTGTTTTTTTTCCTATTTCAGTGTTTCGCAGAAAAGGAATATCAAACGGAGTCCAAACGGAATGAAACCTTCGGGAACGTGATTTTCGGAATGAACGTGATCCAGAGGACTTGGAGTCCACGTAAAGCAATCAACAGGGAGAGCACGAGGCAGGGGGGCGCGCCCTCCACCCTCGTGGGGCCCACGTTGCTCCACCGACGTACTTCTTCCTCCTATATATACCTACGTAACCCCAAACCATCAGAACAAGAGCCAAAACCCTATTTCCACCGGGCCGCAACCTTACATGCACTGTCAATGGAATTGTCACGGCAGATGTCCTAGTGAAAGGACTTAGTCGTGGAGCCATCGCAACGGGTTAGCTTAAAGGGGTTAAACCGGACAGGGGACATGGGAGTTTATACTGGTTCGGCCCCTTACGGTGAAGGTAAAAGCCTACGATCCAGTTGTGGTGGGATTGATGTCGTCTCGATGACCAGGGAGCGGAATAGCTTTACCTGGATCTCATGCTGTTGTTTCTTGTCCTTGAACCGCCACCGGGTCGTGCCTTTGTATACACAGGTCGACGCCCGCTTGACTCTGAGTCCCGATGCGGTTTATACACATACCGCTCGGTCTCTACTTTGTCATACCTTATGATACAAGCTATGTATTACATGGCGGTTTATAACCACAAGCCCTAATCTACCTTTGGGCCTTGGGCCTTTGAATCTTTGTAGTAAACCGCTTTAGTCCTTGTCTTCATGGGCTTCAAATATAACAATCCAATATGGGGATAACCCGGCTCCCTTGGCTGGTTTATACCTAGTAGTAATATCCCCAACATTAGGCCCCAGATTGATTTGAACTGGTTCATGTCAATCTTCAAAACTTGAGAAAATTTCTTCTTCAACATCTTCGCATAAATCTTGTAAACCGCCATGACGTCATCATCCGGTATCACGATAAACCGCCATGACGTCACCTGTTCCCGGGTCGAGATAAATCAAATATACTCTACCGTGGCAAGACCCGACAATGAAGAAGATAAACAGACGCGCCATGGGCAAGTTTACCGACGCGTTGTCCGCCTGGAAAGTAAGGGTAAAACAATGGATCATCATAAAAAAGGAACCCTACTCCGAGATTGTAAAGGATAATCCGACAATTACGGAAGAGAAGTTCGAAATATTGAAAAAGGCTTGCGTTGCAAAAGCTGCCAAAGAAAAGTCGGAGTACATGAAGGGGCTTCAGGAGAGGAACATGGGGTGCCACCACCTCGGAAATCCTGGTTACGCGGGGAAGAGACCCACATGGGCCAAGGAGGACGCGGAATGCGAAAGTATGGGGATCCCACACCCCTTGGTGGAGTTCACCGTCCCGCAGGAGTGTGATGTCACCAGGGCCTGGTACCGTTGGGACTGAGTCAACAAGGTTTTCAAAAAGGACACGGCCACAAAGGAGTTCATGAGACTACTGGTAATTATTAATTTACCCCCTAATTTTACCTTCTGATCAATTCGACTGCACGTTTAGTCACATTTGTAAACGATCCACGTTCCTTTTGCAGAAAGAGCAGCACAGGATTGCGGCCGAAAGCGACTCGCCGTCTGAGGCATTGGCGAGGCCCAAGTGGGACACCCATTCAACCGGGCCTTGAAGATATTGAAAAGACCCCCTGACATCTTCAAGGTTGAAGGAAATATGCCATAGGGGCAATAATAAAGTTATTATTTATTTCCTTATTTCATGATAAATGTTTATTATTCATGCTAGAATTGTATTAACCGGAAACTTAGTACATGTGTGAATACATAGACAAAACATAAGTGTCCCTAGTATGCCTCTACTTGACTAGCTCGTCTATCAAAGATGGTTATGTTTCCTAGCCATAGACATGTGTTTTCATTTGATGAATGGGATCACATCATTAGAGAATGATGTGATGGACAAGACCCATCCGTTAGCATAGCACTATGATCGTTTAGTTTGTTACCATTGCTTTCTTCATGACTTATACATGTTCCTATGACTATGAGATTATGCAACTCCCGAATATCGGAGGAACACTTTGTGTGCTATCAAATGTCACAACGTAACTGGGTGATCATAAAGATGCTCTACAGGTGTCTCCGATGGAGTTTGTTGAGTTGGCATAGATCGAGATTAGGATTTGTCACTCCGATTGTCGGAGAGGTATCTCTGGGCCCTCTCGGTAATGCGCATAACTATAAGCCTTGCAAGCAATGTGACTAATGAGTTAGTTACGGGATGATGCATTACAGAACAAGTAAAGAGACTTGCCGGTAACAAGATTGAACTAGGTATTGAGATACTGACGGTCGAATCTCGGGCAAGTAACATACCGACGACAAAGGGAACAACGTATGTTGTTATGCGGTTTGACCGATAAAGATCTTCGTAGAATATGCAGGAGCCAATATGAGCATCCAAGTTCTGCTATTGGTTATTGACCGGAGACGTGTCTCAGTCATGTCTACATAGTTCTCGAACCCGTAGGGTCCCCACGCTTAACGTTCGGTGACGATCGGTATTATGAGCTTATGTGTTTTGATGTACCTAAGGTAGTTCGGAGTCCCGGATGTGATCACGGACATGACGAGGAGTTTCGAAATGGTCGAGACATAAAGATTGATATATTGGACGACTATATTTGGACACACCGGATGAGTTCCGGGGTCCTTTGGATATTTATCGAGTGCTTAGGGTTATCGGAACCCTCGGGGGATCTAATGGGCCAACATGGGCCTTGTGGGAGAGAGAGGAGAGGGCCTAGGGCTGCCTGCCCCCCTTGGGAGTCCGAATTAGATAAGGAGGGGGGCGACGCCCCCTCTTTCCTCCCTCTCTCCCTCTCCTTCCTTCCCCCTTCCTCCTTCCTAGTTGGACTAGGAAAGGGGAGTCCTACTTCCACTAGGAGGAGGACTCCCCCCTCTCCTTGGCGCGCTCCAAGGCCGGCCGGCCTCCCCCCTTGCTCCTTTATATACGGGGGCAGGGGGGCACCCTAGAACACACAAGTTGATCATTGATCTCTTAGCCGTGTGCGGTGCCCCCCTCCACCATAATCCACCTCAGTCATATCATCGTAGTGCTTGAAGCGGCTCAAGGCCAGAGGCTTCATCATCACCGTCATCATGCCGTCGTGCTGAGAAGCTCTTCCCCGACACTCTGCTGGATCGTGAGTTCGTGGGACGTCACCGAGTCGAACGCCTTCGGTGCTAGGATCGGTCGATCGTGAAGACGTATGACTACATCAACCGCGTTGTCATAACGCTTCCGCTTACGGTCTACGAGGGTACATAGACAACACTCTTCCCTCTCGTTGCTATGCATCACATAGATCTTGCGTGATCGTAGGAATTTTTTTGAAATTACCGCGTTCCCCAACAGTGGTATCAGAGCCAAGTTTATGCGTAGATGTTATATGCACGAGTAGAACACAAGTGAGTTGTGGGCGATACTAGTCATACTGCTTACTAGCATGTGATACTTTGATTTGACGGTATTGTTGGATGAGGCGGCCCGGACCGACATTACGCGTACGCTTACACGAGACTGGTTCGACCGACGTGCTTCGCACACAGGTGGCTGTTAACCCACAAGTATAGGGGATCGCAACAGCTTTCGAGGGTAGAGTATTCAACCCAAATTTATTGATTCGACACAAGGGGAGCCAAAGAATATTCTTGAGTATTAGCAGTTGACTTGTCAATTCAACCACACCTGGATAACTTAGTATTAGCAGCAAAGTGTTTAGTAGCAAAAGTTGTATGATAATAATATTAACGGTAGCAAAAGTAAAGATAAATGTTTTTGGGTTTTTGTAGTAGTTGTAACAGTAGCAACGGAAAAGTAAATAAGCGAAGAACAATATATGAAAAGCTCGTAGGCCATGGATCAGTGATGGATAATTATGCCGGATGTGATTCCTCATGCAATAGCTATAACATAGGGTGATATAGAACTAGCTCCAATTCATCGATATAATGTAGGCATGTATTCCATAAATAGTCATACGTGCTTATGGAAAAGAACTTGTATGACATCTTTTGTCCTACCCTCCTGTTGAAGCGGGGTCCTAGCGGAAACTAAGGGATATTAAGGCCTCCTTTTAATAGAGAACCGGAACAAAGCATTAGCACATAGTGAATACATGAACTCCTCAAACTACGGTCATCACGAAGAAGTATCCCGATTATTGTCACTTCGGGGTTGTCAGATCATAACACATAATAGGTGACTATAGACTTGCAAGATAGGATCAAGAGCACACATATATTCATGAAAGCATAATAGGTTCAGATCTGAAATCATGGCACTTGGGCCCTAGTGACAAACATTAAGCATAGCAAAGTCATAGCAACATCAATCTCGAACATAGTGGATACTAGGGATCAAACCCTAACAAAACTAACTTGATTACATGGTAAATCTCATCCAACCCATCACCGGCCCAGCAAGCCTACGATGGAATTACTCACACACGGCGGTGAGCATCATGAAATTGGTGATGGAGGATGGTTGATGATGACGGCAATGACGAATCCCCTCTCTGGAGCCCGACGGACTCCAGATTGGCCCTCCCGAGAGAGATTAGGGCTTGGCGGGCGGCTCCGGTCGTGAAACGCGATGAAACTTTCTCTCTGATTTTTTCTCCCCGAGACGGAATATATGGAGTTGGAGTTGAGGTCGGAGGAGGTCCAGTGGGCCCACGAGATAGGGGGCGCGCCCTAGGGGGGGCTCCCCCTGTCTCGTGGACAGGCCTTGGGCCCCCTGGTGTATTTCTTTCGCCCAATAATTCTTATAAATTCCAAAAAGTGCCTCCGTGGATTTACAGGACATTACTAGAACTTTTCTTTTCTACACAAAAATCAACATCATGGTAGTTACTGCTGAAAACAGCGTCGATCCAAGGGTTAGTTTCATTCAAATCATGCAAGTTAGAGTCCAAAACAAGGTCAAAAGTGTTTGGAAAAGTAGATACGTTGGAGACGTATCAACTCCCCCAAGCTTAAACCTTTGCTTGTCCTCAAGCAATTCAGTTGATAAACCGAAAGTGATAAAGAAAAACTTTTACAAACTCTATTTGCTCTTGTTGTTGTAAACATGAAAAGCCAGCATTCAAGTTTCAGCAAATATTATGAACTAACCATACTCACAATAACACATAGGTCTCACAATTACTCATATCAATAACATAATCAGCTAGCGAGCCATAATAATAGAACTTGAACGACAACACTTTCTCAAAATAATCATAACATGATATAACAAAATGGTATCTCGCTAGCCCTTTCTGAGACCGCAAAACATAAATGCAGAGCACCTTTAAAGATCAAGGACTGACTAAACATTGTAATTCATGGTAAAAGAGATCCAGTCAAGTCATACCCAATATAAACCAATAATAATGAATGCAAATGACAGTGTGCTCTCCAGCGGGTGCTTTTTAATGAGAAGGGATGATGACTCAACATAAAAGTAAATAGATAGGCCATTCGCAGAGGGAAGCAGGGATTTGTAGAGGTGCCAGAGCTCGATTTTAAATAGAGATTGAATAACATTTTGAGCGGCATACTTTCGCTGTCAACGCAACAACTATGAGATGGCTGTATCTTCCATACTACATGCATTATTGGCAGTTCCCAAACAGAATGGTAAAGGTTTATACTCCCCCAACCACCAACAAGCATCAATCCATGGCTTGCTCGAAACAACGAGTGCCTCCAACATACAACAACCCTGGGGAGTTTTGTTTAATTATTTTGATTTGCTTTGCTCTTTTTGGATCATGGGACTGGGCATCCGGTTGCCAAGCCCTTTCTCGTGAATGAGGAGCGGAGTCCACTCCTCTTGAGAAAATAACCCCACCTAGCATGGAAGATATAGGAAGCCCTAGTTGAAACATGAGCTGCTCGAGCATACAAAACAGAATTTCATTTGAAGGTTTGGAGTTTGGCACATACAAATTTACTTGGAACGGCAGGTAAATACCGCATATAGGTAGGTATAGTGGACTCATATGGAACAACTTTGGGGTTTAAGGAGTTTGGATGCACAAGTAATATTCCGCTTAGTACAAGTGAAGGCTAGCAAAAGACTGGGAAGCTTAATTAATCGAGAGAGAGCTTATACAACAAATAAATAACATGCATTAAAATTAATTTACAATCAATACAAGCATGAGTAGGATATAATCCACCATGAACATAAATATCATGAAGGCTATGTTGATTTGATTCAACTACATGTGTGAACATGTCCCAAGTCGAGTCACTCAATTCATTCAAAGGAGGATACCATCCCATCATACCACATCATAATCATTCTAATAGCATGTTGGCATGCAAGGTAAACCATTATAACTCATAGCTAATCAAACATGCCACGAGTAACTATAATCTCTAAATGTCATTGCAAATATGTTTACTTCATAATAGCTAACTCAGGAACGATGAATCATCATATTTACAAAAACAAGAGAGGTCGAGTTCATACCAGCTTTTCTCATCCCAATAAGTCCATCATATATCGTCATTATTGCCTTTCACTCGCACGACCGAACGATGTGTATAATAATAAGAGTGCACGTGCATTGGACTAAGCTGGAATCTGCAAGCATTCAACTTAAGAGAGAAGACAAGTAATATGGGCTCTAAGTTAAATAAACAATCATGCATATAAGAGCCACTAAGCATTTTTAATATGGTCTTCTCGACCCCCAAAAGAAAGAAAAGAAAATAAAACTATTTACACGGGAAAGCTCCCAACAAGTAAGAAGAAGAACTAGAAATCTTTTTGGATTTTCATTTTAATTTCTACTACAAGCATGGAAATTAAACTAACTATTTTTTTGGTTTTTCTTAAGGTTTATCAAACACACAAGAAGAAAACTAGAAAAAGAAAATTAAACTAGCATGGATAATACAATGAAAGAGTATGAGCACCAACGACTAGTGTGTGAACATGAATGTAAAGTCGGTGAGAAATACGTACTCCCCCAAGCTTAGGCTTTTGGCCTAAGTTGGTCTAGTACCAAGGACCGCCGCTACTCTCCCGGGTGTAATGGGAGGTGTAATCAGGATACCATCGGTTGGTCATCTCCGGATCCCACCGGATGAGATGATGCACGATAAGAGTCCAGCTCAGGTTCGGCCAAAGTTCAGTGTTCGAGTAAAAGCTTGAGCTCGATGAGTGTACACCGCTTAGGTGTAACAAGAAAACTATCTGCAGTCAAATCAAACAACAGAGGCGCAGTAAAATAATAGTCTCATTGTGTTTCTTATTAAATCTAAGGTTATACAAGAGCATCTTCTCTTCTTTGTCAACAATAAATTTGTGTGCTACCATGCTCTTGTAATCTAAAATGTGAGGAGGTAATTTTGTCTCCTCCTCCTCCTCATGGTGCCTAATGGGTATCGAAAAATGTTCAAAGCAAGACGTGAAGCATAGATACCTCCAAATATGGGGCCTTTTAATGCGATTCAGGGCTAGCCGTTTAGCAACGACGGCACCCATACTAAAAGTATTGTATCCTAGCAAAGCATGTTGAAGAATAATAATATCTGGAACGCTCAAATTTCCACTATTTCCACGACCAATCAAGCATCTACTAGCAAATATGGCAAAGTAGCGTAAAACAGGAAATTGTATGCTAGAGACCTTTGCCTCGGAGCCCTTCTTTGGCTCCTCTACAACAATAGTATTAACAAAGCCACCCACATCTTCACCATGGGGTTCATCTAATTCTCCCTCATAAGGTATCCTACATACCGCACAAAAATGACGTAAAGACATTTCTTTGAATTCATCATATAAATGAAATGATCTTTGTGAGGCGGTGATTTCTTAGGATAATAATAAAAGTTTTGCACGAAAGTATTGGTGAGTAAGAATCTTGATCGATTGATTAGTTGATGAAACCAGTGAGGCCTGCAGTCTCGATTAAAGCATAAAAGTCTTCATGAATTCCGGCTTCTTTCAAGAAATCCTCCACATGGACATTCGCATACGACCAGTACTTCCGCTAAGTGAGGAAGATTATATTTAGCTTTTTCCTTCTCTTTGGCTTGTTTTTCCTGAGAGCTTTGGCTAGAAGAGCCTTTAAAAAGCCTCCTTAACATTTTCTTGAAGTTCCTGAAATTTTAGTAACTTCAAAACGAAAGTGAACAAAACTAAACAAGATTGATATCAACTACTCCTACAAGTGCCTAGAGCCTATATCATGCATTGGAATTGTTTGGGACCTCAAAAATTTAACATGCAAGCTCAAGAACATGGTCACTTATGCAGCAAAAATTTGCAATGAATAAAGCACTAGAACAAAAACTAATTGGACCAATGGAGGAGTCACATATCAAGCAACAATCTCCCAAAGCAGTTTTGTGAATGGAGCTTGAGCTAAGAGATCGAAAATCGCAGCAAAACGAGCTAGAACTCGTGCTTGAGCTGGATGGGGATTTTTTTGGGTAGAAGATGAAGTGTGTGGGTGCTGGCATAAGTGGAGGAGCCACGAGGGGCCCACGAGACAGGCGCGCCCTCAGGGGCGCCCTCCTCTCTCATGGCCTGGTGCTTGGCCCTCCTGCAGTTGTTTTCAGATGCCTAAAATCCTCAAATATTCCAGAAAAATCATACTAGATTTGCAGGGCATTTGGAGCACTTTTTATTTTCGGACTATTTTTTAATGCACGGATAAATCGAGGAGAATGACGGATAATACTAATTTTGCTTTATTTATTCTAAATAACAGAAAATAAAAAGAGGGTACAGAAGGTTGTGCCTTCTAGTTTCATCCATCTCGTGATCATCAAAATGAACCTATTAACAAGGTTGATCAAGTCTTGTTAACAAACTCATTCCGAATAACACGGAACTGGAGAAATTTCGAATAACACTAAGTTACCTCAACGGGGATATGAAAATCCCCAACAATAAGAATATCATACTTTTTCTTGACAGTAGGGAGAGGAAACTCAAGACCTCCAAATGATAGTTGGAACTTTTTCAATAGAATTGATGCTATGAACTTGAGATTGTTTCCTCGGAAAGTGTACCGTATGCTCATTACCATTAACATGAAAAGTGGCATTGCCTTTGTTGCAATCAATAACAGCCCCTGCAGTATTAAGAAAAGGTCTATCAAGGATAATAGACATACTATCTTCCTCAGGAATATCAAGAATAACAAAGTCCGTTAAGATAGTGACATTTGCAACCACAACAGGCACATCCTCACAAATACCGACAGGTATAGCAGTTGATTTATCAGCCATTCACAAAGATATTTCAGTAGGTGTCAACTTATTCAATTCAAGTCTACGATATAAAGAGAGAGGCATAACACTAACACCGGCTCCAAGATCACATAAAGCAGTTCTAACATAATTTCTTTTAATAGAGCATGGTATAGTTGGTACCCCCCGGATCTCCAAGTTTCTTTGGTATTCCACCCTTTAAAAGTGTAATTAGCAAGCATGGTGGAAATTTCAGCTTCCGGTAAGATCTTTCTTTTATTTGTGATGATATCCTTCATATACTTAGCATAAGGATTTACTTTAAGCATATCAGTTAAGAGCATACGTAAGAAAATAGGTCTAATCATTTCAGCAAAGCGCTCAAAATCCTCATCATCCTTTGACTTGGTTGGTTTAGGAGGAAAGGGCATGGGTTTCTGAACCCATGGTTCTCTTTCTTTACCGTGCTTCCTAGCAACAAAATCTCTCTTATCATAACGTTGATTCTTTGATTGTGGGTTATCAAGATCAACAACAGGTTCAATCTCTACATCACTGTCTTTGCTAGGTTGAGCATCAACATGAACATTATCATTAACATTATTACTAGGTTCATGTTCATCACCTGATTGAGTCTCAGCATCAGAAATAGAAATATCATTGGGATTCTCAGGTGTGTCTACGACAGGTTCACTAGAAGCATGCAAAGTCCTATCGTTTTTTTTCTTCTTCTTCTTAGAAGAACTAGGTGCCTCTAAATTATTTCTCTGAGAATCTTGCTCGATTCTTTTAGGGTGGCCTTCAGGATACAAAGGTTCCTGAGTCATTCTACCAGTTCTAGTAGCCACTCTAACGACAAAGTCATTTTATTATTTAATTCCTCAAGCAAATCATTTTTGAGCTTTAAGTACTTGCTCAGCTTGAGTGGCAACCGTAGAAGCATATTTGCTAACGCAGTGAAGTTCATCTTTAACTCTAGCCAGATTATAAGCCTCGCGTCCTATCTCGAAAAGCGTTATTCTTTAACTCTCTACCAACGTAAGCATTAAAACTTTCTTGTCTAGCCATAAAGTCATCAAATTCATCTAAGCATGGGCTATGAAATTTAGTAGAGGGTATTTCAACTTTATCATATCTATAGAGAGAATTTACCTTTACTACCTATGTAAGGTTATCAAGACAATGTGGTTCTTCAAAGTGATGAAATTAAGACCATGTATTTCTTCAATAGGAGGTAAATTCTTAACATCTTCAGCTTTAATACCTTTTTCTTTCATTGATTTCTTTGCCTCTTGCATATCTTCAGGACTGAAATAAAACACCTCTTCTTCTTGAGTGGGTTTAGGAATAGGCTCGGGAGTTGGCTCAATTGGTTCAGGAATTACTTGAGGCGGCTCGGGGAAGAGTCCAATTATTTTCATTAGTCAACATATTATTCAATAGTATTTCAGCTTAAATCATTTGTACTTTCCTGAAAACACAACCAAAGCACAACTATCCAAGTAGTCATTGGAAGCATCGGTTAGTCCACTATAAAAGATATCAAGTATTTCATTTTCTTAAGAGGATGATCAGGCATAGCATTAAGTAACCGGAGAAGCCTCCCCCAAGCTTGTGGGAGACTCTCTTCTTTAATTTGCACAAAATTAAATATTTCCCATAGAGCAGCTTGTTTCTTATGAGCAGGGAAATATTTAGTAGAGAAGTAATAAATCATATCACAGGGACTACGCACACAACCAGGAGCAAGAGAATTATACCAAGTCTTAGCATCACCCTTTAATGAGAACGGAAATATCTTAAGGATATATAAATAGCGAGACTTCTCATCATTAGTAAACAAGGTGGCTATATCATTCAACTTGGTAAGATGTGCCACAACAGTTTCAGATTCAAGGCCATAAAAAGTTTTAGATTCAACTAAAGTAATAATATCAGGATCACCAAAGAATTCATAATCCTTATCAGTAACACAGATAGGTGAAGTAGCAAAAGCAGGATCGGGTTTCATTCTAGCATCAAGAGACTGCTGCTTCCATTTAGCTAATAATTTCTTAAGATCATTTCTATCATTGCAAGCAAGAATTTCCATAGCAGCTTTTTCATTCATAACATAACCCTTAGGAACAACAAGTAATACATAATCATTGGGGGAATCTTCATCATCACTATCATCTATAATAGGTTCTCCAATATTTTCATTCCCCCTAACTCTAGCAAGTTGTTCATCAAGAAATTCACCTAATGGCAAAGTAGTATCATGCACAGAAGTAGTTTCATCATGCATAGTAGAAGTGGCATCATCAATAACATCGACATATCGTAATTCATAGTAGTAGCAGGTTTAGGTGTCGCAAGCTTACTAATAACGGAAGGAGAATCTAGTGCAGAGCTAGATGGCGATTCCTTACCTCCCCTCGTAGTTGAGGGCAAAATCTTGGTCTTAGCATCTTTCAAATTCTTCATAGTGATCAACAAATATAAATCCCAAGTGACTCAGAGAATAGAGCTATGCTCCCCGGCAACGGCGCCAGAAATTAGACTTGATAACCCACAAGTATAGGGGATCACAACTGCTTTCGAGGGTAGAGTATTCAACCCAAATTTATTGATTCGACACAAGGGGAGCCAAAGAATATTCTTGAGTATTAGCAGTTGAGTTGTCAATTCAACCACACCTGGATAACTTAGTATCTGCAGCAAAGTGTTTAGTAGCAAAAGTGGTATGATAACAATAGTAACGGTAGCAAAGGTAAAGATAAATGTTTTTGGGTTTTTGTAGTAGTTGTAACAGTAGCAACGGAAAAGTAAATAAGCGAAGAACAATATATGAAAAGCTCGTAGGCAATGGATCAGTGATGGATAATTATGCCGGATGTGATTCCTCATGCAATAGCTATAACACAGGGTGATATAGAACTAGCTCCAATTCATCGATGTAATGTAGGCATGTATTCTGTAAATAGTCATACGTGCTTATGGAAAAGAACTTGTATGACATCTTTTGTCCTACCCTCCCGTTGAAAGCTGGGTCCTAGTGGAAACTAAGGGATATTAAGGCCTCCTTTTAATAGAGAACGGAACAAAGCATTAGCACATAGTGAATACATGAACTCCTCAAACTACGGTCATCATAAGAAGTATCCCAATTATTGTCACTTCGGGGTTGTCAGATCATAACACATAATAGGTGACTATAGACTTGCAAGATAGGATCAAGAACACACATATATTCATGAAAACATAATTGGTTCAGATCTGAAATCATGGCACTTGGGCCCTAGTGACAAGCATTAAGCATAGGAAAGTCATAGCAACATCATCTCACAACATAGTGGATACTAGGGATCAAACCCTAACAAAACTAACTTGATTAC
The DNA here is from genome assembly GCA_021605145.1 of Aegilops bicornis. NCBI lineage: Eukaryota > Viridiplantae > Streptophyta > Magnoliopsida > Poales > Poaceae > Aegilops > Aegilops bicornis. The sequence continues at coordinate 150,080,272 of CM038670.1, read as the reverse complement.
ATGGTAAATCTCATCCAACCCATCACCGTCCAGCAAGCCTCACGATGGAATTACTCACACGGCGGTGAGCATCATGAAATTGGTGATGGAGGATGGTTGATGATGACGACGGTGACGAATCCCCCTCTCCGGAGCCCCGAACGGACTCCAGATCAGCCCTCCGAGAGAGATTAGGGCTTGGCGGTGGCTCCGTGTCGTGAAAGCGTGATGAAACTTTCTCTCTGATTTTTTCTCCCCGAGACGGAATATATGGAGTTGGAGTTGAGGTTGGAGGAGGTCTAGGGGGCCCACGAGATAGGGGGGCGCGCCCTAGGGGGGGGAGGGGGCGGCGCCCCCTGTCTCGTGGACAGGCCCTGGGCCCCCTGGTGTATTTCTTTCGCCTAATAATTCTTATAAATTTCAAAAAGTGCCTCCGTGGATTTCCAGGACATTCCGAAAACTTTTCTTTTCTACACATAAAACAACATCATGGTAGTTCTGCTGAAAACAGCGTCAGTCCGGGTTAGTTTCATTCAAATCATGCAAGTTAGAGTCCAAAACAAGGGCAAAGTGTTTGGAAAAGTAGATACGTTGGAGACGTATCGGTGGCTGGCGGTCGGGTTTCTCCAACTTTAGTTGAATCGAGTGTGGCTTCATGTAGGTCCTTGTTGAAGGTTAAAACAACACATACTTGACGAAATATCGTTGTGGTCTTGATAATGAGGTAAGAACGGTTCTTGCTCATTTCGTAGCAGCTCAGAAACTTGCAACAACAAAGTAGAGGACGTCTAACTTGTTTTTTGCAGGGCATGCATGTTGTGATGTGATATGGTCAAGACATGATGCTAAATTTTATTGTATGAGATGATCATGTTTTGTAACCGAGTTATCGACAACTGGCAGGAGCCATATGGTTGTCACTTTATTGTATGAAATGCAATCGCCATGTAATTGCTTTACTTTATCACTAAGCGGTAGCGATAGTCGTAGAAGCAATAGTTGGTGAGACGACAACGATGCTACAATGGAGATCAAGGTGTCGGCGCGGTGGCGATGGTGATCATGATGGTGCTTTGGAGATGGAGATCAAAGGCACAATATGATGACGGCAATATCATATCACTTATATTGATTGCATGTGATGTTTATCCTTTATGCATCTTATTTTGCTTAGTTCGACGGTAGCATTATAAGATGATCTCTCACTAAATTTCAAGGTACAAGTGTTCTCCCAGAGTATGCACCGGTCGAAGTTAAATGCGTGCCGAGACACCACGTGATGATCGGGTGTGATAAGCTCTACGTTCACATACAACGGATTGCAAGACATTTTGCACACGCATGAATACTCGGGTTAAACTTTGACGAGCCTAGCATATGCAGAGATATGGCCTCGGAACCTTTGGAGACCGAAAGGCCGAGCGTGAATCATATAGAAGATATGATCAACATAGTGTTGTTCACCATTGAAAGCTACTCCATCTCACGTCATGATCGGGCATGGTTTAGTTGATTTGGATCACGCGATCACTTAGATGATTAGAGGGATATCTATCTAAGTGGGAGTTCTTAAGTAATATGATTAATTAAACTTTAATTTATCATGAACTTAGTCCAGGTAGTATTAGCATATCTATGTTGTAGATCAATAGCTCGCGATGCAGCTCCCCGTTTATTTTTATATGTTCCTAGAGAAACATAAGTTGAAAGATGTTAGTAGCAATGATGCAGATTAGATTCGTGATCTGAGGATTATCCTCATTGCTGCTCAGAAGAATTATGTGCAACGCTAGGTGACAGACCGATTGCAGGAGCAGATGCAGACGTTATGAAAGTTTGGCAAGCTCGATATGATGACTACTTGATAGTTTAGTGCACTATGCTTTACGTCTTAGAATCGGGGCTTCAAAGACGTTTTGAATGCCACGGAGCATATGAGATGTTCCAAGAGTTGAAATTAGTATTTCAGACTCATGCCCATGTCGAAAGGTATGAGACCTTTGACAAGTACTTTGCCTACAAGATGGAGGAGAATAGCTCAGCTAGTGAGCATGTGCTCAGAATGTCTGAGTACTACAATTGCTTGAATCAAGTGGGAGTTAATCTTCCAGATAAGATAGTGATTGACAGAGTTCTCTAAGTCACTATCACCAAGTTACTAGAACTTCGTGATGAACTATAATATGCAAGGGATAACGGAAACGATTCCCAAGCTCTTCGTGATGCTAATCGACGAAGGTAGAAATCAAGAAAAGCATCAAGTGTTGATGGTTGACAAGAGCACTAGTTTCAAGAAAAGGGCAAAGGGAATAAAGGGAACTTCAATAAGAACGGCAAGCAAGTTGCTGCTCAAGTGAAGAAGAAGCCCAGAAATGCGGACCTAAGCCTAATACTATGTTAGCTTCTCTTTTGCAAAGGGACTAGTCCTTTGGAAGTGGAACTACCCAAGTATTTAGCGGATAAGAAGAATGGCAAAGTGAACAAAGGTATATTTGATATACCTGTTATTGATGTACTACTAGTGTTTTATAGCAACCCCTCGGTATTTGATACTAGTTCGATTACTAAAAATTAGTAACTTTCGAAGCAGGAGTTCTGAGAATGAGCGAGAGAGAGACTAGTTAAGGGTGAAGTGACGATGTGTTGGAAGTGGTTCCAAGATTGATATGATCATCATCGCACACTCCCTATACTTTCGGGATTAGTATTGAACCTAAATAAATGTTATTTGGTGTTTGCGTTGAGCATGAATATGATTTGATCATGTTTATTGCAATCGGTTATTCATTTAAAGTCAGAGAATAATTGTTGTTCTGTTTACATGAATAAAACCTTCGATGGTCATACACCCAGTGAAAATAGTTTGTTGGATCTCGATCGTAGTGATACACATATTCATAATATTGAAGCCAAAAGATGCAAAGTTAATAATGATAGTGCAACTTATTTGTGGCACTGCCGTTTAGGTCATATTGGTGTAAAGCGCATGAAGAAACTCCATGCTGATGGGCTTTTGGAACCACTTGATTATGAATCATTTGATGCTTGTGAACCATGCCTCATGGGCAAGACGACTAAGACTCCGTTCTCTGGAACAATGGAGCACTACTAGAAATACCACTACTAATGGCGCACCTAATATGGCCATTAATGGCGCATCACTGGTGCGCCATTGATAGCACGCCATTAGTAATTTTTACTAATGGCGCACCACCTGGTGCGCCATTAGTATCTGGTATACTAATGGCGCACCACCTGGTACGCCATTAGTATATGCGAGGGTGCGCCATTAGTATGCCTCCCAGGGGGCATGTATACCCAGGTGCTTTGGCATACTAATGGCGCACCACCTCTGGATGCGCTTATTAGTAACAAGAAGCATACTAATGGCGCACTACCCGGTGATGCGCCATTAGTATGCAGACCGTCATACTAATGGCGCACTATCATCAATGATGTGCCATTAGTATGAATATTAGGTTTTTTTTTATTTTTTATTTTCTGTTTTTGCACAGGTTACAAAATGTATAATTTGACAAAATATAGACAGCACACATCAACAATAGATTCATCAAATACAATAGAAGATTAGTCTTTGAATACAATTCATCATATTAGTCTCCAAATACAATTCATCATATTAGTCTCCGAATTGAAAAGACCGAACAAAGATAGAACATTATATTACAAGTCTCGAGACCGCTAGTGGCGAAGTTTATCTTCGCATTACAAGTCGATATCGATCATCTAAACTACCATCACATAGAAGAGAGCTGCGGTCATCACGATGAAACTCGCGTCTTCATCCGGTTCCTCAACGCCTCTTCCTCTCCCGCTAGATAGCGGGCGTATCTAGATTTGGCCTCGCCCTAGTGGTGTACCCTTTGTAATCTATTACCGCTGAATCGGTGAACCTGTCTCCGACACTCCTCCAGTCATCGTAGACTCGGGAACCTTACCCTTGTACACGACATACGTCGGCATCGCTATGCACTAGCCAAACGAAGCGTTAGTACCAATTCACAGACAATACATAAGCAATATATAAGTATGCAACAGAGCGATCGGAAGAGAAAAGCAAGACATTAATAGCATCGATTACATCTAAGTTGAGCGACTCTCAAACCAAAGAGACATACTACAAGTTCATTAAAGTTTAATTACAACATGAGCCAATCGATGTTTCAGAACTAGACAACTTCGACTCAAGGGACTCCAGCGTGGATGAAGCCGCCGTCTATCGTGGGAGTCATGAAAGAACGGGCGTTGTCATCCTGCATTTGTAGCATTGTGTCGATGTCACTATTGGACGGTTGATTTCTGAGGTAGAACTGCCCCGAGGTACGAAGGACATCTTGATGGATGATTTCCGCAAACTCCGATCGGATGCGAAAGAATTCTTATCGGAGGTCCGCGTCTGGATTACCCGACTACGCTTCGCGGCCCAATCTTGGAGTTTACTCGGTAGCGAAGTTGATGATGGTCCCGCATTTGATCGCCGCATGTGATGGATGGCGTAGTAGGCACCCTTCGATCACAAAGGCTTGCTTGACGAAAGCGTGAGCGTAATTGTGGGGAGAACACGTGCTTGCCGTGATTTCATTTAATAGGCCCGGTGAAGGTGCCTCCAGATTTGGCGTGGCTGGAGAACATCATCAAGAACCTTCTTGACATTTGTGTAGTCTACGTTCGTGACGGTTCCGGGTCGAAATACGTGGCCATGGAATATTTGGGGCTTAGGAGGATGAGCGTGCAATGTGTGTCACTGCAGAAAACACGGAATGTTAAAAGAAAACGATCAAATGTAAGAATTCATATGTTCACGGGCGGTTGAGGGGAGGACTTACTCGGGAAAGTAAGGCACGAGGAAGTTATCCTTATCTTGGTTTGCGTAATGGCGCCTTGAGGTAAGAACTTCGCGACTTGCGGTCCCCAAGGCTGCCCAAGATCTTGGCACGCATGTAGAAGGGGTCGACTATCACGATGTCCGGGTCTTGTCGCTAATGATCCGCATCTCCATACTTTCGGCGAAAATAGCCGAGCGAAGGTGTAGTGCAGCGGATGAAGGTTAAACATAGCAAAGATGTCATCATACCGCAGGACGATCGTACCCCGATGGCGTCGCCATCCACAAAGCCCTTGCCCTCTGGCACCTTGGCCACGAAAACCGGTATGCCACATCCTTCTCTACGAGGCGCGCTTCTCCAAAGAAAGAACACTGCCGTGCAGACTCCGCATAGCACCGGGTTGCAGCATTGAGCATATTTGGTGGTAGCATCGCCCTACCCGCCACATGCACCCTCCTCGAGATATCCTTAGGTGAAGGTGGCCCGCCCCGAGCATGGATCGTTACTCGGTGCCTACTGGCTCGCACTCCTTCTTAGTCTTTCTTTGCGTGCCTTCTTCTTCTCCTGTAATGGGACCGAGTTTTGCTCACAGACCGCCTTCTTGAGTGTGTTGGGGCTGATAATATTTACGCACCTCGCCTATCTCGAGGCTCGGTGAAGTCGGCAATGGAGGCGTCTCCTCGAGAGCTGAACGCATGCAGCGCGCTTTAATTTGGCTTCTCCAGCGGTATGAGCTAGATCGCACACGTCTTTTGTTGGGTTTGGTTCTTGAGAAGGAGGCCCCATGAAGTCGCCATCGCATTCCATGCTCGGCAAAGTAATCTTGATCGACGTTACAAATGTATCATAGTCGCTGCCGTCGTCATTACGATCCTGTGCCATATGCATGTTTGGATCCAAAGCGGCATAGGGATGTCCGCACCGCTACGGGCGGTCTTGCCATGGGGTCGACTTGGCGCCGCAGACGACTGGCGGTGTTGTCTCCGGGGTGGTGTCCCCGCCCCAAACGAACCGCTCTTCGGCCAAAGCAGGGCCAGCTCAGCAAAAGCGCCGAGGTCATCACGTCATCATCGCTTCGCCCCGACGGGTCGATTCGAGGTAACAAGTCATCGCAGCCTGGCAGCACCGAACCAGTTGAACCCTAAACAAGTTGGGTGGCATCACGGGTACCGTGGAACAAGGGTTGCCCGGTTGAACGATTTTGCCCTTGGCGACATCGACCAACTTCGTTGTTCACGCGAAGTGGAGGAGAGTGCACGGAACGCCGCCGGTGCCTGCGAAACATGTAGGGCGTCGGGGATGCCCAAATCAAAGGCAAGGAGATGAAGTCCTCGCCGAGAGAGGCTTAATTAGTTACCGTGATGATGGCGTCGAGCTCGGCTAATGTAGAGGCACCGCCAACGGGCGGGCGCACGATTGACGGAGGGCCGCTTGCTGCAGAGGTGCCGCCGGGCGACACCGGGTGCATTAAGCTCCCGTGCGGGCCGGAGACACTAATGCCGCCTCGCCCGGAGGCACCAATGGCCCCGCCATCGCATTATGCACGAGTTGCTGGCCGTGAAGCTAGGAATCGGGGCGGCCCCTGTTGGCCGCCCGCAATCCACGACTCAACCCCGAGATCAAGGTAGGCACAAATGGCGGGTGATAAATGCGCTCCAAGTCGTTGTTCCACTTGCTCTTGGACAATCTCCGGAATCCGCGCCACCTGTGCCTTGAGTTCTTGAACCTCTCGCGCCTGGCTTTCCGAGCTGGTCTTTTTCTCCTTCCGCACACCAGCGGTATAGTATGACCCCCATTTTGTCGACAAGCCTTTGCCGGCCACACGACCAGCTGACGTCGGCCATCGAGCTTATCCTTGTTCTTCATTATATTCAACCCCCTATTTAGAGTGGTGTCCCAAGGGTTGTTCTGAGTCGACCCGCCATTGCTTCGATCGCTGCGGAAGGAATGTGAACCATTTAGAAATTCGGCTTTATTAATTAGAATGCAACCATATGGAGCTAATTACGCTGGGTGTATTCCTTACCGTAACAAGCTCAAGCCGCCTGGTCTTCGGATCCGTGGTAAGCTCCTTTGTTTTCGGTCCTTCTTGTACTGGGCCCCGACAAAGTTCCTGGTCCGCTTGTCACCGTATTTATCAAAGAGGCGGTAGGCCTTGCTCGCACGCAGTCCGCCTCCTCCTTGTCCCATATAGGCTCCGCCACTCTTGTAACCGCGGGGACCGAGTGTGTGTTCCCCTATGTTCAGCTCGCATTTGTTTCCCCACTTCACTTGATTGGGAGCTTGCGGTGCTCGAGCAATTGATCTTGAAGTCGTTGTAGTCATCTTCGGTGATCGAAGGATTTTTCTCCTTGATCTTCTCATAACTCTCACCTTTCTCGATCATTCTCTTCACATTGCTTTTCCAAGTAGACAGGGCCTTGCTCATCTTCGTGAGGGCAGCATTGTTCACTTTATTCCCTTTGAGGCTTGTGTTTTCGAATTCAGCCGGGAACTTGTATCGCTCGTGCAGCTTCGTGAAGAGGAGGTTCGCATAAATTCCCTCGGTCGTGGTGCCTCGTGTTCTCGGTGTTGATCGAGACGGTGCTCGGACAATGCACCCGAGCTGAAGTGAGTACCCTTTGACTATTCGTTCGGGCGCCGTTGGATTCGTTGGAGTCCACTTCGATAACTTCCTCCTTGAGGTGCGGAGCACGATCGGGCGCCGGGTCCTTCCGTTGCCTCTTCGGCTGGTTGCTATCTGTGCGTGCGCCGCCATCATCGATGGTGGCATCCTCGGCGGCACCATCGGTGGTGGCATCGGTGGTCATCCTCGGCGGCACCATCCGTGGTCTGAGGATCGGTGGGGAAGGCGGCAACCTCATACAAGTGAGGTTGTTCCTCCATCTCCTGGGACAGCTCCAGAATGCCTTGTCGCTTGAACCCCGGCCTCATCGTTAGGGCCATGTTTCTCTCTAAATAGAAACAAAGTTTGGTCAAAAAGTTGGTTATTGTCAAGGAACAAGATCATGGTCTCATCATTTAGGGTTTGTCGACACCGAGGCATCCTAAAATCTAAGCTTTTATCATTGAGGGTTTTTCGACGCCAAGGCACCCTAAAAGCCTAACTTTTCATCATTTCGGTTTTTATCGACCTTTGAGGCACCCTAAAGCCATGCATTAGTCACAAGTACGCCGGGCACTTGATCCTACTTAATTAACTACTAAGATACCCCGGCCTATGCATTAGTCACAAGTATTTCATATGTCCTATTTTTAGCAAAGTCATGCTAAAATTCATGGAAAATTTCAGCATGACCTTTGCTGAAAATAGGACATATGGAGTACCCGGAATTTGCGAACGGAAGTTAATCGACATTCCGCAAACTCAAGGGCCTCTCGGGTACCTGCAAAATCATCACGACACGATGGTCGGAGACAAAACCCAGCAAACTAGCAAAATCATCACAAATTGTTTTCTGTTAAAGATGATCATCATCTTTATAAGTCTTTCTCAATGTGATCAGAAGTAATTCAGAGGCATCACAAGTAATTCAGAGCATCACAAGGCATTAGTAGTTCAAGACATGAACAAGTTTTACAAAACCATATAAGAACAAGTGAATTCTAGTCCCATTGACACTCCTGGTTTTCTACAAACACCAAGTACTAGGGCCAACAAAAGTTCTGAAATTTGTGTGCCTAACTGAATTAACTGAATTTTCAGTAACCGAATAAACTGAATTTTCAAAACTGCAAGAAGCCAATTAAAAAAAATCCAACAGCACTAGAACTGAGCTGATTGACAGTAGTTTTGTTCACTGTTATGAAGAGAAACTTCTTCTTGTAAGAAAGGACTTGGCAAGTGTGGTTTGGAATATTCAGAAATCAAGTTGAAATATAAAACCATATAGAGGTAGGTATGCTACAAGTCTACAACATATATACTAATTAATCAACTGCAATCAGGAGACAGTTTCTTCTTCTAAGTCCATCTCACGGTTCGCTGAATTAAGAAAAATACATCATCATTTCAGAAAACTTACATAAACTACTCAAAACAGGAAGAAGAAGAAAACACATTTCAGAAGGAAAAACTGCATGCAAAATAGCTTTCAACTTAACTCGAATGCTTGTATATATCATTATAAAATTGGGTGCTAAGCGACGCAAACTTCTGATAATCATTCAGAGCAGCTCAACAAACTTTGAACAAGCAGGACTCATGGCCAAATTAAAGTAGAGTAATCCTCTGATTGCATTTCCGATAAATCCATGGATGGATGTACGATCACCACAGATTGAACACAACATTTCCATTAATTTTTCTCCAACTGGTAGTATAATAACTATACTCTAATTCAGTAAGTAATTTAATCTCTGGGCCAAGACCTACAAGTAGATTAATTGACTAAGGAGGAGAAAAAGACTCATGCGGTGACTCTCCATGTTTGCGAGAACCCTTGCAATCTACCCTTCTGTGTCAAAATATAAGTCATTTTTGACACTATCATAGTGTCAAAAACCGTCTTATATTTTGATACGGAGGAGTATTTCATAGTTTATATCTATTTGTGAGCCACTTATCCCTTGCTCCCAATGCTGCTTCAAGTTGTACTCTTTGTTGAGATGGCTAGCGAAGATTTATTTGACCAATTTATATGCTACTCAAAAGAGGATATATGCTACAGGAGTACATGTACTTCTCTGAACTGAAGTGTAACCATTTATTTGTCAAAAGTTTCTGTACATATCTATTCCCAGGTCGTACAATATTTTGGCATCCAAGTGTGCAGACAAGACATTCACAAACAGAGCAGCAGCATACAGTTCCAAGTTTTAAGTTCCAGGACAGGCCCACACTGTCGTTCCTAATTCAGAGATGTGATTCAGCATTTGTTCAAAACTAACACTTGCATATATACCAGCAGATACTGCCCTCAAGTTGCAGTTATTCCTCACAGGTATGTGCTAGTGTAACTAACCGACATTTACAAAAGTTTTTTTCTTGAATGTACAAATGGTTTTGTATTTTTAACAGTTTGTTATAGTCAAATGACCAGAACTGCACATGTGCTGCTACAACACACACACTTTTGCCAAAAATGATCAATCATCTCCCTCTTCTCTAAACTTTGAGAATCGAGGTCCTACAATATCTTGACTTGAACAGAGCAAGAATGATACAGCTTTTAAGTTTTGTTCAAAACTGCAATCATAACAGACTTTCTTAGCTATAAGTAGATTAATTGACATGAATGGAGAAGTAAGGAGGTGGTGGTACCTTGGGCGTCTAGTCTAGGGTCCTCGCGGGCGCCGTGGGCGTCGAGGGGAGGCGGTCGACGGTGGTGTGGACGGCAGGCGGGTCGAGGTGGGGCAGCGTGGGCGGGTCGAGGCGGCGTCGGGCGGCGGGGCAGCGCCCGGGCGGCAGCGGGTCGGGCGGCGTCCGGGCGGCGTCGGGGGCGGGTCGGGCGGCGTCTGGGCGGCGCCCGGCGGCGGGTCGGGCGGCGCCCGGGCGGCGGGTCGGGCGGGTCAGGCGGCGTCGGGCGCAAGGCCCGTCGGCGGGCGGCGAGGAGAGGGCGAGGGAGGGAGAGGCGAGGGAGGCGAGGGCGAGGCGGGCGGCGGTGGATCGAGAGGGAGAACTGGCGAGGGGGATCGGGCGAAGGGATCGGGCGAAGGGGATCGGGCGAGGGGCCACAATACTAATGGCGCACCTCACCGTGGTGCGCCATTAGCATGTCCATACTAATGGCGCACCTCACCGTAGTGCGCCATTAGTATTTTTTTATTTCAACTCCAGCCAAAAGGTTATGTAGTACGGTAACCTATCTATGTCAAGCCCACTCTACTAGCTCGACCGGTCAGCCAGTTCTCACACTCGTGAGGTCCTGGGTTCGACTCCCAGGCTCCACAAATTTTTTTAGCATTTAAAAGCTGTTTGATACTTATTTATGTTTAAATATGTTCAAACTTGTTTAAATAATAACAGTAATATTTTTTATAAGACGGTAGCATTTAAAAGCTGTTTGATACTAATTTTTTTATAAGACGGTCTTGAGTGCGGGGGTCACAAGGTCGGCGGTTGAGTAGGGGAATCGAGGTGGGGGGTTTGGCGGCGTGGCCGGTGGACTGGGGTGCTTTCGGCGAGGGGAGCCGGATCTGGCGAGGTGGGATAGCGATCGAGATGGAGGGGATCGAGATCGAGTGTCCATGAAATTTAAAAATATTCATGATAGTTCAAAAAGTACCCATGAAATACAATCGAGAAATGAAGGCTACGATTTAAATACAATCGATCTTAGCTAGCTATCTGTTCACAATCTTCTTGCCCTTCTTTTCGCCAAATGGAGTTCTTCCGTGGAACGGACGCCCTTTAGGTAGGTGGTCTCGCTTCTTCTTGTGGTGTATGCTGCTACTTCATCATCGCCGTCATTGTTCGATCCTCGGATCGCCCGTGCTTGTCGAAGTCTTGCTCATTGGCTACTCCATCCATTCCGATGATCTTCCTTTGCCTCTCCTCACGACAACACGACCGGGCTTTGGCGGGTCGGTAATGAAGAAGCATTGGTCCACTTGGGAAGCCAGTACCCGTAGCTCATTTTTCAAGGGTGACGTTTATGCCCGCGGTCTTGGATTTGGCTTCGGGTATAACCATGGTGGTGAAATACCGGTCTTCTTTATGACGTTCTTGGCCCATCCGACACGGAACATCGGGACCTTCTCTCAGGTAGCTCAGCTCCCAGATCTCCTCGATCCTTCCGTAGTATCTGTCCTTGTCGTTACCGGTGTAGGATTCCATCGTTACCGGAGTTACGATAACCATCGCTCTTCATGTCCTTGGCCTAAATTGTAGAATGTGTAGCCGTTGATATCGCACGCCTCATAGGTCATCAGGGTTGTGCTCGGCGCCTGTGACAGCGAATATGAGTTGTTCTTCCATGAAGAATCCTCATGTAAAGGGTACGACGAAGCTTATGCTTGAACCAACGCGTGAAACATGAGTTGTGCTCTTTGAGTGTATCTCCGTCCCCCTCTGCTGGCCTCGGTCATTGTCGTCTTTTTAATAAAGGTTTTGTGCTCTACCACCCAAGGATCGACGCACGTCTATGTGTTGTAGCGCCGACTAGGTTTGCTCTTTCAAAGTCGGCGAGTCGACCCTCGAAGTCGACATGCATTTCGCGGCGACCCTCACGGGTGACCCCATCCAGCGAGCCTGCCGAGGTGCTCGTTGACGGGCAGACCAACGGGGTTCTCGATGCCTAGATAATTCGTGCAGTAGGAGATGCACTCTTGCCGAAGCCCACAGCTATGCTTCCTTCTCGACGTGACATGTTGCGAACGTATCCTTTGATGACACCATTCATCCTTCGAACGGCATCATGCTGTGCGAGAACGTCGGCCGGGAGTTGGATCATATCCTCCACTATATGGACCAGCAGATGCACCATGACGTCGAAGAATGCGGGCGGGAAGTACAACTCAAGCTCGCATAGTATCACAACGATCTCTAACTCTATCCTTCTGAGTTGTCTCACGCCAATCGACTTCCGAGAGATGACGTCGAAGAAGTTGCATAGGCCAAATAGCGTTTCACGGACGCGCGTCCATGATCCACCTGATTGCAAATCGGAAGTATCTGCGTCATCAGCACGCGTGATGTCGTGGAGACTTCATCCCACTGAACTTCTTCACTGGGTCTAGGTATCTGCTTATCTTCCTCAGCAGAATCGTAAGGAAGTTTTACTCCTAGGAGGCAGGTGAAAAACTGCTCGATCTCCTCCTCGACTTAGAGTGAAGCACGCGGAGGGTAGTCATTCCGGTCTTCTTAGCCTTTTTTGCCTTTGGCGACGACTTTCGTGTCCCGCCCTCATCATCATCATCATCATCATCATCATCATCATCATCATCATCATCATCATATAGCGTGAAGCTCCCGCCTCACGATGCCCATTGATTTCAAGTCCGCCTTTGCTTTCGGCCCATCTTTGGTCCTCTACGGCATGTTGAGCAGTGGTACCAAGCGACTCTCGCACACGTTCTTCGTGATATGCATGACATCAAGGCTGTGAGGCACACGGTGGATCTTCCAAGACGGCAAGTCCCGTAAAATGCAGACCTCGCTTTTCCATACCTTCAGCAGCGGCTCGCGCCTTCGCTTCTTTCCGGCTCGGCGCCTTTTTGCTTCTTTCCGGCAAGGCAGTCTTTCCAATTTTTCAACAGCTTGTCTATTTCCTCGCCGCTCCTTGTACACGGGCGTTTTCGGAGTTCGGTTTCACCATCGAACAGATCCTTGCGTTCCTCCACGGGTCATCGCCGCTAAGCCACCTTCGATGTCCCATGAACACGGTTTTCAAGACCCGGATCTCTATCTAGCTGGCGATACGTTGTGTCATCCATGCACCTTACGCATCCGGAAAATCCGTGGACTACACGCTTGCGCGACATATCCGTAATCGAGATAGTCGTGGCACCGTCGTGAGCAGTCTTGGCTCTCATAGGGAAATATTCTTTCTCAAGGCCCCACGTATTGGCGCTTTCCACGCGTGTCAAGCTCCTCTTTCAGCAGCCCCGCATACAGATTGATGTCGTTCCCTGGTTGTTTCGCCCTTCAATTAGCATACTCATGTGAATGTACTTCCTCTTCATGCACAACCAGGGGAAGGTTGTACATCCACACAAACACAGGCCAGGTGCTATGTGTGCTTCTCTGGCTGCCAAACGGATTGACTCCATCGGTGCTCGCTACCAAAGACGATGTTCCTTGGATCGCTCCCAAATTCCGAGTCTTGAAGTTCAACGCTTGCCACCGGCTCGCATCCTTAGGGTGACTCAACATCTTGTCTTTTTATCTATCTCCGGATCATTTGGCGTCATCTTCCCGCTTTCTTCTCCTCCCTATCCGGCGTGCCAGCAGTAGAGCTTTCTACCTTAGGGTCCGCGAAATAGCGCCTGCAGACGAGGAGTGATCGGAAAGTACCACACCACTTTTCGAGGAGCTTTCTTCCTCTTCTTGTATCGAGTGACGCCGCACACCGGACATATGGTAGACTCCGCGTGCTCGTCCCGATAAATGTTGCAATTGTTCATGCACACATGGTATTTCACGTGCGGTAAATCCAGAGAACACACAATTTTCTTCGCCTCCAAACTGGTCGGGCACTTGTTCCCCCTTTGGGAAGACGTTTCGTGCGAATGACATGTTCTCGCCGAAGCTACGCGTCCGGTCATTTTGTGTTTTACCTTCATCTCCGTGGGCCATGAGCGTTACTTTCAGCGGGTATCCTCGGCCTGCATCCTTCATACAATGGAGTAACGGCGTCTAACTCAAGTTGATCCATCTTGGCTTTCTCTCGGGCGGCAGCTCTTGCGTTATCCGTAAATGCTTGAGAAGCAGCTCTTGAATATGAGGGTCCTGCACCCAGCCCATCGATGGTCCAAGCGTCGTCTGCTCCGCCCGGCATCATCATCTTCATGATCATGCCCGTCGCCTGCTCCGGCATCTTCCTCATCATCATGTCCCGCATCTTCTACATGATGATTTGGTATGCATCACTGATCGTGGATCATCTCCACGATTCTTCGTCTTCTCGCCCGCCCGAGCCGCGGTGGTTGTCTTGCTGCCCTTCCTCATTTCTTGCCCGGCCCGCATGGACGACTTCCGTAGTCATCTTCATCACCTTGCCACCGATAGCCATCCATGAAACCACGCAACAGCAGGTGGTCCCGCACCTGCCGGAATCCGGGTCCGCAATAAGGCTCTTCAGTTTGCATCTTCGACACGGACATCTTATCTCCGTCTCGTTCTTTTGAAGCATCTCGGCCTTTCAAGGACCTCAAAAACCTATTCACGATGCCTTCGGTCATCAAATGCGGACTATGGTCGCTGTCAAGGGTAGAGCAAAAGCGATATTTTAGAACCAAACAAAAATTTGGCATGACTTTCCCTAAAAATAGGACCAAAAGAATGCTTAATGCCAAAATTCTCGCCAAAGCGGAAATGAATCAACATTCCGGCAAAATATTGGCAACTATCGCATATCAACTACCGGTACACCTCCAAACACAAACACATATGCAACACCACAAACATTTGCAACACCACGAACATACATAGATCTAGCTAGGCCGTAAAAAGTGCATGTGCACATTGTTGTAAGGAGAACAACCTAAATATAGCTTCCCCCTTACTTACCTATTAAAACAAGGTGAATTTAACCACTTAATTTGAATGAATCTATGGTGGAAATGAGGTGAAAAGAGGAGGCACCGAGACAAGGAGGAGGTGGAGAGAATGAAGTGGGGAGAAAGTGAGTGTGTGGGTAGGAGAGGCTGTCCCAAATATCTTGTTGCTGCCCACTTACTAATGGCGCACCTCTTGCATGGTGCACCATTAGTAGTTACAACTACTAATGGCGCACTTAAGCAGTGATGCGCCATTAGTATGTTTGGATAGGCGCACTAGTTCAAAAAAAAATTCTATACTAATGGCGCACCCCGCACTGGTGCGCCATTAGTAGAATTCTAACTACTAATGGCGACTCGGGCAGAATGCGCCATTAGTATGTTTGGATAGGCGCACTAGTTCAAAAAAAATTTCTATACTAATGGCGCACCTGCCGTTGGTGCGCCATTAGTAGTTACAACTACTAATGGCGCACTTTGCCCGGATCGCCATTAGTATGTTTGGACAAGCGCACTAGTTAAAAAAATTTGATACTAATGGCGCACCCGTGGCATGGTGCGCCATTAGTAAGTTTAACTCTAATGGCGCATCAGATTGTGGTGCGCCATTAGTATATACTAATGGCGCACCATCTTTCTGGTGCGCCATTAGTGTCAATCCCATCTATAGCCCTTTTCCTAGTAGTGGAGCGAGCAACTGAATTATTGGAAATAATACATACTGATGTATGCGGTCCGATAAGTGTTGAGGCTCACGGCGAGTATTGTTATTTTCTAACCTTCACAGATGATTTGAGTGGATATGCGTATATCTACTTGATGAAACACAAGTCTGAAACATTTGAAAAGAATTTCAGAGTGAAGTGGAGAATCATCGTAACAAGAAAATAAAGTTTTCTGTGATTTGATCGCGGAGACGAATATTTGAGTTACGAGTTTGGCCTTCAATTAAAACAATGTGGAATAGTTTCACAAACTCATGCCACCCAGAACACCACAGCATAATGGTGTGTCCGAACGTCATAACCATACTTTATTGGATATAGTGCAACCTATGATGTCTCTTACCGATTTACCACTATCGTTTTTTGGGGTTATGCATTAGAGACAACTACATTCACGTTAAATAGAGCACCATCTAAATCCGTTGAGATGACACCGTATGAACTATGGTTTGGCAAGAAATCTAAGTTGTCGTTTCTTAAAGTTTGGGGTTGTGATGCTTATGTGAAAAAGTTTCAACCTGATAAGCTCAAACCCAAATCGGAGAAGTGCATCTTCATAGGATACCCAAAAGAAAATGTTGGGTACACCTTCTATCACAGATCCGAAGGCAAGATCTTTGTTGCTAAGAATGGATGCTTTCTAGAGAAGGAGTTTCCCTCGAAAGAAGTGAGTGGGAGGAAAGTAGAGCTTGATGAGGTAATTGTACCTTCTCCCAAATTGGAAAATAGTTCATCACAGAAATCAGTTCCAGTGATGCCTACACCAATTAGTGAGGAAAATTAATGATGATGATCATGAAACTTCAGATCAAGTTACTACCGAACCTCATAGGTCAACCAGAGTACGGTCCGCACCAGAGTGGTACGGTAATCCTGTTCGGAGGTCATGTTACTTGACCATGACGAATCTAATAACTATGCGAAAGCGATGATGAGCCCAGATTCCAGCGAAATGGCTTGAGGCCATGAAATCTGAGATGGGATCCTGTATGAGAACAAAGTGTGGACTTTGGTTGACTTGCCCGATGATCGGCAAGCCATAGAAAATAAATGGATCTTCAAGAGGAAGGCGGACGGCTGATAGTAGTGTTACTATCTACAAAGCTAGACTTGTTGAAAAAGGTTTTGACATGTTCTAGGTGTTGTCTACAATGAGTTTTTCTCACTTGTATCGATGCTTAAAAGTCTGTCCGAATCATGTTAGCAATTGCCACATTTTATGAAATTTGGCAAATGGATGTCAAAACTGCATTCCTTAAGGGATTTCTTAAAGAAGAGTTGTATATGATGCAACCAGAAGGTTTTGTCGATCCCAAAGGTGCTAACAAAATGTGCAAGCTCCAGCGATCCATCTATGGACTGGTGCAAGCATCTCGGAGTTGGAATATAAGCTTTGATGAGTTGATCAAAGCATATAGTTTTATCTGAGACTTGCGGTGAAGCCTGTATTTACAAGAAAGTGAGTGGGAGCACTACATCATTTCTGATAAGTATATGTGAATGATATATTGTTGATCAGAAATAATGTAGAATTTTCTGGAAAGCATAAAGGAGTATTTGAAAGGAGTTCTTCAAAGAAAGACCTCGGTGAAGCTGCTTACATATTGGGCATCAAGATCTACAGACATAGATCAAGACGCTTGATAAGTTTTTTCAATTAGTACATACCTTGAAAAGTTTTTGAAGTAGTTCAAAATAGAAAAGTCAAAGAAGGAGTTCTTGCCTGTGTTGCAAGGTGTGAAGTTGAGTAAGACTGAAAGTCCGACCACAGCAGAAGATAGAGAGAGAATGAAAGTCATTCCCTATGCCTCAGCCATGGGTTCTATAAAGTAAGTCATGCTATGTACCAGACCTATTGTATACCCTGCCTTGTTTGGCAAGGGAGTACAATAGTGATCTAGGAGTAGATCACTGGACATTGGTCAAAATTATCCTTAGAGGACTAAGGAAATATTTCTCGGTTATGGAGGTGATAAAGAGTTCATCGTAAAGAGTTACGTCGATCTCATCTTTGACACCGATCTGGATGACTCTAAGTCACGATCTAGATACATATTGAAAGTGGGAGCAATTTGCTAGAGTAGCTCCGTGCAGAGTATTGTAGACCTAGATATTTGCAAAATACTTACGGATCTGAATGTGGCAGACCCGTAGAATAAAACTTCTCTGACAAGCAAAACATGATCACACCTAAGTACTCTTTGGGTGTTAATCAGATAGAGATGTAAACTAGATTATTGACTCTAGTAGACCCTTTGGGTGTTGGTCACATGGCGATGTGAACTATGGGTGTTAATCACATGGTGATGTGAACTATTGGTGTTAATCACATGGTGATGTGATCTAGATTATTGACTCTAGTGCAAGTGGGAGATGAAGTAAATATGCCCTAGAGGCAATAATAAAGTTATTATTTTTTTCCTTATTTCTTGATAAATGTTTATTATTCATGCTAGAATTGTTTTAACGGAAACTTAGTATATGTGTGAATACATAGACAAAACATAAGTGTCACTAGTATGCCTCTCTTGGACTAGCCTGCTTTATCAAAGATGGTTATGTTTCCTAGCCATAGACATGTGTTGTCATTTGATGAACATGATCACATCATTAGAGAATGATGTGATGGACAAGACCCATCCGTTAGCATAGCACTATGATCATTTAATTTGTTGCTATTGCTTTCTTCATGACTTATACATGTTCCTATGACTATGAGATTATGCAACTCCCGAATATCGGAGGAACACTTTGTGTGCTATCAAACGTCACAACGTAACTGGGTGATCATAAAGATGCTCTACAGGTGTCTCCGATGGTGTTTGTTGAGTTGGCATAGATCGAGATTAGGATTTGTCACTCTGATTATCGGAGAGGTATCTCTGGGCCCTCTCGGTAATGCGCATAACTATAAGCCTTGCAAGCAATGTTATTAATGAGTTAGTTACGGGACGATGCATTACGGAACGAGTAAAGAGACTTGCCGGTAACGAGATTGAACTAGGTATTGAGATACCGACAATCGAATCTCGGGCAAGTAACATACCGATGACAAAGGGAACAACGTATGTTGTTATGCGGTCTGACCGATAAAGATCTTCGTAGAATATGTAGGAGCCAATATGAGCATCCAAGTCCCGCTATTGGTTTTTGACCGGAGACATGTCTCGGTCATGTCTACATAGTTCTCGAACCCGTAGGGTCCGCATGCTTAACGTTCGGTGATGATCGGTATTATGAGTTTATGTGTTTTGATGTACCGAAGGTAGTTTGGAGTCCCGGATGTGATCACAGACATGACGAGGAGTCTCGAAATGGTCGAGACATAAAGATTGATATATTGGACGACTATATTCGGACACCGGATGTGTTCCGAGGGTCACCGGATATTTATCGGAGTGCCGGAGGGTTATCGGAACCCCCGGGGGATCTAATGGGCTAACATGGGCCTTGTGGGAGAGAGAGGAGAGGGCCTAGGGCTGCCCGCGCGCCCCACCTTGGGAGTCCGAATTGGACAAGGAGGGGGGCGGCGCGGCCTCTGTCGTGCGTCTCTCCCTGTCCGTCCTTCCCCCGTCCTCCTTCCGAGTTGGACTAGGAAAGGGGAGTCCTACCCACCAGGAGGAGGACTTCCTCCTCCTGGCACGCCCAAGGTCAGCCGCCTCCCCTTGCTCCTTTATATCCCAGGGGCAGGGCACCCTAAAGGCACACAAGTTGATCATTGATCTCTTAGCCGTGTGCGGTGCCCCCTCCACCATAATCCACCTCGGTCATATCGTTGTAGTGCTTAGGAGAAGCCCTGCGGTGGTAGCTTCATCATCACCGTCATCATGCCGTCGTGCTGAAGAAGATCTTCCCCGACACTCTGCTGGATCGTGAGTTTGTGGGACGTCACCGAGCCGAACGTGTGCAAATCGCGGAGGTGCCGTACCTTCGGTGCTAGGATCGGTGGATCGTGAAGATGTACGACTACATCAACCGCATTGTCATAACGCTTCTGCTTACGGTCTACGAGGGTACGTAGACAACACTCTCCCCTCTCGTTGCTATGCATCACATAGATCTTGTGTGATCGTAGGAATTTTTTTGAAATTACTGCGTTCCCCAACAAAGGTTTGCGTGACCAGTCTCACCGGGCCACGAGAATTTGGATCCTCCGTTAGCACTAGGGAGAGATTGCGACGAGACCCCGCTGTGGCTTGGCGATTGCGAGAGTTGGGTCCTGTGGTGGCCGAAGAGTTTGCCTTGTCTGGAGGCGGCCAGGAGCACACCCACGACCAAGCAGGCTCAGCAAGATATGAACACCAACACCCCACCTACCCAATTAGCGTCGCCTATCGTGCCGGTGATAGCGGACGGCATGAGGAAGATGCTCCATTAGTGGCTGATGACGGTGCCGCCGTCGAAGAAGCAATGCATGATGCCATGGACAAGGATGATGACCCTCTACGATATCTAAATATCGGCGCCTATGACGATGAAGGATTGATGGCTCAGCAGTATGACTCAAGGTTTGAGCGTGATGAGTTGATGCCTGAATTGCCAGAGGATGAACGTATGCTAGGCTCACTTCCGGTAGCAAAGAAGCATAGGAAGAGACCAAAGAAAGGCCGAAATGGCGGCAAAGCTGCTTCTATCAGCCAGCCACCTCCACAGCCTCAGTTTGAAGACCACATACCTATCAAAGGTGTGGCGAAATACCATATCCCGGGTGATCCGATCCTACCTAAGGCAACGGTAGAGGCCATAGACGGCGATCTAAAGGAGACTTCATGATGATGTGCCGCGGAGAGAGAAAAGCCTTATCGCCTTGAAAAATCCAGGATACCTGCTCTACATGCTTAATGTGCCGCAACAAAGGTTGTGCGTCGAGACATTCCCCGTGGAAAAGTTCTTCCTTCGATTCAATTACATCTTCGACATGTTTCACTTGAAAAAGCTGGATTTTACGTTTGTCCGCCTTTTTGCCTTGTGCATGAACTACATCATCAGGATTGAGCAAATACCTTATATCTGTGTCGTTGACCCATACTTTTTGCATGAGGGCTTCTTTGCAGTCTGCCCAGAGCACCGTGAATACGCGAGGAACTACATCCGGTTTCATGGTCGGCAATACGGACAAGGAGACGATTCTCCCGCCTTATCATCCCATGGAAGTCATCCGCGGGTATCCTTCCTTCGATTTCAATCATTCATTTGCACGCGTGAAGGCTAATTTGAAGTGTACTTATTTTGCGCAGCGACGGGCGCGCCGTCCTCATCATCCTTTACCCCCGATTCTCCCACACACTTTACTTGGACTCGTCGAAGAACATGAAGAAAAGGATTACACCCGCATCAAGTATGTTCTCGACAATGCTATCTTAAGCTACGGCCAACGGGGTGGAGAGATCACACTCAAGAAGACAAGGAACCGCGCACCCTGCTTCGGCCATAAGACCGACTTCTGCTGCATCCAGCAACCGAGAGGTACCCTCAGTGATGGATTCTATGTCCTCTACCACATGCTGGAGTAAAGACGGGATTGCCAGAACCTTCGCATGTCACCTAGATCCGGCGATGCCGATATTGTGCAATGGGCAAAGAAACTAGGAAATATCCCGGATCATCGACTCCGAGCTGAGTTCTATCACATTCGCGTGAACTTGCTCAAATCATCAGGAAGGAAGTCCTCGAAAAAACAAGGATGTTCTACGAAGAAGGGAAAATGTCGCGGGAAGACGTCCGAACATGCGTAGCCGCTAAGCGTCTCGACCTGAAACCACTTCGCTCGGGGACTTCGTCCCTGATTTGGATGGATGTCACGACATGTTGGAGTGGTTGACGATGACAATGTGTCTGTTTAGTCACTACTTTCTCTATGACGAAACTTTGAATTTATGCACGACGAAACTTTGTGATGTAATTAAACATCCTCCTCAACTGGCGTAGATCACTCTAGTTAGGGCAGTTTGGGTATGATGAACTTTGTTATTCATGTTTGCGATATGTTGCTTCTATTTCTGCAACTCCTGTCTCTTTCTGTTGCTCAACTATATGTTATGTTGCATATTATCGACACATGTGACGACGCAAGTACATAAATCATCGATGGCGAAGATGTGCTACGCCGTGTACGTAGGGAAGGTTTCAGAAGTATACGACGAGTGGCCTGAATGTCAGGCCCAGGTGTACCGGTTTTCGAGCGACAACCAGAGAGGGTTCGATAGTAGAGCCGAAGTGGAAAATAGTTAGTTGAGGTTCATGCTAGCGCGAGAGAGGGATCGGAACCGGCGCCTCAAGAAGTACTACATTATGTATGATGAGATATGTCAGTTAACTTGTATCGCTCTATCATGATTATGATGAGACGATATGATTTGTGTTGGGCAATATGATGAGACTATTATGTGTATGATATTATGAGCATATTGCATGTTTATGATATGATTAGAATACTGTATCAAACCTGTACAAAAACATCACAAATACGTAGCAAAAAAAATATATGTGAAAATATAGCAGTGCGCTCTTTAGCATGAAGCAATAGCACCGTACTCAAGCGCTACAGCTAATTAGCAGTGGTGCTGGACTAGAAAACGCTACTGCTAATCTACTTAGCAGTAGCACTGGTCAGGACAACGCTACTGCTAAGTAGGTATAGTAGTAGCGCGGTACAAACAACGCTACTGCTACAAGTTAACTGTAGCGCCAGAGCCCGTGCTACAGCTAGGCATTTGAACCGCGTTACTGCTAGGCTTTTCCCTAGTACTGAGAATTCGGACCACTCCGCTAGTTTTGGTTCCTTCAATTGCGTTGAACCATCCTAGTTCTTGTAGATTGGGTTAGCAGCTGGGTGGTTTGGTTAGTGATTACTTCAGCTGACATATTGCAGTGCTGACGTGTTGAAGGAGCAGAACTGAACATGCCTTCTAATTTGTTTAGCTAGAATTTTAAATAATGTTTACACCTTTTATTTCCAACCGGGCTCACACCCCTTTTTATTAATTTCTTAACGGAAATAACGAGTACAGAGTTCGACCTTATAGAGAGGTAAAGCATAATGCAACACTGGTCTAAAGGAAAGAGAAGGGGAGGAGCGAGTTGGAGCATTAACAGGAAACGTGCCGTTCATCCTGGAGGTGAATACTTGTACCATACCTGATGGGTGGAATGATACTGCAATTGTGATGGTCCCAAAGGTCAATTCTCCAGAAAATGTATCACAGTTTAGACCAATTAGTTTGTGCAATGTGGTATACAAGGTTATTTCAAAAAATGGCCGCGGCCCGTTTGAAGATAATCCTTCCAGATATTATTAGTGCGGCTCAGAGTGCATTTGTACCCGAAAGAATGATTAAAGATAATATCTTAGTGGCATACAAGTGTGGGTCCTAGCGTCAGTAACCGCGGTAGAGAGAGAGAGAGGTGGGACAGGCGGTCGAGGCCAAGGGTTTTCGGGCGATTGGATCCAAGCCTTTTGCATGGGCATGACCCCTCTTCATGTCTTTTCCTGCTCAGTGAAACATGCATGCCTTCATGAACACATGCATACCTACAACACCTTTTCACTACCTCAAACTTCATTACTTTTATTTTTCTTTTGACAGTTTAGATGGTTCATATCTTTATAATATGATTTTATTATTATTTTTGAAACACTAAATATTTGAACTCATGGCGCTAAGATCTTTAGAACAAGATCAGTCTTGCATAAATTTTAAACATATTTTTTAAATGAAATTGAAATATCATTTTGTCGTAGCTTATCAGTGTTTTTAGCGAGGAAGTTTTCTGGAGACAAAATCCACATCCATCGTGATAACTCGTGTACAAAAGCACAAATTCTTACCGGGAGGCAAGAATACTGAATACATCAGATGGATATCACCACAATTTACTCACTAAATAAAAAACATCGATCAATACACAAATTGCAATTGCGTACGCGTGTGCATCTATCAGAGGTACAACTTGCTGGCTCTCTCATTGATCACCCAAGTTTCCATCTCGCGCACCAATTCCGTCTGAATCCACAACGGTCCCTCGGCCAACTCGCAAAAGAGCTTCTCAAGAAGCGGAGCGTTGCGGAGCAAGAACCTAGCCAGCATCCTCTGCGCTCTGCCGCCTTGGTAATGCACCAGGCTGATCCTCCTTACCTTGCTTCCTAGGCACCGGGGGACCGGCACGCTCGCCAAGTCGAGGGTGTCGTACTCGTTGTAGTGGAGGAGGTGCGCGTCGAGGAGCTCCCCCTCCTTATGCAGGGGGTATTCCTCCAACTCGGCTTCGTGAGGCCCTGCTTCAAAGAACAGGGTCAGCACCTCCAGGTTTGGGACCCGTTGGAGGATCGTGATCGTCGTGGTAGCAACGGCGACGGGATCATTGCTGTCGTGCCGTACGCATCCGTCCAGCTGAAGGTGCGTGAGGCTTGTGAACGCCGGGAGATTGACGAAGCAGGAGCTCATGTGAGCGGCGCACAAGTGTAGTTGTCTCGTGGAGACAAATAACCCCAGGAATGAACCGAGCTTGGCGAGCTGCTCTTGGGACATGGTGGCGTCCTGCGCCACGCAGACCGTGTAGACCTCGATATTGCACGAAGTAACGGACGGGAAGCCGCTGCCAGTGCCACCGCGCGCGGTGAGGAATGAGTTGTCCGGGATGGTGCCGCGGTACTCGAAGCAGCGGAGCTCTGATGCGTGGACGGTGACGGCAGCCAGCTTGTGGCAGCACCGGAGGGCAAGCCTGCGGAGCACCGGAGGGAGAGGGCGGTCATGGTGCCACAGGCCTCGAGCGTCAGGTCCGCAAGGTGCGGGCAGGCAGAGATGAGCCTCTGCAAGTGTTCCTCCTCGTCACCGACGTGGGTGAGGCGGAGCACCTCAAGTGACGGCAGACTGATGGTCTCCGGCGGGCATAGTCTGCACGACCCGAGGCGGAGTGATCGTAACGCGGAACAGGAGAAGAGCTGGCTGGGGACGGTGTACACTGCAGGAGGCAGCTCCCACGGCCGAGGAACGCTCTCGTCGGAACTCGAAGCGGCATCGTCGTCTTCGTGGGCAACGGCAACCTCCTCATCTCGGCTAGTGGCCACACGGGCAGCGCGGACTCTGGGGCTGATGCATCCCCGGGGGTCTGGGCGGCTGCATAGGGGGACGCGGGCGAGGCAGAGGTCGATGTCGAGCTTGGGGGCAGCATCCATGAGAGCGGTGGCGATCAACTCGTTCACCGTGGAGGCGTCGCCGCCGACGTAACTTTCCCAGGCGACGCGGAGGCGCGGAGCGCGCGGAGGGGCACCATCGGGCCGGGGGTGTGGGCCTGGCGGCGGCTCCGGCCGTTGAGGGCCGTGATGACGTCTTTGGTGAAGGGAGACGTGTTGGGGTCGTAGAATCGTGGTCGTGGGCCGTCGGAGTCGTAGTCAGGGAGGGGCGTTCCCGGCTGCTCCAGCGAGACGGTGTGGAGCCTGGCGAAGACGTGGCGCCACCGCGACGAGAGCGCAGCGGCGCGACCGGCCTCCTTGGCGTCGAGGAAGGAGAGGATGTGGCCGACCACGCCGTCGCCGAGCTTGCTTAGGCGGTCACCGTCGTCGCGCCTCCGTTTTGCGATCTGCTGATGATCCATCGCGGCGTCGTCGATCTGCACTTCTGCAGTTAGAAGCGAGGGCTGTTTTTGCGTAGGGAATTATTAGTAGGGATAACAACCGACCTCTCGCTTTCCAGATCCAAATACGTCTACGATTCCTGTACCAACACGGATAGGGCAAAAGAGGGCACCGTCCAACAAGTCGTCACGAAGTTTAAAAAAAAAAAAAAAAAACAAGTCGTCACGGGCTCCTGTCCTAGCCCAGTTTTTTTTTTTTTGACTTTGATAACCACCGCACGTGTGATCTGGAGGCAGACCGCCTGAACCGCTGAAGAGACGTGCGGTGGGAAGCAGCATCGACCGAACGATTTCCCTGAACCGAGACATGCGGTGGGAGGCAGCATCGACCTAACGATTTCGTTCGATCGACTCCAGCTGTACCCCGGGCCACAAGCGGTCAAAAGTCCATCAACAAATATATAAAAAATCTGTGAAAAAACTATTTAAAAACAAAAAAACTGTTGGTTAAAAGACAGATAGTGCAATTTACCTATGTGAACTATAGGAAAAACAACAACGAAATAACAACATGTTGCCATTGTTTAAAAACAGAAATTTCACCAAAATGACAAAGAACACATGGCAATTTTTTTTCGAATTTTTCATATTTACAAATATGTTTGCAATGTTTCAACAAAATTGTTCGTGATACATAGAGCTTAGGTATTACTTTAAAAAACCAAATGGTTCAAAAAAGATCATTTTTGATGCAAAAATGGCACAAAAAGAAAAAAGTTCAACCAAAATTGTCGTGAGCAATGGAGGCAAAAATCGCCATGTATGTGAAAATAAAAAATGTCATGGCAATAAATGTAAATTTGTATGGCAAATAGAAAGGTAAATTTTCCGTGGCCAAATTTTTTGAAAAGTAAGAAATTGACATGGTAAAAATAAAGTAAAAAAGCCATGGCAAATAAAATTAAAAATAAATATTATAAATTTGTTGCAAAAATTTATAAATAACTAAATGGAAAATATTTGTGTTACACCAAATGGAAAAATATATTGCATCGATCCATTTAAAGTAAATTTCCCATGATTTGTAAAAATAGAATTGCCATGTAGTTTGGCATGTCTATTCCGTTTGAAAATAAATGTGCCATGCTTCATGAAATAGAATTGCCATGGTCCATGTGAACAAATGCCATATAGTATGGCAAATCTATTCCCTTTGAAACAAATTTTCCATGCTCCGTAAAATAGAATTGCCATGGTCCATGGGAAAAAATGCCGTGTAATATGGCAAATCTACCCCATTTAACTAAAAATGTCATGGTTCGTGTAAAAAGAATTGCCATGGTCCGTGGGAACAAATGCCATGTAGTACGACAAAATATATCCCATTTAACTAAAGTTGCCGTGTTTTGACAAAAAAAAACATTCCATGGTGGAGGGTGGAAATTGCCATGTAGTATGGCAATTTCGTACTCAAACAAAAAAATCGATTTAAATAAAATTGCCATGCTTCATTAAATAGAATTGCCATGGTCCGTGGGAAAAAAATTGCCATGTAGTATGGCAAATCTAATCCATTTAACTAAATTTGCCATGGTTCGTAAAAAAACTTGCCAATGTAGGGGGGGAGGGGGATTGCCATGTAGTATGGCAAATCTATTGCACGTGATGTGGCCACAAAATATTGTACTCAGCACAAAAAGATCCATTCAATTTTTTTCCATGCTTTGTAAAACTATAAACTACCGTTGCCATGAAACATGCACTAAGATTGCCATGGCCCAGTTGAAAAAGAAAATTTTGCCATGTTACAAAAAGAAAGAAAATTTCCATGGTCCATATAATTAAATTTTTTGCCATGCCCCATAAACTACATTTTCCATGATACATAAGTTTGACACGGTTCCATTCAAAAAAAAGAAAAATTGCCATGTTGGAAAGAAGGACAAAAATTTGACATGGTGTCGTTCAAAACAGGAAATTTGTACGATGCGTAGACTAAAAAATGCCAAGATCCATAAACTATAATTCCCATGATGCATGCACTAAAATTGCCATGGTCCCATTCAAAGATAAATTGCCATGTTGTAAAAAAGAGAAGAATTTCTGTGGCCCCGTTTACAATGTTCAAAATCAAGAATGAACAAGAAAATTTGCCTTGGCAGATTCGTATCAAGAATTGTCGTGTTTGTGTATGATGAATTAACCCCGTGTGAAAAAAAACACAAAAAAGTTGGAATCAAGTATGAACGAGAAACTTGCCATGGCAGATTCGTATAAAAAATTGTCGTGTTTTTTTTAATCAAATTTTACATGAAATTTGCCAAGAATGTGAAGTAATAAAAAATTGATCAAATGTTGCCATGGCAAATGCATGTTTCATTTTGCCATGGTAGTTTCAATGAAAATGCCATCTTTTGCGTAATAAAATTGTCATCTTTGTGAAAATAACACAAACAAAATGATCAAAAAACAAATTTCCATGGCAAATGCAAAGTCAAAATGCCATGGCACATGGAGTAATAATGCTATGGTACATGAAAAAAAGATAGATTTGCCATGTTATATGAATTAAATTTGCCACGATAGTAACATTGAAATTTCCATGTAGTTATTGAGTAGCATGCCAAATTGTTTAGTAGGATAATGTACACACATATGGGTGAAATTAGGCTGATTGAACATGGGGGGAGTTGCCATGTCTATATTTAGTACCATTACAGAATAATGGGTTGTGGTTGGCATGAAGATGGCAAACATGGAAAAAAAAAGAAAAATCAGTTCAGCCATGGCAATTGATGGGTTATGGATCTGATGAAGTTGCCAAGCATTTGGTACAGTAGCATACTAATAGCTTGGTACCTGTTAACAGACATAACAAAGATGAAACATGGCAAGTTTCAGGCTTTTATAGGGAGGGATTTGTCATGTATTTATTCAGAAATATGAAAAAAATGATGTGTTGTGGTTCGAAAAACATGGCAAACAACGCAAGTTTTTATAGTTCCACACATAGGGCAGGTTGCCATCTATTTATTCAGAAGAATGGCAAAATGATGAGAGGGCAAATGTAAATGCATTAACTGCCGTATCGTATGGCATACCAGAACACATGGCAATTTTCAGCGCCAAACAGTAGGATAGTTGCCATGTACACATTAACATCAGTATGAAATGGCAGATCACACAAAAACACATATTTCAACTACAATTTTTTGTGAACATGCATACATATGAAAGATAATGAGTAGAGTTAGCCATTTTTATAATAAAATTTGCCATGGAAACAACCATTTTCACACCGGGATAGGAAACTAAAACATTCAGTGCGAAAATGGTGAGCAAAAACGGGAAATCAAAAACGCAGGAGGGAGGACCTGTGTTTGGGAAGTGACAAGCTAACGAGCAGATTGCAGGCAGGTAGATAGCCGGGGCCGGCCATGCCGACAACGCTGCAGCGGTGACACCCACGAGAAGAGCTTGGCGCCGGGAGGAGCTTCATGCGTGATGGGGACGAAATTCGCCGGAGAATGGACTTGCTCGAGCCGCCGCCATGCTTGTACTTCTCCCCGCGCTCGAGGCTGCCGCCGTCTTCCTGCGCTCGAGACTACCGCCCTCTTCCTGCGCTCGAGCCTGCCGCCATGACCCGCGCCCGAGGCCGCCACTAGAGCACGAACAAGGCTGGTGACGGAGATCGAACCCTAGCAGCAGCCGCGCGCGCGCCCTTCCTCCTCCGTTGCGCCTTCCATCGCCGTCGGCTAGATCCACCTCCTATTCGCCACCGCTCGGGGCCTCTGCCGACCACCGCTCGGGACCTCCGCTCGTTGCCGCCCGAGGTCTCCGCTCGTCGCCGCCCGAGGCCTCCGCCCGCCTCCGCCCGCCTCCACTCGGGGCTATCGTCCGCCGCCGCTCGGGCTATAGTGTGTGTGATGTGCGGGTAGGTGGGGAAGAAGTTGAGGCAGAGTGGGGGAAGAAGAACGCGAGATCGGGAGTGAGGGCGTGCGACACAGTTAGTCGAGGCCCGGGCGAGGCTGTGGGATGACGTGGCGACGTACAGTGCTCCAAGAATCGTGCAAAATGATCCAACAGCAGATGACACATGTGGGAGGGATGCTACACACCACACGTGTGGGCGTAAGTATTTTCTTTTTTTATATAAAATAGCACTACATCACCATGTCAAGTTCAAATTCTGATTTTTGATTGCTGGTTTTTTGTGGGGAGATGATGAGGATCATAAAAAGATGCACTAGTACACCTGGTGGAAGATGTGCTATCCAAAAACTGAAGGGGGTATGGGCTTCAGAGAACTTTATTCTTTCAATTTGGCTATGCTTGCAAAGCAATGTTGGAGACTCATCATCAATCCAGATTCCCTATGTGCAAAGTGTTGAAGGCAAAATATTTCCCCAATACTAGCTTACTTCAAGCTGCACTAGAAAATGGAGCATCTTATACATGGCAAAGCATCATGAAGGGACTAGCACTACAAGAAATTTGTCAACTTGCGACCATCACTATTGGTCGCTGAATGGTCATTGTTTTTCACTTGCGACCTTTTTGTGACCAAAAACAGATGGTCAAAAGTTGACCGTCGTAAACTGAAATTAACGACCTTCTTTGTGATATGTAAAAGGTCGTTAGTTATACGACCAAATTTTTGGCCACTGGCAGCCTCCCAAGGCCACGTAGGATCCAGTGTGGCAAGCTAACGTGGATAAGAATAAGCTCGATCCAATTCGGTATTTTACATGGGCCGAGCCCATTAATTCAGCCTTTTTAATATTTATTTTTCCTGTTAATTTTCGCTAGCTACATGGGCTTGGGCCATTGATTCAGCCTTTTTTGCTTCCTGAAATGCAGCCTTTTCACATTCTATATAATTTTGGTTTTCAGGTTTTCTTTGTTTTTTTGTTACATTCAATTTTCAGATTATTGTAGTCAACTGGGTGCACATTGTTAGATTCTTCTACGCGCTAGGTCCCAAACATCAAGTTTTAATTTTTCACAACTTGTAACTCAACGATATACCAATCAGAGAAAACATTTAAAATATATTCAAATAACAGCCAAATCGCCGATATACCAATCAAGTTTATTACATTCCACCAATCACAATATAACCATACAATATTACACCAATCACAATATAGCACTCTACAGATAAAACGCTCAACAAGTACAGTCACGTCTCCAACACGTTAGCGCCTTCAACCTACAAAACATCATATCTAGCCACATATTAACGATCAAATCAATTCACCCCTTGACGGCAATAAAAAACTGTGCTCATGTATGAACGAAAATAAAATAGACAATCTTTGAGGCCATAGCATGTGCTACAAGAATCTTAACAAATGCATAGATATCCATGTTTAGATAAACTTGAGGTAAATTAGCAGTAAGGATATTAGTTACAAGCTATGTGTGTAACTGCGGTCAACACCACCACCACCAGAGACACGCAAGATAAGCATCAACACCACCATGATCTTGATATTAGCCACCCCATATCACCAGAGCATCAAAGGAGCACATATATAAAGCAAGTACACATGGGCAGCCTCTTGTGCACCCTAGAACCGCATGAATTTATCACCAAAGAGCTCCAGTAGGAGTTGATGCTTGGTTACATCATCTAGTAGCAACTAGTAGAGCCCCACATCCAACCCAAATCATGGCCAAGGCCATGCAGGAGCTACATCAGAGAAGAAGGAGCGGGAAGGAGCTCACCAGAGGGAGGTTGTAGCTGTAGTAGAGGCTCAGCCACACCAGGTTGTGGTGTGACCATCACCACATCCAGGAGAAGGTCTGGAAGCCGCCGAAGCACCACCGCGGCGACCAGGGCAAGCGCCGGGCACAGTGGCGCCACCCCAGGGACATCACCGGCCTCGCCCTGTTTCAAGAAATGTTCAAAACAACTTTGTCAGACTCGGTTAATTCTGAAGAAGCCACCTCCGTCGTCAGACACAACATACATACAAGAAGCAAAAGAAGAAGAAACAGAGCTCTAGATAATGTTTATATTAAATGAGCAAGACACAGGAAGCAAGACACAAAAGAACTTTAGCTTTACATAATGTTTACAAGAATAGGACCCTGATATAGGATTTAGCTTGTCCTCAACACTGTTAACAAGGTACTGAAAGTAGCTATGTGCATCAGCCTCACCAAGTCTTATCATGAATTGGTTGCTTTTACAAACTGTACTATATTTCTGGACAACAAACTAATTAGACGGCTGACGTCAAACCGTACATCCAAACGAAGCAAATAAGTACTCTACGGCTTAGAACATGATTTACAACTCATATGTAGAGGCCAACTTGAAATTATGAGCATAACGAATTAGAAGCTCGCTGCCCAAAACTGCCAGGTAGTGCAGTTTTTTAACTGAACCAAAATCAGTTTACACAGAGGTAAGTAAGGAACTACTTCAAAAACAGAGGTGCTAACTATGTTTACACAAAAAAACGAGTACGGTGTCTATTTGCCAAACTTGCAGCAGCTAAGAATTCATTCCCCACAGAGAAAATGAACTGACTGAAACTATGATATGATTGTCGGCGGCCTACGTTTACGGTATCCTATTAACACAGCATAAAGAAAAGAGAGCATGTCCCATCGTCATTAGATTAAATATCTACTATTACACAGTGCTAGAATCATACGACCTAAATCCACACGACCTAAATAAATCCCAATCAAACCAAATCCCGCAAGAAAACCAATCATGCCGGGGGCTCACAGCATCAAAACAGAAAACACTGGAATCTCAGCCACCGGGGCGTCGGAGCTGCAGAATTAACCTGTATGTGCCCATGGCCATCTCTATGGCGCGTTTGCTGACGGCCGTCTCAAAGCGTTCAAGCTCGTCCACAAGAAACGCGTGCCTGAAGCATACTGCCAGGCAATGCTTGTGTGGCCTCGAGCTCGGAGGAAAGCCTCTCAGATACTTCCTTGTTAACTTCAGTGACTGGATTTTGATCTGCAGAATCAAGAAACTGGACTTGTCGAGCAATGCCGTTTTTGTTTAGAGAAACAGTGGTGACTGCCACTTGCAGATTATTAACAGGCACATGCCCATGCTTAGTTTACAGGGCCTATTTATTCAGCTAATTTACAGATCACTTGTGTACTGTCTACGAATATAAACATTTTGGTACCCCAAAGTTGCAGATCATGTATGATCACCTAGTTTAAGAGCATAATTCAAATGGAGACAATGCACATGTAGCAGGTACGTAAAGGACATTTTTCAGGAAGTTTATGAACGAGAATATTAGCCTAGTAGTAGCAGCAGCTGTGAAACTACTGCGCTAAGATATTACTCCAGATGGTTGGATGAGGTTCTGGTTTGACAACATCTCCGAAATCAAAGGTGAATGAAACCGTGGGGAAGGAGCAATATCCAGCAGCAATCGCTCATTCATTATGTACTAGGAAGCATCGACTGATCTAACCGAGTCGAAATCCATGAAAATTGTCATCCATCTGCCAGCCGTGCTCCGGTTGGTGGGCGCACGCACGTCTGATACGTCTCCAACGTATCTATAATTTTTGATTGTTCCATGCCATTATATTACCCCTTTTGGATGTTTATGGGCTTTATTTTACACATTTATATCATTTTTGGGAATAACCTACTAACCGGAGGCCCAGCCCGTATTGCTGTTTTTTTTGCCTATTTCAGTATTTCGAAGAAAAGGAATATCAAACGAAGTCCAAACGGAATGAAACCTTCGGGAGCGTGATTTTTGGAATGAACGTGATCCAGAGGACTTGGAGTGCAAGTCAAGAAGCAATCGAGGCGGCCAGGAGATAGGAGGGCGCACCCACCCCTCCTAGGCGCGCCCCCTGTCTCCTGGGCTCCTCGAGCGGCCACTGACGTACTTCTTCCTCCTATATATACCTACGCATTCTCAAAAACATCCAGTGGAGCCAACGAAAACCTAATTCCACCGCCAGAATCCTTACGTATCCATGAGATCCCATCTTGGAGCCTTCACGGCGCTCCGCCGGAGGGGGAATCGACCACGGAGGGCTTCTACATCAACACCATAGCCCCTCCGATGAGTTGTGAGTAGTTTACCACAGGACCTTCGGGTCCATAGTTATTAGCTAGATGGCTTCTTCTCTCTTTTGGATCTCAATACAATTTTCTCCCCCTCTCTTGTGGAGATCTATTCGATGTAAACTCTTTTATGCGGTGTGTTTGTCGAGATCCGATGAATTGTGGGTTTATGATCAAGTTTATCGATGAGAAATATTTGAATCTCCTTTGAATTCTTTTATGTATGATTGAGTTATCTTTGCAAGTCTCTTCGAATTATCAGTTTGGTTTGGCCTACTAGATTGATCTTTCTTGCCATGGGAGAAGTGTTTAGCTTTGGGTTCAATATTGCGGTGTCCTTACCCAAAGGATGTAAAGGGTTGCAAGGCACGTATTGTATTGTTGCCATCGACTATAAAAAGATGGGGTTTATATCATATTGCTTGAGTTTATCCCTCTACGTCATGTCATCTTTCTTAATGCGTTACTCTGTTCTTATGAACATAATACTCTAGATGCAAGCTGGATAGCGGTCGATATGTGGAGTAATAGTAGTAGATGCAGCAGAGTCGGTCTACTTGTTATGGACGTGATGCCTATATACATGATCATGCCTAGATAATCTCATAATTATTCGCTTTTCTATCAATTGCTCGACAGTAATTTGTTCACCCACCGTAATACTTATGCTATCTTGAGAGAAGCCACTAGTGAAACCTATGACCCCCGGGGTCTATCTTTTATCATATAAGCTTTCAATCTACTTTTATTTGCATCTTTACTTTTCGTGATCTATCTTATAAAATACCAAAAATATATTTATCTTATCATACTATCTCTATCAGATCTCACTTTTGCAAGTGGCCGTGAAGGGATTGACAACCCCTTTATTGCGTTGATTGCGAGTTCTTTGTTTGTGTGTGTAGGTGCGTGGGACTTTTGAGGAGCCTCCTACTGGATTGATACCTTGGTTCTCCAAAACTGAGGGAAATACTTACGCTACTTTGCTGCATCAACCTTTCCTCTTCAAGGAAAACCAACGCAAGCTCAAGACGTAGCAGCGTCGCAGTCGATAGAGAAGGCGAGAGGGGGAGGAGAGTATGATGTACTTACCCACGCGGGCGGGGCGGCGGAGGAGAAGCGGGTGGTGAGCGAAGCGCACGCCGTCGACCTCTTCGACGTCGCCGGAGCGGGGAATGGGTGCATCCGCGCTGCCCGCTGTTCGACCGCCTGCCCGGCCGAGACGTTAGCGAGGGGTGTGAGGAGGAAGCGGGGGGAGGGCACGAGTGAGGCGGGACTGACCTACGACGCAGTAGCCGCCGCCGATGGTCGTTGGCGGCAGGAGTGGCACCGTGCCCATGGGTCTTCCTCCGCGGCTCCACGACGCGAAGCAAGCGGAAGGAGAAGCCCGCTGCTGGAACGCGCGCACGGAGGGGAGGGTCGTCGCCGGAGAAGGAGCAGAGTGAGGAAGCCTGCCCCTGCTCGTCATGCAGAGACGCACCAAAAGTTTTGCAAGATTCCACAGATAGATACAAACGGTCATGCTCGCCGTTTTGACCGCATTTTGAAACGGGCATAAAAAATTCAAAAAATTCAAAAAATTGGAAAACCTTCGCATTATGTCATTATATGTGACCAAGTTACCAGAAAAATAATAAACCTGTAATACGGTAATTATTTTAAAAAAAGTGTTCCCAGAAACGAGCTATCATGTGTGGAGATCAATGGCTTTCAAGCCAAATGATCAATGTTATGGCCATATTCATGGCATAGTTTGTTCAAATGATCTCATATTGTGCACAAGGGTGCATATTGGAATGGCAAACAATGTTGCCTAAGAAAGTTTTCATTTTCTTTGGACGAAAAAAATATTTTCCATTTTTCGAGCGCCCAAAATGAGTTTTTTTGTGAAGAATCTACCAAATAATTGTTGAAAAATTGGACCAAACTAATTTTCTAAAATACTAGGCCATATTTAATGCACAATTGACGAAATGGTTGGGTGTCAAAATCTTTTATCCACCTCTCATGAAAAAGACAATTTTCTGCCGATTTTGTAGGAAGCGGGTCAAATTTGAACTGCAACTGCCTCATAGTTTGCTATTTATTTTCCCAAAAATCATTTTTAGGTACAAAACTATCTATTTAATCAGAGAAACACCAAAAGTTTTCAAAGATTCAACCACTAGATAGGAACGGTCATGCCCGCCGTTTTGACTGCATTTTGAAACGGGCATAACAAATTCAAAAAAAAATCACAAAATTGAAAACCTTCGCATTTCGTCATTATATGTGGCCAAGTTCCCAGAAAAAATAATAAACCTTAATACGGTAATTATTTTAAAAAATGTTCTCAGAAACGAGCTATCATGTGTGGAGATCAATGGATTTCAAGCCAAATGATCAATCTTATGGCCACATTCATGGTATAGTTTGTTTAAATGATCTCATATTATGCACAAGGGTGCATATTGGAATGGCATACAATGTTTCCCAAGGAAGTTTTCATTTTCTTTGGACGAAAAAGTCATTTTCCATTTTTCGAGCGCCCAAAATGAGTTTTTTTTTGAAGAACCTACCAAATAATGGTTGCAAAATTGGACCAATCAATCTTCTAAAATACTAGGCCATATTTATTGCACAATTGACTAAATGGTTGGGTGCCAAAAGCTTTTATCCTCCTCTCATGAAAAAGACAAATTTTCATCGATTCAGTAGGAAGCGGGTCAAATTTGAACTGCAGCTGCCTCATACTTTGCTATTTATTTTTCACAAAAATCATTTTTAGGTACAAAGGTATCTATTTAATCAGAGAAACACCAAATTTTTTCCAAGATTCAACCACTAGCTAGGAACGGTCGTGCCCGCCGTTTTGACCGCATTTTGAAACGGGCACGAAAAATTCAAAAAAAATCAAAAAATTGGAAAACCTTCGCATTGTGTCATTATATGTGGCAAAGTTCCCAGGAAAAATAATAAACTTGTAATACGGCAATTATTTTAAAAAGGTGTTCTCAGAAATGAGCTATAATGTGTGAAGATCAATGGCTTTCAAGCCAAATGATCAATCTTATGGCCACATTCATGGCATAGTTTGTTCAAATGATCTCATATTATGCACAAGGGTGCATATTGGAATGGCAAACAAATGTTGCCTAAGGAAGTATTCATTTTCTTTGGACGAAAAAATTATATCCCATCTCGCGAGCGCCCAAAATGAGTTTTTTTTTGCGAAGAACCTACCGAATAATTGTTGCAAAATTGGACAAAATCAATTTTATAAAATACTAGGCCATATTTAATGCACAATTGGCCAAATGGTTGAGTGTCAAAATCTTTTATCCACCTCTCGTGAAAAAGACAAGTTTCTGCCGGTTAAGAAGGAAACAAGTCAAATTTAAACTGCAACCGCCTCATAGTTTCCTCTTTATTTTTCCCAAAAATCATTTTTAGATACAAAAGTATCTATTTAATAAGAGAAACACCAATTTTTTTTTCAAGATTCAACCACTAGCTAGGAACGGTCACGCCCGCCGTTTTGACCGCATTTTGAAACGGGCATGAAAAATAAAAAAATTGGAAAACCTTTGTATTGTGTCATTATATCTGGCCAAGTTTACAGGAAAAATAATAAGCTTGTAATACGACAATTATTTTTAGAAAGTGTTATCAGAAACGAGCTATTGTGTGTGGAGATCAATGGCTTTCAAGCCAAATGATCAATATTATGACCACATTGATGGCATAGTTTGTTCAAATGATCTCATATAGTGCACAAGGGTGCATCTTGCAATGACAAACAATGTTTCTTAAGGGAGTTTTCATTTTCTTTGGACAAAAAGAATCAATTTTCCATTTTTTAGTGCCTCAAATGAGGTTCTTTTGTGAAGAACCTACCAGATATTTGTTGCAAAATTGGACCAAATCAAATTTCTAAAATACTAGGCCATATTTAATGTACAATTGACCAGATGTTTGGGTGTAAAAAGTTTTTGATCCACCACTCGTGAAAAAGAGAAATTTCCGCATATTCATTTTTTCCATTTTTCGAGTTCCCGAAATGAGTTTTTTTGTGAGGAACCTAACAAA
Source organism: Aegilops bicornis (assembly GCA_021605145.1). Taxonomy (NCBI): domain Eukaryota; kingdom Viridiplantae; phylum Streptophyta; class Magnoliopsida; order Poales; family Poaceae; genus Aegilops; species Aegilops bicornis. Next base: position 150,042,851 of record CM038670.1, on the reverse strand, counting down.
TATTTGTTGTAAAAATAACTTCTCCATTTTTCAAGAATATTAGACCACATTTTATGAACAAATTTGTGTACACTGGAAACATTTTTTAAGATATTAAACGGTTTTAGTTACGTCATTAACATTTTTAACAAATATTTTGAAATACATGATTAACATATTTTCATATATTCCAAACAAAAAACATCTTCTATACATACGTTTTGGTGCCTATATTTGTTTTTACACATTGTATATTTTATATACATATAAAACATTGTTCATATTGGTTAGAAAATATTTAAATACATAATTAACATTTTTAGAAAAAATTTAAATACATGATTAACATTGTTGATATTGTTATTTTCTAATTTTCGTTGCGCCGAATATATGTTTTTTTGAGTAATATGAGGGCATCCCACATATCTTCCTGGATGGGCCGAGGCCTACATGGCACACGGATTTTTTTGAAAGGAGGTGGCCTCGTTCCACCGAGGCCCAAGCCCACCTTGAGCAACACCTTAATTACCAATGCATCCACATTCACAACCTCATGACCATTTATATTGGTCGTAATCAAGTAGAAATAAGGTCGTCGACCACTCTTGTCTGCTTTATGACCATTTGGTGTAAGGCAATTTCAAGGTTTGAGCCCTTCCAAGCGAATTGCTCGTGGATTTACGACCAATTCAGCTGGGGTCACCGGGAGAAGGTCACAAGCTGACATATTTCTTGTAGTGTAGAGACATTCAAACTAGGATATATTTGGAGGATTGGCACAGGGTAGAATGTTAACATATAGAGGGATCCTTGGATACCAGCTAGTCCGAATAGGAGGGTGATCTCAAACCGTGGACAATCGATCCTATCAGTGGTAAGTGATCTCATTGATCCTAATACGGGCACATGGGATGAACCCCTAATCCATTCAATATTTAACCCTATGGATTTCAGAAGAATGTTGCAAATACCAATCAATCACAATGCCTTTGCTGATTTCATTGCTTGGAATCCAAATCGTATAGGATTTTTTTCTGTGCGTTTGGCGTACAAAATACATTGGATTCAAACTTTCAGGGCACATACAAATGTTTTGGCCCATCCAACTGGGTAAGCTATGGAAACTGCAACTCCCACGTAAAGTTCAGATATTTTGTTGGCGTGCCTTGCAAGGAATCATCCTAGTAAAGGCTATACTGACTAACAGGCATGTCGGCTCAAACACAACATGCCCGGTATGGAGCAATGATGCGGAGGATGTCCGCCACCTCCTATCCGATTGTAAAAATGCAACTGTTCTTTGGAACAGGCTGGGGATATTGCATATAATTGAGGAAGGGAAGAGGATTGATCAATCTAGATCTATAATTCTTGAGCATCTATTGTTGGCGGACTCGAGTGCGCTTGCAATGAAGCCGAACCTGGACATCAAGCACGTCATCATTGTAGGGGCCTGCTATTTATGGTGGATACAACGAGAGTGTATGCATGATGGGACTGTTCCACCCCCGACGAGATGGCCAATATCGGTCTTGGCTATTATTGACAATTTCCATCAAGCAAATGGCAAAGTCAATAATGCTCAAGTACAGAGATGGAGCAAGCCGGATCCCAAATTTGTGAAGCTGAATGCAGACGCTTCTTTCCATGTGAATGAAGGTGTAGGGGCAACGACAGCTATTATCAGAGACGAGAACAGTAATTTCTTAGCAGGCCAATGCAAGTTTATATCTTATGCAGCTGATGTCGTAACAATGGAGGCCATGTCGATGCGCAATTGTCTCATTTTACCAAACTCTCTTGGATTTCCTCGAGTAGAAGCGGAGTCTGATTGTACAATGGTGATTGAATATTGCTCCGGGCAAACCAGATGGTGGGATGCTGCAGCGGCAATCTTTGCGGAGTGTGTGGGCGTGTCTTTGGCAATTGGGAATGTCATTTTCAAACATTGTAATAGTTCTCCGAATAATGAGGCACATGTGCTAGCTAGCCATAGTTTTTGTAATACGATTTCTGATAGTTGGATAGGAGAGCCTCCGAGCATCCTAGTTTCCGGACTTGTGGATGATATAATTTCTGTTTAATTCAATAAAGCTAGCCATGATGACTTTTCCTAAAAAAAACTAGTTTGAATTCTAAAAATCCCTCAAAAAAAGTTCCTTATATAGATTAAAAAACACTCAAATTTTTTTAGGGAAAGGAAGGAAGTCCGAGTTTATGAATAAAGCCGCACACGTGAAGTATCACAGTAGATAAAATCAACGAAGGTGAAACAGCAAACATAGTCACAAGTAGTGATGAAAACAGAGTGCAAATTTTTCGCTTTTCCGGCAAAAACTGGAAATGGAAAAGAAATATGGAAACAGAAGCGAAAATTTGCAAATGTTTTTGGAAAATGGAATTTTTTTCATGCAAAAACAGAAACAAAAACATAACAGTGTTTCCCAGTGAAACATTGACGAAAATGGAAGTTACCTTTTCCATTTTTATCCCTAGCCCACACAGCAGGGCAGAAGTACATGACATGTCAAAAGGCACGTATACCATAACATAAGATTAACAAGAGCTAGCTAAGTACCACCCAACTGAGAGTGAATCTTTTTTCTGAACAGGAAAGGACGAGGAGGACTAGCCACCACTGCCTCTCACTGCCGCTAGGTCCGGATTGAGGGCTTGCCGCCGAGGTGTTGGAGGGTTGCTATGGGACGGCGAAGAAGATGTGTGATCGAGCAGACACTAGTATGGAATGGGCCATTCGAAGATGTGTTTTTCATCTATGGAGGGCGTGTGGAGCTATGCCTCTAGTGGATATTCTGGGATCTGGTTGATGTAGGTTTTGGTGGATCCGTCTGTATCAGGCTGGCTTTCATAGTCATTGTGGTCTCCAGTGTTTCTACATGCTCTTATCGGCACTTTTCCTTCGGGGCGGTTATTTACTTCACAGACCGCGGCCGTCGGCGTCTGCTAGTTTGCATCGATGACTTCCCAGCCGTTCTTCTACAAGCTCCTTGGTTTAAAATTTTTTGCTACGCCGAGGTGAAGGCCTAGAGGCGAAACTGAGCTATGCCCATGGCGCGCCGACGATGCATGCATGAGGAAGAAGACTACGTCACCCCCAAAATCTTGAATATTTTTCTATTTTTCTGTAAGAATATGTTTGTGAGGACATGTGATACTTAATATATGGCCTTAGGCCTTTTCGCCAAAAAAATGAACAAGAGCTACACTAAGAGCAACCATAGGAGAGCCGTCATATCTACAGCCTGGAGCGTGATCCGTAATTGTTTGAAGGCCATGGAGACGATATGCGAACTAGTCGTCATATCCGCGACTCCAAATTTTATGGTCTCAAATTCTTTTTATTGGATTTTGTTAGAACTATACAGATCTCATTTTGGTTAAAGAAACATGGACTAAATTAGAACAAGAACGTAGGGCCCAAAAATCCTGGCATTTACATGTATTTTGCTATTTTGAAATGTCATTAAGCAGCATTTTCAAAATATGCAATGTCGTTGTTCGACATTGCTAGCTATTGGGAGGCCGAGGTCGTCTAGTCCTTATAGTTGAACGGTTGAGATAATTTAGATTCACCAAATCGTACTTTTATATATAGTAGTAGAAATAGATGATGTTCAACAACCTAATAACCTTTTCGGCATATGGTGGATTTTATTGGCTTGAAATAGAACATCAAGAGAATACAAATACAATGAGCACATGCCCAACCTCTATATAGTTAGGAATTAGGATGCACATAACCAACTCCAATGACGCACACAAAGCACACATCAGCAAGTAGCAAGGTCAAATAAAAGTAAAGCTACGCATAGGCAAGAAAAAAACCAAAATGATCAGATCCATGAATGGTAAACTATAACAATAACCATATGTGTAACAACTGTCTCATTACATCAAATAAAAAAAATGAGATTCTTCAACAACGACTTTACCAGATCCAAGCACCCTTACCAGAATCTAAATTTCCACCCTAAAGAACCATTGCAAACATATCTCAACCATGCCTTCAACAAGGTAACGACGCGAAAACTCGCAATTGTCATGTATAACCAACTCGGATGAGACTAACCTGATAACCTAAGTGGCTATAATGTATCTAGTCTTATAAGTAAGTAAAGTTACGGACGAAAAAGTTCATCAAAACATGTCAAAATGGATTCTAGTTTAGAACTCGCTTCGTTTTTAGATGTTACTTTAAATTTTGTTAGGGTTTTGTCCTTCTCAGAAAGGCGAGACGTTGGCGGCTCTCTGAATATGGAATAAGGTTCTCCCCACCTAGCCCCCATTTCGCTGGTGTGTCTAGCACCATCTATTTGCGTGTGGAGATATGTCTCCGACGGTTCTATCTTTTGTGGATCTGCTCGATTTTGTTCGTAGTTCGTCTATGTTCGTGCATCTTCAGGTTGGATCCTTCTGATCTACACTACTCTTCATCGGTGCTGACAATATCGGGTCTTAGCACGATGACTTTCCGACTGTCTACTACTACAAGTTTTGACCGACTTCGACGAGTCAGGGGCGATGACGGTGGCGTGGCTTCGACTCGCTTCAGTTATTGTAGTCGTCGCTAGGTGGTTTATGAATTTGGATGTAACTTTTATTATTTCTGGTGTTCATTGTACAACCATGATTAAAAATGAATATATTGAAAGTTTTCTCGCAAAAAGATGAGGACAAAGACAAGGTGAAAACGCATCGTTAGAGTACCATCCTTTTTTTGAGCGTTTTTAGGGTCTGCCATCATAGCCATTTTATTGAATTGGTAATATGGTTCCATAGTTTACAACAAGGTTTTCAATTTCAGTTTCATAAAAATTTCAGCACCAACCGAAATCACCGAAATTCAGTGAATTTCAGTGATTTCAGTTTCCATTTCAGTTGAATGACCGAAATATTCACTTGAATTCAATTAAAAAAAATTAAATTTTGGAAAAATAATTTGAAAAATATTTGAATTCTTGTGCTGTACTGAAATTGCTGAAATATTTCGGCTAAAACGTAATATTTCAGTGTCTACTGAAATTAGTGAAATTTCAGTGAAATCTCACTGAAAGTGAAAACCATGGTTTACAATGGGGTTCACAAGAAAATCTGGGGGTTAGTCGACCCAATCACAAGAAGCATTATTATCATAACAAAATTTGCTAAAGAATAGGCTACCTAATTGAATTCACGAACACACAGTTCATGAATTGAACTGATCCCACCATTCCAGCAAAGATAAAGCACTCTGCATATCCTACCAGACTTCACCAACCTCCCCTAACCCTAGGCGGTTAGGGCAAACTTTCCCCACCAAATTTTTCTGACAAGCACGTGGATTTGCCTCCACTCTGCATGCCACTCTAGCGGCCCGTGGTGGGGATGAGGGCCCGGTGCCTCCCTTCCAGTTAGTAGTTTAGGTTAGGATTATTTACTTCTCGCAGGTGCATCTCTCGGGTGGATGACGACACTTATTTTTCGAATTTGTCTTTCGGGCTTAGATCCTCTTCGAGTTTGTACGTTTGGACGTAGTTGATGAAGCTCCAACGTAGATTTCTGCTGTCTCCTTTGGGTGGTGAGATTAGCGTTTCTCGGCATATGGCGATATTTAGTGTCAGGTGCTTCAGATCTATGCAAACGGTTCAACAACTACGACTGCGGCTTTAGGGCGCTGGTTCTTACGGGCATGTGCATAAAGACTTCCTGGTTGTCATCGACAAAATCAAGCCGGCTCTGACGCGTCCGCGGCTCGTTCTGACGACGGTATAGTGGTTGTTTGGTGGTCTCGGAATTTCAGTGTAATTTTAATTATGTTTGAGATGCTTTGCCCTTTCAATGAACTTTTATAATACATCTGATCAAGCTTCACTCCAAATTCTATCATGTATGGCATAGGCATTGATAAGTTCAATAAAATTCGACTCAAGGAATGAAAGTTCAAGTCTTTAGAGAAGAGGAGACCCTGATGCATCGCCATTGCTTCAGCAGTATGTGCATCAGCAACGTTTTGTATTGGAAGAGTATCAATTTGTTTTTTGAGGAGGTAATATCATCCAGAGTCATATAACTTGCATTTGATGATCAGTTTGGTGCTAAAACTTTAAGAATACAGATTTGTGGTCATTCAACTTGCGTTCTCGTGCAAATACGATGCTTCCTCTCGTGTCTAGCCATATGGTCTGCTCACATGGCGCGCCAGCCTGGCAGAGGCCCACTTGTCAGTGCCTAGAGTACACACAATGTTGGGTGACTCTAGCATGAAATATTTTTTAGAAAACCCCCTTGCAATTTATTTAATTATGCAGAAAAGGCCTCAAATATAATGAAAAAAATGGTACGGTGGGGTTCAAAACCACGACCTGTTACTAAAACAGGTAGTTGTACAACCATCACCGAAATCACTACTTGAGGAGTACTCATTGCGAAGATCATTCCAACCTCCCCAGGTTGCGACAAGTGGCGTGCTGCATGTGCGCCACATGTCGCAACCCCGGAGTTTTCCCATTTTTAGTAGATCCGTTTATTCAAAACGTTTTATCTCTTAAACCGTGCGTCCAAATCTTGAACCGCTTTCACCCTTGGATTCCTCACGTCGAGATCTTCAAAACTAGATCATATGTTTATATGTTTTGACAAACTTTTTTTCACGAAAAAAACCGACCGAAAAAACAGAACCGGGAACATGGGTTTTTCCCTTTTCAAAAGAGGCACGCCCGTGCCTCTCACGAAATCACAACCGTCCCTCTCACGTGAGCAAAACCGTGACTCTCGCGGAAAAAAAGAAGAAGAGAAAACGTGTTTTTTTCGTTTCCGAGGAGGCATGGCCATGACTCTCGCGAAAGCACAACCGTGCCTCTCGAAGAAGCAAAACCATGACTCTCGCTAAAGAAAAAAAAAATAGAAAACACGTTTTGTTTTCCGTTTCCGAGAGGCACAGCCGTGACTCTCGCGAAAGCACAACCGCGCCTCTTACGAAAGCAAAATCGCGACTCTCGCGAAAAAAAAAATAGAAAACACATTTTTTCCGTCTCCGAGAGGCACGGCCGTGACACTCGCGAAAGCACAACCGTGCCTCTCGCAGAAGCAAAACCGTGACTCTCGCGAAACGAAAGGAAACAGAAAACACGTTTTTTTCGTTTCCGAGAGGCACGGGCGTGACTCTCGCGAAAGCCAAATCGTGCCTCTCGCGAAAGCAAAACCGTTTCTCTTGCGAAAGAAAAAAAATCACGTTTTTTGTGCAATTTTTTTTTGAATCTCTTTTGATCGAAAAGCTAAGGAAGACCGGTGGAAAACCAAAACGTTAAAAAAAAGGAAAAACCCGTTAAAAAAGCCGAAAACGCTTTTGAAAAAAAAAATCCGGAGGGAGCGCCCAGAGCGCAACACGTGGTGAATGACTGAGAGCGCGTCAAGTGATGCTGATCATTGCGAAGCTCCCGAAGGAACGCTCGTTAATTAGTTGCTCTCAACCATCACACCACCACCGATTCACATTGAACATCTAGGGCTAAATTAACTTTCTTTAACGACACACAAAAAGCCCATAAATATGCCCATATGTCTAATGGGTAATTTAGGGGTGGGGCCACTAGTCAGTGGGATACGAACAATGTGTTAGGCTAAACAGGTAATTAGGCTAATCTAACAATTCGAGATAAATAAAGGACGTTCGCATTGACAATCGTAGGCCCAGTTATATGCGTGTGCAGCACAGTTGGGCCTCTAACTCGAAACTCCCTTGTAGGCGGCATAGACTCCAACTCGAAACCGACGTCTTCCCTAGAAAAGGACACCACGATTTTGCGAAAGAAGAAACCCCATCCAGATCCCATCGCGCCGCCGACGTTTTAGAGTTTAGACGATGGCCGGCGACGACCGCCTGTCCGCTCTCGGCGACGATCTCCTCCGGCGCGTTCTCTACTTCACACCAGCCAAGGAGGCCGCGTCCACGGCCGCGCTCTCGAGCCGCTGGCGGCGCACGCCGCTCTGGCCCTCCTCGGGCGCCGTAAACCTCGAGATGCGCGTCAGGAACTACGACTACTGCAGCTACCAAAGTCAAAGAAAGCGCAAAGAAGACAGGGCCCTCTTCTTCTCCTGCCGCGACGCCTTCCTCTCCGCGGCCGTGCAGGCGCTGGACGCTGCCGTACAGGTCACCAGGCTGACCCTGCGCCTGGAGCCCGACCGCAAACACGACGACCCGTTCAGCCAATTCATGTGCCATGACAAGAACTGGGGGTGGCCGCAGGGCGACGACGCCATCGCCGTCCTGCTGTCCCACCCGGCGGCGCGCCGCGTCGAGGAGCTCAGGCTCGTGGCTAATCACTATGAAAGGATACTATCCCAGCACAGCGAGATCTCAGGTCACGTGCCAGACGGCCGCGGTGGCAATCGCCAACCTGCTCCGTTACTGCCCCGTGCTCCATGACCTCCGGATCAACCTCACCACCCAGGAACACGATGCCTACAAAAGACATGCCCCAATCGAGATGAGGGCACTCGCCAATTCTTGGAAAGGAAATTTCGGTTCGACCGCGATAAGTCCATGGCTCATCTCGACCAATGCGGCGATTCCAAGCTGGCCACAGTATCACCGGAATTAGGCGTTGAATATGACGAAGTTTCTAAAATTCCTGGTTTGAGTCGACACTCGTTCCAATGCCTGCGAAGTTCACTCACGAGAGTGAGCCTGCAATTCCGGCTGGAGAAGTCCAACTGTTTTGGTGTCAAGCTGATCAAATTCTTCGCCGGAAATGCGATGGTTCTTGAAGAAATGCAAATTGATGGCGGGAACGGAAAGTTGTTCGACCACATGAATCGCAAGGTTGAAACATGGATCGCCAGTTCATCTAAAAAGGGAAAGCTAGAAGTGCCTACCTTTGTGGTCTTGCCCCTTAAGAGACGTCCCTACAGAGAATGAGATTTTTCATATGTATACTTTATTTATGAGATGCTGTGCTTTTCTACAGAGGAAATAGTTATTTTCTAGTCTTTGTATGTGAGCCAGGCTCTCATTTTCAATAAAGATCGTATCACCTAAGGGCATGTAAGTTCATACGATCGACATTCTTTTCTTATGCACTGCTCTAAGAAGAAAAAAATGTTCTCTGATAAGACAAATACATTTAGAATGGTTGTTTAGACAGTACTACTACTTACTTTTGTATACAATGCATGTTCTCTAAAGAGAGAAAAATAAAATAAAAGAGATTAAAGTTGGATCTGCCTTCAGCTTTTCTTAGAAACATCTATAACTTATAATAGCAAATATTGCAGTTCTTATAAAATGCATGTTCTCTACAGAAAAAAGAAACAAAGGAGATTAAACTAGGATCTATCTTCAGCTCATCTTCCAACCAGTGCAACAGGGGATTATGCTTCTGTGCCAAAGGATGCGGGTTATTCATTAGCATGCCTATAGGTGCTGTAAGATCATCTACAACCGTCCCAAACGCCTGGGCGGGCTGCCCGGTCAATGCACATACGAGTTTTGGCCACCCAACTGGGCTTCCCATAGCCGGGCCAAACGTCTGGACTGACCGGCACTTCCCATATCCGTCTCATATCTTTGCCGGGGAGGCATAATGCGTTGAATTGTTTTTCTTAGAGGTGCATAACTGCGCTGAATGTACAGTAACAGAGGCGCTAGTGGGAAATGGGCTGCAGTTCGCGCGGCCCATTTTGCACTTGTTTGTCTTTTCAGAAATTTGTATACAGTATGTAAATTGTAATCACAATAATAAGACAACTTTCAAATATTTTTCATGCATTATTATTCTAAAATAATACATATGAATTATAAAAATGTTTGTATAATCATAATACAAATATTTTTTAAATATTCACAACTATAAAAATGTTCATTTTTAGAAATTCGTGGAATTCTTAAAAATATTCATAATTAAAAATGCTTGTACAATTGCACCTGTTTTTTTTATTTTAAAAATTCGTGGAGCATAAAAAATTGTTAATGTATTATTTTAGAAGGACAGAGAGTGGATCAAGTTAGAAGACCGGGATTGTACATGGGCCTAGCCCATTATTCCCAACAAAAGCAGTATTGACCATGTGAATTTCCTTCTATGAATGTGGAACAGTTCATCCCACATGTGCATTTCCTTCTATGAATGACCTTCACGGTGATCACAATGCGGACATGATCAAACACTTGTAGCTGCGGATCATGAGACTGTCTGGCACATAGCTCTGGCGGATCAGTATAATTGCAGCAAATTTATCAACACTTGAAACAGAACAGGGGATGTGCCGATGTGGTGACAAACCAAAGATATCGGTACCAGAAAGGGGATTGTCCCGCTGTCTCTGTTGTTTGTTCATACAGGGGAGACATTACAATTGCGATGTCTAACAAAATTAGCCTGCACATTGAGCGATTAACTTGAGGGTGGTTACTTCAGCTGACACATAGTGGTGCTGACGTGTAGAAGCAGAACTGAACATCCCTCCTAATTAGGAGAGAATTCTTTATTTGGCCCTTTCTTAAATTTTGCTCCCCTTTTTGGCCCAAAAAACTTGTTTCTTCCGTTTTTGACACTCAAACTTTATTTTGTTCCCTATGTGACACTTCCGTCATTTTTGGCTAGTAACGGTGTTAAGTCTGACCTAAAAAGACCGTTTACCCCTAGTGTAGTATGTGACGAGATTATTTACATGCAAACACAGAGGTAATGTGATATATATTTTGTCATTGTTGAATAAACAAACAAAAAGTAGTACTATGTGTATAATCATAAAAAATATTATTGCAGAGGAAGAATAATTATTATAATATTATGAGTAAAACAATGACGACGGATTCTTCTTTTTGCGTGATAAAAACAACAATGACGACAGATCCAATCGATCAAGAGCTAGCTTCTACCTGTGGCCAGGGCCGGTCCTGACAGGGCAGGGGCCCTAGTACAAAGAGGGCCCTTTGTGTATGTAACAGGTATAGGAGAAATTGATTTTTCTTATGACATGTGTTGGTCGGTCCTCGCTTGTTGAACACTACGTCAGTGGATATTGCAACTCAGCAAGATCTACCCATCTGGTCGAGTCAAGAGCCACGTTTGATGATTTCTAGCACTTCGCGCGTGTCGTTGTTTGTCAAGGGTTGGGTGTTGGCCCGCTAGACGTAGTCCGCATGGCATTGACAGGGGCGTTTGTACAGTTTGCAGGCTGCCTAATTCAAATTGCCAATCAACATGTCGTGCATACTTAGGTGGTTTGTATAGTTTGTCAAGGGTTGGGTATCCATGCAGTTGTTTTTTTATTAAAAAAAAAGGAAAAACCCGCAGCAGCACTAGTAACCCTAAACAGCCATCCACGAGAGCCCAGCAGAAGCCAGCACCACGCACACAAGTACTCCTACACGACAAGCATGCATAGTCCCCCCCACGTAAAACTTTGTATGTCGCAATCTGTTCCCCTCTCGCTAGGGTTTTCTCTCCTCTCGGTGGCGGCGGCGATCGTTCGCTCCTCGTCACCGTAGAGAAACGGACTCCGCTCCACTCCTCTCCCCCTGTCAGTTCACGGCGAGGGTCGGAGGCCTGCTAGGGTTTCCCCGCCCGCGGACAGCTTTTCTCGGGCAAGAGTACAATGGATGAATCTGCTTCGGGATCAGGAACGGGTGCGCCCGTCTCTGACCTAGAGGCGATGATGGAGGAGTTAGGTCTGAAAGAAGATGAACTTGAGGACGTGATAATGGAAGATGAGGAACTGCCGAGGCGACCCGATGGATGATCATTGCTAGGGTTCATACTGAGAAAAGCTATAGTCAATTCTGGTTCTATAGGAACATGAGGGTGGCTTGGGACCTGGCAAAGGAAGTCAAGATCTAGCCGCTTGAGGAGAACCTGTACACGATGCAATTTGGCTGCCTGGGAGATTGGGAGCGCGTAATGAAGGAAGGACCGTGGGCTTACAAAGGGAAAACGGTGGTGTTGGTGCCGTATGATGGCTTCACTAAGCCGTCGACGATTGAGCTCAATGAAGTTGACATATGGATTCAGATCCATGACTTCCCAGAAGGATACTTCTCCAAGATCAAGGCTTTGTCTGCAACAGTCGGAGAGTTCATCTATGCTAAGCCAAGTTCACATGATTTTGAGGGTAATTTTGTCAGAGTGCGTGTTAAAATTGACGTCACAAAACCACTCAAGAACGTAGTATCTCTGGTGATCAAGAAGAAGGACACCGTCCAGCGACTCATCTTTAGGGTGAAATATGAACGACTTCCTGATTGGTGTGCGGTTTGTGGCTATTTGGGTCATCTTTTCAAGGAGTGCGGTGATGGAGTCCACCCTCCGAAGGCCCTTGTGTTCAAAGATCTGAAAGCAGCATGGTTCAAAGGGCCAGGTAGAGGCCCTGGAGAAGGACGAGGACAAGGGGGTAACAACACTAGAGGTGGCCGAGGCAGAGGCCAAGCTGGCAGAGGCAGGGGACGCGGCTTTGAACAGCAGAATACCTCAATGGACTCGGACATATACATGGAGGAAGTGGATGGGAACAAAAAGAGGGGTGCTGCGGCAAATGACCCAATGGCATCAGCTGTGAAGTCGGCGACCATAGCAGAGGGTGCAAACAAGCTTCTGTTGCTGCCCCCTCCGGAAGATCCGTTGAGCCCCTCATCAAAACAGGAGCCAAAACGGAACAAAATATCCTCTTCAACAAGTGACAAAGCCAATGGGAAGAACACAGTCATAAACAAAAATGATGCGCGTATGGCGGGCCTCCTAAAGGGGTCGCGCCAAGCGCAATGAGTCTCCTATGTTGGAACTGTCGCGGTGCTGGGAATCCCGTGACAGTTCGTGAGCTTCATGAGATGACGAAGCAGTTTGCCCCCTCTGGACTTTGTATCCTTGAAACTCAAATAGAGGGTTCTAGAGTCGAGAATTTGGCTGGTTCTTTAGGTTTCAATAAGAGTTTTGCTGTAAGCAGTTCGGGCCGTAGTGGTGGCTTAGGAGTTTTTTGGAATGAAGAAATAAATCTTGAGATTATTGGTTACTCACAGTATCACATAGATGCAATGATTAACGATCTAGTCGACGTCGGGACTAGGGTTACATTTGTATATGGAGAAGCTCAGGTGAATGAACGGTACAAGACATGGGACATGATGAGGGGCATCGTAGGCGAAAGCGATGTACCCTGGTTAGTCCTTGGTGATTTTAATGAGGTAGTGTACGCGCACGAGAATGATGGAGTTGGGAATAGAAGTCAGGTTCAAATGGATGCTTTTAGAGACGCCCTGGATACATGTGGGCTCTCGGATATTGGATGTATGGGCAACCCTTGGACATTCGAGAAAAAAGTTGCTGGAGGGACATACACAAGGGTGAGGCTTGACCGGGGAGTTGCAAATCCGGCGTGGACATTAGCATTCCCTACAGCAACTCTGGAGCACAAAACAGCAGCAACGAGTGATCATATTCCGCTCTACGTTCGGTACGTGCATGAAAATGCATGCAGAAGGGCCCCACGCCAATTTAAGTATGAAATTGCTTGGGAAAGGGATTCGGGCCTAGCGCCGGTAGTGGAGCATGCATGGCGCAGCGCTGGAGGGGAATCTCTGCAGGCAATTAAAGACAAGCTAGCGTCGCTGTCTGATGATTTGACTAACGGGGACATAATCCACTTTGGGAATGTAAGACAAGAGATACAGCGGCTAAAGCAGGAGCTACAGGAGCTGCGGTCGGACCCTGTCCGGATGGGGCCAACGCATGCATAAATTAAACAGTGGACAAACTCACTGAACTCTATCACAGGGAGGAGATCTTGTGGCGTCAGCGTGCAAGGGTGGAGTGGCTAATCCACGGAGATAAAAATACATACTTTTTTCATCTCAGGGCGAGCCGGCGGAGAAGGAAGAACCAGATAAAAGCACTCCAAAAGCCAGATGGTTAGTTGACAGAAAATATACAGGAGATGGAACAAATGGCCAATGATTTCTATCAGCAGCTATACACATCAGAAGGAGTTCATAATATGGAACATGTCCTGGAGACAGTACCAACCAAAGTAACACATGAGATGAATGAACTTCTCAATGCTCCCTATAGCCAGAATGAAGTGAAAATAGCTCTGTTTCAAATGTTCCCCACCAAGGCTCCTGGACCGGATGGCTACCCAACACATTTTTTTCAGCATCATTGGAAGGTGTGCGCCGAGGAAGTCACTCAGGCTGTTCTCAAAATTGTGGAAGGAACTGAATCTGCTAGGTGCATTAATGAAACAATGTTGGTGCTTATTCCGAAGGTAAAAAACCCAATGCTCCTATCTCAGTTTCACCCAATTAGCTTGCGTAATGTTTTGTACAAAATTGCTTCAAAGGTAATATCCAACAGATTAAAGTTGGTTCTGCCTGATATCATCTTAGAAGAGCAGTTGGCCTTTGTACCGGGCAGGTTAATCACAGATAATATAATCACGGCCTATGAGTGCTTGCATTTTATGAAGAGAAATAAAGCAAAGAAAAATCAATCATGTGCTCTCAAGTTGGATATGATGAAGGCATATGACAGGGTAGAATGGCCTTATATAAAGGCCATTATGCTCAAGTTGGGTTTTACAGCCAGGTGGGTTGACATAGTCATGGGCCTGGTAACGACAGTTGAATTCTCCATCCTTTTCAATGGGAAGAAGCTTTCACCAATTTAACCCTTCACGAGGAATCAGACAAGGGGACCCGATATCTCCATACTTGTTCTTGCTAGCAGCAGAGGGCCTTTTGTGCCTCTTAAATCCAAAAGTGAGTCATCCAATTTGCATGGTATACAAGTAGCACCTACGCCACCAGTGAACCATCTCCTTTTTGCTGATGGCAGCCTGCTGTTTTTCAAGGCAAATGGTGTGGGGGCTAACAAAGTGTACCAGGTTCTAGATACTTATTGTCAGGCAACTGGGCAACAGATCAACTACTCAAAATCATCAATCTTCTTTAGCAAAGGAGTGCCAGACTCGATGAGGCAGGAAATAAAGAAAATACTCAATGTCCCCAACGAAACTCTAAATGGGAAGTACTTGGGAATGCCGTCTGATGTTGGGAGCTCTAAGAACGGTGCATTTAAATACCTCAAGGACCGGCTGTGGAGAGGGGTTCAGGGATGGATAGAGAGCACCATGTCGTTAGCGGGCAAGGAAGTGTTAGTAAAATCAGTTGTCCAAGCAGTGCCTATTTTTTCTATGTCATGTTTCAAGCTACCAAGAGGATTGTGTGAGCATCTAAAAATGCTCATTAGGAAATTCTGGTGGGGTAGCAAGGAGGGAAAGCGGAAGCCACACTGGGTCTCTTGGGAAGCTATGACGTAACCAAAAGACATGGGGGGGGGGGGCTCGGATTCAAAGACTTTGAGCTTTTCAACCTCGCCATTTTGGCAAGGCAAGCGTGGCGATTGCTACAAAACCCGGACACACTAAGCGCTCGTGTGCTGAAAAGCATCTACTATCCATCCTCTGATATTCTTGATGCTGAACTAGGAGGCCGACCTAGTCAAATCTGGAGAGCAATTGTGGAAGGCAGGGATATTCTGAAGCGGGGGCTGATTAAACGCATCGGTAATGGAGCTACTACTAACATATGGGCACACAATTGGCTTCCAAGGGATGAAATGCTTCGCCCGTATGGGTGTCTAACACAAAATCGCCCTACAATGGTATCTGAACTTATAACTCCTGCTACAGCGTCATGGAACAGGCAACTGGTGCAGTCCACGTTCATGCCGATGGATCCAGAGCTTATACTAAGAATTCCGTTATGCACTCGAAACCTGTCAGACTTTTGGGCTTGACACTATGAAAAACACGACATTTTTTCGATCAAGTCAGCTTATAAGATGATCATTGCAACCAAGCAGCGCAAAGAGGCGTGGCTGGAGGGATCAACAGGCCCATCTAGTGCGAGGGCGGAGAAAGGAGCGTGGAAATCAATGTGGAATACTGAAGTCCCGGGCAATTGGGGTACAACCCTTTTTTGTGATCCTCTAACATGAGATCGAACTTCAGCTTCTCCTTTTCACTTTCGCACTGTCTCTTTGCAGCAACAATGACCCGGCGAAGATCATCATGGGGCACATCGTCTGGTTCCTCTTGATCTCCAGCTTCCCCCGTTACAGCATCACCGTATTCAGGGGACGGGACAGGACGGACCGCCAAATCTAGACAAATCTTGAGGAAAATGGAGTTTGGACAAGGAGCTTCGAGAGGAGAAAGCTTAAGTGTGGCTCGGACATTTCATCGAACACCTCATGTGGATAGGAGGTGAGCTAGAGCACCACAAAGCTCTCTCACGCACGGCCGGCCAAAAAAACAGAGCACTCCACTGCTCTGCTCGCGGGCGAGGGGGTATATATAGGCATCTCATTGGTCCCGGTTCGTGGCTGGAACCGGGACTAAAGGACCCCCTTTGGTCCCGGTTCCAGACACGAACCGGGACCAATGGTTGTGAGCCAGGAGCGAGGCCCATTGATCCTGGTTCGTGTCTGGAACCGGGACCAATGGGGCCAGACGAACTGGGACCAATGCCCCACGAGGCCCGGCCGTCCCCTGACCTCACGAACCAGGACCTATGCCCCCATGGGCCCCGGTTCGT
The DNA here is from genome assembly GCA_021605145.1 of Aegilops bicornis. Taxonomy (NCBI): domain Eukaryota; kingdom Viridiplantae; phylum Streptophyta; class Magnoliopsida; order Poales; family Poaceae; genus Aegilops; species Aegilops bicornis. Next base: position 150,026,284 of record CM038670.1, on the reverse strand, counting down.
GACTGAACTGGAATTAATGGGCTTACCCTGTCTGGACCAAAACCCTGTTTTCTACTAGTGATTAGAAGAAGTACCTTCAAGGAGTTCACGGTTAAACTGTTAATGGTAGGTTAAATCGAATGATGTTTGAAGACCCCATCATCCCGTTGCTATTTTCCCGACTTTTCCATATATAAATCATCATTAAACTACTATTCTCATGCCTTTTGCATATAGACATCATTCAGACCTTGTTGATTCAAACCCCCCCAATTTTAAATATTTTCCGTCCCCTGTGTATCTTTGGATCTGATGTATTTCGGTTTACTTAAATAGAAAGGGGGTTTGCCGGGTAAAAAAAAGCTGCTCAAAATTTAAGCAGAATATAGGGTATAAATAAAAAGTACATGAATGGATTACATATGGCGTCATATGTGCATTGCATCGAACAATTACACGAATGCAAAGGAGAAGAACCCACCAAAAAGACTCAAAGAAACTGGAATAAAATAAAAAGGAGAATAAAAAATGATAAAAAAATGCCATAAACAAAAGAAGAAATGAAAAAAAAGCCAGAAAACCGGAGCGCACAGGAACGCTGCTGGGCCGATTCCTTCTCCAGTCAGACCATACTCGGATGACGGAAACGATCTATACTCGGATCGGATGACGACTCCGCCTCGGGCTGTACAATAATGCTAAACATACAAAGAGTTACACGCAATTATATTCCGGGCTGTACTACGAGCATGTAAGGCTTTCCACATATGTATACGCGCCTGCTTTGCAGCTTCCAAGTCCATGAATCGTATCGCACACCACCAGAACTAGAAGCGTGCAAGCAACGGGCAGGGCATCGCTCGATCTCGTCGGTCGACCAGGCAAGACCTTGCTCACCCGACAATGGCGGGGTTGAATCCAAGCGCCAACCACTCCGCGTTCCTCGACGGCAACGGTCCCGGCGACAAGCTCATGGCCGGCTTCGACAGCTCCAACGCCAGAGAAGAGGTGGCGGCGGCCAGCAGGCACAAGAAGAAGGCGGCGCCGGCTGCCAATCTTGCCAAGGATCTGTTCGGCAACGCCTACCCATCCGCACGCGATTACATAATGAGGAAGCAACAGCTAGAGAGACAGGAGAGGGCCAAGGCCAGGGCGAAGGCGGAGGCGAACAGTGGAGCCTCCGGTGATGGTAAAGGTGCAGGAGCCTCCCTTAGCTCCGTAGTAAAAAAGAAGGAACACTTGAGTACATGTTGGCTCTCCTCCTAACAAATCAGTGTTCTTATTCTATTCTCGATCAAACATTATGAGTAGTTGTTGCCAAAAATAAAAGTATAGTGCCACCCAAGTTGGTAATCAGCTACAAACTCCGTAAAGACTCCTTAGTTCTGCTTAACTTGTAGGAGTATACTATTGAAGGTGCAGTAGAAATTTTCCTACCGTTTAATCTCTACTACTTAAAAAGAATGTAAGATTCCCGTTTCCTCTTTCTTCCCACCACCCTTCGTCCAACCTTCCCGTATGATAATCAATCACCTTAATTTATTTAACTTTTGAATCAATTTTACTTTAATTTACTTATCAAATTTCTGATCAAAATATAAGGTAAATCACGGGCAGATTTTAATGAATACTTATTTACACAATCACATCCTATCGGCAGGTAAATGACTTCTGATCAAAATATAAGATAAATCACGGACCGAATTTGATGAACATTTATTTACACAATCACATATTATGGGCAGGTAAATCACAAGCTAACGTACTAGAATATTTATATCCCGTTGCAATGCACGGACATTGTTCTAGTGTAAAATAAAAGCCACTGGTTTAGTGGACCCTACGTCTAGTGCTACACTAGCTAAATGACCGTGTGTTGCCACATGACAATGAAAACAAATACTAATGATTATTGTGATTCTTAAGAAAATAATAAGAAACGTATTTGGCAGCTAGGGGCAGACCATTCCCCTATCATGTTCGAGGCTATGGGTTCAAGAGAGTGAGCCCCGAATAGAAGAGTAGCATCTCACTGGCAAAAGAAAAATAAGAATATGGCATCATGTGGTATTCATTCATATGGTGAGAATCGACGGCACATATATTGTAGTGATTTAGGAATAATAATGTCTAACATATACCTTTGCGATCCTTATGCACATCTATGGCATTGCTGGCCTTTTTCTATCGAAAGTCAATTTTCTTCTTCATCTTCTCTTCCATTCACCCACTATCTCTACCTGTGTGTCATACAATTCAAAGCTTGCCACCTCTGTCAATAGCGCATCCGGAACCTTAAACTCTCCTTGTGATGTCAATGGCTTTGAGCCGGTACGGCCGGGATTTGATGTCGGCGGCTGGCAAGAGCGACCCGGTGATCGGTCGCGATGCCGAGATAGATCGCGTCGTCTGCATCCTCTGCCGCCGGACCAAGAACAACGCCGTGCTCATCGGCCCTCCGGGCGTCGGCAAGACGGCCATCGCCGAGGGCTTGGCACGCCGCATTGCCGCCGGGACTGTCCCAGCGGACTTGCATGGGGCACTCGTGATCGAGATCGACATGGTGGCAATGCTGGCTGGTACCACGTACGTACCGCGGCATGTTCGAGGAGCGCTTCAAGGGCGTCCTCGAGGAGGCCGAAGACGCCAACGGCAAGGTGATCTTGTTCATCGACGAGATGCACATGCTTATCGGCGCCGGCCGGGTCTGCGACAGCAGCATGGACGCGGCCAACATGCTGAAGCCAGCGTTGGCTCGCAGACGCATCCGTTGCATCGGCGCCACGACATTCGACGAGCACCGCAAGTATATTGAGAAGGATGGCGCGTTGGAGAGACGGTTCCAGATGGTTCAGGTGTGGAGGAGCCGAGCACGCAGGGGACCGTTGCTATTCTACGAGGTCTAAGAGAGCGTTACCAAAAGCACCACGGCGTGAAAATTCAACGTGCGGCTCTTGTTGCTGCCGCAGAGCTTGCTGGTCGCTATATCACTGGTGAGTATTCACTTCTTTTGGAAAACGATAAGAATCGACTCCATGCGATGTTTGAGTCAAAATAATTCTCTTTTAATGATTTTTTTGCTTGTTTTATTTATGTGTGTGTCAGGAGAAACTGCAACTTTCAGATTTTGTACCAAATGGCACGGATGCTTAACAAGAAAAATTTATTTGTTGGGGAGAACTTATGAGTCATATTGTCTCTACTCCTAATGGAGCAGTTGGTAGTCTCCGTCGGTCAATTTTCGTCCCGCCTCCCCTGGTTTATTTTGGTACCTCCTTTCACCTCTGACTTATCCACCAGAAACCGAAAAAACCTCCTCCTGAGGCCCCAACCCGCACCCATCCACGTACCAAAAAAATAGACCTACGAAGGTTAACCAACGAAAAAAGACCTACGAAGGTTAACCAGCGACAAAAAAACCTAAACCTATCGCCCGCTCCCTCGCGCCCCTGTTGCTCCCTCCTCGATCCCGATCTGGATCGAGGGGACGAGGAGCTCCTGCCTCCCCGACGGCCGGCCTCCTCCTCGCCCCGCCGCTGCGTCAAGGCCGCGCCACGGCCTCTGGAAGCCAGGGAAGCCATGCCTGAGCTCGGCCTCGAGGTCCCCGCCGCCGTCTCCTGCAGCTTCGCCCGCCGCCTCACCGCCCGAGCTTCGCCGTCGCACCAACCTCGGCGCCCAGCGCCGCCACGCCGGCTCTGGTCGCCACGCCGCCACCGGCTCTGGTCGCCACGCCGCTGGCTCTGGCGCAGATCTGGGCATGGCCGCTGAAGTGGCCCGTTCTCCGGCTCGATCTGCTGCTACGGTGTCCAGCGGCCGGAAGGAGATGGTCGGTGGTTGGAGGGGCTGTAGGCGCGCTGGTCTTACACAGTGAGGGTTGGCAAGGTGGGCTACTCGGGTCCACTGGTTGGATGGTTAAGGTTGCTGGCGAAAGCTGAACTCCGGCAGTGGCCGAAGTTGTCGATGGCGGCACCGGCAGGCAGTTTCCTTGCTGAAGGTATCAATGTTGCAGTCCTCACCTTCCACTGCCCCATGCCTCCCCCTGTGATTCACTGAAAACCTGATTCGATCCAGCTTGCTTGCTTTGTACTGTATTGCGCAGCAGCCACCAGACATGCCCATCCGGCCGGAAAGGAATCGACAAGCTGCAGATTGATCAAGCTAAGTAATTTTCTTATCTTTGTTTGCACGGCCAGATAGCACGCCTTCTTGCTGATTACTTCTTCCCGTACACTCACGTGAAACAACATAGATTCACTAATTGATTTCGGCCAGATGCGCTAATACAGAAAGTTAGCTTGATTAGTTAATCTTCAGCTAGATGAGCGCACACATGTAACGCACAGAACGTGCAAACACGGTAAAATCTATTGGATGGCAATAGGTGTGTGACGCGGGTTCTTATTATCATAAGGCCAAATGGTGTTCATTAATGCTTTCGATATCTTTCCTCTTTTTGCTATGTATGTTTTCATGATATTTCTCTTGTCCTTTACATAAAATATCTTATCATTGCCCCTCGGATGACTCCCAAATGTTGTAGTTCATCTGTCAAAAAAGGTGCTTTGCCTGATAATAATTTTTTTGTTATGTTTGTTCAATAGTACACATCAACATTGATTATGCTAGGCGTGATGGAAACGTGATGCTCGTAGACACTTGTCAAGATGCGGAAGGATGGGGACACAATGGTGGGAAACTTGGGTATACGGATGATAGACATGATTAGAATATGCATGCCACATTAGGTTGACATGAAGTGGAGAGGAGCCAAGGTAGGGGTGGTGAAGGGAGGCATTGGAAGAACAAAGAAGAAGGTATTTGGCAGGAATTAAGGCAGAAAAATCAGTTGGGCACATAACGTTTAGCAAAAATGAGCTCACCATTTTTGAGTGTTTACTACATCCTGGTCATCTACAAGTACTACAAGACATCATATGTAACTACAACCTTCCTCTTCAACATGTCGTTTATTTTGCGGATGTCATGTCTTTCATTTTTGTGGGTAGCATTTATGTTGAAGACAATTCTTTATTCCTTTGTAAGGTTAAATACAAGCATGTTAATTATTGTATGATATAGATTTTGTTTATGTATAGTATTTAAACTCAAGAGAGAGAGAGAGTGTGTGTGTGAGAGAGAGAGATTACCACTCAAATTAGTATTTAATGTAATGAAGGTTAGACTCTTGTCTGGTTTGCAGGAGAGAGGGAGGTGTTGGCTGATGACCCTCAAGTATAGGGGATCGCAACAGTTTTCGAGGGTAGAGTATTCAACCCAAATTTATTGATTCGACACAAGGGGAGCCAAAGAATATTCTCAACTATTAGCAGCTGAGTTGTCAATTCAACCACACCTGGAAACTTAGTATCTGCAGCAAGGTGTTTAGTAGCAAAATAATATGATAGTGGTGGTAACGGTAACAAAAGTAAAGACAGCAAAAGTAATGTTTTTGGTATTTTGTAGTGATTGTAACAAAGAATAACGGAAAAGTAAATAAGTGTAAACTAGTATATGGAAAACTCGTAGGCACCGGATCAATGATGGATGATGTGGTTCGTCATGTAACAGTCATAACATAGGGTGACACAGAACTAGCTCCAGTTCATCAATATAATGTAGGCATGTATTCCGTATATAGTCATACGTGCTTATGGAAAAGAACTTGCATGACATCTTTTGTCCTACCCTCCCGTGGCAGCGGGGTCATATTGGAAACTAAGGGATATTAAGGTCTCCTTTTAATAGAGAACCGGAACAAAGCATTAGCACATAGTGAATACATGAACTCCTCAAACTATGGTCATCACCGGGAATGGTCCCGATTATTGTCACTTCGGGGTTGCCGGATCATAACACATAGTAGGTGACTATAGACTTGCAAGATAGGATCTAGAACACTCATATATTCATGAAAACATAATAGGTTCAGATCTGAAATAATGGCACTCGGGCCCTAGTGACAAGCATTAAGCATAGCAAAGTCATAGCAACATCAATCTCGAACATAATGGATACTAGGGATCAAACCCTAACAAAACTAACTTCGATTACATGATAAATCTCATCCAACCCATCACCGTCCAGCAAGCTTCACGATGGAATTACTCACGCCTGGCGGTGAGCATCATGAAATTGGTGATGGAGGATGGTTGATGATGACGACGGCGACGAATCCCCCTCTCCGGAGCCCCGAACGGACTCCAGATCAGCCCTCCCGAGAGAGATTAGGGCTTGGCGGCGGCTCCGTATTGTAAAACGCGATGATTTATTCTCTCTGATTTTTTTCTCCCCGAAAGCCAATATATGGAGTTGGAGTTGGCGTCGGAGGGTCTCCAGGGGGCCCACGAGGTAGGGGGGGCGCCCAGGGGGGAGGCGCGCCCCACCCTCGTGGACAGGGTGTGGGCCCCCTGGTCTTCATCTTTGGCGAGGATTTTTTATTGTTTTTTCTAAGGTGTTCCGTGAAGTTTCAGGACATTCCGAGAATCTTTATTTTCTGCACAAAAAGCAACACCATGGCAGTTCTGCTGAATACAGCGTCAGTCCGGGTTAGTCCCATTCAAATCATATAAGTTAGAGTCCAAAACAAGGGCAAAAGTGTTTGAAAAAGTAGATACGACGGAGACGTATCAACTCCCCCAAGCTTAAACCCTTGCTTGTCCTCAAGCAATTCAGTTGACAAACTGAAAGTGAAAAATAAAAACTTTTACAAGCTCTGTTTGCTCTTGTTGTTGTAAACATGAAAAGCCAACATTCAAGTCTCAGCAATTATTATGAACTAACCATACTCACAATGACACGTAGGTCTCACAATTGCTCATATCAATAGCATAATCAGCTAGCGGGCCATAATAGCAAAACTCGGATGACAACACTTTTCTCAAAATAATCATAACATGGTAAAACAAAATGCTATCTCGCTAGCCCTTTCTGAGATCGCAAAACATAAATGCAGAGCACCTTTAAAGATCAAGGACTGACTAAACATTGTAATTCATGGTAAAAGAGATCCAGTCAAGTCATACCCGAAATAAACCAATAATAATGAATGCAAACGACAAGGTGTGCTCTCCAAAGGTGCTTTTTAATAAGAAGGGTGATGAATCAACATAAAAGCAAATAGATAGGCCCTTCGCAGAGGGAAGCAGGATTTGTAGAGGTGCGAGCTCGGTTTTGAAATAGAGATAAATTATATTTTGAGCGGCATACTTTCACTGTCAACGTAACAACTATGAGATGGCTTTATCTTCCATACTAGATGCATTATAGGCAGTTCCCAAACAGAATGGTAAAGGTTTATACTCCCCCTCCTCCACAAGCATCAAACCATGGCTTGCTCGAAACAACAAGTGCCTCCAACATTCAACGGGTCCCAGGGGGAGTTTTGTTTGCAGTTATTTTGATTTAGTTTTGATCTTTTTGGATCATGGGACTGAGCATCCCTGTTACCGGCCCTTTCTCGTGAATGAGGAGCGGACTCCACTTCTTGAGAATAACCCACCTAGCATGGAAGATATAGGCAGCCCTAGCTGTACATGAGCTGCTCGAGCATACAAAACAGAATGTTTATTTGAAGGTTTAGAGTTTGGCACATACAAATTTACTTGGAACGGCAGGTAAATACCGCATACAGGTAGGTATAGTGGACTCATATGGAATAACTTTGGAGTTTAAGGAGTTTGGATGCACAAGCAGTATTCCCGCTTAGTACAGGTGAAGGCTAGCAAAAGACTGGGACGACTAATCGAGAGAGCGAAGCGACAACAAATCGTAAACATGCATTAAAATTAATTCACACCGAGTACAAGCATGAGTAAGATATAATCCACCATGAACATAAATGTCATGAAGGCTATGTTGATTGGATTCAACTACATGCGTGAACATGTGCCAAGTCTAGTCACTCAATTCATTTAAAGGAGGATACCATCCCATCATACCACATCATAATCATTCTAATAGCATGTTGTACGCAAGGTAAACCATTATAACTCATAGCTAATCAAGCATGGCACAAGCAACTATAATCTCTAAATGTTATTGCAAATATGTTTACTTCATAATAGCTGAATCAAGAACGATGAATCATCATATTTACAAAAACAAGAGAGGTCGAGTTCATACCAGCTTTTCTCCCTCAAGAAGTCCATCATATATCATCATTATTGCCTTTCACTTTCACAACCAAACGATGTGGATAATGATAAGAGTGCACGTGCATTGTGTTGGAAATATGCCCTAGAGGCAATAATAAATTAGTTATTATTATATTTCCTTGTTCATGATAATCGTTTATTATTCATGCTATAATTGTATTGACCGGAAACAAAGAATACATGTGTGGATACATAGACAACACCATGTCCCTAGTAAGCCTCTAGTTGACTAGCTCGTTGATCAATAGATGGTTACGGTTTCACGACCATGGACATTGGATGTCATTGATAACGGGATCACATCATTAGGAGAATGATGTGATGGACAAGACCCAATCCTAAGCCTAGCACAAAGATCGTGTAGTTCGTATGCTAAAGCTTTTCTAATGTCAAGTATCTTTTCCTTAGACCATGAGATTGTGCAACTCCCGGATACCGTAGGAATGCTTTGGGTGTATCAAACGTCACAACGAATCGGGTGGCTATAAAGGTGCATTACGTATCTCCGAAAGTGTCTGTTGGGTTGGCACGAATCGAGACTGGATTTGTCACTCCGTGTAAACGGAGAGGTATCTCTGGGCCCACTCGGTAGGACATCATCATAATGTGCACAATGTGACCAAGGGGTTGATCACGGGATGATGTGTTACTGAACGAGTAAAGAGACTTGCCGTAACGAGATTGAACAAGGTATCGGTATACCGACGATCGAATCTCTGCAAGTACAATACCGCTAGACAAAGGGAATTGTATACGGGATCGATTGAGTCCTTGACGTCGTGGTTCATCCGATGAGATCATCGTGGAACATGTGGGAGCCAACATGGGTATCCAGATCCCGCTGTTGGTTATTGACCGGAGAACGCCCTTGGCCATGTCTCAAGATGTCTCCGAACCCGTAGGGGTCTACACACTTAAGGTTCGGTGGACGCTTAGGGTTATATAGGAAGCTTGTATGTGGTTACCGAATGTTGTTTGGAGTCGGATGAGATCCTCGGACGTCACGAGGAGTTCCGGAATGGTCCGGAGGTAAAGATTTATATATGGGAAGTCCTGTTTGGTCACCGGAAAAGTTTCAGGCGATATCGGTAACGTACCGGGACCACCGGGAGGGTCCCGGGGGTCCACCAAGTGGGGCCACCAACCCCAGAAGGTTGCGTGGGCCAAGTGTGAGGAACCAGCCCCAAAGGGGCTGGTGCGCCCCACAAGAGGCCCAAGGCGCAAGGGTGAGTGGGAGGGGCAAACCCTAGGCGATGGGCCCTAAGGCCCATCTAGTGGGCGCCTCCCTCTCCCTCCCCTCTTGGCCTCCCTTGATCCCATCTAGGCTGGCCGCCACCCCTAGGGGTGGGAACCCAGAGGGCGCAGCCCTCCTTCCCTATATATATGAGGCCAAGGGCTGCCCAAAAGACGCAATTCTATCTCTCGTGGGTGCAGCCCTGCGTCTCTTCTTCCTCCTCCTCTCCCTTGGTGCTTGGCGAAGCCCTGCGGGATTGCCACGCTCCTCCATCACCACCATGCCGTTGTGCTGCTGCTGGATGGAGTCTTCCTCAACCTCTCCTCTCTCCTTGCTGGATCAAGGCGTGGGAGACGCCACCGGGCTGTACGTGTGTTGAACGCGGAGGTGCCGCGCTCGCACTTGATCATCGGTGATCCGAATCACGACGAGTACGACTCCATCAACCCCGTTCACTTGAACGCTTCCGCTTAACGATCTACAAGGGTATGTAGATGCACTCTCCTTCCCTCGTTGCTGGTTTCTCCATAGATAGATCTTGGTGACACGTGGGAAAATTTTGAATTTCTGCCACGTTCCCCAACAAAGGGCATCATGAGCTAGGTCTATTGCGTAGATTCTTTGCACGAGTAGAACACAAAGTAGTTGTGGGCGTTGATGTTGTTCAATATGCTTACCGTTACTAGTCCAATCTTGTTTGACGGTATTGTGGGATGAAGCGGCCCGGACCGACCTTACACGCATTTCCACGTGAGATGTGTTCCACCGAGTGACATGCACTTGGTGCATAAGGTGGCTAGCGGGTGCCGCCTCTCCCACTTTAGTCGGAACGGATTCGATGAAAAGGGTCCTTATGAAGGGTAAATAGCAATTGGCATATCACGTTGTGGTTTTGCGTAGGTAAGAAAAACGTTCTTGCTAGAACCCTATTGCAGCCACGTAAAACTTGCAACAACAATTAGAGGACGTCTAACTTGTTTTTGCAGCAAGTGCTATGTGATGTGATATGGCCAAGAAGAATGTGATGAATGATATGTGATGTATGAGATTGATCATGTTCTTGTAATAGGATTCACGACTTGCATGTCGATGAGTATGACAACCGGCAGGAGCCATAGGAGTTGTATTTATTTATTGTATGACCTGCGTGTCATTAAACAACGCCATGTAATTACTTTTACTTTATTGCTAACCGGTAGCCATAGTAGTAGAAGTAATAGTTGGCGAGACAACTTCATGAAGACACGATGATGGAGATCATGATGATGGAGATCATGGTGTCATGCCGGTGACGATGATGATCATGGAGCCCCGAAGATGGAGATCAATGGAGCTATATGACATTGGCGATATCATGTCACTACTATATAATTGCATGTGATGTTTATTATGTTTATGCATCTTGTTTACTTAGAACGACGGTAGTAAATAAGATGATCCTTACAACAATTTCAAGAAGTGTTCTCCCTAACTGTGCACCGTTGCTACAGTTCGTAAGCTTCTAAGCACCACGTGTTGATCGGTGTGATGGATTGTTACGTTCACATACAACGGGTGTAAGACAGATTTACACACGCAATACACTTAGGGTTAACTTGACGAGCCTAGCATGTACAGACATGGCCTCGAACACGGAGACCGAAAGGTCGAGCATGAGTCGTATAGTAGATATGATCAACATGAAGATGTTCATCGATGATGACTAGTCCGTCTCACGTGTTGATCGGACACGGCCTAGTTGATTCGGATCATGTAATCACTTAGATGACCGAGGGATGTCTATTCGAGTGGGAGTTCATAAGATGAACTTAATTATCTTGAACATAGTCAAAAGACCTTTTGCAAATTATGTCGTAAGCTCGCGCTTTAGTTCCACTGTTTAGATATGATCCTAGAGAAAATATAGTTGAAAGTTGAAAGTAGCGATTATGCGGACAGTAGAAAGCTTATGTCCTTAATGCACCGGGCCAAGGTGCTGAACCCCAAACATCGCTTTGTGGATGTTGCGTAACATCGGACATACACGTCTTGATAACTATGTGATAGTTCAGTTAAACGGTTTAGAGTTGAGGCACCAAAAGACGTTTGAAACGTCATGAACATGTGAGATGTTTGAGAGCTGAAATTGGGATTTCAGGTTCGTCCCCCACGTCAAGAGTTATAAGACCTCCGACGATTTTCTCAACCTACAAACTAAGGGAGAAAAAGCTCAATCGTTGAGCTTGTACTCAGATTGTCTGGGTACAACAATCACTTGAATCAAGTGGGAGTTAATCTTCCAGATGAGATAGTGATGTTTCTCCAAAGTCATTGCCACCAAGCTGCTAGAGCTTCGTGATGAACTATAACATATCAGGGATAGATATGATGAATCCTTGAGGTATTCGCGCTGTTTGACATCGCGAAAGTAGAAATCAAGAAGGAGCATCAATTGTTGATGGTTGGTGAAACCACTAGTTTCAAGAAGAGCAAGGGCAAGAAGGGACACTTCATGAAACGGCAAATCAGTTGCTACTCCAAAGGAAGAAACCCAAGGTTGAACCCAAACCCGAGACTAAGTGCTTACGTAATAAGGGGAACAGCCAACGGAGCAGAATTACCCTAGATACTTGGTAGATAAGAAGGTCGGGCAAGGTCGATAGAAGTATATTGGATATACATTATGTTAATGTGTACTTTACTAGTACTCCTAGTAGCACTGTGGTATTAGATACGGTTCGGTTGCTAAGTGTTAGTAACTCGAAATAAAAGCTACGGAATAAACGGAGACTAGCTAAAGGTGAGCCGACGATATGTGTTGGAAGTGTTTCCAAGGTTGATGAGATCAAGCATCGCACGCTCCCTCTACCATCGAGATTTGTGTTAAACCTAAATAATTGTTATTTGGTGTTTGCGTTGAGCATAGACATGATTGGATTATGTCTGTCGCAATACGGTTATTCATTTAAGGAGAATAATGGTTACTCTGTTAGTTTGAATAATACCTTCAATGGTCTAGCACCTAAAAGGAATGGTTTATTGAATCTCGATCGTAGTGATACACATTTTCATGCCAAAGGTATAAGATAGTAATGATAGTACCACTTACTTGTGGCAATCGCCATGTAAGTCATATTGGTGTAAACGCATGAAGAAGCTCCATGTTGATGGATCTTTGGACTCACTCGTTTTGAAAAGTTTGAGACATGCGAACCATGTCTATTGGTGTATACGCATGAAGAAACTCCATGCAGATGGACCGTTTGGACTCACTTGATTTTGAATCACTTGAGATATGCGAAATCAAGCCACATGGGCAAGATGACTGAAAAGCCTCGGTTTCAGTAAGAAGATGGAACAAGGTAGCAACCTGTTGGAAGTAACACATTTTGATGTGTGCAGTCCAATGAGTGCAAGAGACATGCAAGAAATATCGTTATGTTCTTACTTCACGAGATGATTCGAGTAGATGTTGAGTATATTTACTTGATGAACCACAAGTCTGAATTATTGAATGGTTCAAGTAATTTCAGAGTGAAGTTTAAGATTTTCGTGACTAGAGGATAGAATGTCTATGATATGATCATAGAGATGAATATCTGAGTTCTGAAGTTTTGGCACATAATTAAGACATAGCGGAAATTGTTTCACAATTAATACCGCTGGAACACCATAGTGTGATGGTGTGTCCGAACATCATAGTTGCACCCTATTGGATATGGTACGCACCATGATATCTCTTATCAAATTACCACTATCGTTCAAGGGTTAGGCATTAGAGACAACCGCACTCACTTTAATAGGGCACCACGAAATTCCGTTGAGATGACACCGTAAGAACTATGGTTTAGAGAAACCTAAGCTGTCATTTCTTAAAGGTTTGGGGCTGCGACGCTTATGTGAAAAAGTTTCAGTTGATAAGCTCGAACCCAAAGCGGACAAAATGCATCTTCATAGGACAGCCAAAAGCGGTTGGGTATACTCTCCTAATTCAGATCCGAAAGCAATAGGGATTGTTTCTTGAATCGGGTCCTTTCTCGAGGAAAAGTTTGTCTCGAAAAGTTGAGTGGGAGGATGGTGGAGACTTGATGAGGTTAATGAACCGTCACTTCAACAAGTATGTAGCAGGCATGTGAAGTTGTTCCCGTGGCACCTACACCAATTGGAGTCAAAGCTTATGATAGTGATCATGAAGTTTTGGATCAAGTCACTACCATACCTCGTAGGGTGACAAGGATGCGTACTACTTCAGAGTGGTACGGTGATCCTGTCTTGAAGGTCATGTTGCTAGACAACAATGAACCTACGAGCTATGGAGAATCGATGGTGGGCCCGGATTCCGACAAATGGTTAGAAGCCATGAAATCCGAGATAGTATCCATATATCATAACAAAGCGTGGACTTTGGTGGACTTGCCCGATGATCGGCAAGCCATTGAAATAAATGGATCTTTAAGAAGAAGACGGACGTGGACGGTAATGTCACCGTCTATGAAGCTCGACTTGTGGTAAAGAGTTTTTCACAAGTTCAAGGAGTTGACTACGATGAGATTTCCTCATCCGTAGCGATGCTTAAGTCCGTCGGAATTATGTTAGCACAAGCTGCATTTATGAAATCTGGCAGATGGATGACAAAACGAGTTTCCTTACCGGTTTAGAAGGAAAGGTTGTATGTGATACAATCAGAAAAGTTTTGTCAATCCTAAGGATGCTAAAAGTTATGCTTTGGCTCAATGATCCTTCTAAGGACTGGAGTAAGCATCTCGGAGTTGGAATGTGCGCTTTGATGAGATGATCAAAGATTTTGGGTTTATACAAAGTTTATGAGAAACTTGTATTTCCAAAGAAGTGAGTGGAGCGCTATAGAATTTCTGATAAGTATATGTTGTTGACATATTGTTGATCGTAAATGATGTAGAATTTCCGGAAAGCATATAGGGTTATTTGAAAAGTGTTTTTCAAGTGAAAACCTGGATTAAGCTACTTAAACATTGAGCATCAAGATCTATGAGGATAGATCAAAACCGCTTAATGATACTTTCAAATGAGCATATACCTTGACATGATCTTGAAGGTGTTCAAGATGGATCACCAAAGAAGAAGTTCTTGGCTGAGTTGTAAGGTATGAAGTTAAGACTTAAAGCTCGACCACGGCAGAAAAGAGAGAAAGGACGAAGGTCGTCCCTATGCTATAGACGTAGGCTCAGTAGTATGCTATGCTTTGTGTACCGACTTAGGAAGTGTGCCTTGCCATGAGTCGGTCAAAGGGGTACAAGAATGATCCAGAATGGATCATTGGACAAATGATCAAAATTGTCCTTGGAGTAAATAAAGACATGTTTCTCGATTATGGAGGTGATAAAGAGTTCGATGTAAAGGGTTACGCCGATGCAAGCTTTAACACCTATCCGAATGACTCGAGTAGCAAACGGATACGTATAGTGGAGCAACCATTTGGAATAGCTCCAAGTGGAGCGTGAAAGCAGCATTTACAATATGACATAGAGATTTATGAAATACATACGGATCTGAATGTTACTGCACCGTTGACTAAGACCTCTCTCACAAGCAAAACATGATCAAACCCTTAACTCATTGAGACTTAATCACATGGTGATGTGAACTAGTTTAATACACTAGTAAACTCTTTGGATGTTGGTCACATGGCGATGTGACCTATCAGTGTTAATCACATGGCGATGTGAACTAGATTATTGACTCTAGTGCAAGTGGGAGACTGTTGGAAATATGCCCTAGAGGCAATAATAAATTAGTTATTATTATATTTCCTTGTTCATGATAATCGCTTATTATTCATGCTATAATTGTATTGACCGGAAAAAGCAATACATGTGTGGATACATAGACAACACCATGTCCCTAGTAAGCCTCTAGTTGACTAGCTCGTTGATCAATAGATGGTTACGGTTTCCTGACCATGGACATTGGATGTCATTGATAACGGGATCACATCATTAGGAGAATGATGTGATGGACAAGACCCAATCCTAAGCCTAGCACAAAGATCGTAGTTCGTATGCTAAAGCTTTTCTAATGTCAAGTATCTTTTCCTTAGACCATGAGATTGTGCAACTCCCGGATACCGTAGGGAATGCTTTGGGTGTATCAAACGTCACAACGTAATCGGGTGGCTATAAAGGTGCATTACAGGTATCTCCGAAAGTGTCATTGGGTTGTACGAATCGAGATGGGATTTGTCACTCCGTAAACGGAGAGGTATCTCTGGGCCCACTCGGTAGGACATCATCATAATGTGCACAATGTGACCAAGGGGTTGATCACGGGATGATGTGTTACGGAACAAGTAAAGAGACTTGCCGGTAACGAGATTGAACAAGGTATCGGTATACCGACGATCGAATCTCGGGCAAGTACAATACCGCTAGACAAAGGGAATTGTATACGGGATCGATTGAGTCCTTGACATCGTGGTTCATCCGATGAGATCATCGTGGAACATGTGGGAGCCAACATGGGTATCCAGATCCCGCTGTTGGTTATTGACCGGAGAACGTCTCGGTCATGTCTCGCATGTCTCCGAACCCGTAGGGTCTACACATAAGGTTCGGTGACGCTTAGTGTTATAAAGGAAGCTTGTATGTGGTTACCGAATGTTGTTCGGAGTCCCGGATGAGATCCCGGACATCACGAGGAGTTCCGAAATGGTCCGGAGGTAAAGATTTATATATGGGAAGTCCTGTTTTGGTCACCGAAAAGTTTCGGGCGATATCGCTAATGTACCGGGACCACCGGGAGGGTCCCGGGGGTCCACCAAGTGGGGCCACCAACCCATGAAGGTTGCGTGGGCCAAGTGTGGGAGGGAACCAGCCCCAAAGGGGCTGGTGCGCCCCCCACAAGAGGCCCAAGGCGCAAGGGAGAGTGGGAGGGCAAACCCTAGAGGCAGATGGGCCCTAAGGCCCATCTAGTGGGCGCCTCCCTCTCCCTCCCCTCTTGGCCGCCTCCCTTGATCCCATCTAGGGCTGGCCGCCACCCCTAGGGGTGGGAACCCTAGAGGGGGCGCAGCCCTCCCCTTCCCCTATATATATGAGGCCAAGGGCTGCCCAAAAGACGCAATTCTATCTCTCGTGGGTGCAGCCCTGCGTCTCTTCTTCCTCCTCCTCTCCCTTGGTGCTTGGCGAAGCCCTGCGGGATTGCCATGCTCCTCCATCACCACCATACCGTTGTGCTGCTGCTGGATGGAGTCTTCCTCAACCTCTTCCTCTCTCCTTGCTGGATCAAGGCGTGGGAGACGTCACCGGGCTGTACGTGTGTTGAACGCGGAGGTGCCGTATGCTCGCACCTTGATCATCGGTGATCTGAATCACGACGAAGTGCGACTCCATCAACCCCGTTCACTTGAACGCCCGCTTAACAACGATCTACAAGGGTATGTAGATGCACTCTCCTTCCCCTCGTTGCTGGTTTCTCCATAGATAGATCTTGGTGACACGTAGGAAAATTTTGAATTTCTGCTACGTTCCCCAACACATTGGACTAAGCTGGAATCTGCAAGCATTCAACTCAAGAGAGGAGACAAGTAATATGGGCTCTGAGTTTAAATAATCAATCATGCATATAAGAGCCACTAAGCATTTTCAATATAGTCTTCTCAACCCCCCCAAAAAAAGAAACGAAACAAAAATTATTTACACGGGAAAGCTCCCAACAAGCAAAAGAAGAACGGGAAATATTTTTGACTTTTTCTTTTTAATTACTACAACAAAGAAATAAACTACTACTATTTTTTTTTGTTTTTCTTAAGGTTTATTAAACACACAAGAAGAAAGCAGGAAAAAGAAAATAAACTAGCGTGGATATTACAGTGAAAGAGTATGAACACCGACATCTAGCAATGAGTGTGTGTGAACATGAATGTAATGTCGGTGGGAAATACGTACTCCCCCAAGCTTAGGCTTTTGGCCTAAGTTGGTCTATTGCCAGGGATGGCCTGGTGGATACCCGTAGGTGAAGCTGAGGTCATCTTTGTGATGCAGCTATCGCCTCCCGAGGCTGCAGCGTGGCGCCGAGCAGCCTCCGCTCTCCTCTTGTACTCATCCGCCTCCTCTACGGTAATAATATATCTCCTTTTGCCTGAAAATCAAAGAAGGCAGGAGCGGGAAGAGCAATATGGACTACATGACGTTTGTTAAAGATTAGTCGACATCTGGAGAGGTGGCTCATCCTCTCAACAAACCGGTGAAACCATAGAATCAAAATCTAAATAAGAAGGGGTAACTCCGTATCACCCTCACAAATGTCTATCTCAAGAAAATTAGCTAAGCGGGTTGCATAAATTCCTCCAAAGAAATCCCGTTATGTACATTACGATGCAACCTACGAGCTACGATGGCTCCCATATGATAAGATTGGTCTCCTAACACAGCACTTCCGAGAATGCTGAGATCAGGAGCACACAAGTGACATACTTCATCCTTAGCATTAATACATCTACCTATAAAGAGAGCAAAATAATGTATAACAGGAAAGTGAATGCTCCCTATAGTTTCTTGTGTTATATCTCTAGATTCCCCCACAGTTATTCTAGCAAGAAAGTCTCTATATTCGGATTTAGGGGATCACCGACATTACCCCAAGATGGAAGTTTGCAAGCAGAAGTAAAATCCTCTAAGTCCATGGTATAAGATTTATCATAAAGGTCAAACATGACTGAACGAGAATTACGCGAAGATGAAAACTCAAACCTCTTCACAAATGAACTTGTGAGATCATGATACTGGGGGCATTTATCAGTTTAAAAGTCCTCAAGACCGGCGTTACTCAAATATGCACTAAATTCTTCTTTGATTCCCACTTGATTCATAAAATTTTCCGAAGGCCATTCACAGGGCCTCACAAGAGCGTCTCTTGGTGGTTCCTCGTCAGCATCACGTATTGCAAGTCCGGGACCTTGCTTCCTTGAAGAACCACCTTGGAACATCTTCCTAAACATATTGTTTTCTCTGAAAATAATTCTGAAATTTTAGTAACTTCAAATAAAAGTGAACCAACTTCAATAAAATTGATAGTAACAACTCCCACAAGTGCCTAGAGCCTATATAGAGCATTAGAACTACTTGGAACCATATAAATTTGACATGCAAGCTCAAGAACATGGTCACCTATGCAGCACCAATTTGCAATGAATAAAGCACTAGAACAAAAACTAATTGGACGAATGGAGGAGTCACATACCAAGGAACAATCTCCCCAAGCAGTTTTGCGAGAGGTGCTTTGAGCAAGGAGATCGAAAATCACAGCAACGGGGGTTGGAACTCGTGCTTGAGTTGGTTTTTCATGTTTGTGTGAGACAGAGGAAGAAGATGGGTGCAGGAATAAGTGGAGGAGGGCCACCGTGGGCCCACGAGGCAGGGGGGTAGGGCGCGCCCTCCACCCTCGTGGCCAGGTGGCAGCTCCCCCCGTGGTGATTTTTGCACAGTAAATTCTTAAATATTCCCGAAAAAATCATATTAAATTGGCACAGCATTCTGAGGACTTTTATTTTCGGATATTTTTATATTGAGCAGATAAGTCAGGAGACAGACAGAAAAATACTATTTTACTTTATTTCTACTAGATAACAGAAAATATAAAGAGGGTACAGAAAGTTGTGCTTCTAGTTTCATCCATCTCGTGATCATCAAAATGAATCCACTAACAAGGTTGATCAAGTCTTGTTAACGAGCTCATTCCGATTAACACGGAACCGGAGAAATTTTGAATAGCACCAAGTTACCTCAACGGGATATGAAAATCCCCAACAATGAGTATATCATACTTTTTCTTGACAGTAGGGAGAGGAAATTCAAAACCTCCAAATATAATCGATGGAATTTTTCCAATAGAGTTGATACTATAGACTTGAGGTTGTTTCCTCGGAAAGTGTATCGTGTGCTCATTGCCATTAACATGAAAAGTGACATTGCCTTTGTTGCAATCAATAACAGCCCCTGCAATATTAAGGAAAGGTCTTCCAAGAATAATAGACATACTATCATCCTCGGGAATATCAAGAATAACAAAGTCCGTTAAAATAGTAACGTTTGCAACCACAAGGCACATCCTCACAAATACCGGCAATTATAGCAGTTGATTTATCAGCCATTTTCAAAGATATTTCAGTAGGGTGTCAACTTATTCAAGTCAAGTCTACGATACAAAGAGAGAGGCATAACACTAACACCGGCTCCAAGATCACATAAAGCAGTTTTAACATAATTTCTCTTAATGGAGCATGGTATAGTAGGTACTCCGAGATCTCCAAGTTTCTTTGGTACTCCACCCTTAAAAGTATAATTAGCAAGCATGGTGGAAATTTCAGCTTCGGGTATCTTTCTTTTATTAGTAATAATATCCTTCATATACTTAGAGTAAGGATTTGTTTTGAGCACGTCCGTTAATCGCATATGCAAAAAGATAGGTCTAATCATTTCAGCAAAGCGCTCAAAATCCTCATCATCCTTTTTCTTGGATGGTTTCGGGGAAAAAGGCATGGTTTTTGGACCCATGGTTCCCTTTCTTTACCATGTTTCCTAGCAACGAAGTCTCTTTTATCATAGCGTTGATTCCTTGATTGTGGGTTATCAAGTTCAACAACAGGTTCAACTTCTACATCATTATCATTACTAGGTTGAGCATCAGCATGAACATTATCATTAACATTATCACTAGGTTCATGTTCATCAATTGATTGTGTTTGACATCGTAAATAGAAATATCATTTGGATTCTCGTGTGGTTCAGCAATAGGTTCACTAGAAGTTTGCAAAGTCCTATCATTTTTCTTTTTCTTCCTCTTAGAAGAACTAGGTACATCAATATCATTTCTCGAGAATCTTGCTCGATTCTCTTAGGGTGGCCTTCAGGATACAAAGGTTCTGAGTCATTCTACCAGTTCTAGTAGCCACTCTAACAGCATAATCATTTTTCCCTGCTATTCATTTCATCAAGCACTTCTTTACGAGCTTTAAGTACTTGTTCTACTTGAGTGGTAACCATAGAAGCATGCTTGCTAACAAGTTTAAGTTCTCCTCTAATATCAGCCATATAATCACCCAAGCGTTTAATCATAAAGGTATTCTGTTTTAATTGTCTACCAAAATAAGCATTAAAGTCATCTTGCTTAAACATAAAGTCATCAAACTCATCCAAGCAATCGACTAGCAATTTTAGTAGGAGGGACTTCAGCTTTATCATATCTATAGAGAGAATTTACCATCACTACCGTGTCGGGATGTCGGGAGGTTCTTCATTAAATAAGTAATTGAGATCATATACTTCTTCAACAGTGATGAAATTAAGACCATGTATTTCTTCAATAGGAGGTAAATTCTTAACATCTTCAGCTTTAATACCTTTTTCTTTCATAGATTTCTTTGCCTCTTGCATATCTTCAGGACTGAGAAACAGAACACCTCTCTTCTTCGGAGTTGGTTTAGGAATAGGCTCAGTAATTGGCTCAGGAGGTAGCTCGGGAGGTGCCCAATTATTTTCATTAGCCAACATATTATTCAATAGAATTTCAGCGTCATCCGGTGTTCTTTCCCTGAAAAAAGAACCAGCACAACTACCCAGGTAATCTCTGGAAGCATCAGTTAGTCCATTATAAAAGATATCAAATATTTCAGGTTTCTTAAGAGGATGATCAGGCAAAGCATTAAGTAACTTGAGAGGCCTCCCCCAAGCTTGTGGGAGACTCTCTTCTTCAATTTGCACAAAATTGTATATTTCCCTCAAAGCAGCTTGTTTCTTATGAGCAGGGAAATATTTAGCAGAGAAGTAATAAATCATATCACGGGACTTTGCACACAACCAGGATCA
Organism: Aegilops bicornis; assembly: GCA_021605145.1. Taxonomy (NCBI): domain Eukaryota; kingdom Viridiplantae; phylum Streptophyta; class Magnoliopsida; order Poales; family Poaceae; genus Aegilops; species Aegilops bicornis. The sequence goes on along the minus strand of CM038670.1, from coordinate 150,005,102 downwards.
AGAGAATTGTACCATATCTTAGCATCACCCTTTAACGAGAACGGAAATATCTTAAGTAAATAAAGGTAGCGCGATCTCTCATTATTAGTAAACAGGGCAGCTATATCATTTAACTTAGTAAGATGTGCCACAACAGTTTCAGATTCATAGCCATAAAAAGGATCAGATTCAACCAAAGTAATTATATCTGGATCAATAGAAAAAACATAATAATCCTTATCAGGAACACAAATAGGTGAAGTAGCACAAGTAGGGTCGGGTCTCAAAAAAGAGATTCCTTACTCCATTTAATTAGCAACCTCTTAAGTTCATATCTATCCTGGCAAGCAAAAATAGCGGCAGAAGATTCTGCATCAAAAAGATAACCTTCAGGAATAGAAGGCATAGGTTCATCGTCACTAACATCATTGTGTTCAGGTTCAATAATTTCTCTTTCTCTAGACCTAGCAATTTGCTCATCAAGATATTCACCAAGTGGCACAGTAGTATCAAGCATAGAAGTAGTTTCATCATAAGTATCATGCATAGCAGAAGTGGCATCATCAATAACATGCGACATATCAGAATCAATAGCAGTAGTAGGTTTAGGTGTCGCAAACTTACTCATAACAGAAGGTGAATCAAGTGCAGAGCTAGATGGCAGTTCCTTACCCCAGGTACTACCTGTACACCCGTATCCACTTTTGGACAAAATCAGGATCTAGAGTTCATGAAGAGCGCGACTGAATTTAAAAAGGTCCGTGCGTATTCTTGGTACCTCGAGGATGAGAGCAAGCCACCCAAAAAAATGGCCAGAAGGAAGCACCATATGTGCAGGTGTGCTCATGTGCGTTAGAAGGTGAGTTTGTGCTTCTAATTTCCTAAACATTCCTATTACAAACAGAAAACAGCTATGGTTGGTGATAATAATTATTGGTGAACATTGTTATTTGTAAAGCTGCATGCTGTCGATCTGCCTCTTCTTCCTGTTGCAACTATTGATGGCCATAATTATTGCATTTTATCCTAATTTATGTTCAGCTATTACCAGGTTCTTTGATTGAATCCTAATTCAAACTTCTAACATACGCAATACTTTTTGTGCAATTATAAGATGATGCATACTCTGACAGTGCTTTGGCCACATAAAAGGTAAATCCATCATTGTGGAGATGTCAAAGTCATCAAAAAAAGAAGCATTTGGACTTTCTTTTTGGAATGAAATAAAGATGCAGACTAACAATATCATGTTTTTTTACATTGAACAATATCATGGGTTGGTTCAGGTATATATCACCAGTATAACAATCAATTAACCATAGCAATTGGTACTTTTTTAGCTACTCTCAAATGCTTCTCTATTTTAAATACCTATTGAATGTTGTCACAATCACCCTATTTCCGCTGCACTGAGGGTTGTGACAGGAAGAAGCCCACTGTCGGCATCGCCCATGGCCGAGAAGACCTATGAAGCTGAGGAGCCATCGCCCTCAAGTACGATGGCGTTCTTTCTGTTTTGACTTATGGTGATGACTGAGTTTTGAGATCAATCTCGATCTGCATATGACCGTGACCGGGAGGCGAACCCAGTTGCGCTTAGAGACAATTGATTAATGGAGATCCTCCAGCCACCGATCTCCTAAAGGACACCTAGGCGAGAAATCCACGCTTGTCCATACCGCTTGCCGTTTAGGTCGAGCAACTTCGTGAACTTCAACCCCATCATGTTGTAAGTACTAATAGTTTACAAATTAAGTAAGTTTTTAGATTGGATATTCTTCCACATCTATGCATATTTTTTCTTACTGCGGTATATATCTAACACTAGAAAATGAGTTGTTGAAATATTTTTTTACTAATAATCATTGGTCTATAGGACAAGGACTCGGCGGATGATTCCTCATTGACTTTCTATCAGCTGCGCCCTGACTGCGTCCATAGCATCCCGACACCATGTTCAAGACCAAGTTCTAACCCACATATCCAATCTCCCTCCATGGATCTTGCCTCTCATTGACCAAGATCAACAATTACACTCAATTTCAGATTTACAAAAGAGATGGACCTAGAGCAAACAACCTGTGAGGCTTGGTTCATGTACATCAACAACGTTGTATGATGGTGAAGTTTCTTCACTTCCCCTGACCAGACATTGCATGCTCTGCTCGCTGAAGGTGCCCGCTGTTTGTGTTTGGATGTTGTTGCTGCAGTATGTCAAGGTATGTAGCAGCAGCTTTTGTTTTCCGTTTCACACTAGCGAATGTCAGAATTTATCATGTGGGCAATTTTTTTACTGTAGTATGAGTACAAGGTTCAAAGAAGTTCAGCCATTTAGTATCTCACAGGTTGTCTAGGCTTTAAATTTAGGAGATGATTTGGAAGCTGAACATAGAAAATTATTTAGTCTAATGCAGATTACATATTAAACGCCTTTTCAAAGCAAGTATGGAAGAACATGTGGTGAGCTCTCCACGAGAAAATTTAATATAACAGTTTCTTTGACTTGAAGGGATATTTGCAGATTTTTATCTATCGAAAGTTTGAGGGTATCATCTTTGCGAAATTGATGCTCTTGACGTCTATTAGTAATGGACACTTCTATCATTCTATATATCATTTTATGCACTTAACTGAGAAGGCTTTCTAATAGTTGAGGAGGCGCTCATGATTCTAAGCTTGGCTCTTCCTGACTAGCTCGTCACCAGGCTCACAACTGCGGAATCATAGGCGCGAAACGCTTCAAGGTGTCCGCCGAAGCCCGTGTCATTGAGCAGAAGTTGCCTCGCTCAACAAATTGCACCTGTCATTGATGCACGGCGAGGGCACTCGGAATCTTGTGTTTCTCCGTTGCGAAGCATGCGATGTTGAGAGAAAAGAGGGAGACTGCACCGGAGGAAAGCGAAGCATGGTAGAAGGTATGAAGATGAGAGCATGATGTTCTCTTTTAGCAAAGGATCCATGTTTCTATTTTTTTCATCCCGTTGCAACGCATGGGGACCTTTGATTTGATTTAGTATTATCTTATACTGTAGATAGGGAAATATGGGCACTAATATCCATTTCTTAGGTGTCAACCTGGCAGTGGCGAATCCAGAAAGTAAATGGAGGGTGCGCTCAAAGTTTACGATGAGGAAATTGAACACTCTTTTGAAGAAAAAATTGATTAGCTCCTAATCGTTAAGTGCAACTAAGTTGAAAATTCTCCCAGATTACTACTGGAAGCATGTATTATTTACTATAATTTTTTCGGATTTTTGCAAAATATCAATTTTTGAACAAAAAATTGAATCTGTTTAGCGAGATTCGTCCAAATAAGCTCAAATTATCTGACTAGAACTAAAGTAGCTAAACCTGCAGCAAATAAATGATTAACAATTTGACATTTGATAACAGAGCAGCACACTACAACACAGCACTGAACAAGCATCAAAAGAAAGCAAAAAAGGAACCTGAGTACAAAGAAAAATTAGACAGAAGAAATCTACCGGGCTACTGCCACGGAGTCGGAGGTTCTCAGGACGTAGTCCACTGCTCAGCCGTGCGGCTGACTCAGCTCGTGCTGCTTCCTGCTTGTTTCCTCCGCGGCTCCGTGGTATGGCAGCGTCCAACGACCAGCGGGGTGGCGAGCTCCGCGGCTCCGCCAGCTCCGGCGGCTGGGTCATGGAGAGATGGGGTGCGTGCGGCCGTGCGGCTGCCTGCTGGTTTCCTCGCCTGCCTAATTCGCTTACATGTGCCGGCTGGCCTGCTTTTCCTGGGCTGGGAGTGCCGATGCATAGTACTAGAATTTTTTTTCTCAATTTTGGAGGGTAGGCTCGAGCCTATCGAAGCCTCACCGGTAGATTCGCCACTGCAACCTGGTACATTAGGCTGTATAGTACATGGCAGAGTTCTTCCAGCTACTAATTCAGGTAATCTGATTCATATCTTAGGCACTTTTCTTTAGGCATAGTTAACTAACAGCATGGACATTGCCATATATGAATGTATGAACAAAAAAAGGAGGTACAGTAATGATTTCACATATGCACTTTCCCTACAACCTATGTCGAGGGTACCTACTGTAATGATTTTGCATATGAACTTGCTAAAAATAGTACTGCTACCTTGAGTTTGTCAAAGAATAATGCCACTAAATTGTCAGCCATTTAGGATCTGTCATCTTTTTCCCCACTAGGGCGCTTCCTTAAAATTTATTACTTTAGAGACATGGGGATCCTCAAGTTAACACACTTGATTCTTACTGCTGCTTATGCATCCATGAACTTCAGTTAAATTTATGATTATCTGGATATTTCCTATACTTTATCAAGTGTAGGGTTCTTAAAATAAGGACAGACATTTGTTTCACCTTTTGTAGTTCATCATAATAGCATATGATTTTAGAAAATGGCAAATTGCCAAGTACAGTTCTGAAGCGGAGAGTTACTTATGTATTTTTTTTATTCATAAATGACATGATCAAGGAGTTAGGTGTGAAAATGCTTAATAAATCAGGTGAGCCAACATGCTGAAATTTTGTGGCAATTAGTGTGGGAAAGAACTATGTACTCTTGTTTCAAGTAGACTTCATCGCCTTATTGTTAGAGTCAGCTTCACCCCTCCATTGTTATATTCTTGACATGAATATTAGTGCCCCCCCCCCCATTTATGTTGTTGAATATGACAATCCCTTGATCTTTGAATCATGCAGCTGCCTATCTACAAATCATAATTGTGGCCAAATAAAACGTACTAATATATCCAAATCTAGGTCGAAGCCACTAGTAGAAAAGGGGGCAATGGCCCAGGCCGGTTCAGCCCATTAGTCCCGGTTCTGCCACGAACCGGGACAAATGGAAATATTTGTCGGTTCGTGAGCCCAGGGGGGCGGCCGGGCCACGTGGAGCCATTGGTCCCGGTTGGTGGAGACGAAGGGACCAATGGGCCTGGCTCTGGCCCATCACTATTGGTCGGTTGGTGGCATGAACCGGGACCAAAGGCTTCCCTTTAGTCGGTTCATGCCACCAACCGGGACCTATGGTGGTGCCTATATATACCCCCTCGCGCACGTAGGCACACTGCTCTTTTTTTTCTAGCCGAGGGAGAGGGCTTGGTGGTGCTCTAGCTCACCTCCTATGCACACAAGGTGTTCGATGGAATGCCCGAGCCACACTACTTAAGGTTTCTCCTCTCCAAGCTCGACCGTCAAGCTCCATTTTCCTCAATATTTATCTAGGTTTAGCGGTCCATCACGCCCGTCCTGTCTTCACCGCCGTCGATCACCAGCGCCGATCTCATCGCCCGGCACCACCGTGGTGAGCCTCTTGTTCTTATCTTCTTTACGAAAGGAAAAATATTCTTACTTGTATGTTTAGATAGATACTTGTATTATTTTCTTACTTTTATTATTGCATCTTATATAGTGCGATGGTTTTGGTATCCGCCCCATCGGCCTCGTCCTGTCTATGATTCGGATGTGGTATATATTATCTTTTCATAACTATTGGTTCATTTATTGTTTATGAAAATTATGCCGACCAACGTGACATAGATTTTATTTATCTAGGAGGTTGTTGAACCGGAAATTCCAACCGACCCTATTGTCGTGAGGTTAAATTTAGTTGAAGAAGAAAACAATTTTTTGAAGGAAAAATAAAAAACTTGAGGAGGAGAAGATGATATTGGAGTTGCATGTTGCGGATGTCGTCGATGATCACAAGATCAAGATGGATGCAATGCGCTTGAAGATGAGAAAGATTAGAAAATATGTCATTCATACCGAGGCTTGGTATCATTATGCCGTTGGATCAGTTGTTACCTTGGTTGCGATTATGATCGCATTTGTTTTCGCATTGAAATGTTTTACATAGTTTCAATGTATGGTTTAATTAATTTATATGTTTGGAAACTACTAATAATCCACTTGATCATCTCAAGTAACAAACTACTGACTGATTAGCCATGCATCAAGAAAAGCAGAAGTTGTTCATCTCAATAAAAATAATCCAAATTACCATATTTATTTATTAAAAAATGGTTATATACTAACCCCAATCCATTTCCAACAAAGCAAATATCATTGCATTTTTTTCTATTGGTACTTTGGATAAGTGTGGGTGGACTTGATAATTGACACGAGGAAGCTGCTAAAAGCAAGGAATCTAATCAACAACAAGGATCTTCTAATGGTTTCCTTCTGGTTTATCTGGTGGGAGTGTTGAAATATTTTCATGAGGAAAAAATTATGATCCCCTTGCTCACTCATCGATGAGCATGAGGACGGTACGTAGTTGCAAACTCCATTGCTCTGGAGGATCGTGCACCGACGCCAAGTTCATAAATGGACTTTATCTACGTTTGGCAGTGTGTAGCTCAACAAGAACACTTCGTTTCACACTGATGGAGGCAACGGGGCCTATGGGCTATTCTTCGTGACTCATTTGGGGGCTTCGTTGCGAAAAGTGCCTGCAACTACCAGGCTTCACTGCTCTAGATATTTCAAATTTTTGAAAAACACACTTCGGTTTCTAGAAAAGTCTTATATCAAATACGTGAATACATACACACATTCTTAAGGCCCGGTAAAAACCTGAAAAAAATACATTGTATTTAGATATAAAAAAGATATAATTCTGACAGGAATGACTCCCCTTTTGTCCTATATACTATCAGAAATTTGTTTTTTTTCTATAGCCAAAAGCAAAACGAGATAACTACCACACTTGCCACGGGTATTTGGAATGTGTATATGTATCCCTGGAAAAAAAATTCACATTTTTTTGAAACTTCAAAACACGAATTTCAAAATGTTTAAATATAGAAACCTTGGAGCTCGGATTGTTGCAACACGTTGATTCATGCAGGTACAAGCGATCAAGGTTGGACATTCCACCGATGGAAGCCGAAGCATTAATGATGGGCCTGAAGTTAGCAGAAAATTGGACATCCACTCCCATGCGGTGGAGAGATTCAATGAAAATTATTCAAGGCGTGAAGAACCAGTCGGAGTACCGCACTTTAGGGGCAGTTGTCACTTATGATTGCCGGAATTTGATGGCAAGCTTTGGAAGGCGAGGATGATGCACGGGGCAAGAAGCAGATTAACATGAACACTTGGTCGATTTTGTTTTATTGACAGGGCCTGAGAGGTCAAGGGGAACCACCCCCTTATTTCCCGGTTCCAGTTCTTGTAAAGGATATATATGATAATCATTTAAACAAAGTTGTCAAACTTAAAGAAAAATAATCTTCCTTTGTTGAAAAACATTAAGGATTTGCACATTTGTGCTTGATCATGAAGTGAAATGGACCGCAAAGGGACATTTTAACTTGTTTTATTGAGAGGGCATGAGAAGTCTGAAGGGATCATCTTCCTTGGCCCGTGATAATACAAAAGGTGTCTTTATATATATGTTTGTTTTCACAGAGTATGAGAGATATGGAGATGAATTATGTCGACGTCCAAAAAGAATAGCTTGTAGATCCTTGGATTTTTTATGGCAGCGCACGGGCACCTTCCAAAGACAAGGGTATTCGGGTGATGTCTTATGGCATTGCACGTGCACCTAACATACTAAATCCAGCTTTGACCTTATCATTTGTTTGATTCATTTATATGCATGCATTGTAGCCCGTAGCAACGCATGGGCGTTTTACTAGTTGTTTGTAGGTCGTCAATTTCCTGATAAGGCAATAGATCTGATTGACGAGGCATGTGCCACAGCAAGGATGCATGTCACAAATAGAAGAGTCAACATTTCAAAATTAGGATAAAGCAAGTAGTTAGCCTAGACCATGTTGCACAAGTACGTATTCTTAACATAGCCGTGTGATTATTATCCATTGTTTCTATATTTATCATCTTCAATGTTAACTGAAGGTCGTGAGCAGATGGACCGGAATTCCCGTGACTTCACTTGATCAAGAGGAAAAGAGTAAATTAACACACTTAGCCGATAGATTGCGTGAGCGAGTTATTGGCCAGGATGAAGCCATCAACTCAGTAGCGCAAGCCATGCTATGTTCCAGGGCCGGCCTTGATCAATCTAGCCAGCCCATAGGTTCTTTCATATTTTTGGGTTCGACTGGTGTTGGAAAGACAGAGCTTGCAAAAGCCCTTGCAGAGCAATTATTTGACAGCGAGAAGATGTTGGTCCGCTTTGATATGTCTGAATATGTTGAGGCCCATTCTATGTCGCATCTCATTGGAGCACCCCCAAGGTTTTGAATATTAATTCTTTCTGATCATCATAGTTCCATGCATAGTATTTACTTATTATCTTGATGCATCTTTTAATTATTATGTACAGTTACGTTGGACACGAAAATGGTGGGCAACTAACTGAGAAAGTGAGGAAACATCCATATAGTGCCATCCTTTTGGATGAGGTGGAGAAGGCACATCCTTCGGTGTTCAATGTTTTCCTCCAGGTCCTTGACGATGGCATGTTGACCGATGGCTTAGGCCGGACAGTAGATTTCAAGAACACTATCATCATCATGACCTCAAATCTGGGAGCAGAGCACTTAGCAACAGGAATGTAAAACAACAGGGAAACGAAAGGCCTTCTCATGAAACAGGTTTGTGAATGCTAAATTGCTCCAACATGTGTAATTGTTGCAGTGGTTGCCTTAACTTTGCTATATCTCCTAAAAAAACATTGCTATATGTTTCTTTTAGGTTGAGAAATATTTCAAGCCCGAATTCCTCAACAGATTAAGTGCGACTGTGATATTCGAGCCCCTTCTGCAAGATACGTTGAAGGAGATCTTGAAAATTCAGATAAAAAAAGTCGTTGCTAGTGTCGCTTGCAAGGGTATCTCTTTATCCGCAAGTGATGTCGCACTAGATGTCATTCTATCGGAATCATACAATCCAGTAAGCATAATCTCTATTTATCAAAATTACACGATAAAACTCCTTTTTTCTTGAATAGTCTACAGGTATGGCGCTAGGCCAATAAGAAGATGGGTGCAAAAGAGAATGTGATAACCAAGCTCTCGGAGCTCCTAGTCCATGAAGAAGCTGGTGAAGGCTCAGCGATCCATATTGATGCTATGGGTGAAAAGGGTCTGAAGTATGAAGCGGTGAAGAAGGCGATGGTGGACCCGCAAGAAGATAAAGATGTAAACCATAGGCGGCGGCTAAAGAGACAAAGGGGTTTGCTTAGCAGTGCATGAAGATGAATAGGCTGTCTAAGAAAAGAGCTAAGAAAAGAGGTCTCACGAGTTCTGGCAACCATTAGTACAGTTAAAGTACTAGGATTTTCATGTTGAGTCAGTTTGAAGGACCAGCTGGTGATTTAAAATTGAACGATGCTACACTTATGGACTCAATTTATGGATTAAATTGTACAGAGAGATGTGGGATTATTTGGTTTGAAATTATGGGGGCCACACCCCGAAATTCAGGGGGAGAGATTTGTGAGAAGATGATGTACGTGCGCAGGCTGTGATAATCCGATCGTTATCTTTGTTATATATATCCTGTGCAATGATTGCTCTCTCTCCAACCTGTAATAATTACCAACAAACCAAGCAGCAAGAAGATGCAGGCTCTGTCAATTTGATGAGGCAGATGGACAATGCAACGTCTGTCCGAACCTTCTTGTCTGCAGTGCACAACAGCGGGCGACCGATTCTCTGAATCCAGAGACCAGCTGGTGCCGGTACAATGTCGCTGCCGGCCATCTCACGCTCGACAATTCGACATGCATGGCTGTGCAAGGCATTAGTCCGCGGCGCATGCGTGTAAGCTCGTTCGCGACATGCATTGCTGCTCCCTCCCGGATATAATTCGACTCAGATCTTCCGAAATGGCCCAAGTTGAATAAGGTTGAGATAGCAATCCTCTCGCTCGCAGCGCCCACGCAGCGTCTCGGGAGAAAACCACGCGCCGCGGCCGGCTTCCTCCTCCTCCTCCTCTCCCTCGCCGCGCAGAGAAGGCGCGCCGGCGAAGCCTGGTAAGCGCCCGGCCCGTGAGCTGCTGTCTCCTCGACGGGGCCTTGGCGCTTGAGTCGGCCGCCTCGGATGCGGAGCTGGCCCGGACGTGGCAGCGGCGACAGCTGGAAACTTCTTGGCGGCGGCGTGACCGGGCGCAGCGGTGGTGGCGTGCCTTGGTCGCCAGAATATGGGTCCTTGGCGGGTCGAGGCGGATCTGGGACCTGGCGCCTTGAGCTGCTAGTCTCTGCCCTGCCATGGCCACGGCGGGTGGTGGTGCGGCCAGCAGCGGTGGCTGGTGGCGTGAGCTGGCGGGATCCGAAGCTTGGCGGCCGGGCGACGGTGGGCAGCGCAGATGGGCTCCTCGGTGAGCTTCCTTCGCGATTGGTGGCGGCCCTTGGGATCTCTCCTTGCGGCGGCGGGTGTATGTTGGTGGCCTCGCGTGGAGCTGCGGTCGCCCGCCGAGGTGGGGCGACACCGAGTTGTCCGGTGAGGAGGCAGGCTGGAGGGGCGGAGGCGCCATTGAGCCCGGCCACCCGTCGCTGGCACGAGGTGTGCCGCCCGGATCGTCCGCTCCCCTCCTCCCCGTTCCCGGCCATGTGTGGGCTGGCGGAACTCAGCGTTGTTCGGCGGGATGTGTGCCAGTTTCTTGATCGGTGCGCCCTTTGGCCCAAGCTGATCACTTTGGTCGGTCTTGGGGTGTCTGGATGCAGGGCGGCGGCCCGGCGGGAAACCACAGTTCGTGGTGGGACTTGCGCCTCGGAGTGCGGGCGGCAGCCACGACCACCTGTGGTGGGTGGTCGCTGGTGGTTGACGGAGCTAGGTTGCTTGAGGGTGGGCGTCTTTGGGGTTCATTACCTGCCCAATCTTGTATTGGCCCGGACGGTGGCGGCGTCCGTGGACACCGTATCCTTCTTGTAGGCTCCGTCGCAGTGGCCTTTCTCCTTCGAGTTGCTCCGGGTGAAAACCCGATCTTTGGGATCGGATGGTGGCGGCTATCGTGGTTGTTCCCTTCTTGGAGGCACCATCTTGAAGTCCTGGTTCCGTCATTCCCGTCTCACCTCCCCTCGGAGGAGGAGGTCTCTGGTGGCTCCAAGCAGTGGCTCCAAGCAGTTCGTCCTCGCGCATTTGTAGTGGCTTGGTAGTCGTGGGGTGGTGTGGCGGTGCCCGGCACCCTTGTATCTTGCCTTGGGTGTGTGTGTCGTGTGCGGTGGTGGCGTGAGTTTGTATCACGGTCCTTGTGGTTTGGTGCTTTATATATAAAGCGGGGCGAAAGCCTTTTTCGGTATAATTCGACTCACTCCGGTAGTTTTGGTTCCTTCAATAGCGTTGGGCCACATCCTAGTTCTTGTAGATTGGGTTAGCAGCTGGGTGGTTTGGTTAGTGATTAACTTCAGAGTGATTACATCAGCTGACATATTGCGGTGCTCACGTGTTGAAGCAGAACTGAGCATGCCTCCTAATTTGTTTGGCTAGAATTTTAAATAATGTTTACACCTTTTCTTTTCAACCGGGCTCACACCCTTTTCATTAATTTCTTAACGAAAATAACCAGTACAGAGTTCGACCTTAAAGAGGTAAAGCATAAGGCAACACTGGTCTAAAGCAAACACAAGGGGAGGAGTGAGTTGGAGCATTAACAGGAAACCTGTCGTTCATCCTGGTGGTGAATACTTGTACAACACCTGACGGTAATTGTGATGATCCCAAAGATCAATTCTCCAGAAAATGTTACACAGTTTAGACTAATTAGTTTGTGCAATGTGGTGTACAAGGTTATTTCAAATATGACCGCGGCCTGTTTGGAGATAATCCTTCCAGATATTATTAGTGCGACTCAGAGTGCATTTGTAGCCAGAAGAATGATTACAAATAACATCTTAGCGGCATACGAGTGCGGGTCCCAGTGTCAGTGTCCGCGGCACAGAGAGAGGTGGGACGGGCAGTCGAGGCGAAGGGTTTTCGGACGCGGGCGAGACCGGCTGGACCTGCTGGGCTGTGGGGAAAGAGCTGGGCTGCGCAGGCAGAAGGCCCTCGGCCAATTTTTTTCTTAAAAGAAACAAAAGAAAGCACATACAAGAAAAGAAAAGAAACAAAAAAATTTAAGAATATTATATAGACGCATAATATACAGAAATGGTCAGAAGAATAAATCCTAAAACATGATTTTCAAATTCAAATAAAATTCACAAAACATCCAAATAACACAAACAATGCTACTATTGCTTTTAAAATTCAAATAAAACTATTTTAAATATCAAAATGATTTCCAATTTATTTTTCTCCACTTTTCTGTTGAAGGGAATCATTTTACCCTATTTTCCATATTTTTTTGAGAAAAATAATTTGAATAAAAGTCAAATAAAGCAAAATTCAATTAAATCCAAAATGGCTATTCAAATTGGGTTCAAATATTTTTTTCAAACCATTTTGGATTGGCTCCAATATACATTTTCATGTTTATTTTCGGTAACTGAAGGAGTCCTATTAACTTCTCTCTTGATTTAATTTGAAATCTAAATTGGAAGGGTTTTTAAACCTTCATGGAGTATTTCCAAAAGTGGCCATAATGCCATTTGGAAAGTAGCCTCCTACTTCCCACTCTATTTCCAACATTTGAAGGAGTCATATTATCTTCCCTCATGAAAATCCTTGAGTGGCATAAAGTCTCTGGTTTGAAAATATTTCAAATGAAATTAAAATCATTTTCAAATCCCTTTTTCATTTCTATAAAGGGAAGAAGTCATATTATCTTCACTGTAGGGTTTTGTATTTGAAATAAATTTGAATTCTTGGAGATAAAATGTAAAGTGAAAGCTTGGAAAAGTCCTTTTATTCTCTCGCATTCAACTTTCAAAAAGTTCCAAATTTGCACCGAATTTCACACAATAAGGAAGAAAAACAATCAAAAATATTTATTTAATATAACATTCCAAAAATTAGACTTTTGGGATGTTACAAAACGATAACGTACTTAAGTAGTGATTTGATTTGAAAGAGTTAATGCATGAAATTGTTTTGGGAAAGTGTCGATTTGAATGAATTAATGCATGCGTTAAATGGCCGGCTAAAGTTGGCTGCAGATGAGCGAAAAGTCGCCTGTAAGACACTCGTGCTAAATAAAAAAGGCTTGTAAGACACTCGCAGGAGTAATATACAGTTGTCGAGGGGTTGGTGGGATGTGAGACGAGACTACCAACTCTTCCTTTAGAAGTACAGATGTGGCGGCAAACAAAAGATGTAGGCATCTCAAACAAGACTGTCCTGCTATCTCTTTGTCTACATGGGAGATATTCGAATAAGGCGTTGTCTAACTGGTTGTGCGCGTAACTAGTATCTCAGCCATTGCTACTTCATATGGATCCAAGCCTTTTTTTTTTGTATGGAAACAACCACATATATTTTCTTAGACAAGCAGATTATAAAGAGTACATATGAGGTCACCACAAGAGATAAACATAGATGTCTTGCAATATTACACTAAAGACTCTGCAAGTAGTAAAACTAGAATTTTACTACTGTAGAATCTTGTACCATGCTAAAATGTCATCCACCATCGTCCTCTGCCGCCGCCGAGGCAACCCTGAAGAAAGAGAGGAACTGTTGTCATACAAACATCTAGCGAAGCACCTTTGTATGCAAAGATTCGTTTCGAGCCGATCAACCGGACCGCCACAAGCGACGATATCAAGGCTTTGTGGCACGTCGGCCGAGGTTCTTCCCCGTGTCCGCTATATCCCAGTCACCGTCAACTTCATCCAATGTAGTCGAATAAGAGGAACACCGCCGCTTACCGCCATCCAGTCACCCCACTGCAAGACACCAAACACAACCGCAATAATCGACACCAACACCACCCACGAGAATGTCGTGCGCCGACCACCGGACAAAAATCTCACCGGATCCAAAGACTGGGAAGAAGACCAAGCCACATGCTCCCTACCGGAGAGATACTACCAGCGTCCCCGCACACTCCCGCCGCTGGAGTGGCTGACGAAGAGGACGAGGACCCAGCAGTGTCGTCGACGTTGAGAGAAGGCAAGAAATCGCCTCCCGATCGCCTGTGTGAAGTAGTTTCGAGAGCAAACGATGTGGTTTCATATATGGATCCAAGCCTTTTGCATGGGCATGGCCCCTCTTCCTGTATTTTTTTGCTCACTGGCACATGCATGCCTACAACATCGTTTCTCTACCTCAAACTTCATTATTTTTATTTTTATTTTGACAGTTTAGATGGTTCATATCTTTAAAATATGATTTTTTATATTTAAAACATTTTATATATTTGAACTCATGGCGCTAAGATCTTTAAAACAAGATCAGTCTTGCATAAGTTTTAAACACATTTTATTAATTGAAATTGAAATATGATTCTATAGTAGCTTCTCGGTGTTTTTAGTGAGGAAGTTTTCTAGAGGCAAAATCCACATTCATCGTGATAACTCGTGTACAAAAGCACAAATTCTTACAGGGAGGGCTACATCAGATGGTCTATCGCCAAAAATTACTCACTAAATAATACGAATGCACATGGATCAATAGACAAATTGCAGTGGCATACTCGCGTATCTGTCAGAGGAACACCTTGCTGGCTCTCTCATTCATCACCCAACTTTCCATCTCGCGCACCAATTCCGTCTGAATCCACAACGGTCCCTCGGCCAACTCGCAGAAGAGCTTATCAAGAAGCATAGTGTTGCGGAGCAAGAATGTAGCCAACATCCTCTGCGCACCAGGGAGATCCTCCTCACCTGGCTTCCTAGGCACCGGGGGACCGGCACGGTTGCCAAGTCGAGGGTGTCGTACTCGTTGTAGTGGAGGTGGTGCGCATCGAGGAGCTCCCCCTCCTTGTGCAGGGGGTAGTCCTCCAACTCGGCAATATATTGAGGCAATCTTTTCATGTGGGGAAAATACTCCATGGAAACCTTGTGTAGAATTTTCCGAAAGATATCGTAGAATACACCACATAAATAACGTAACATTTTACCGCTGTGAATAGTACGGCGAATCATCGTCCGTCACAACGCACCCTTGAGACGTTTGATCATGTGTGGTCATGGCATAGTCGATCTCATGAATCGAGCTGCAACACAACCGACATATGGTGCGACACCCACTACTCTCCTTGCACCCGACCCCGCTTTCAACACAGTTAGAGCATGGTAGGACCAGGCTGAACATTCAGATGTCTGTAGATTTTATGCACAAATAAATTTAATATTAAAACTTGTACACATTTGAGGATTTTTTTTTCTCTTACAACTATTTTGTATTTGCTCTATCTTTTTCTTCCAAAGGTGACCTCATTGAATTGAACTACTTAAAATGAACCCGAATATGCAGCGAACATCTGACTTTTAGGAATGACAAATTAAAGGTTTTTCATGGCAAATTATGTTCATCGAGGATGGCAAATTTAGGTAGTGAACATCATCACCAAAAATTACTCACCAAATACTACGAATCCACATCGATCAATAGACAAATTGGAATTGCATACACGTGTGCATCTGTCAGCAGAACACCTTGCTGGCTCTCTCATTCATCACCCAACTTTCCATCTCGCGCACCAATTCCGTCTGAATCCACAACGGTCCCTCGGCCAACTCGCAGAAGAGCTTCTCAAGAAGTGGAGCGTTGCGGAGCAAGAACCTAGCCAACATCCTCTGCGCTCTGCCGCCTTGGTAATGCACTAGGCTAATCCTCTTTACCTTGCTTCCTAGGCACCGGGGGACCGGCACGGTTGCGAGGTCGAGGGTGTCGTACTCGTTATAGTGGAGGTGGTGTGCGTCGAGGAGCTCCCCCTCCTTGTGCAGGGAGTAGTCCTCCAACTCGGCTTCGTGGGGCCCTGCTTCAAAGAACAGGGTCAGCGCCTCCAGGTTTGGGACCAGTTGGAGGACCGTGATCGTCATGGTAGCAACGGCGGTGGGATCATTGCTGTCATGCCGTACGCATCCGTCCAGCTGAAGGTGCGTGAGGCTTGTGAATGCCGGGAGATTGACGAAGCAGGAGCTCATGTGAGCGGCGCACAAGTGTAGTTGTCTCGTGGAGACAAATAACCCCAGGAACGAACAGAGCTTGGCGAGCTGCTCTTGGGACATGGTGGCGTCCTGCGCCAGGCAGACGGTGCAGACCTCGATTTTGCATGAAGTAACGGACCGGAAGCCTCCGCTACCAACGTCGTCGCCAGGCGCGGTGAGGAATGAGTTGTCCGGGATGGTGCCGCGGTACTCGAAGCAGCGGAGCTCCGATGCGTGGACGGTCACGGCAGCCAGCTTGTGGCAGCACCGGAGGGCAAGCTTGCGGAGGCGCGCGTTGTCGTGGAGGGAGAGGGCGGTCATGGTGTCACAGGCCTCGAGCGTCAGGTCCGCGAGGTGTGGGCAGGCGGAGATGAGCCTCTGCAGGTGTTCCTCCTCGTCACCGACGTGGGTGAGGCGGAGCGCCTCAAGAGATGGCAGGCTGACGGTCTCCGGCGGGCATAGTCTGCACGACCCGAGCCGGAGAGATCGCAACGCAGAACAGGAGAACAGCTGGCTGGGGACGTTGTACACTGCAGGAGGCAGCTCCCACGGCCGAGGAACGCTCTCGTCGGAACTCGAAGCGGCATCGTCGTCTTCGTGGGCAACGGCAACCTCCTCATCTCGGCTAGTGGCCACACGGGCGACGCGGACTCTGGGGCTGATGCATCCCCGGGGGTCTGGGCGTCTGCATACGAGGTCGCGGGCGAGGCAGAGGTCGATGTCGAGCTTGGGGCCAGCATCCATGAGAGCGGTGGCGATACACTCGTCCACCATGGAGGCGTCGCCGCCGACATAACTTTCCCAGGAGACAAGGAGCGCGCGGAGGTGCACCATCGGGCCGGGGGTGTGGAGGTGGGCCTGGCGGCGGCTGCGGCCGTTGAGGGCCTTGATGACGTCTTTGGTGAAGGGAGACGTGTTGGGGTCGTAAAATCGTGGTCGTGGGCCGTCGGAGTCGTAGTCAGGGAGGGGCGTTTCCAGCTGCTCCAGCGAGACGGTGTGGAGCCTGGCGAAGACGTGGCGCCACCGCGACGAGAGCGTAGCGGCGCGACCGGCCTCCTTGGCGTCGAGGAAGGAGAGGATGTGGCCGACCACGCCGTCGCCGAGCTTGCTTAGGCGGTCATCGCCGCCGCGCCTCAGTTTTGCGATCTGCTGATGATCCATCGCGGCGTCGGCGATCTGCAGTTAGATGCGAGGGCTGTTTTTGCGTAGGGAATTATTAAGTAGGGATAACAACCGACCTCTCGCTTTCCAGATCCAAATACGTCTACTATTCCTGTACCAAGTTACCAACACGGCTGGGGCAAAGAAGCCACCGTCCAACAAGTCATCACGGACTGGAGTAGTACATCGGCAGCTACGCTTCCTTATGACTTTTCGCGAAAACCTAAACCGCTCTGGCGACTAGGGTTTCGGCGAACAAGACGGCGCTCGCGGGACCGGCGGAGCACACCGGAGACACCGCGGGAGATAGTGACATCTACAGACGGCGAGGGGCGGGCTTCGGACCCGGCCTCCCCACGGACGGCTAGGGCTCAGCTCGAAGAGAAACTTGGGAAACTCGGGATCACCGACGAGGAGCTGACTCCGTTGGTGATCGATGACATGGATGAAGGCAATCCGGAGAAGTGGCTTTTGGCGGGTAGGGTTCTGCATCGACATCTACTACACATCCAGACCATAACCAATGCGCTTCGGCCGGCTTGTGGAAACCCTAGAGGACTGCAATTCCGATCGATAGGGGAGAATACTTTTGTGGCAGAATTTGAATCCCGTCGAGATCACGATAGGTATGGGATGGATCTCCGTGGCACATCAGCAAGAACGCGGTGATCCTAGCAGAATTCAAGGACCGCATGCGGCCCGACGAGGTGCAGTTCATCGACTCAGTTTATGGGCTAGGGTTCCAAACCTTCCATACAATGTACGTAATGAGACATGGGGAAAACTAATCGCGCAGCAAATAGACAAGGATGCTACCTCCATACAGTTTGATCATGTAGGTGGATATCTGCGCGCAAGGGTTTCCATAGAGGTCAAGAAGCCACTGAGGAGGTGGATCTTGATAACATCGGCCAAGAGAGGGAAAACTGATCTCTATGACATCCAATATGAACAAGTGCCCCACTTTTGCTTCTCCAGCAGGCGTTTAGGGCACTCAGATTTGTTTTGTCCCAACCCTGGCCCGAGAGATGAGAATGGGGAGCTGCTGTTCGGCCCCCATCTTAGAGCATCGGAAGAGAAGAAGAAACCAGCCTCCAGCGAGAGCTCGACCAAGGATCAGAATACGCGTACTAGCAGTCAGAGGGAAATGCGAAACTCTTCCAACGCTGGGAAGGAATATGCTGAGGTGACCTCCCCATTATAGAACAAGTCACATACTAATAAGAGGAAAGAGGTGCCAAAGCAAGTTTACAGACCAGTTGCAAGTTGCCAGCTTCTCCTAACCGATGGAAATAATCCATCTACTATCGCCACTCATGATGGAACTTCCAAGGGAGGAGAAGGCTAAGAGACATCTGATGATGACAGTGAGAAGGATGCAAAGAAAAAGAGACCTACACCAGAGAACTCGGCAGAGGCTGCGATGCAGCCCTGCCGATCCCAATGAATTGCATGAGCTGGAACTGCCGGGGGCTTGGGAACCCCGAGGCAGTTCGCAAGCTTCGCAACATAGTGAAGCAAGAAGTTCCTGCCCTGCTGTTCTTAATGGAAACCAAAATCAGGGCCAAGCGAGTTGAAGATCTGCGGCACCAGTTGGGTTTCATGGGATGCTTCACGGTGGATTTTGAGGGACTAAGAGGAGGTATTGGCCTCTTTTTTTCCAAGGACTATGAAGTACAAATGAAAAACTACAGTTCCGGCCATATTGATGCGATGAATGCGGATGAAGGATACAAACTCTATGGAGTGGAGATTCACAGGATTCTATGGGCGCCTAGAGCAGAGAGCAGACACCACAGCTGGCGGTTCCTTAGAACTTTGTATGCATTGCCACATTCTGCCTGGTTATGCATGGGTGATTTCAACGAGACTCTATCTGACGATGAGCATTTCGGTCGGCGGCGGACCGGAGTGGCAAATGCGTGCCTTGAGAAGATGTTGTTGAAGAAGTTGCTCTCCAAGATTTGGGTTGGTCTGGACTACCCTATAATTGGGATAATAGACAAGCTGGAGATGATAACGTGAAGGCAAGGCTGGATCGGGCTTTTGCAAATGAGGCCTTCCGACAGCGGTATGAATCCATTCGAGTGCGTCACATTAGTGTAGTCGAATCTGACCATTGTTTTGTTGTTGCTGAAATCCGAGACAAGCCGCATGATCATGGTGCACGTCGACAGAAACAATTTAAATACGAGAATGTCTGGCAGACTCATATGGATTATGAGAATCTTGTCACAGAAACTTGGCTGAAACAAACTCGCCCCCCGGGTCTGCAGGGCATCGCGGATTCGCTTGGGGCACTCCAACGTACGCTGGAACCGTGGGGGGCACAGGAGTTTGGTTGTCTCACACGCAATGTGAGACAAATACAGAAGAAGTTGGAAAGGATTCGGGAGTAGTCCATTGGACGTGGCCCATCCGAGGAGGAGAAAAGGACCGCTGCGAAGCTACTTGAGGCGCTTAAACAAGAAGAAATCTGGCTACGGCAGAGGTCTAGAGTGAGTTGGCTGCGAGAGGGAGACCGCAATACAGGGTATTTCCAAGCACAGGCCAAACAATGTCAGCATGAACAAAATATGTTGGCTTAGAAGAGCTGACGGATCGGTGTGTGTTGACGCCGAGGAAGACAAAGCGGAAATACAGTCATTCTACCAAAACCTCTATACCTCATAAAGGTTTTTATATGAGTGAGCTGCTGGAACATGTCCCAGTGAAGGTGACACCAGAGATGAATCAGCTGTTGGACCGGCCATTTGAAGCAAAGGAGGTGCATGACGCGCTATTCCAAATGGCTCCATCCAAGGCACCTGGAGTTGATGGTTACACAGCGGGATTCTTTCAAAGGCACTGGCAGCTTCTGAAGAATGATGTGACAGCTGTAGTGCTTGGGTTTGTGAATGGTGGGGATCTTCCTTTGGGTTTAAATGACATGTCTATTACTCTTATACCAAAGGTACGACACCCCCAAATGATATCACAATTCCGTCCTATTGCATTATGCCTAGTGTTGTATAAGATAGCGACCAAGGAAATTGCCAACCGCTTAAGATGCTACATGGACGATATTATCAGCGACGAGCAAAGCGCCTTTGTTCCCGGCCACTTGATCATTGACAAAGTTTTAGTTGCTTTCGAAAGTGTTCACACTTTGCGAAGAAGGAAGAAAGGAAGGAATTCTGCATGTGCATTAAAGCTGGACATGATGAAAGCGTACGATCGTGTGGACTGGCACTACCTCGAGGCCATTCTACTCAGACTTGGTTTCAGCAATGCACTTGTCAGGTTGATCATGAAATGTGTTACGTCGGTGTGCTTCTCGATATGAGTTAACGGAGAGATTCAACCATATTTCACTCCTTCAAGAGGTCTCAGGCAAGGATGCCCAGTTTCACCATTTTTATTTCTGTTGTGCGCTGAAGGTTTCTCCTCCCTACTGAAATATTATGGTGGTAACATTGACAGAGGCGTCAGAATAAGTTATCGGTCGCCCTGGGTCAGTCATCTTCTTTTTGCAGATGACTGCTTGATTTTTCTCAGTGCAGATGCAACAAGTGCACAACGATTGAATTACATATTGCGGACATATGGGGATGCATCCGGGCAGTGCATGAACCGTGACAAAAGTGCCATCTACTTCAGCCCGAATACTCCACATACAACCAGGCAAGTTCTAAAAAACATTCTGGGGGTGAACGTTGAAGCTTTCAGGGAGAGATATCTCGGACTTCCCACTGCCGTGGGCAGAATCACTAGTGGGACCTTTGATGACATAGGTGAACGATTAAGAGGCAAGATGCAAGGTTGGTCTGAAAGGCTTTTTGCTTGCGCGGGAAGAGAAACACTCCTAAAATCTATAGTACAAGCAATTCCCACGTTTAGCACGAGTTGTTTCCTGCTTACAAAGAAGATGTGCAAAAGCTTGACTTCAAGTATGGCTAAATACTGGTGGAGTAGTTCGACTGATAGAAGATCTCTTCATTGGATCGCATGGAAAAGTCTCAAGGTACCAAAATGCAAAGGAGGTATGGGTTTCCGTGATTACCATCTGTTTAACTTGGCACTATCGGGGAAGCATGGGTGGAGGTTCATGACAAATCCAAACTCACTATGTGCCAGAGTTTTGAAGGGGAGATATTTCCCCGACACTGATTTTATGTAGGCCCAAGTGCCGCTTCTGCTTCGGCAATTTTGCGCGCCATCATCGCCGGGCGGGAAGCTCTTGAAGTGGGGGTGGTCTAGCATGTTGGCGATGGCTCCACCATCAACGCCTAGACCGACAAGTGGATTCCTACCACCGCCTCTCGGTCTCCGATACTAAAACCCGCGAACACAAGTGTGGAGTGGGTGAGCGATCTTATTGACAACACCAATTGGACCTGCAGACGAGATCTAGTTCGAGCAACATTTGCCACACCAGATGTTGATGCAATCTTGAATATACCTCTGCGGTACACAGCTACTGTACACGACACCAACCAAACACACCCTCAATTCATTCGTTCCGGGTTGGCTAGGTTCCTAGTTGAATGGTTGACCATTGACCACTGAAAAGTGGCATAGTTGACTGTTGACTTTTCAAAAAAAAATTCACGAGTTTGAAAGAGTTTATGAATTTGAAAAAAAATAAGTGAAAATGAAACAATTCATAAATATTGAAAAAACATGAAAACTTTCAAAGGTTATAAATTAGAAAACATACCATGGATTTGAAAAAAGTTCACCAATTTGAAAAAACAATCGTGAAATAAAAAGGTTCACGAATTTGAAAAAGTTCGCTGATATAATGAAAGGTTCACAAAAATTGAGAAAAACTTGACAAATAGAAAAAAAAGTTAGAGTTTTTGAAGTAAGAGAAAAACACGAAGAAAATGAAAAAAGAAAAAAAAGCAGGTCCAGAAAACCAAGAAGAAGAAAAAAATCCAACCAAAGGCTTCCAAAAACCGGCTGGGATACTTCCTAAAACAGGGTCAACCTTTGCCGCTACAAGTGTCTTAAAGCAACTCTAGCAGACTCCGCAAAAACTTGACCCGCAAAACGCGTTTGCGGTTTGACGAAGATTGTGTTTGCGGGTCGAAAACTAGCGCGGCCGAACAGAAACCGTATCTAAAACTGCATAATTCGCGGAAGAAATTGCACCTCGTTGACGCGAGTAGTTCATCACATACTACATAGATTTTACATGATCAATGCACTACAAACATAGTTCATACTACATACTACATTAAACTAGTACTAGAGGGGGTCGGATCTGACAGCGGCGAGGTCGCAGCAAAATGGACGACGCCGTGGAGGAGAAGAACGCTCACTCCTCGCCGGAGCTGCAGAGGTCGATGTACTTCGTGCTCTGCTCCTCGTGGATGCGGCGCCACTCCTCGTACTTCTCCTTGGCGGCGAGGTTGGCGGCGACCGCCTGCCGCCACTCGAGGTCTTCGAGCTGCTCAGCATGGCGCCGGCGCTCCTCGTCGTCACGCACGCTCCGCTCAGCGATGGCGGCCGCAACGGCGTCAACGTCGGCGACGTAGTCTTCCAGCCCGACGACTCTGCGGCGGCCGAGCGGAGCGGGCTCCTCAGGCTCTTCCTTGACGAGGACGAAGTCCGGCTCCTCCGGCTCCTCCTCGTCCTCCGACCACTCCCTCTTCACTGGGAGAAGGCCCGCGCGGGAGGAGGAGGAGCTCCCGGCGTACAAAGATCTTGCGGAGGAGAAGGACGCGCGCCGGCGGTCGTACTCCTCCGTCTCGCTCCGCCGGCGGCGACATGCCGATGTTGGTTCACCTCCGGGCCCCGTGCTTCCTCGCGCCGTCTGAGCGGACGCGCCGCTTCCGCCGCCGGATCTGCTGCCGGAGCCCCGTCCGGAGCTCCACATGCGGCCGCACATGGCGGCTGAAGGTGGGGGAGGTGGTCGCCGGCGGCGAGAAATGTGGAGAATGGGGTGGGGAATCGCATGGCTCGGCGGTGGCGGGGGATAGGGTTTTGACTCGTAAACGAGCCGCGGAACCGTAGATATAGCGGTCGAGGCGTGCGGTTTGCGGGCCGCGTCAAATTTTTTTGCGGGCCGGCCGAGTAAGCTTGCTTTGTTATGGCCGGAAAATTGGACCGAGCCCGTATACTTGCCAGAATTTTACAGGTTGCGAGTTTTGCAAGGTCTGCTAGAGTTGCTCTTAGATGGGCGTGCCCATTGCGATCGACGCAGGAGTGTTTACTCGTCGTTCGCTTGAGGACGACCCAATAAACGGTGGAGCAGCTCGGTTCGCTCAGATCACTCGTTTTCATGTTCGCTCCCAGTTGATCATTGACCAGTGTGGCGCATTTGACCATTGCATTTTCAAGAAAGTCCAAAAAGTTAAATAATTGCAGCAAATTTATCAACTCTTCAAAGAGAACGGAGGATGTGGTGGCAAACCAAAGATATCGGTACCAGAAAGAAGATTGTCCCGCTGTCTTTGTTGTTTGTTCATACAGGGGAGACATTACAATTGTTATGTCTAACAAAATTAGCCTGCACACTTAGTGATTAACTTGTGGGTGGTTACTTCAGCTGACACAGTGGCGCTGACGTGTAGAAGCAGAACTGAACATCCCTCCTAATTTCTTTAGCTAGAGTTTTCAATAATGTTTACATCTGCCTTGCGTCACCATCAGTCAAAGTCTCGTGGCTCGTCTACCTATCTTGTTGATCAAGTTGATCTGATTCAATTTAGTACTCGATCCCGAATATAAAATTGTCTTCTAGAGACCCATGGGCACGAACGTCCAAAAACAAGTCGTCACATTTTTCTTGCAGCAGAAGGTGATAACCGATAAGCGTTCGAACAAGACCAATTTGAACTATAAATATCGGTCCGTGCGCGTGGCAACAAACATCCAACACAAAACCAAACAAATTTTACACAGGAAATGGAGAGCACTCAGAGCAACAGCAGCAACAGCGTGAGGAACCATTTCATTCTGGTGCACGGCCTCTGCCACGGGGCCTGGTGTTGGTACAAGGTGGTCGCGGCGCTTGAGGCAGCGGGGCACCGCGTCACGGCGGTCGACCTCGCCGCTTCCGGCGCCCACCCGGCGCGCGTCGACGAGGTGCACTCGTTCGAGGAATACTCACGGCCGCTGCTCGACGTGGTGGCCGCGGCGCCGGAGGGTGACGGCGAGAGGCTGATTCTGGTCGGGCACAGCCATGGCGGGCTCAGCTTGGCGCTAGCCATGGAGAGGTTCCCCGGCAAGGTCGCCGCCGCCGTGTTCGCAGCCGCCGGGATGCCGTGTGTTGGCAAGCACATGGGCATCACCACCGAGGAGGTATGTCAATTGTTTATGGTTTTCTTTTTCTTATTCTCTGTTAAGTGTTTTTTTTCTTCTTCTCTCCTTTTTTTCTTTGCAAAGAATCTCTGTTGAGTGTTGACCAAAACAGCCAATATATGTATCAGTTCCCTATGTTGGTGAGGCCGGCCGGGAAGCTCGTCTTAGTCGAATATACAAAATTTGATATATTTTAAATATAACTTTAACAACAAGTATCTCATGTGCATATTATATAATACTCCCTCCGCTCCTAAATATAAGCATTTTAGAGATTCCAATATAAACTACATACAGAGTAAAATGAGTGAATCTATATTATAAACTATATCTATATACATCTGTATGTAGTTCATATTGAAATATCTTAAAAGACTTATATTTAGGACCGGATGGAATAGTCAATAAAATTACAACACTACAAGAATATTACCTCAGTAGATTAGTTATCTTAGATTATTTCAGATACAGATGTATTTAACACTAAAACGTGTCTAGATACATTCGTATCTAGATAAATTTAAGACAGCTAATATGAACCGAAGGGAGTATATTCCAAAATAAATATGTACATCTTTTTCAATTATTTAATATTACTTCCGTCCCAAATTAGTTATTTTAGATTTCTCTAGATAACAGATGTATCTAAACACCTTGAGATACATCCGTATCTAGACAAATGTAAGACAACTAATTCGGAACGGAATGAGTACTAATAACCGTTATAGGTAATCAAATTATAAATGTTTGAAGGAGGTTATATGAACCATTTTTTCTTGTAACATAAAAGGTTGGTCTCCGACTCTGTAACTCCAATATTAATGCTAATTTTACCTTATCTTGTGTTGATGCAATTAGTTCATGCGAAGAACATCATGTGAAGGACTCATGGACTGCAAGATGCTGCCAATCAATAACAACCAGGGTGCAGGGGTTGCAATTATAATGGGCCCAGACTTCTTAGCACACAAGAACTACCAGCAAAGTTCACCTGAGGTGCATAACACGATTTAACATCCTATTGTTGTCTAAAAAAACATCCTATTGATCTCCCATAATGAACTGACCTCAATAACATGATTCTCCAAAATATTCGCAAAAATAAATATACAAAATCAATTAACTCTTCGCCTTATCCACTTTTAGTAGACCCATTATGTGATTCAACTCACAATGTTGATGCAGGATTTGGCACTGGCAAAAATGTTGGTGAGGCCGGGAAACCTGTTCATGGAGGATCCGGTGATGAAGAACGCAAGCCTACTCACCGATGACAACTACGGGTCGGTCAAGAAGGTATACGTGGTAGCCAAGGCTGATGGATCCAGCACCGAGGAGATGCAGCGTTGGATGGTGGTGTTGAGCCCTGGCACGGAGGTCGAGGAGATCGCCGGAGCTGACCACGCCATCATGAGCTCGAGGCCTAGGGAGCTCTGTGATGCTCTGGTCAAGATCGCCAACAGCTTAAATACTTGCTAAAGTGTGCAATATATATCGTTGGAAATCATTGTATGTGTGTATATGATTTTCATATAAAAAATAAATATGTTCAGTGATACTATATTCAATCAATGGAAGCGATGTTAAGTAGTATTACATTTGTCCTAAATTACTACTCTTATATTTGTCTAGATACAGACGTATCTAACACTAAATCATGTCTAAATACATCTGTATCTAGACAAATGAAAGACAAGTAATTCGAGATGGAGAGAGCAGTACTTTTTTTCTGCGAGTAAGTTCGACACAAATATGTCACATATGCTTTTGATCGTGATGGGATTATTTACTAGAAACCATTCCAATAGAAGAAACTATTTGGAAGCCAGGTGTGGATGTTCCGAAAAGATAGGATGCCAATATTGACCAAACGTTCAGTCTGGAGAGGGGCCAGAACAAACGAATCGTTCGGTATGATCATTTCTCCCTGGCAATTGATTTCGTTCGATAGGAAAACCCGACAGCCCGAACGCGTCCTCAATGCCCCTACGGGACTTTTCCCTGTAAAAACAAAATGGAAAAGCCCAGTAGTTAAATGAAAAGAAAACCAAAGATTATTTTCTATGACAAATAAAAGCCCAGTTTTTATTGTGCTTAGAAATAAAATGCCATCAACTTCTAAAAATAGAAAATTGCAATTGGTAAAAGTATTTTTTTGCAATGATCCAAAAGGAAAAAGTCATGGCAATTTCCATCTGTACATACATGGTGCCAAAAAAATTCGACTAGAATTACGAGGTCTTTTTTAGTATGTAAGTGAAGACAAAAAAGGTGGGTTAAAAATTGCTTTACATGTAGAACACAAAAAGTGTAAAAAAATTGTTGTTAAGTAGTAATTGATGTGTTTTGATAAAAACATTGTTGTGTTTTGGTAAGTAAATTTACCATGGTCCCATGAAGGCAGAAAATTCCCTTAACGACTCAGATTTGCCACGGATGTATACTAAACTTGCCAATGTCCACAAAAATAAAATTGCCATGGAAATATAGACATAAAATTTGCCATGAGCGCTTAAATGAGACTTGCAATGTATGTTGAAGTAAATTTCATTGGTAAAATGAAGGTAAATTTGCCATGGGACAATTCAAAAGTAAACTGTGCCATGGTTGAAAAGCAATGAAACGTGCCATGGTCCAAAAAACAGTGAAAACTCCTCATGTTGTATAAACTATATTTGCCATTGTCAATAAAACTAAAAATGCCGTGTCAAAAAATGAAAAGTAAAAAAATATGCCATGTGTGTTTAAAATTAAATTTGCCATGTATGATGAAGTAAAATTTCAATGGTAATATAGGTAAATTTTCCGTGCCAAAAAAATATAAATTGCGATGTACAAAATGTAATATTACGTATGATAATCGTTAAAAAAATTGCCATGCATGTCAAAACACACAAAAAAAAGTTGCCACGGCAAATGCATATTAATATTTGTCATGGTGTTTTAATTATGATTGTCATGCTTGTGAGAGATTTGTTTTTTGCCAAGTATGTATGCATGTAGTAAATTAACATCCTGTCGATGTAGTCATACCATCATAAATGATGAGGTCGATGTTGTCCTGATGACGCATGTTGATGCATGTACAACTAGCTAGTGTCATCACCTAATACAAGCCAGGGGCCTCGAGGGCTCGAATACAAGTGCTCGATCATAGACGAGTCAGCGGAAGCAACAATATCTGAGTACAGACATAAGTTAAACAAGTTGCCACAAGATGGCTAGCACAAACTGAGAATCAGATCGAAAAGAGGCGCGGGCCTCCTGCTTGGGATCCTCCTAACTACTCACAGTCGTGGCGGGCTGCTGCGTAGTAGTAGGCACCTCCGGTGTAGTAGGAGTAAATCATCGACGGTGGCGTGCAGCTCTGGGCTCCAGCATCTGGTTGCGACAACCAGGTAGAAGAGAAAGGGGGGAAAAGAGGGAGAAAGGCAACCGTGAGTACTCATCCAAAGTACTCGCAAGCAAGGAGCTACACTACATATGCATGGGTATATGTGTAAAGGGCCATATCGGTGGACTGAACTGCAGAATGCCGGAATAAAAGGGGGGATAGCTAATCGTCAAGACTACGCCTGGGCAGCCTCCGTCTTGCAGCATGTAGAAGAGGGTAGACTGAAGTCCTCAAAGTAGCATCGTATAGCATAATCCTACCCGGCGATCCCCTCCTCGTCGCCCTGTTAGAGAGCGACACCGGGTTGTATCTGGCACTTGGAAGGGTGTGTTTTATTAAGTATCCGGTTCTAGTTGTCATAAGGTCAAGGTACAACTCAAGTCGTCACATTCTACGAAGATCACGGCTATTCGAATAGATTAACTTCCTGCAGGGTGCACCACATTACCCGACACGCTCGATCCCATTTGGCGGACACACTTTTTACGGGTCATGCCCGGCCGCGGAAGATCAACACGTCGCAGCCCCACCTAGGCACTGTGAGAGAGGTCAGTACGCCGGTCTAAACCTAAGCGCCTGAAGTGCAGGCCCATCGCCCTTAGCACACACCTGCGTTGCGTGGGCGGCGGGCGAACTAGCCCCTTAATACAAGAGCAGGCTTACGTTCCAAACCGGCGCGCCCGCTTTCGATTCTTGACGTCCACGAAGGCTTGGTGATACCACGGCGCGGTTGCCGTATCTTGTCCCACGTGACGGTTAGTGCGTATAAGGTCAACGACCCAACTCAGATCAAATACCAAAATCTCATTAAGCGTGTTAATCATGTAACCGCGGACACCGACCAGGGCCAGGCCCACCTCTCACCCAGGTAGTCTCAACCTGCCACAGCATCGCTCCGCCATACAAGATCCACTCGCGGGTGCTCCTCTGAGCCAACCCGACTTTAGTCACCACATGTATCATGTATAAAGTATATAGTATATACCGTGATCACCTCCCTAGTGATCACGGCCCGATAATATAGCACAGAGACGGACAAGAATGTAGGGCCATCGATGGAATACTAGCATCCTATACTAGGCAAGTAGGATTGCGGTAAAGGTATCAATGAAGTAGCAAAGGCAGTCTATGCATCGAGGATAGGAATAACGGAAGCGGTAACATGCTACACTACTATAATGCAAGCAGATAGAGGAGAGTAGGCGATATCACGGTGATCAAGGGGGCTTGCTGGTTGCTTTGGCAAGAAGGAGAGTCGTCAACTCCGTAGTCGTCTTTGGGTAGCTTGTGGCGTCGGTCTCGTAGTCTACCGGAGAGAAGAGGGGTAAGAAACAATAAATACAGTGAAAACATAAGCAAGACGACGCAAGACATGACAAAGAGCGGTGCTAGGTGTGCCCTAACGCGGTAGTAGGTGATACCGGCGAAAGGGGAAAACATCCGGGAAAGTATCCCCGGTGTTTCGCGTTTTCGGACAGGTGAATTGGAGGGGGAAAGTTGTGTGTTTGCTATGCTAATGATGTGTGGCGGAATGAGCGGTCTGCGTATTGGATTAAATCTCGTGATTACGAGCAACTTTCATGTACAAAGTTTTTCCATCCGAGTTACGGATTATTTTATATTAATTTTAAAATTTTAATTCAATTTGGGAATTAACAGATTTTAATTAATTAGAAAAGGTAATTATTGGGTCAGCGTGGCGTCGACATCTTTGTCGGCCAGTCTCTGAGTTGACTAGGTCAACCCTGGCACGTGGGGCCCGTTCGTCATAGTCTCGGGTTAATTAAACATGGTTAAATAGTTAACTAAATGATTAGGTTAATCTAATACAGAGTTAATTAATTCTTTAATTGATTAATTAATTAATTAATTAATATTTTTATTAATTAATTTTTAAACTCCCTTTTTACGTTCGAGGTGGGGCCCCTTTGTCATAGGGCCACAGGGGCCTTAGTGAGTTTGGCTGGGTGCAGTGTCACCCGGCGGTATTGGAGCGAGGAGGCCGGTGGCCTGGCGGTCAGGCGAGGCGGCAGTGAGGTGAGCACGGCGGCGCGGTGGGGCCTTGACAGCAGCGTATTGGCCGTGCGTGGCGGTGGCTTGTGCGTCGGTTTGAGTCTGACAATGGCGGCGATGAGCAGAAAGAAGGAGGAAAGCAGAGGCGGCTCCTGGCGGTCTTGAGAAGAAGTCGGCGTGGCTTGTGGACGGCGTTGTGGAGGAGGATGGGGACGCGAGATCCGGCGGCGATGTGAGGGGAGGCAGATCCGTGAGGAGGACTCGAGGGCGACGGGGCGGTGGCCGATCCGGCGAAGACGGTGAGGGGCTCCGGCGGTGCGGTCTAGTGGTGTCGAAGATGGTGGTGGTGAGGGCCGGCGACGGGAGGTAGGAGGTAGACGGGGCGATGCACTGCCCTGCTTGAGCGTGGGTGTGTCTTGTGTGTGCGGGAGGGAGGCGGCGTGGTTGGGGGCGGCGAGGCACCAGCAGGGAAGTGCTCCGGCGCGTGGTGGTGGCGAAGACGGGCGGAGCGGGAGCGAACGGAGGGAGGAGAGGCGTGCGAGCGGGTGTCGGGCACGAGGCGATTCGCCTCACAGGCGTCTTGTGTGTGAGGATGTGAGGGAGTGAGGGGGTCGAGTGGGAGGAGTGGGAGGTCGCTAGGGTTAGGTCCGGGGGTGGGTGGGGGGGCCATATAGGCCAAGGCTGGGTCGGTAGCGTGTTGGCTTCTTTGGGCCAAACGGCCCGGGGAGAGGGGGCTTTTCTATTTTTTTCATTCCTTTTCTATTTTTCTACTTACATTTTAATTCTAGTTTCTTTTTATGTTTAGTATTATAAACTATAAAAATAGTCTCTAAGTTAGCATTACTAAATATAATCCTGCCATTACAATTTGGGTACCCCAACAGAAAAATAGTTTAACACTTTATAAATTATAATAGGCTTTTAATTATAGTTTTGCTACTGTTTTATTTATTTCAAAGCTTTTAAGCATTTTATAACAATTTGGTTTTCTTCACCAGATTTACTTATGAATTATTTGGCTCTTTTGAACATTTTAGTTTTAATATTGAAAACTTTTATTGTTTGTTTGATTTAGAA
Source organism: Aegilops bicornis (assembly GCA_021605145.1). NCBI lineage: Eukaryota > Viridiplantae > Streptophyta > Magnoliopsida > Poales > Poaceae > Aegilops > Aegilops bicornis. The sequence goes on along the minus strand of CM038670.1, from coordinate 149,974,250 downwards.
TTTGAATCCGAACCGGTCTCGAACTAACGCAAGATTAGCGATGTCGTGGTGGTGACGTGGCATAATTAGTAGAAGGTTACTGTAGCTGAATTATCCGGGCGTCACAATTCTCCTCCACTTCAATATATCTCGTCCGGAGATTTAATGTGGAAGTAAGGGGAAAATTTCTGGTTTCGAAATTCTAACGAGTCTTCTCGGTCTCGGTTGCTATTCTTGAGGAGGTCGATCCATTACATTGATGTATTAATTTCTCTACTTCAGGTCATCATGATGAAGTCGGCGTTCTTTTCTTCAGGAACTCCATCGTACTTACGAAAGAATAAAGGGGTGGGCATTCCGGGAGAACCGACCTCTGCAAGGTCGACTATCTGGTCAATAACATCAAGGAAGGTGGGGGAAGTAACTCTCGAATGAAAACTTTCAAAAATATCGAGGGCAAAGTAAGGAGGTATCATGGGAAGTTTCGAGCGGGCAGGCAATCATTCGATGCCTGAAACAGGGCATGAAAAGGAGTTCAAGCAACGGGAATAAGTATTGCGTCTGATACCAGAACAGATCACTAGGCAGGTGGCCCGTGAATTACATATGAAGTCAAGCGCGAGGAATAACTTTGACAACAGGGTGTACAGAAGAGTCAGGTTTCGATCCTGTGGAACTGTGGGTTATGGGCCCACCATGTGGGTAAAAAGTAGGAAGAGGGGTGACGGCAAGGCATGTCAGAGAATAACCGTCTGTTATGTTGGCAACATCGTTGGTATCAAGGGCGAGGGACGAAGAGAACCATTTTCCTGCTCGTTGAAACGAGGCGGACCAATAGGCAAAGTTCTTATCCATCGGTGGTTACCGGAATGTTTTCAACAATAGTAACAAGGTCTTACTGATAGAGTTGTACGTCGAGATGTTTACATAAGCAGGAGAATATCACTGCTTAGATCATATAGATCACAAGCAACGTTAAACCAACCAATGGAAGGAAATACGATTATCAGATTAAACAAAACAATGGAAAGGAAAAATGTGTTTAAACACATATTTTGGGGGTATATCCTTCCCAAGGACAAGCAGTGTATGATATCCATGACAGGATATAGTGTAGAGAACTCTTTAGGTAGGGGAAGGAGTTTTAATTACATTACCCATACAGCGGTGTTTGGATAATTGAGCAGGAAACATTTAGCATTGGGCTCCAAATGTTCCTGTTGAAAATCGGAGTACCATAGACATGCTTTAGGATAGCATTGACATGGTCTTCAAGCAAAAGGTCAGACTCTGGATACATGAAGGATTCATCAGGAACAACTTATAGAATACGTCTTACCGTTTCATCATGGAAGAATAGATAACCTTGCTAAAAGGAAACTATAACAATAGGTCCTCCGGCCAGGTGTACTAGGCATGACACCACCTTACCGGGTCATATAACGACCAATGTTATAACTTTTGGAAATATGTCCCAACCATCATATCGGACCGAGATTCAGATTTCATTGGTGTCAAACTACCTCAGACTCAGGATGCCTAAGAGGAAATAGGTGCAATACAAATTGACGAGATGACATTGTAAGATTCTCGGGAAATTTGCTACGGATGCGAGTTTCGAAACAAAAGCTCATCATTAAACCAATGAAGGGATAAGGAGGTGGTGATGAACTCAGCGACAATTCATGGAGACTTCCAAAAGATGGGTTTCCACAATTAAGTGAACAAGGAGATAACATTAGTCAGATCAAATGGTATAATGATGTATGCTCGAGGAAACATACACAATTAAACATTGGTTGAAAGGTGCACCCGAAATATGGGCTGGGTTGCACAACCAACGTCGGAATGGTGATTCAATAATCAATAGTCTAAGAATAACGGCCGACCATTAACTTCAAAGCAATAGGGTTGCTAGAAGTTTAGAGTTTACATCATCAGCACCATTTGTTGGTATTTCGGTTAAAAACTACACGGGGAAGAAGAAAGAATGGTGATGATAATAAGTATCACTTGTATCAAGAATTCTTAAGGATGGTGAATTTCTCACGACATTCCTGACATAAAAGATGGTAATACTCCAAGGTAAAGAAGAACAATTGCTGGATAGCAAGGAACTCAAAGTATAACACAAAATCAATCAAGTTTGTGTTGGAGGGAAGTCAATAAAGTGGTCGATGATAACACAGATCATCGAGGGCAAAGATGGTATTTCTCATCATGAACTCAATTGATATCCTGAAAGAGCTCAGAATGCCAATGATGATCACGACACAATTGTTGAGAGATTTCATGAAGATGTAATCAATCAGCGACGACATCAAGTCAAAGGAATGATGAAGCAAAAGGTTATTGGAACCATGGGTATGACACAAACTCGAAATCAAGCTTGCGTTCAAAGGCGAAATGATATGATGAGGAAAATCGACATAAGCTTAGCTCATCGTCAAAATTGTGCTCCGGGAAGGACCGGTAGCACGAGTTAAAAGTCTGTCTGATAATGATATATCCGTTAAGGCTAGGAATGACTTGAAGGATTATTAAACTCGTAAGCAACAAAAATTACTTAGAGTTATTGAATAGGAGTGCAGATTCGATTAAACTTATGGATGTTCTCGGTTGACGACAACCCAGAACCCGTGGAGTCACTATGACAGGGAAGGTACTACTTGATGAAGAAATCATAAGAAGTTATGCAGTTCCATGATAATCTCGAGATACCAGGGGGTAATACTCGACGACAGATCAAAGTAGAGGTTGGACTAGGGTAATGCTCTGCAGAAGACAAGTACTCTAACTTGCACGAGAAATAGTATTTAAAGGAGAACATGGTCGGAACCATGATTGCAAAAGGCGGATCCGGACATAAGATGAACTTATACCAAAGGAATAGTCAATTTCAGAGAAGCTTTAATGATAAGATCTACATCGTGTCCATGGGCATGAACACAAAGTTCAAGGTCGACTCCCACTTCTTCAATGTATAAACTTTCAATCACTTATCGCTCTTATTAAAAATGAATTGATTGTGGAAACCTACCTGGTGAATTACCAGAGGAGTATGACCCATGAAAACTTTTGGGGTCCCACAAATTAAGGAAGGTATATGTTCAACCCATCGGGGCATCTTAGAAACATATACCACAAGCTTCAATAGTAAATAACACAAGCTCGATAGTAGAGCATGGGTGACAAAACGAGAGGATACAATTTACCGAAGGCATTATGTATCAGGAAAAGAACTTCTCGAGGTTTTGTATACGAAGGACACTGTCGGATGATATTTCAACAAAGGATCCGACGGTCCATAGCGAAGCTGATGTGAGTATTGGCACACAACCAGAGGAAGAAACAATGCGAAGGCATGGGATTATAGAAGCAACTGGATAATTCAAAGCTCAATGCAAAGGAATTATGATTTCAAATTCAAGGGATCAGAAACAAACGCTATGATTAAGGATGGATAAGTTTTGCATATAAACTTTTTCTTCTTCTTCCTTGTTCCTTCTCTTCCTTCTTCCTAAATATATAAAACTTTTCTAAATATATAAATCTAACTTTTGCATATATGAACATATATACACAGAGAGAATATACAAACATATATACATTTTTATAAAAAAGCAAAATACAAATCATCATATATATGAACAAAAAATCTGAAAAGAAGGCGTATATCATATATACACAATACATATACTCACATATATACATATATATATAATCTGAAAAAAAACAAGCAAATAATATATGAAAAAAAACAAGGACAGGGGAGGGGCCCCGGCCGGACCAAGGTGAGGAGGGGCAGGGCGCGGAGTTGTGGCGAGGGCGAGGTCACGAGGCGCGCTTTCGAGGCCGAGAAGCGGCAACCCGGCGAGAAGAGGCGAGGCGAGGCGACGGCGAGGAGCGGGCCGGGCAGGCGGCCTTGTCGGGAGCAGTGGCAGCCAGCGATGGCGTCGGCGAGGCCTGAGCGGCGTCGAGGCAGGGCTTCGGCTCTGACAGGCGTCGGGAAGGGCGTGGGCGGCCAGCTGAGGAGCAAGCGACATGGGGCGTCGGGCGAAGAACAAGTGAATTTTGGAGAAACTGCTAAGTGTTTGCTTATATAGAAAGGCTTTGGTCGGTTATTGGCATCAACCGGGACCAATACCACCTGCTAGTCCCGGTTGGTGCCACCAACCAGGGACTAAAGGTCTCTTTTCAAAGAGCCCAAAGGGGCGGGAAGCGGCGACCTTTGGTCCCGGTTGGTAGCACCAACCGGGACTAAAGCGAGCATTGGTATCGGTTGGTGCCATGAATCGGTACCAATGCACCCCTTAGTCCCGGTTGGTGCTATCGGCCAGGGACCAAAAACCCCTATCTTTGCCGCGTCGCGGCCAAAGTTTAGTCCCACCTCGCTAGCTGAGAGAGCTCGAGAGTGATTTATAAGCGCTGTTGCGCCGACCCTCTCGAGCTCCTCTCAATTGTAGGCTTCGGGCCCTAGCAAATGCTTATTGTGTGCTGTGGGCCCTCTTGGGCCTCAAGGGGCCCTGAATCATGGCCCATGGTAGGGTTTCTAGTTATATTCAGGGCCGTGGGGGCCCGGTGAGGTGGCACTTTTTGTTTTTTTGTTTTCTTTGTTGCTTTATTTATTTTATTTTGTTTCTACTTACAACAAAATACTTATTGTTGCTATTTTTATTTATTTTATTAAAGTTTATTTTCAATTATGTTTCTTTTAGGTCACAAAATTTATAAAATTTCTGTTAGTGCCATTAGTTTTCAAATTTGAATAGTTAAAATTACTGTGTTTAAAATTCAAAGTTTTTTTTCCAGTTTTTTGTTTTGTTTTTGCATTATTTATTTTCTTTTGTTTTTTGCTTTATTTTTAATTCATTTTGCTTTTAGGTAAGCAAAATTATAAACTTTCTGTTAGTGTCATTAGTTTTAGAAAAAATTATTTAGTTTTTTTGTTTTATTTGTTGCTTTATTTATTTTATTTTGTTTCTACTTACAACAAAATACTTATTGTTGCTATATTTATTTATTTTATTAAAGTTTATTTTTAATTATGTTCCTTTTAGGTCACAAAATTTATAAACTTTCTGTTAGTGCCATTAGTTTTCAAATTTGAATAGTTAAAATTACTGTGTTTAAAATTCAAAGTTTTTTCCAGTTTTTTGTTTTGTTTTTTGCATTATTTATTTTCTTTTTGTTTTTGCTTTATTTTTAATTCATTTTGCTTTTAGGTAAGCAAAATTATAAACTTTCTGTTAGTGTCATTAGTTTTAGAAAAATTATTTTGTTATTTTTTTTCTTTGTTGCTTTATTTATTCTATTTTGTTTCTACTTACAACAAAATACTTATTGTTGCTATTTTTATTTATTTTATTAAATTTTATTTTTAATTATTTTTATTTTAAGTCACAAAAATTATAATCTTTCTGTTAGTGCCATTAGTTTTCAAATTTGAATAGTTAAAATTTGAATTCTTTGAAAATTGTGTGAATCACAAGTTTGTGATTAACTTTACTAAAAGAATGAGCATAGATGCGCCTTATAGAGAAAATTCAACCTAATTCATAATAAATTTTATGAATTTCAGAGAAATTCAAGATGAATTTAGGTCAAATTCCTGTATAAGGGCATCTATTTTCACTTTGAGAGGAGCTCAACAAGGCAGAGAGGGAGGGGCTTATAAACCGGTGTGAGCGCCCTTCGGTTGGCGAGGTGGGACTAAAATCTGACCGCAACGAGGCCAACCCTTTGGTCCCGGTTTGTGGCACAAACCGGGACTAATGGTCATGGGCCAGGGGTGAGGCGCATTTGTCCCGGTTCGTGCGTGGAACCGGGACCAAAAGGTCCAGACGAACCGGGACCAATGGCCCACGTGGCTACCCTCTTGAGTGTTCTTGGTGAGAACATAGTTGACAAGGAGCGAATCAGGATTAATGGTATTACGAGGGCCGAGCCATAAGACATTAAAGCATTTCAAATGAACTCTGAAAAATTTGAAAGTTGGCATGGTATCATAATTTCACCCACATAGCATGTGCATGTACAAAAGCAGACAATGGTATCATACTGCATTCTGCTACAAAGTTGGCATGGTATCATCATAATAGTTGGGAGAAAGTCTTCACTTTTTCTTCGCTTGTGTCATTTGCTTATTGCGCCGTAACCATGGATAATCTTCATCATTTATCAGGGATGCTTGGGTCAGCCTTTGACTTTGAAGGAGGAATTTCATGAAACTTTTCATAATCTTGAGACATATACATCTTGCCCTCCACTCCCACGATGTCCCTTTTTCCTGAAAAGAACTATGTGGCGCTTTGGCTCATCGTATGATGTATTCGCTTCCTTATCTTTTCTTTTTCTCGGTTTGGTAGACATGTCCTTCACATAGATAACCTATGCCACATCATTGGCTAGGGCCGAACGGTTCGTCGGTGTACCCAAGATTTTTCGGATCCTTTGTTGTCATTCCGCATCGTGGGTCTACTTGTACCCCGCCTCCTGTGATTAACCCATTTGCACTTAAACAAAGGGACCTTAAAATCATGTCCGTAGTCAAGTTCCCATATGTCCACTATGTAACCATAACATGTGTCCTTTCCCCTCTCGGTTGCTGCATCAAAGCGAACACCGCTGTTTTGGTTGGTGCTCTTTTGATCTTGTTCAATCGTGTAAAATGTATTCCCATTTATCTCGTATCCTTTGTAAATCAATAGGTCAAAGATGGTCCCCTGGACGACAAGTACAACTCATCACAAACAGTCTTGTCACCTCTGAGACGTGTTTCCAACCAAGCTCGCCGAAAAGTCCTGATGTGTTCACATGTAATCCGGTTGTCGCCTTGACCGCCCGGGTGTTTGGAGACTGTTCTTGTGTTCATCGACATACTGAAGGTCACCGTCGTCTCCAATGTATCTACTTTTCCAAATACTTTTGCCCTTGTTTTGGACTCTAACTTGCATGATTTGAATGAAACTAACCCGATTCGATGCTGTTTTAGCAGAACTACCATGATGTTGTTTTATGTGTAGAAAAGAAAAGTTCTCGGAATGACTGGAAATCAACGGAGGCACTTTTTTGGAATTTATAAAAAATCATCGGGCGAAAGAAATACATCAGGGGGCCCAAGGCCTGTCCACGAGACAGGGGGGCGCACCCCCTATCTTGTGGGCCCCCTGGACCTCCTCCGACCTCAACTCCAACTCCATATATTCTGTCTCGGGGAGAAAAAAATCAGAGAGAAAGTTTCATAGCGTTTTACGACACGGAGCCGCCGCCAAGCCCTAATCTCTCTCGGGAGGGCTGATCTGGAGTCCGTTCGAGGCTCCAGAGAGGGGGATTCGTCGCCGTCGTCATCATCAACCATCCTCCATCACCAATTTCATGATGCTCACCGCTGTGTGTGAGTAATTCCATCGTAAGCTTGCTGGACGGTGATGGGTTGGATGAGATTCACCATGTAATCAAGTTAGTTTTGTTAGGTTTGATCCCTAGTATCCACTATGTTCCGAGATTGATGTTGCTATGACTTTGCTATGCTTAATGCTTGTCACTAGGGCCCGAGTGCCATGATTTCAGATCTGAACCTATTATGTTTTCATGAATATATGTGTGTTCTTGATCCTATCTTGCAAGTCTATAGCCACCTATTATGTGTTATGATCCGACAACCCGAAGTAGCGATAGTCGGGGATACTTCTCGGTGATGACCGTAGTTTGAGGAGTTCATGTATTCACTATGTGTTAATGCTTTGTTTTCCGGTTCTCTATTAAAAGGAGGCCTTAATATCCCTTAGTTTCTGTAAGGACCCCGCTGCCACGGGAGGGTAGGACAAAAGATGTCATGCAAGTTCTTTTCCATAAGCACGTATGACTATTTACGGAATACATGCCTACATTACATGTTGTTCTATGTCACCCTATGTTATAACTATTGCATGAGGAATCGCATCCGTCATAATTATCCATCACTGATTCGGTGCCTACGAGCTTTTCATATATTGTTCTTCGCTTATTTACTTTTCCGTTACTCTTTGTTACAACTACTACAAAAACCCAAAAACATTTATCTTTACTTTTGCTACCATTACCTTTATTATTATACCATTTTTGCTACTAAACACTTTTTTGCAGATACTAAGTTATCCAGGTGTAGTTGAATTGACAACTCAACTGTTAATACTCAAGAATATTCTTTGGCTCTCCTTGTGTCGAATCAATAAATTTGGGTTGAATACTCTACCCTCGAAAGCTGTTGCGATCCCCTATACTTGTGGGTTATCAAGACCAATTTCGGCGCCTTTGCCGGGAGCATAGATCTATTCTCCGAGTCACTTGGGATTTATATCTGTTGATCACTATGAAGAACTTGAAAGGCGCTAAGACCAAGATTTATCCCTCAACTACGAGGGGAGGTAAGGAACGCCATCTAGCTCGCACTAGATTCTCCTTCCGTTATTAATAAGCTTGCGACACCTAAACCTGCTCTTGCTATGAATTCTGATATATGTCGCATGTTATCGATGATGCCACTTCGCTATGCATGATGAAACTACTTCTATCGTGATACTACTTTGCCATTAGGTGAATTTCTAGATGAACAGCTTGCTAGAGTTAGAGGGGATGAAATTACTGAAGATCCTATTACTGATGATAGTGATGATGAAGGTTCCCCCAATGATTATGTTTTACCTGTTGTTCATAAGGGTTATATTATGCATGAAAAAGCTGCTCTGGAAATCCTTGCTTGCAATGATAGGAATGATCTTAAGAAATTATTAGCTAAATGGAAGCAACAGTCTCTTAATGCTAGAATGAAACCCGATACTGCTTTTGCTACTTCACCTATTTGTGTTCTTGATAAGGATTATGAATTCTCTGTTGATCCTGACATTATTACTTTAGTTGAATCTGATCCTTTTTATGGCCTTGAATCTGAAACTGTTGTGGCACATCTTACCAAGTTGAATGATATAGCCACCCCATTTACTCATGATGAGAAGTCTCGCTATTTCACTAGTAGAAAAGGGGGCAATGGTCCAGGCCAGGTCAGCCCATTAGTCCCGGTTCAATCGAGAACCCGGGACCCATAGAAACATTGGACCCGGTTAAGTGAGCCGAGGGGCCGGCGGGCCACGTGGGCCATTGGTCCCGGTTCGTCTGGACCTTTTGGTCCCGTTTGGTGGGACGAACCGAGACCAATGTGCCTTGCTCCTGGCCCACCACTATTGGTCCCGGTTGGTGGCCTGAACCGGGACCAAAGGCTGCCCTTTAGTCCCGGTTCGTGTCACGAACCGGGACCAATTAATTTCCTATATATACCCCTCGCCCGTGAGCAGAGCACTCAATCGCTCTGCTTTTTTCCTGGCGGCGAGGAGAGAGCTTTGTGGTGCTCTAGCTCACCTTCTATGCACACGAGGTGTTCGATGGAATGCCGAGCCACACTACTTTAAGCTTTCTCCTCTCCAAGCTCGACCTCCAAGCTCCATTTTCCTCAATATTTGTCTAGGTTTAGCGGTCCGTCACGTCCGTCCCGTCTTCACCGTCATTGCCGATCGCCTGCGCCCGATCTCACGCCCGGCACCACCGTGGTGAGCCTCTTGTTCTTATCTTCTTTCTGAAAGGAAAAATAATTCTTTCTTGTATGTTTATATAGTTACTTGTATAATTTTCTTACTTTTATTATTGCATCTTATATAGTGCGATGGTTTTGGTATCCGCCCGTCGGCCCTAAATCACATCTATGATTCGGATGTGGTATATATTATCTTTTCATAACTATTGGTTACGTTTATTGTTTATGACAACTATGCCGACCAACGTGACATAGATTTTATTTATCTAGGAGGTTGTTGAACCGGAAATTCCAGCAAACCCTATTGTCGAGAGGTTAAATTTAGTTGAAGAAGAAAACAATTTCTTGAAGGAAAAAATAAGAAAAAATGAGGAGGAGAAGATGATATTGGAGTTGCATGTTGCGGATGTAAATCGATGATCACAAGATCAAGATGGATGCAATGCGCTTGAAGATTAGAAAGATTAGAAAATATGCCATTCATACCGAGGCTTGGTATCATTATGCCGTTGGATCAGTTGTTACATTGGTTGCAATTATGATCGCATTTTTTTCGCATTGAAATGTTTTACATAGTTTCAATGTATGGTTTAATTAATTTAGATGCTCTGCAGAGCTTTATGTTGTTAGATGAGAACTATGTATGTACTTTGGTTTTAATGTGATGATGAACTTCTATTAATTTGGTCACTTAATTATCTATTCATGATGTTTTGTAATGATTTTGACACACTTAATTATATATATAATGCCTTGAGATGAACCCGGCAATGGATGTATGCGGTTCAAGACACACCTCAAAGTACATTAAGGCGTGCATGATTTTCTCAAGATTCCGAGGCAAACAAGCGAGAATGGTTTTATGTGTTGTCCATGCCCTATATGTGGGAATCTGAGTCTTACTCGACGGAAAATCCTTCACACCCACCTGCTTTACAAGGGTTTCAAGCCACACTATAATGTTTGGACGAGGTACGGAGAAATAGGGGTTATGATGGAAAACAGCGAAGAAGAAGAGTACGATGACAACTATGTGCCCCTGAATACGGTGATGCTCTTGAACATCAAGAGGAACCAGACGATGTGCACGATGATGCTGCAGGCGAAGCTGTTGAAGATCAAGAGGAACCAGACGATGTGCCCGATGATGATGATCTCCGCCGGGTCATTGTCAATGCAAGGACGCAATCTGAAAGTCAAAAGGAGAAGCTGAAGTTCAATCGCATGTTAGAGGACCACAAAAGGGTTGTACCCCAATTGCGAAGATGGCAACACAAAGCTCGGTGCCCGTACTTGGAATTGCTGCAGTGGAAGGCGCGTAGAATGTCAGTGCTCGACAAAGGATTTGAAACTACTGAAAATATTGAAGAAGAAGCTTCCAAAAGGATAACGAATTTCTGACAGTACATATGCAGCAAAGAAGGTCGTATGCCCTCTAGGATTGGAGGTGGAGAAGATACATGCATGCCTAATGACTGCATCCTCTACATGGTTGCATACAAGGATCTGAGCGCATGCCCGGTATGCGGTGCATTACCGTATAAGATCGAGCGAGATGACCACAGTGATGTTGACGAGGAGCCCCCTAGGAAGAGGGTTCTGCGAAGGTGATGTGGTATGCTCCTATAATACCACGGTTGAAACATCTGCTTTCGAGAAGCGGAGAGCATGCCAAGTTGATCACGATGGCACGGTGAGGACCGTAAGAAAGGCGGGAAGTTGAGAGCACCACTGACGGGTCGATGATGGATAAAAATCGAGAGAAAATCTTGGGATGAGTTTGCAAGTGACCCAAGGAGCGTATGGTTTGCTTTAAGCGCGAATGGCATTAATCCTTTCGGGGGCAGAGCAGCAACCACGACACCTGGCCCGTGACTCTATGTATGTATAACCTTCCTCCTTGGATGTGCATGAAGCGGAAGTTCATTATGATGCAGTTCTCATCCAAGGCCCTAAGCAACCCATAGCAGCGACATTGATGTGTACCTAAGGCCATTAGTTGAAGAACTTTTACAGATATGGAATGGAAGCGATTATGCGACGTGGGATGAGCACAAACAGGAGGAATTTGACCTAAAGGCGTTGCTGTTACGTGACCATCAATGATTGGCCCGCTCTCGGTAACCTTTGGAGACGAGACAAACAAGGGATACCACGCATGCACGCACTTTGTTTACTTGACACCGATAGTATATACAGGGAAGCTGCGGAAGAATGTGTACCTGGGCCATCGCCGATTTCTTCCGACCAACCATCAATGTCGAAAGAAAGGCAAGCATTTCAAAAGGCGAGGCAGATCACCGGAAGAAGCCCGCCATGCGTGCCGATGATCACGTACTTGCTATGGTCAATGATTTACGTAATCTTTGGAAAGGGTCCCAGCGGACTAGCTGTTAGAGTAATGACGGGGGACACGCACCCATGTGGAAGAAGAAATCTATATTTTGGGACCTACCCTCTTGGAAAGACCTAGAGGTCCGCTCTTCGATCGACGTGATGCACGTGGCGTAGAACCTGCGTGAACCTGCTAGGCTTCTTGGGAGTGTATGGGAAGACAAAAGATACATTTGAGAACGCAGGAGGACCCGCATAATGTTTGCACGAAAAAAGACGGCATGCCTCAAAAGCGGTATGAAGGTCCCGCCATTATGCTCTTACCAAAGAAGAGAAGGAAATCTTCTTTGAATGCCTGCTTAGTATGAAGGTCCCGGCCGCTTCTCGTCGAATATAAAGGGAATAATAAATATGGCAGAGAAAAAGTTTCAGAACCTAAAGTCTCATGATCGCCACGTGATTATGACGCAATCGCCTTCGGTTGCATTGAGGGGGCTTCTACCGGAAAAGCGTCCGATTAGCCATTGTGAAGCTATGTGCATTCCTCAATGCAATCTCTCGAAGGTGATCAATCCGAAATCATACCAAGGCTAAGGAGTGATGTGGTGCAATGTCTTGTCGGTTTAGAGCTGGTGTTCCCACCATCCTTCTTCAATATCATGGCGCACATCCTAGTTCATCTAGTTGATTTAGACTGTCATTACGGGCCCGTATTTCTACCCTTTGAGAGGTTCATGGGAGTCCTAAAGAAATATGTCCGTAACCGCGCTAGGCCAGAAGGAAGCATCTCCATGGGCCATCAAATAGAGGATGTCATCGGGTTTTGTGTTGACTTCATTCTGGCCTTAAGAAGACAGGTCTCGCTAAATCAGCGGTATGAGGGGAGGCCCGATCGGAAAAGGCACGCTTGGAAGGACTCAATAATATGCAGGAGACGGATATTCTTTGTCTCAAGTACACTATCTGATTCTCTGAGAACTCTACCTTAGTGACCCGATATGTGGATGAACACAAGAGCGATCTGCGCTCCAAACACGGGGCGGTCGACGACTAGATTACATGTGAACACATCGGGACTTTCAGCGGTTGGTTGGAAACACGTCTCGGAAGGTGACAACACTATTTGTGATGAGCTGTACTTGTTGTCCAGGGGACCATCTTATCGTTATTACGATTTGGAAAGGATCTGAGATAAATGGGAATACATTTTACGATTGACCAAGATCAAAAGAGCATCAACCAAAACAGCGGTGTTCGCTTTGATGCAACAACCGAGAGAGGGGAAAGGACACATATTATGGTTACATAGTGGACATATGGGAACTTGACTAGGGACATGATTTTAAGGTCCCTTTGTTTAAGTGCAAATGGGTCAATCTGTCGAGAGGCGAAGTGCGGGTAGACCCACAAAGACGGAATAACAACGATTGGATCTGAAAAATCTTGGGTACTGACGAACCGTTCGTCCTAGCCAATGATGTGGCACAGCTTATCTATGTGAAGGACATGTTTACAGGACCGAGAAAAGAAAAGATAAGGAAGCGAATACATCATACGATGAGCCAAAGCGCCACATAGTTCTTTGGGAAAAAGGGACATCGTGGGAGTGGAGGGCAAAGCAGACATATCGAAGATTATGAAAAGTTTCATGAAATTCCTCCTTCAAAGTCAAGGCTGACCCCAGCATCCCGATAAGCGATGAAGATTATCCATGGTTCACGGTGCAATAAGCAAATGACACAAGCGAAGAAAAAGTGAAGACTTTCTCCCGCAACTATTATGATGATACCATGCCAACTTTGTAATGCAGACGAGTATGATATCATTGTTCGTTTGCACATGCACATGCTATGTGGGTGAATTTATGATACCATGCCAACTTTCAACTTTTTTCAGAGTTCATTTGAAATGCTTTAATATCTTATGGTTCGCCCTCGTAATACCATTAATCCCGGTTCGCTTCCTTGTCAACTATGTTCTCACCAAGAACACTCTCAATGTAAAGTTTATAATTTTTCTAAAACTAGTGGCACTAATGAAACTTTATAATTTGCTGACCTAAAAGCAAAAAAAGAATTAAAAATAAAGTAAAAACAAAAAGAATATAAATAATGCAGAAAACAAAACAAAAAACTGGAAAAATAGTAAAAATAGCAATAATAAGTATTTTATTTGTAAGTAGAAACAAAATAAAATAAATAAAGCAAGAAAGAAATAAAAAAACAAAAAAAGTGTTTTCAAATTTGAAAACTAATGGAACTAACAGAAAGTTTATAATTTTTCTAAAACTAAAAGCAAAAAGAATTAAAAAATAAAGCAAAAAACAAAACAAAATAAATAATGCAAAAAACAAAACAAAAAAACTGGAAAAAAACTAAAAAAAACTGCAACCTATTGGGCCACCACGGCCTAAATACGACTAGAAACACAACCTGGGCCACTATTCAGGCCCGCAGAAGGCCCAATAGGCCCTAGCAGCAAAGTGTGAGATTAGGCCGAAAGCCTGCGGTTGAGAGGAGCTCGAGAGGGTGGGCGCAGCCGGGCTTATAAACCACTCTCGAGCCCTCTCAACTAGCGAGGTGGGACTAAACTTTGTCGCCTTGGGCAGCCACGAGGCCTTTGGTCCCGGTTGGTGCTGGCACCGGGACTAAAGAGAGCATTAGTGCAGTTCGTGGCACCAACCGGGACCAATGCCCCTGCCTTTAGTCCCGGTTCGTGCCTGCTTAACGAGACCAAAGGCCGCTTCCCGCCCTTTGGGACTAAAGGGGGCATTGGTCCCGGTTCGTGCCACGAACCGGTACCAATGCCTTTGCTATATAAGCAAAGACTTGTGAAAAATTCTCAGTTTTCATCGCTTGATTGCCCCCATCCCCGACGACGCCTTGAGCTCATCGGCGCCGTCAGGCTGCTCCACCTCGCGCCGCCACCGCCACCGCCAAGGCCCGTCGCCTCCCGAGCCCGCGTCGTCCAAGTTGCCGGCCTCCCGAGCTCAAGCCCGTCAAATCGCCCGGCCTCCCGAGCCCGTGCCGTCCTCGTCGCCCGGCCTCCCGAGCCCGCGCCGTCCTCGTCGCCCGGCCTCCCGAGCCGCCGTCCTCGTCCCGTCGCTGCGTGCCTCCCCGAGCCCACCCTCCTCGTCCACATGCCGTGTGCACTTGAGACCACCGTCCCGTCACGCGTGCCACCCCAGCCCCTGCCCGTCCCGGCTGACGGCCTCCGGCCTCGCCGCCCAATTGCCGCCATCGTCATCGCTAGCCGCCCCCGCTGTGAGCCGCCGCGCCGCCCTGCTCTCTTTTTTTTCATTTTTATTAGTTTAATTTTTTTGTTCATATATATATAATGTATATGTGTATGTATGTGGCTATCTTGGCTCTTTTTCATTTTTATTAGTTTAGTTTTTTGTTCATATATATATATATAATGTATATGTGTATGTATGTGGCTATGTGTATGTAGATGTTCAAAATGTATAAAAATTGTTCAGAGCAAGTTTTGTTCATATATGTATTTTTGTTCATATGTGTATTAATGTTTTCATGTATGCAAAAGATAGATATATAGAAAAGTTAGGATTTTTTTCTGTTCATAGATTTATTTGGTGATATAAAATATTTTATAAAATGCAAATGATAGTAAAATCATATGAACAATGCATTAGGCAAAACCTTTGTTTTTTTTCGAAATTTTCTATTTGAACAATTTTTTTTAAAACAAGCAATACTAAAAGAATGAGAGGAAAAAGGAAAATAAGAAGAGGAAGAAAGGAGAAGAAGAGGAGAGGAAGAAGAGGAGAAATAAATAAGAAGAGGAAAAAGAAGAAAAAGAAGTGGAGAAGAAGAAAGGAATAGAGGAAGAAGAAAAATAGAAAAATTTCTATTTTTTCTTCTTCTCCTCTATTCCTTTCTTCTTCTCCTCTGTTTTTTTCTTCTTTTTTTGCTTCTTCTTCTTCCTTCTTCCTTCTTCCTTCTTCCTCTTTTCTTCCTTTTCCTTATTTTCCTTTCTCGAGGGAGTAGAAGAAAAAGAAGAGGAGAAGAAGAAGAAAGGAATAGAGGAGAAAGAAGAAACTTCAACACGAGGGGGGGGGGTACCGATACCCCCTCCCCGATAACATTATTTTCCCATGTATATGTATGTCGCGTCTTTGTCGATATAACCCCCTCGAGATAACTTCGACATGAGGGGCAGTCGATCTATATACCCCTCGACCGTGATAACTTATACCACGGCAGCACCCCTCGGCCCTCTCGCTCGACCAAAACTCTCGAGGACACCCAAACCCTAGAGAGAAAACGATGTTGGTCTCCTACCCCCTCCCGCCGCGCCCCTACCCGACAAATTAACTCTCTCGAGGCCAACCAAATTTACCAAGTTAAAAGAGCGTTGTCGTCGAGGCCACCCCAAACCCTAGAGAAGCAGCGTCGAGGCCACTAACATGATTCCTTATTGTGATTAGCTAGCTAGTTCTCGTTTGCCACTAATATATATCCATCATACCATGTTTGAATAATAATTGACATGTTGTAAATATTTGCAGAAACTATGGAGCACTCTCGAGACGAAGCAACAGAAGCGATGTTGGGGGACATAATCGCACAAGGAAGTGATGTCGTTGCATCATTTCTCAACGACACCGATGGTCAAGAAGGACTCGGTGAAGAAGAGGGCTATGTTCATGATGGCTCCGGCCCATTAATGCCGGTACAAGAAGAGGGCTATGTTCATGATGGCTCCGTTGACCCAATGGAGGTACAAGAAGGAGACTGTCGATCGCTCCGTGACCGAACCGAGTCCGGCCAGGTATATATATATTAGTTAAGCCCGTGCTGACTAGTTAATTGATGCCTTCATTTTTTGGTATATGTACACATATTAATTAACTCTCATCTTTCTTCCTTTTTCTAGCCCTCCGGATCGAGCACAACTTCGGTAAGGAGAAGAGGCCCGAAGAAAAAGTTGAGCTCGGATGAAAGGTTTGAGATCAGAGAAATCGTGCCCGACGGCGAACCGGTTGAACCCATCCGGACAAAGAACGCATTTTCTGCTCAGTGCGGGGTTCTTGTTAGGGACAAGATCCCGATCAGCATCCAAAGAATGGTATAAGCCTAAGGAGGAAGACCACGAGGTGTCTTATGTCAATGATATGCGTAAAAGAAGATCTTTGGACTCACCAAGGCAAATTTCACCTACCGCCGGAGGAGGATCCGGAGAAGCCAGTTAAAGAGCAATTAATCAAGTCTTGTGCTCTTAAGAAGATGGCAACCCTATTCAGGAGGTGGAGGAAAGAGCTGAACAAGTTTGTCGACAAAGAAGAGACACCAGAATTCATCGGCAAATATGAGAAGATTAAAGATCATTGGCCCGCATTTGTGGCCCACAAGATATCGGAAAAGAGTTAGAAGATGTCGGCGACAAACAAGCAAAATGCTGCGAAGAAGCAGTTTCACCATCGCACGGGGTCAGGTGGCTACCACAAAGCCCGGCCTAAGTTGTCCAAGGCTGAGAATGATCTGCTTGAGAAAGGGATCGAACCAGAGACAATGAACTGGCCAGACTGTCACGTCCCTAGTTCTGGTATGCTCTGAGCTAGCTAGTGTTGTGTTTCATCATGTTTAATTTCTTTTAAACTTGAAATGGGGTTTGTTCAAACCTAGCACCATTTAAAATCAAATAGGTTCAACCTAAAATAATCCTCAATGAACCCAAAATGCCTTTGGAAATGTTCATGATTTTTGATAAAGGTGAAAACCTCTCGCCAAAAAATGATGAGCATATTTCTTGGCCATTTATGGATTTTGAATTAACTCATATTGTATTTGAATTGGGGCATTTAAATTCTATAAATATTTTAAATGCTCTAATAAATTACGAGAATAGTTGAGGGCTGTTGGGAATAATCCAGTATGTGCCCACAATTTATTTCAGGATTTTATTAAGTGATTTAGTATTTTACTAAATCCAAAATAACAAAGACAGAAAATAGAAAACATTAAATAAGAGAGAGAGAGAGAGGATTAACCTGGGCTTACTTCACGTGGCCTGCTCCTGTAGCAGAGGCCAAGCCCACTGGCAGCTGACCACAGGCGGCCCATCTGAGGCAGGCGTCTTCTTCCTCCTGCCAAGGCAGAGGAGAAGACGACCACGGCGCCTGATGTGCCACGCCGGCAGCTGCCTGCCTGGCTGCCCCCTCGTCGCCCTGGACTCCCTCTATGACGCCACGCAACCCCCCGACCCTTCTCACTCTCCCTGTGCTCCTCCCCCTCCTCTGTTTCTCCCTCCCGCGAACGCCCGAGCGCGCTCGTCGCCACCGTTCGCTGCCGCCGTGTCCACCGCACCCCCCTCGCTCCCCCGACCGGCCCACAAGCTCCGCCGTCATCCGCTACGCCGTATCCGCCGATCTACGTGACCGGAAGGCCCTCGGAGTGCCGCCATCGATGTCATCTTCAACCTCGGGCACCGGAGATCTCCACCGCCGATTCGACACCTCCGAGCCGTCCCCGACCGCGCTAAGCATCCCTACAGCCGCTATGTGAGCTCCTGCGCCGTTTCCCTCTTACCCCGACGCCGTTCGCGACCTGTAGCCATTGATTCTACGCTGACCGAAACGCCCGCCGCACGAGCTCGACGCCGGCGTCACTTCGGTGACCATTTGGTCATCCGTAGGTGTGCAGCGCGTTCGCAGCCTCGCGTAGTGCATCCCTAGTGCCTTTGGTTCGCTCGATCATGAGCAGCCGCAGCAAGAAACTCACGAACGCCGAACTCTAGCCGCCGCCCAAGAGGTCGTCGCCGTTGACCCCGGCCTCCCTGCGCCCAGCTGCGTGCACCCCTGGATGCGGGTGAGCGAGGGCTTCCTCGTGGTGCCCCCAGCACGTCCAGCCGCCGCCCGTAGTGCATCCCCGAGCGTCGCCGCCGCGTTCACGCGTGTTTCGGCCGGCGTTCAACTCCGGCGTCTTGACGTGGCACCGTCGTTAGGGACTAATTACCCCGCTAATTAACCCCCTCTCTCACTGACATAGGGGCCCCGCGCCCAAATTAACCCTAGGATTTATTCCCTATTTATTTTAGACTAATCCAGTGGCCCCACGCGTCAGCTTTGACCTTGCTGACGTGGCCTTTGACCTGGCCCACATGTCAGCTACACTAGCCAGCTACTGACACCGACCAAGAGGAGTCCCACAAGTCAGATTTGACTTTGGTCAATCTTGACGTCACCACGACATAGTCTTGTGTGATGAAATCCTTTTTCTGGATTTTTTCTAAATTGAAATAACCAGGAAATTCCAGAAATTGATATTAACTTCTAAAAATCATAGAAAATAATCTATAACTCAGAATGAAATAATTTATATATGAAGAAGATCAGAAAAATCCAATCTATCCATCTGCCTTTGGTTTCATGCATGATAAAGAAACTTAAACTCGCTGTTTATATCAAAACATGATAATGCACTATTTATTTTCATATTTTGAATTTGGGGTTGAACCTCGGGTTCAAAGTGACCCAATACCATCTGATTGTAGTTGCATTAGCCCAACACACTCATTTTGCCATGTCATGATCATGCATCATATTGTGCATTGCATTGATTGTGTTTCCTTCTGTGTTGCCGGTTTTTGTCCCCTCTCGATAGACGTGGTTTCGACGATGAGTTCGATGACACCGATGAAGAGCTATACTATCTTCAGAAGTGCCAGGTGTCGGTGTCAAAACCGGCGGATCTCGGGTAGGGGGTCCCGAACTGTGCGTCTAGGCGGATGGTAACAGGAGACAAGGGACACGATGTTTATCCAGGTTCGGGCCCTCTTGATGGAGGTAAAACCCTACGTCCTGCTTGATTGATATTGATATTGTGGATGTTTACAAGAGTGGATCTACCACGAGATCAAGGAGGCTAACCCTAGAAGCTAGCCTATGGTATGATTGTAAGGGTTGTTGATGTTCGTCCCTACGGACTAAAGCCATCCGGTTTATATAGACACCGGAGAGGGCTAGGGTTACATAGAGTCGGTTACAATGGTAGGAGATCTACATATCCGTATCGCCAAGCTTGCCTTCCACGCCAAGGAAAGTCCCATCCGGACACGGGGAGAAGTCTTCAATCTTGTATCTTCATAGTCTTGGAGTCCGGTCGATGATGATAGTCCGGCCAATGATAGTTCGGCTGATGATGGTAGTCTGGCTATCCGGACACCCCCTAATCCAGGACTCCCTCAGTAGCCCCTGAACCAGGCTTCAATGACGATAAGTCCGGCGCGTATATTGCTTGGCATTGCAAGGCGGGTTCCTCCTCCAAATGATAGAAGATTGTGAACACCAGGATAGTGTCCGGCTCTGCAAAATAAATTCCACATTCCACCGTAGAGAGAATAATAATATATACACAAGTTCAATCTGCTGACGTTTTCTGTGGCATGACGCCACACCACTACCAAGCCATTACTCAATTGTTTTTACTCTACCACCTCGGTGCAATTTTGAAGCGAGGCGGTTTCCTTTGGCACGTCTTGTCGGCAGAGATCGTGTTTCCCTTAATCCGGATTCTCATCAATACGGACGTGGGTAACCCAATCGCGCCCGCTTGCCACGCCCCTCTATCGGCGAGTCCCAAACGGTCACGGAGACGGCTCTTGGTATTCTCCCTCTTTATAACGGGACCAAGGCTCGTTTCTTTTCTTCAATCCTCCATCGAATCCTCTCCCCGCTCCAAGTTCCAGCACCTAGAGCTCCAGATTCGAGCGCTTCGGACTTTCAACGATGTCCGGTTCCGACCTCCAGGGCCGGTGGATGCCCTCCTCCGTCACGGAGGAGGACGTGCTAAAGCTGCGGGAGGCCAAGTACCGCTTATGAGATTTCGAGACAGGTTGCTGCCGGCCAAGGGCAGGCCATCCTCACCCGAGCCCGGCGAGTATGTCGCTTTTATATCCCACCTCCGGGGTTTAGGCTTCCGATGGATCCTTTTGTGAGAGGGCTCATGTTTTACTATGGGTTGGAATTCCACGATTTGGCTCCGGAGTCTATCCTCCATATTTCCGCATTTATTATCGTCTGCGAGGCCTTCCTCCGCGTCACCCCTCACTTCGGTCTGTGGCTAAAGACCTTCAATGTGGCGCCGAAGATGATCGGGGGGCGTTGAGCGGAGTGCCGCGGGGCGGCCATAAGTAGGACAGCCGACGCCCCGTGGCCCGCGGGCTCCTTCCAAGAGGAGCTCGGCCCGTGGCAGCAAGAATGGTTCTATATTACCGTTCGAGGGGCCGCAGTAAAAGCCGCCGCCTTATTCCGCCTGGGACCTCCACGACGGTTGATGTCGTGGGTCAACAAGGGCTCAACTGGGGCCATCAAAGGACGTGGCCCCTCACTGCAGGCCGGATTCGAGATCTCCAAACGAGGGAGGTTGATATGGTGGTGGTGATGCAGGTTATGCTGATTAGGCGTCTCCCGCCTCGCAAACGCCGCCTCTCTCCGGCTATGGGAGTTTAATCCGAGGGCCCACGGATTCTCCAACACTTCATGGGTATGACACCCACGAGATGTACAAATTATTCTTCGGATCGCAAGAGGTGCGTCCCGGAATTGACCGAGGATGCTGGCCTAAGCTGCAATCGCCCGGATACTCAAGTAAGTAGTTCGAGTCCGGACATACCGCTTTGTTTGCCTTTCAATGATTCACCTTATGACCAACTTCCTTCTACACAGGAGTGGATAGCGGAAGCAAAATTGATACGGTGTCCGGCCCCCCTCGAGACAAGGCGGATCCCGTGGCCGGGTCCGGATGTTGAGGTTGCGCCTCAGAGGAAGACGAAGGGGAAAGCAGAAAGCTAATGCCTCGCCTAAGGAGGCTCTTGAAAGAGGGGATCGAGAATCCCTCCTCCAAGGGAGAAGAGGACTGCCTCCAGGACCCGAGGGCAAAAGCCCCTAAGCGGGGAAGAAATCTGCAGAGGGTCCTGCGTCCGGGAGGCCCCGGCCGCACAATCTCCCTTAAAAGTCAGCCCTCAACGAGCCGTAAGTAGAAAGAAAGGAGTTTTATAATAAGGGACATCCCTATTTGTGCTTCCGAGGATAACTAAAGTTTTTACCTTGTAGTTCGGATCTCCGTCCTTAGCAGATGAGCTCGTCTTGAGGGACCTTCGTCCGGAGATGATAGAGAGCGAGACGCCTCCGTCCGGGGCGCCGTCAGATAGGGCGGATGAGCCTGAAGTGTCGTCGCGGAGGGAGCCCCCGGGTTTGGCAAAGCCGGATAGTTCGGCGCCAGCTGGTGTACGGCTGAAGGATCTGCTTGAGAAGGCGTCTATCTCAGAAGATCACCACGCATTGATGAGCATGGTGATTGAAAGGATTTCGTCCGCCGAAGGCGGGTTGCACGATGCCGTCAGGAGTTTGCTGGCGGGGTTTGAGGTACGTAAAAATGACACACCTTTTAACAGTTTTGCATATAGAATGCGCCCTGTATAGATAGTAGCCCCTGAGACTCGGTAGGTTGTCGAAATCGACAGCGTGCCGAGGATCAAAATCGCAGGTTAAAATTCCCGTCATGCCGATGCAGGTGGCGGGTCGTCCGGGGGCCGGCCGGACTGATGGAGTTGCTGAACTAAAGCGGCAACTCGATGTTGCGGATGCGGACATCACGCTGATCAACAGGCGACTTGATGAGTCGCAACGTAAGTGTTACTGCGCGGTCACTTGGTAAGTTAGCCGAAGCCCACTCATTACAATATGTGTGTGAAATGCAGATAGTGCCGCTGCTGTGGAGAACCTTCAAGCCGAACTTGCTCAAGCCAAGGAGCAGACCAGAAGGAGTAATGTCTGGCGGCCTCGAGGGCGGCCGATGAGTTAGCGGTAGAAAGGGTCGCTGCTTTGCCGGAGCGAGGAAGAGATGGCTTAATGGCCCTGAAGTTAAAAGATGCTACCGACCGCAATGAGGCTCTTGAGAAGGCGCGCTTAGCGGGCAAGAAGACCTGCGGAAGGCCACCGCGAAGCCAAGGATTCCCGCTCTGTCAATGCGGGCTATAAAGGAAGAGCTGCGCCAGGGCGGAGATATTGTTGGTAGCAAGCCTTTTCTGCTGCGCCGAAGGTGTACGGATCCAAAATATGCTCAGCTGGGCCAACTATGGGGTTCAGAGGACCCTTATATGGACTTAGCAGCGAGTGCGGCGGATGCCGTTGTGCATTTTTGAGGCCAGAAGGATCACAAGACGGAAGAGCTGTTTTGGTCTCAATTCCATAGTCCGGGGCGTTCACTTCCGTTGGCCAACCGTTTGGCTGAGTGGGCTGAGCTAAATAGGTTGTCCGGGCTTGCTATGACGGATATAGTGACCCATATCCGGCGGATAGGCCCCGACGAAGAGTTACTTTGGCTTATTGCAGCAATTTCTTGGGGCGGTGCCGCATATCAAGGCGATAAGCGGTCGGCCTGCATAGAGGGTGTGCGCGGATGGCGCCGCCGTGTGAAGACACATTGGGCGAGAGATGGATGCCACCGCTATTGCGACCCGGAGTTCGGATGATAACCGGTTACCCGCCGAGCACTATTTTGGCGAAGTCTTTGCGTGGTGCTCGTGTAATAGAGTCGCGGTGCTCAAAAATGTTACGTTGAATGAACGTTTATATGATGTAAAATGATATTTATGATGTAAGCGCCTTTTATACTTGTGCGTTCAAGTAATAGAATATCTCCTATGCGGCCGCTCATGTATGCGTGTGTATAACTCGAAAGATGGCGGTCGTCGGCTTCAGCCCCCACGCACAAGGTGCGGGGGTGTTCGCAAAAAAATAGCGCGTTTTCACACTTAATCCGACGTCTCGGTCCTATAAGGGAGGTGGTAGCGTAGCAAACGAGGCAACCGGACTATAATGCTATATCACTTTCACTTAGCCATGGAGTTCGAGGGTGGGGCTCTGACATAGCCCCGGGGCACCGCGCTCTCCGAATTTGGGGCGGATGTGCTGGCCGAAACGGCCCTTCGTCAAGCGGAGGAATCCTAAACATTCCATAGTCGATCGAGTGGTTGACCAGTCTCTCGCTGTATCATGGCGATCGAGTTTCCGGCTACGAGGTGCTCGCCAAACTAGGGCACTGTCGCAGTAGTTCTCCACGGAGCCGCGTTAGCCGATGATCTGAACGTAAGGCAGCAAAACACGAGAGCCGGGCAAACCCAACATTTGACCAAAGACATGATTCGGAGCTGATGCATATAAGGCCTAACTCGAGACGCCGAACACTCCGAAGGTGTTCGGTCTTTATGATAGCGGGCAAAACAAAGCCCTAAGCCCCTTGTGTCTGTGCAGGCAGGTTCTTCTCGGCGCGCCGATGCCAAACGCCGATGTCCACTCTGGTTATAATGATAAACCAGGGGATTATAGGAACAAGAGATAGTAAGAAAGGTTTACGTAGGGTCTTAGTCTGAAAAGAGTCCTTGCAACGGGTCCCTCTGCACGCGTCTGCGCCGTGTCTCCGTTATGCCGCAGTATCACGGAGCCGGTGTGCACGTGGTTCATCTGTAAAAGAGAGGAACTTGGTTGGAAAAGAAATCGTGCGAGAAAGTGCATAAAAATTGAAATATAGATTAATAGAGCCGAACCTATGCTAGCTCATTATGGCTTATATGTGCAAACCCTTGTGAAGGGGTGAGCGGCTAGGTAGCCCCTAGCTTATTTATGCCGGACTCGTCCAGCCGTGTCCGGGGTCTCAGGCGACCTTATAATGAAATGGTGCCACGTGGACCGGGCATTTTGAGCGTAAGAGACGCGTAATGTGGTATTGCATTGAAGCGGACGAAAGCTTCCCATCCCAGTGATGCTTGATAGCTACTTTTAAATGGGGCGACATGAAAGGTTTAGCTTTTATCGTCGGAAGTTGTCGGATAACCCGAACACAACTTCTAGTAATAATGAGACTGTGCACCTGGCGTAGGTGCCTGGCGCAACTCCTTTGAAGGAAGTGCGGCTATGCCGAATTACAGTATGGTCTATCCCAATTCGCGGAATGTGTCCGGATATAGCAGGTTCAAGTCACTGCCGCCGTCCATCAAAACCTGCGTTAATTGCAGTCCGTCTATTATGGGATCCAATATCAGGGCAGTCTATCCTGCGTTCCGGATACTTCTGGACTAATCCAGATGGTCGAAAGTGATTGGTTTTGTCATCCAATCTCGGTCCACCGGGTGGATCGGGCGACACTTGTCTTGGCGAGTGCCGTGTTGGCTTTCCGTACTATCACGTGAAGCGAAGTTTACTGTTTTGACTTCTTGTGGGAAAGTCTTTTGACTTCCGGTGCTCGCTTTGGTGGGGTTCGTCATCGCCCTCGCTAAGTACATCGAGCCTTTGTGTCCGGGCGTTGAGTCTCGCCGGACTGTTTGAAAACCCAACAATTTCGGTTGGTATGGTTTGCGTGCCTTCCTGAGGTACTGTGGATTTGACATATCGACCTAAAATTTTGTTTAAATTTGATAGCTCGTCTCTGCTTCTCCTTAAGAGGCCGTGGTTGTATTGTTTGGTCATGAGCTTTTTGAATCCGGGCGTTGACCGCCGTGCCGCTTTTGGCTTTTTTTCTTTATTTCGCTACCGATCCTTCCCGGCCGTGACTTTCCGCTTTCCATCTCTCGATCTCGGATGTACTGGTCGCTGGTGCCGCATCTTGCTAGCCACTGTCTTCTCCTCGCGCAAAGCGCGTCATGAGGCTAGTTAAGCGGCCATTGTTCTTAGCTTCTCTTGGTCGAGGTGTCCATGGCGAGCCATTCGTCTCAGACGTTGTGTTTAAAAGCTGCTAAGGCTTCCGCGTCCGAGACGATCGACTATTTGGTTCTTTTGGTAAGGAACCTGTTCCGAAATTCTGCAGCGACTCTCCGGGCTGTTGGGTTATATGACTCAGATCGCTCAAGATTCCGGAGGGCGGACATAAGTCCCTTGAAAATTTGCTCTAAACGTCCTCAAGCTCTTCCCAACTTCCATGATGTTTTCCGGGAGGCCTTTGAGCCAATGCCGAGCTGGCCGCTTGAGCTTGAGGGTAGGGTATTTTTATGGCGTGGAGATCATCTCCTCTAGCCATGTGTATGTGTAGTATGTAATCTTCTATCCGGACTTCGGGTCTGTTGTGCCATCGTATGCCTCTATGTTCATGGGTTTGAACCTGCTGGAAATTCATGATCCCAGCACCTCATCGGTAAAACATAAGCGGGTGTGGCGCCCTGTATTTGGGTGTGCCGCTGTCTTGGCTAACACTTGTTGTGTTGTGTTACTTCACAGGGCCTCTTTTTGGCCCGTAGATGGACCTAGTTGGGCCGTCCGTTTTCCCAGGATTATAATTCGGCTTGTGTGTGGCCCCGCTTGTCGCTTTTGGCCATCGGCCGTCCTATCCGCCAGGTGGCCTCTTTATTTTTGGACCGTGAAGGCTCTATGGCTTCCTCGTCAAATTCTGGCGACAACTTGCCGGGTAGCTCTTCGTTTGATGGCCATTGCCATATTTGTCTGCAGTCTTGAATACTTTGCTCCACTTCATTCCGAGCATATCTTACGCTGTTTTGAGCTTCCGCTTTCTCCTTCTTCAAACTTCTTGCGATGGCGGCGAGTCTTTTGTGTATGCTCTTATGCTCCGGTGTTGTGTCCGGACTGTTGATTGCTCCGTGAGGGGGTTGATTATCCGGCTCGCCCTGTTCGTCAGTCCGGCTGGTTTGCCCTGCTCTATCGTTGGGTCATTAGGAAGGCTGCTTTGATTGAGGCGGGACTTAGGGCGGTGTTTACGTCGCCGTTTTGGTTGCTTGTCGGCGGGATTATCCTCTGCCGCGTCCCGTTGTTCCTTCTTATCGCTTCCCCTTGGGGTGTCCACCATGTATATGTCGTATGACGAGGTGGTCTTCCGGTCTCAGAGGCGCTGGTTCTTGGTAGTCTCCGCATCGTCGCCCATACCGTCGATGTCTTCGGAGTCTCGTGGTCGAATCGTCGGTTAAATCGCCGACGGTGGCTCTGAAGTGGGTGGTGGGTGGGCTCTGAATTTCTTACGTCGTCCGCGTCCCCCACCGTCCTGGCCGTAGCTTCGCCAGGAGCTCTCCGGATAGCGAGAGATGCTTTAGTGAATTTATGATATCGCCAAGGGCGAAGTACCGAAAGATGTCCGCAGCGGTGAATTCCATGATCGGCGCCCAATCGGATTCACCGGCGGGCGCAGGAGGTTCGGAGTCCGCAGAGGCCGCACCTCGAGTCATGAGCTTTATGCGGGACAAGGTAAGTGTTTGGCTCCATCGCCGTAGGAGTTGCAGCTCTCGAGGCGGTGTCCAGCCATCCGTCCTCGATCCGAGCGATCGGCTCCGGACTATGAGTCGGAGCGGATTCGTGTGCGGCCTCCAAGGTGCTGTCCGGCGGCAGAGTTAGGTCATGCCCATCGTGACAGCCTTGCACGCCGATGTGGCTCAGATCCATCGAAGATCAAGTCCCGCCGGATATCGGCCGTGAAGTTTAGGCTTCCAAACCTGACTGGCGGCGGCGTAGCTTTCGATCTGCTCGGATGGCTGGAAGTGAGTTAGCCCCGCTGCAAGCTTGGCCGGTCAATCTGAAGATCTGTCCGGGGAGAAAAGTCTCACCCAGGACTGCGTCGTTGTTGATTGAAGAGGCCATCAAGTTTATCGGTGGCGACACAGAGGAACTCTCAATGAAAGCACCAATGTCGGTGTCAAAATCGGCGGATCTCGGGTAGGGGGGTCCTGAATCTGGTATGCGTCTAGGCGGATGGTAACAGGAGACAAGGGACACGATGTTTACCTGTGTTCGGGCCCTCTTGATGGAGGTAAAACCCTACGTCTCGCTTGATTGATATTGATATTGTGGATGTTTACAAGAGTGGATCTACCACGAGATTAAGGAGGCTAAACCTAGAAGCTAGCCTATGGTATGATTGTAAGGGTTGTTGATGTTATCCCTACGGACTAAAGCCATCCGTTTATATAGACACCGGAGAGGGCTAGGGTTACATAGAGTCGGTTACAATGGTAGGAGATCTACATATCCGTATCGCCAAGCTTGCCTTCCACGCCAAGGAAAGTCCCATCCGGACACGGGAGAAGTCTTCAATCTTGTATCTTCATAGTCTTGGAGTCCGGTCGATGATGATAGTCCGCCAATGATAGTTCGGGTCGATGATGGTAGTCCGCTATCCGGACACCCCTAATCCAGGACTCCCTCACCAGTGCAAGCAAAACCCCCTTGTTCATTCCGATACATAATCCTACCCTCTCGCCTCGCTTCTCTTTTACTGCATTAGGACAACATCGATTCAACTTGTTACATGCTGCGGTAGTTGAACCGCGTTCCGCATGACCTGTCTTTGCATGCAAGAATAAATGAAATCCACTAGCATGAGTAGGAGTTGTTTGAGCCTGATGTGCCTACTCATTCATGCTTGTTTGTCACTCCTCAAGCATCGCTTAGAGTTGAGTCAGGTCTGATTCATTGGGGATGAATCGGAGGTGTGTGAACATGTCCTACTGTGTGTGAGCCAAGTGTGTGAACACGATTTGGTAAAGGTAGCGGTGAGAGGCCATGTAGGAGTACATGGTGGGTTGTCTCATTGAAGCCGTCCTCGTGAACTGAGTTCTGTGTTTGTGATCCATGAACAGTTACTACCACACATTGGGATCCTTAATTGACTCTCTCGACTTATTAATGGCCCTTGTCCTCTGTCCACGAGTTGCAACTAGTTTCTGGTGTTTGTAGGATATGTGTTGGAGGCCGTATGAAGCGCTGACCCTAGGTGGGCTATGATGCGGTAGATACACAGGCACGGTGTACCGGGCGCCTGCTTGGTGTCTCGGGAACCCCGCACACATCGTTTGGGGCTGTGGAGCGAAACTCCGGCCGGATCTCTGGCGGATGGAACCCGAATTGGCGATAAACCCTGGACCGTAGACTTGTGTGGTTAGTCAGGTCGTGGGCCGACTCCTCGCCAGGCTTCCTCTTCAAGGTTGCCGAGATACACGACGCGGTACATGGTGGTAAGTGGCGAGAGCGTGTGTGAAGAAGTACACCCTGCAGGTTATAAATGATCTATTCAATAGCCGTGTCATGTAAAGGACTTCTGGGTTGCTCTATAGCAGTTCATAGACAAGTGAAAGTGGATACTCTAAAATGCGCAAGATAAGTGTGAGTGCTATGGATGGCGTTCTCGTAGGGAAGACGGGAGCGGATCCATAGTGGTGTATTGATATGGTGAATATGTGGACTCGTTAAGCGCCCACCTCAAAAGAGTTACTTGCGGTCATAGTTCAGATAGCCACCGAGTAAAAGCTGGATTGTTGCGGTCAAACTCCACCACCCCTTTCTTGATACCGATGCATATGTAGTTAGTTACGATGTAAGTCTTCTTTGAGTGCATTTGTACTCACGCTTTCTTATTTTATGTTTTGCAGAGAGACGTCGATCTACGCTTAGTAGTTCAGCGTGGACTTCGACGCTTAGCTTTGTTACCTAAATTCACGATCTTGTGCCTGGCGGCAGATCTCGGTAGATAGTCGGGCTTCTCAGCCTTTTTCATTTGTAGATGTCTGTACTCAGACATGTTAAACTTCCGCGTGTGCTTTGATTTGTATGTTCGAATGTTCGGGTCATGAGACCCATGTTTGTAATATCTCGCTCCTGAGCCTAATGAATAAATACTTGAGTCGTAGAGTTATGTTGTGATGCCATGTTGTATTTACACATATCGGAGCATATTGTGTGTATGTTTGAAATGCTTGGTATGTGTGGGATCCGACAATCTAGTTGTTTATCCTTGGCAGCCTCTCTTATGGGGAAATGTAGTCTAGTGCTTCCTTGAGCCATAGTAGTCCGCTACAGCCCGGTTCACCGGAGTCTTGCTAGCCAAGCACTACTGCCAGACGCTTGATCGGCCGACATGTGTTTCACTTCGCCTCGTGGTTCTGCCCTTCGATGAAATGTCACGCGGTGACATCCGGAGTCCCGCTTAGCTCGCTACAGCCCGGGTTCCTGAGTCCTGTTAGCCCAGTGCTACAGCCCGGATTCACACGCTGTCAACCGACATGCTCGGAAGTTGATTCATGTATGCTCGCCCCCATGGGTTAGTGCCGCTTTGGGTTCACGACTAGCCATGTCGGCCTGGGTTCTCTGTCATATGGATGCTAGAGACACTATCATATACGCGAGGCAAAAGGCGCAAAACGGTCCCGGGCCATGGTAAGGCGACACACCGTGGAATACTGCAGGCGTGAGGCCGCAAAGTGATCTCGACGTGTTACCGGCTGGATCGATGTGTGACTTGGAATCGGGTCTCGACAGCTTTGGTATCGAGCCTCGACTACCGTGAGGATTACCAAGCCATTGGTCAAGTTGATCTAGAAATGCTTTAGTTATATGTAGGGGAATTGATTGTGGGATGGAACGTAAGGCTCTTTTACTCCTTATTGTTGGAAATATGCCCTAGAGGCAATAATAAATTAGTTATTATTATATTTCCTTGTTCATGATAATCGTTTATTATCCATGCTATAATTGTATTGATAGGAAACTCAGATACATGTGTGGGTACATAGACAACACCATGTCCCTAGTAAGCCTCTAGTTAACTAGCTCGTTGATCAATAGATGGTTACGGTTTCACGACCATGGACATTGGATGTCATTGATAACGGGATCACATCATTAGGAGAATGATGTGATGGACAAGACCCAATCCTAAGCCTAGCAATGCATCGTGTAGTTCAGTATGCTAAAAGCTTTTCTAAATGTCAAGTATCATTTCCTTAGACCATGAGATTGTGCAACTCCCGGACACCGTAGGAATGCTTTGGGTGTACCAAACGCCACAACGTGAATCGGGTGGCTATAAAGGTGCATTACGGTATCTCCGAAAGTGTACATTGGGTTGGTACGAATCGAGATCGATTTGTCACCCGTCCAAAGCGGAGAGGTATCTCCGCCCACTCGGTAGGACATCATCATAATGTGCACAATGTGACCAAGGGGTTGATCACGGATGATGTGTTACGAACGAGTAAAGAGACTTGCCGGAAACGAGACTCAACAAGGTATCGGGATACCGACGATCGAATCTCGGGCAAGTACAGTACCGCTAGACAAAGGGAACTGTATACGGGATCGATTGAGTCCTTGACATCTTGGTTCATCCGATGAGATCATCGTGGAACATGTGGGAGCCAACATGGGTATCCAGATCCCGCTGTTGGTTATTGACCGAGAACGCCTCGGTCATGTCTACATGTCTCCAACCCGTAGGGGTCTACACACTTAAGGTTCGATGCGACGCTTAGGGTCATAAAGGAAGTTTGTATGTGGTTACCGAATGTTGTTGGAGTCCCGGATGAGATCCCGGACGTCACGAGGAGTTCCGGAATGGTCCGGAGGTAAAGATTTATATATGGAAGTCCTGTTTGGTCACCGCAAAAAAGTTTTGGGTTTTGCAGAACGCATCTGGGACCACCGGAGGGTCCCGGGTCCACCAAGTGGGGCCACTAACCCCGGAGGGCTGGATGGGCCAAGTGTGGGAGGGAACCAGCCCAGGTGGGCTGGTGCGCCCACAAGGGGCCCAAGGCGCTTAAGGAGAGGAGAGGGGCAAACCCTGAGGCGAGATGGGCCTTAGGGCCCATACTGAGTGCGCCTCCCTCTCCCTCCACCGCCGCCACCCAGAGATGGGATTGGGGCTGGCCGCCCCTAGGGTGGAATCTCCCAGAGGCGCAGCCCCTCCCTCTCCCCTATAAATACTTGAGGCTTGGGGGCTGCCCAACACATGAGTTTTCTCCCTCTATTGGTGCAGCCCCGCCTCTCCTCCTCCTCCTCTCCCGTGGTGCTTGGGCGAAGCCTCGCTGGATTGCCACGCTCCTCCACCACCACCACGCCGTTGTGCTGCTGCTGGATGGAGTCTTCCTCAACCTCTCCCTCTCCTTGTTGGATCAAGGCGTGTGAGACGCCACCGGGCTGTCACGTGTGTTGAACGCGGAGGTGCCGTCCGTTCGGCACTAGGATCTCCATTGATTTGGATCACGCATTTAGCACGACTCCTTCAACCCTGCTTCTCATGAACGCTTACGCTTAGCGATCTACAAGGGTATGTAGATGCACTCTCCTTCCCTCGTTGCTAGTTTCTCCAGAGATAGATCTTGGTGACACGTAGGAAAAATTTTGAATTTCTGCTACGTTCCACAACACTTATACCTCATGCCCTCTGATCAGAGTCATCTTATCTTTCCTACGGGGATTTAGAATTAGGCCTTCTCATCTATCTATCAGGATTGCGTGTTACTAATCCATAGACTTATAAGATTGTTGGACTTAAGCCCTAGTTCAGTTTCAACTACTTTCGTATGTTAACTGTTGATCTCGAAACCTTGATATTGTGCTTCTGAGTGGTTATGCCACCATTTTTGCAGGATGTCTCAAATCATTTTGAGCATTTACAGCCAAGTTATCTTTGTCGAGTCATCCCAGGTTTCTAAATAGTCCGATGCATTTGCAAAACCTTTCTTTCCGCTCCCGATGTCCTTTTGGTCGTAATAAGCACACTAACCGGTGCGTTGAGGTAATTTATTGCCTTGACATATATGTTGGAGCTATTATTATGACCCTAGGTGTTTTAGGAAGTCACCTAGTAATTTAGCAATGCTTTTGTATCCCCAGTGTGATGGTTCTGGCCGTCATTCTCGAAAGCATCCCGTGATGCCATTTAATAGTAGGTATTCTATTCCTGGGTTCTTGAACCCGAGATTCACCCTACTTACCTCCTATTGATAGTGTTTGCTAGTTCCTCTAGGATATTAGTAACCTTTGCATTAGTCCTCGAGGTCCGTGGTATTTCCTTCTTCCAAATACCATGAACCATTCTTGGCAGAAGTTCTTTTGAACCAAAAGATCACAACCAGAGTGCTCATGACGAGTTCCCCATTCTATATTGTGAATCTGCAAGTTCTACCTTCTCCGCATGGGTTATCCGGAAGAAATGTTGAACTTTGCTCGACATACTAATCTATGCATCCACAACTCAGCAAGTTATATGTTCCTTGAGTTGACCCTCCTCAGCTGTATTCCGACCCTAGTCTATCAATTGATAGTCAGGAATAGTTGCGCATTCGTGTTCATCAATGCCTATTATTCTTGTGGTCCGTCAAGCCATTCTATTCCAGAATGACTAGGAGAAACAAACTCCAGTACCTCATCCATTTCTAGGATTGGGTCAAAGTAGTTGTATTCCGCAGATAAAATGCCAATCTAGCTTTTGTTCTGTTCTACCTTGGAGTATTACTCTATTTATGCCAAGAATATCATAGGAATTGCACCATCTCTTATGAATTTTTGACGCAGTGATACTTCTTGCCATCATTGTTCATTCCTCGGCTCCCGTGTTATTGTAACCGGAATGCTGGCAAGTGAGTCGTGATGTGTGAAATCAATACTCCTAGCAACTCCGTTGCTTGGTAGTTAATGGATAATATTCTCATTCTTAGCGTGTTGGTTATTAAATCATCATCCTAAGATTGATCGTGCTATCTAGTCCTTATTCCTGGTGCACTCTTCGATCAATGAGTTAGGATTGTGTCAATCCCTCACTCTTTTGATCATATCATCTCGCCCTGAAAAGCAAGATTGTTCTCGAGCTTAGTAACATATCGATTGGTTCGTGATGTTACGAATATCTTCTCGGAAGTATTACTACAGTTGTCACCGACCGCTATGTTGAGTTCGTGATCATGCTGGTTTTCCTCCAAACCACCCATTCTCCAAGAATCTGTGTTGGATACCCCGAGCTAGTTGGTTAAGCCAAAACATCAACTTGGAGAGTTGGAAGATAAAAGCTTTCCGACTTAGTTCATGTTAAGGGATATCTTTTGTGTGTGTGTGTGTGTTGAAAAAGGATGATATCTCCATCGATTGGTCCTCGTGATCAGTTGTTGGATCTGTTGCCTTGTCAAAACTTTGATTTGAGTATGGGCTATCATCTAATCAAATCAGAACCAACGGTATTCGTAATGTTGTCTTACTCATGTTGTCCCTGGCATACACCATTATATCTTTTGGTCTCCACCAATACTATCGCATTGTTCACATAATGGTGGAAGTCCAAAGATATGGAAATTCGATGAGTTCTTGTTGAGCCCATCGTTAACATTTTGTCTTCCCCATGATTCATGTTGAACATCAACCTAGTGTTGGAAACTTTTATAAACATTATCTTCATGTCCCATTACGTGGAAGAATATGTTGGATGAAAGAAGTGACTTCCTCGATTCACGCGTGCATTTGGTGCAAGTTGCCGCCGTGAGTTCGAGAAAGATTGTTTTGTTCCCCCAGTACCATCCCAAGTCGGTCATGCACGTCTGCGAAGTATTATGTGGTTTGAAGACTTGCAACCTTCACTCTATATGTATTCCTAGCACACCAAGCCACTAACTGATTTGTTCAAGGAGAAGAAGTTCCTTCATAAGAGCTAATCCGGACTTATGTAGGGACTTCGATATCCTCGTTGATGGTTCCCCACCTGAACTCGGTAGTGTTTTATTATAAGACTACTATGTGGTCATGCTTGTCTTGGACAACGTGTTCACATGTTGTACCAGAACCAGCTCATGTTTTGGAGCTTGCTATCGTAGTTCATTCCTTGAGAATCTCGCAACGTCATCTCGTCGATTTGTGTTGCAAACTTTCATTCTTCTTCCTAGACTTGATGAGTTTGGAATATCCTGTTTCCAACCAGATCTGAATCTCAGGCAGATATGACGGTTGGAACATTTCCAACATTTGCATGTTGTTCCCAAATTTGCACCCCATCGTGCCAATTTTCCATGGGCTGTCCTTTCTCAAAGCAGCTTGTCGCCCGTGATCATCTTCAAAAGTGGTCCTGCCGTGGGTCCCATCCATTTCCGATGATAAGCAAAAGTCATCCATTGCGTTATCTTCAACAAGGTAGTCCACATCATCCATCCTAGTATGTGTATGCCATTCTTTCGAATTCGTTCACACGATCGTTTGTGATTGCCTTAGGCTGGTATAAAGAATTTCAATGATCTTTGTATCAAAAGTAATTCTTTTTGCCACTTAAGGGAATAGTTCTTCGGGTCACCTTCCCTGAGGTGCCCTGTTATGGATCATGGCAAATTTTCCTCGCTACCTCGTCACCTCGTCAAATTGTTTATTCCGTCCCTTCTAATGCATGTTTTGCCTCTCAGCTCCAGAGATGTTTCTATGTCTCATTCCGTGAGTTGATCTTGTGATCCTTGTGATGATCCTAAGTTGCTCGAACTTCAAGAAGATCAATTCTTCTAAAATTCTCCCTTTCCTCTCGTTGTCGTGTTGGATGAAGATCTCGAAAGCAAGGACGTCAAGATCAATTGGAGCAATGAACCAACATCTTCGGGAAGGGCAATTGGATCGACAAGATCGTGTTAGCTAGTGTCCCCTCTGTCTTCTTACCTCACGTCTTGAATCTCGGGACGAGATTCTTGTTTAGTGGGGGTGAGTTGTCATGTCCCTAGTTCTGGTATGCTCTGAGCTAGCTAGTCATGTGTTGCATCATGTTTAATTTCTTTTAAACTTGAAATGGGGATTGTTCAAACCCTAGCACCAGATCAAATCAAATAGGTTCAACCTAAAATAATCTTTCAATGAACCCAAAATGCCTTTGGAAATGTTCATGATTTTTGATAAAGGTGAAAACCTCCGCCAAAAATGATGAGAATATTTCTTGGCCATTTATGGATTTTTGAATTAACTCATATTGTATTTTGAATTGGGGCATTTAAATTCTATAAATGTTTTAAATGCTCTAATAAATTAAAGAATAGTTGAGGCGGTTGGGAATAATCCAGTATGTGCCCACAATTTATTTCAGGATTTTATTAAGTGATTTAGTATTTTACTAAATCCAAAATAACAAAGACAGAAAATAGAAAACATTAAATAAGAGAGAGAGAGAGAGGATTAACCTGGGCTTACCTCACGTGGCCTGCTCCTGTAGCAGAGGCCCAGCCCACCTGGCAGCTCAGCCACCTGGTAGGCCCACCGAGGGCAGGGGCGTCTTCTTCCTCCTGCCAGAAGGCAGAGGAGAAGATACCACCAGTGCACAAGGCACACGCCAGCCGCCTGGTTTTTGCTGCTGCCTCGTCGCCTGGACTCCTCCATGACGCCACGCAACCCCGGACCTTCTTCTCACTCTCCCTGCTCCTCCCTCCTTCGCTTCTCCCTCCGCTTGAACGCTTGAAGCGCTTGTTGCCACCGATTCGCTGCCGCCATGTCCACCGCACCCCCTCGCTTCCCCGACCGGCCCACAAGCTCCGCCGTCATCCGCTACGCCGTATCCGCCGATCTACGCGGCCGGAAGGCCCTCGGAGTGCCGCCATCGATGTCATCTTCAACCTCGGGCACCGGAGATCGCCACCGCCGATTCGACACCTCCGAGCCGTCCCCGAGCGTGCTAAGCATCCCTACAGCCTCTATGTGGGCTCCTACGCCATTTCCCTCTTACCCCGACGACGTTCGCGACCTGTAGCCGTTGATAATATGCTGACCGAAACGCCCCGCCTCACGAGCTCGACGCCGGCGTCACTTCGGTGACCATTTGGTCATCCGTCGGTGTGCAGCACGTTCGCAGCCTCGCGTAGTGCATCCCTAGTGCATCGTTCGCTCGATGACAGCCGAGCGCAGCAACAAAACTCACGAACGCTGAACTCGCCGGCGCCGCCAAGAGGTCGCCGCCCGTTGACCCCGCCTCCTGCGCCACCATTGCGGCACTTCGATGCGGGTGAGCGAGGGCTTCTCGTGGTGCCCCAAAGACGTCGCCGCCGCCCGTAGTGCATCCCCGAGCGTCGCCGCCGCGTTCACGTGCTCGCCGGCGTTCAACTCCGGCGTGCTCACGTGGCACCGTCGTTAGGGACTAATTACCCCCGCTAATTAACCCCCTCTCTCACTGACATAGGGGGCCCGCGCCCAAATTAACCCTGGGACTTATTCCCTGTTTATTTTAGACTAATCCAGTGGACCCACGTTGCCATTTTTCGACCTACCGACGCGGGTTTTGACCGCCCACATGTCGCCTACACTAGCCAGCTGTGATGACTGACCAGTAGGCCCCACAAGTCAGATTTGACTTTGGTCAATGCTGACGTCACCCTGACATAGTGTCGACGTTAGAAATCTTTTCTCGGATTTTTTCTAAATTGAAATAACCAGGAAATTCCGTAAATTGATATTAACTTCTAAAAATAATAGAAAATAATCTATAACTCGTAATGAAATAATTTATATATGAAAAATGATCAAAAAATCCAATCTATCCATCTCACGACTGGTTTCATGCATGATAAAGAAACTTAAACCTGCTATTTATATCAAAACATGATAATGCACTATTTATTTTCATATTTTGAATTTGGGGTTGAACCTTTGGTTCAAAGTGACCCAAACCCATCTGATTGTAGTTGCATTAGACCAACACACTCATTCTGCCATGTCATGATCATGCATCATATTGTGCATTGCATTGATTGTGTTTCTTTCTGTGTTGCCGGTTTTTGTCCCCTCTCGATATACGTGGTTTCGACGATGAGTTCGATGACACCGATGAAGAGCTATACTATCTTCAGAAGTGCTGTGCAAGCAAAACGCTTCTTGTTCATTCTGATACAATCCTACCTCTCGCTCCTGCTCTCTTTTCGTGCATTAGGACAACATCGATTCAATCGTTACATGCTGCGTAGTTGAACCGCTTTCCTCTGCATGACCTGTCTTTTGCCACAAAGAAATAGATGAAACCCACTAGCATGAGTAGGAGTTGTTTGAGCCTGATGTGCCTACTCATTCATGCTTGTTTGTCATTCACCATCGCTTAGAGTTGAGTCAGGTCTG
Source organism: Aegilops bicornis (assembly GCA_021605145.1). NCBI lineage: Eukaryota > Viridiplantae > Streptophyta > Magnoliopsida > Poales > Poaceae > Aegilops > Aegilops bicornis. The sequence goes on along the minus strand of CM038670.1, from coordinate 149,936,526 downwards.
ATTCATCGGGATGAATCGGAGGTGTGTGAACATGTCTCGTGTGTGTGAGCTAAATGTGTGAACACGATTTGGTAAAGGTAGCGGTGAGAGGCCATGTAGGAGTACATGGTGGGTTGTCTCATTGAAGCCGCCCTCGTGAACTGAGTTTTGTGTTTGTGATCCATGAACAGTTACTACCACACATTGGGATCCTTAATTGACTCTTCTCGACTTATTAATCGCCTCTTGTCCTCTCTCGTCCGGGGAGTTGCAACTAGTTTACGTGTTTGTAGGATATGTGTTGGAGGCCGTGCATAGCGCTGACCCTAGGGTGGGCTATGATGCGGTAGATACACCATGGCACGTGTACTGGGCGCTGTTTGGTGTCTGGGAACCACACACATCGTTTGGGGCTGTAAAGCGAAACTCCGCCGGATCTCCTCACGGATGGAACCCGAATAGGCGATAAGCACGGACTAGAGACTTGTGTGGTTAGTCAGGTCATGGCCGACTTCCTCGCCAGGGCTTCCGCTTGAAGGTTGCCGAGATACACGACGTGTTCATGGTGGTAAGTGGCCGAGCTGCAGTGTGAAGAAGTACACCCTGCAGGGTTATAAATGATCTATTCGAATAGCCGTGTCCGCGGTAAAGGACTTACGGTTGCCTATAACAGTTCATAGACAAGTGAAAGTGGATACTCTAAAATGCGCAAGATAAGTGTGAGTGCTATGGATGGCGCCCTCAGAGGAAGACGGGAGCGGATCCATAGTGGTGTATTGATATGGTGAATATGTGGACTCGTGGTGCGCCACCTCAAAAGAGTTACTTGCAGTCGTAGTTAGGATAGCCACCGAGTCAAAGCTGGCTTGCTGCAGTCAAACTCCACCACCCCCTTTGTTGATACCGATGCATATGTAGTTAGTTCTGATGTAAGTCTTGCTGAGTACATTTGTACTCACTTTTGCTTATTTTAGGTTTGCAGAGAGAGACGTCAGTCTCGCTTGTAGTTCCGGGTGGACTTCGACGTTTAGCTTGTTACCTCAGCTACGATCTTGTGCCCTCGGCAGGATCTGGTAGATAGTCAGGCTTCTCAGCCTTTTTCATTTGTAGATGTCTGTACTCAGACATGTTAAACTTCCGCATGTGCTTTGATTTGTATGCTTTCAGATGTTGGGTCATGAGACCCATGTTTGTAATATTATCTCGCCCTCGGAGCCTAATGAATAAATACTTGAATCAGAGAGTTATGTTGTGATGCCATGTTGTATTTACACATATCGAGCATATTGTGTGTATGTTTGAAATGCTTGGTATGTGTGGGATCCGACAATCTAGTTGTTTATTCTTGGCAGCCTCTCTTATGGGAAATGTAGTCTAGTGCTTCCTTGAGCCATAGTAGTCCGCTACAGCGGTTCTCCGGAGTCCTCGCTAGCTCAAAGACTACTGCTCAGACGCTTTATCGCTTAAGCATGTGTTTCACTTCGCTCGTGGTTCGTCCCTTCGCGGAAATGTCACGCTGGTGACATCCGGAGTCCTGCTTAGCTTTGCTGTAGCCAGGTTCCCGAGTCCTCATAGCCAGTGCTACAGCCCGGATTCACACGCTCACGAATCGACATGCTCAAGTTGATTCATGTATGCCTGTCCCCCATGGGTTAGTGCCGCTTTGGGTTCACGACTAGCCATGTCGGCCCGGTTCTCTCATTATATGGATGCTAGCGACACTCGCTATATACACGTGAGCCAAAAGGCTAAACGTCCCGGCCATGGTAAGTAAGGCGACACCTGTAATACCGTCGCGTGAGGCCGCAAAAGTGATATGAGGTGTTACCGCAGGGATCGATGTGACTTGGAATCGGGGTCGACACGAGACCGTTGCGGACTTGGTTCTTCGGGCTGGCGGAACCTTGGACCCTATATCGTGGAAGTGCCATTGACGGACGCCAAGAACTGAAAATACTACCAAGAGGCTTCGGCACTATATCAATGCGGCCGCAATGTAGGGACGTTCCTGCTCCAGACAGGGGAGAAGGACGAGCTCACAATGGCCCCTCAGAATCTGAGCACCCCTGGACGGACACGTAGGCACGCCAGGCTCCATTCCGTGGAAGGTTGGTTTTTCGGACGCGAGGGGTTACAAAACCCACGAGAGGAGGAAGAAATCGAGTAGGCCAACTGCAGTGCTGCGAAAGGGTAATGGGGTTAGAGGAACGAGAAGTAGCGCATCGTGAGTAAACGACTCCGTCAAGCTTCCTCAAGCTACCCCGCCATCTCGGAGAGAAGCAGCGTGGTTTCCACCGAAGCCGCTTCAAATGGAGAATGTCTTGACGGCTCGCCAGCTATCCCGTGGATGCTATCACGGAGTCTCAAAATTGCCACATTATGACGCTGATGGATGAATTTGAAGGTCAAGGCGGTTGTTGGCTGTTTATCTTCATCAACACGGGCGCAACTTTTCACCGCCGCCGATTCAAGAAGGATATGCTAGGGTGATGGTGGATGAAATAACGGGAGGGATTTGAGGACCTCCAGCTTGACCACCCTACCGGTGAAGGGGAGACTAGGCTGGGTTACGCTCAAGACTCCATGCCTATGGCGGAAGGAGCTCATCAACCTTCCGAGGAACTGGACGCCCGCCTCCTCCTCCTCCCGTGAGAGTCAGGCACTCCGCCTCCTCCACCGCCTCCTCCTCCGACGAGTGACGAGGCATCGGGCCTCCTTCTCCGGCTGGCCAGTGGCGGCACTCACTCCGGGCTTCCGGCCTGACGCGAGCAGCCAGCAGCCTCCTCCTTCTCCGCCTCGCAAGCAAGGGCGGAAGAGACCCGCCGCCGCCCCGGCTGTTCTGGCACGTCGTAGTCCTTCTCCTCCGCCTCGTAAGCAAGCACGAAAGAAGACAGACGCCGCAGCCGCTCCGTCTGCTCTGGCGTCTAGCAGTACAACCAGAGGCGGGAGGCATTACAGATACGGCGTCTAGAGAAGTTACCGTACAAGAGGACCAAGGAGGAAAACGCGAAGATCGTGCAGGCCGAAGTGGACGACTTCTTTGAAGGGTTGAAAGCAAAGAGACATCCACCTCCAGAGGAGAAGGTAGATCCGGTGAAAGCAAAGCGACTCTCGATACCACGAGGAAACTGCAAAGTCTCGCCGAGAACCAACTATGAGCGACATTCGAACAGACATATCTCCAAGCTGAGCGGTCAAAATCTTGTCGGACATCAAAGGTCAAGAGAACGAGCAATCGCGAAAAAATTGACCAGTTCGCTAACAAGCAAACCAATCGTGTTTCGACTCAATGTGTCTATATGGCAACATCGCTAATGCACGTTCGGGATGGTGGCCGGTTATTGCAACTGCAAGATTACCCTGCCGGGACGATCAACTTCGATTTCATGGAGGTGGACGAACACAGATACGACTACGAGAAGCCTCTCGTCAAAGGTGAAAAATCTCTAACAACGATGATGCGAAGATTCCATAATTGGTACATGAAAACCTGCAGAGAGTCTGGGGGGATGAATAGTTTGTATCTGAACATTAAAGAGGAGCATGACCTCATTGGAACTGATCTGTTGTTTGTTCCATTTGAGGAGTTTTCGCGTTCTTCAATCAAAAGGCCCTCGATAAATTAACGGTCTTTTGCGACTGCCTGTAAGTACTATTTCTGTCATTAAGTCTCGGCTCTTTCATTGCATGTATTTGTAATTAATTATCCTCAATATATTATGCAGCTTGAAGATCGTCGAGTGCAGAAAACAAGAAATTTATGATATTGGGTTCATTAACACAAATATCATAGATGAATTTCTGGTTAAAAGACGCCAAGGAGGCCGAGGCCAACTTGCTACAATTGTTGATCAAAATCAAAACAAAGATACCATACTCTTTTCCTTACAACTTCAAGTGAGTGTTATTCTTTGTGGTAATGCGTATCCTGCTTTCCCTTATTACTCGAGCGAGGTTATAGTAATGTAATTGATGAGTTATGCATGCATGCGCAGCTTCCACTATGTTCTTCTGGAGATTAAGCTTGAGCTGGGACTAGTAACCGTCTTAGACTCAAGACGAAAAGATCCCGAAACCTATGCGGACATGACTAAATTGCTCAACAAGTAAGTTCAATCGATCATTATCGCAACATATCGGCAACTTGTTGTTCATTTCCTGATATCTCAAGTAATAATAATTATTTTTTGTCTTGCAGGGTCTGGAAACAGCTCACCGCTAGAAGCTCCGGACTCCAAGGAGCTGCGATATACATACCCAAAGTAAGTACTACTGGCTAGCTAGTTGCGCGCATCTCCCATTGATTCTATAGCTATACTTTCATAAATGCCATTTATAATGCTTCATTATTAGTTTGATTGACCTCTATTTCTCATAAAGTGCTTGTGGCAGGAACAAGGAAATGATTTCTGTGGATACTACGTGTGCGAGTTCATCTACAACGCGACTTTGAAAAATAAGTGGGGCTACTCTAAAAGACAATATGAAGTGCGTAAGCAATAATATTCACAATTTCATTTTATTACACCATCATTTCTGTTGAGTTACATTCATATATATGTATTAGTTAACCCCCTTCTTCAAATTAGACATGGCAGATGCGGAATGAACTCCTACCACAAGATCGCATAAAAGCAATTCAAGAGGAATTGGCGGCATTCTTTCTTGGCCACGTCATCAATAAAGCAGGAGAATACCATGTGGAAGTTGATTTCAAATGCTAGGGGATTGTAATTAAGAGATCTTACATATTGTATATGTATGTAGCCAGTAGCGTCGGGTAGATAATACGAAAACTTGTTGTTCGACCAATCTCTCGGAGAAGGAGAGGTCGATCGATCACTTCTCTCGGTATGCATGACGAACTTCTGTACTTAATGGTTTCATTCATTTTCTTACTAGCTAGCGTGTCGAGGGCCTCTCTATGTATAGTACGCAGCGTCGACCAAGCACGGACATAAGAGAGGACACTTCTCTCTATTAATTAGCTAGCTAACACAATATATGAAACACCTAAATTAACCCCCCAACCCCCCCCCAACCCCCCCCCCCCTTCAAAAAAAAACAAACACCCCAGCCATCGGAATGTCGACGCTGCGGATGCCTTTTTGGTCCCGGTTGGTGCCACAAACCGGGACCAAAGGCCCCTGCTCGGCTTGGCGACCTTGGTCACGTGGACCATCCGTCCCGCTCGTGTTAGAACCGGACTAAAGGGGAGGTATTAGTAACGACCCATTAGTCCCGGTTCATGAACCTGGACTAAAGGCCCTTACGAACCGGGACAAATGCCCCCTTTTCTACTAGTGTTTATATATCCTTAAGATATTTCCGTTCTCATTAAAGGGTGATGCTAAGACTTGGTATAATTCTCTTGCTCCCGGTTGTGTGCGTAGTCCCCAGGATATGATTTATTACTCTTTCCTCATTAAATATTTCTCTGCTCATAAGAAACAAGTTGCCTTATGGAAATATATAATTTTGTGCAAATCAAAGAAGAGAGTCTCCCACAAGCTTGGGGAGGCTTCTTCAGTTACTTAATGCTTTGCCTGATCATCCTCTTAAGAAAAATGAAATACTTGATATCTTTTATAATGGACTAACCGATGCTTCCAAGGACCACTTGGATAGTTGTGTTTGGTTGTGTTTTCAGGAAAGAACAATTTAAGCTGAAATATTATTGAATAATATGTTGACTAATGAAAATAATTGGACTCTTCCCGAGCCAGCCTCAAGTAATTCCTGAACCAATTGAGCTAACTCTGAGTCTATTCCTAAACCCACCTGGAAGAAGAGAGGTGTTTATTTCTACCTCAAGATATGCAAGAGGCAAAGAAATCAATGAAAGAAAAAGGTATTAAAGTCAAGATGTTAAGAATTTACCTCCTATTGAAGAAATACATGGTCTTAATTTCATCATCAAGAACCACATTGTCTTGATAACCCGACACAGGTAGTAAAGGTAAATTCTCCCTATAGATACGATAAAGTTGAAATACCCTCTACTAAATTTCATAGCCATTGCTTAGATGAATTTGATGACTTTATGGCTAGGCAAGAAAGTTTTAATGCTTATGTTGGTAGAGAGTTAAAGAACAATGCTTTCAAATAGGACGTAGAGGTGATAATCTAGCTAGAGTTAAAGATGAACTTCACCACGTTAGCAAATAATAGCTTCTATGGTTGCTACTCAAGCTGAGCAAGTAATTAAAGCTCAAAATGATTTGCTTGATGAATTAAATAATAAAATGACTTTGTCGTTAGAGTGGCTACTAGAACTCGGTAGAATGACCTCAGAACCTTTGTATCCTCATACAATTACCCTAAGAGAATCGAGCAAGATTCTCGGAGAAATAACTTAGAGGCACCTAGTTCTTCTAAAAGAACAAGAAGAAAAATGATAAAACTTTGCATGCTTCTAGTGAACCCATCAGAGACACACACGAGAATCCCAATAATATTTCTATTTCGATCTTGAAACTCAATCGTGTGATGAACATGAACCTAGTGATAATGTTAATGATAATGTTCATGTTGATGCTCAACCTAACAAATGATAATGATGTTGAGATTGAACCTGCTATTGATCTTGATAACCCACAATCAAAGAATCAACGTTATGATAAGAGAGATTTTGTTGCTAGGAAGCACGGTAAAGAAAGAGAACCATGGGTTCGTAAACCCATGCCCTTTCCTCCTAAAACCATCCAAGTCAAAGGATGATGAGGATTTTGAGCGCTTTTGCTGAAATGATTAGACCTATTTTCTTACGTATGCGCTTAACTGATATGCTTAAAGTAAATCCTTATGCTAAGTATATGAAGGATATCATCACAAATAAAAGAAAGATACTGGAAGCTGAAATTTCCACCATGCTTGCTAATTACACTTTTAAAGGTGGAATACCAAAGAAACTTTGAGATCCGGGTGTTCCAACTATACCTTGCTCTATTAAAAGAAATTATGTTAGAACTGCTTTTATGTGATCTTGGAGCCAGTGTTAGTGTTATGCCTCTCTTTATATCTTAGACTTGAATTGAATAAGTTGACACCCTCATCGAAATATCTTTGCAAATGGCTGATAAATCAACTCGCTATAATTTGCCGGTATTTGTGAGGATGTGCCTGTTGTAGTGGCAAATGTCACTATCTTAACGGACTTTGTTATACTTGATATTCCTGAGGATGATAGTATGTCTATTATCCTTGGTAGACCTTTTCTTAATACCGCAGGGGCTGTTATTGATTGCAACAAAGGCAATGTCACTTTTCATGTTAATGGTCACTAGTAGAAAAAGGGTCAAATGTGAGACACATTAGTCCCGGTTTAGAATATAATCCGTGCACTAATGTGTCCATTAGTGCCGGTTCCAATGGCTAGGCGAGAGGAGCTCTTTAGTACGGTTCAGTGGCGAACCTTTAGCACCGGTTCGTGCACTAACCGGTACTTCAAAGAAAGTGGTGGCAGGATGTTGTCGAGTGGGGCCTTCCAAGATTTTTAGTACCGGGTTCGTGGCACGAACCGGGTACTAAAGTGTCGCCCTATATAAACCCTTCGCCCACCCGCACTCTGTTCTTCCCCTTTCCCTCTCCCTCTCCTCTGTTCTTCCCTTCTTCCTCTCGAAGTTCATCACAAAATTTGCCCCAAATTTGTCAAGATTTGCAGGCCCCCATCCATTCAAATGATCACCAAGGTTAGCAACTTTGTCCTTTCATCTCTCATTGCTAGATTAGCTCTTGCATTGATTTATATAGTGATTAATTGTGGGTTTTAGTAATTTGGGAGGAATTATATGTGGTAGTATTTGATTTATATGCAATTTCAGGTCAAAATAACACTTAGTTTGCATATGTAGGTGTGTTTTACTTAGTGCCTTCTAAATCTCCGTCAGAATCCATCGGCCGACGCCTTGACAGTCTCTGTCAGCTGCACCACCTTGTGGTGAGCCTCTTGTTCATGAAATTTTATATAAAAATTGATGTTTGTGTGATTTGGATATATAGTTACTCAGATAATTATCTTACCCGTGACGTTGTTTGTTATACATAGTGCCATGGTTTTGATATCCGTGCTCCGCTGCCCTTCGCCCTTGTTATGATTTGGATGTGGTATATTCTCTTTTAAAACTATTTGTTGCATTTTGTGTTTATGACAAATTATGCCCATCAAGTTGACATAGATATTTTTGTCTAGGAGGTATGTGAACCGGAAATTCCAACCGACCCTATTGTCGAGAGGTTAAATTTAGTTGAAAGAGAAAACGAGTACTTGAAAGAAAAATTGAAAAGAATTGAGGGGGAGAAGATGGAATTGGAGTTGCATGTTGCCGATGTCGTCGATGATCACAAGATCAAGATGGAGAAAATGCGCTTGAAGATTAGAAAGATTAGAAAATATGCCATCGATAGTGAGGCTTGGTATCATTATGTTGTTGGATCAATTGTTACCTTAGTTGTGATCTTTGATCGCATTTGTTGTTGCATTTAAATGCTTTAGCTAGAGAGTTATTTTTTGTTGCATTTAAGTGTTGTATGAACTTTATGTATGCACTTGTATTAATTTGGTCTATTCGGTGTTGTGTAAATGAAGATGAGCCGCAATGGATGTATCGGCGACCGATGCTCTCCCCAGCTCGTTGAGGGCGTGGTATACTTTTCTCTGCTATGGCCGAGGGCAAACAAGCGGGCGGATGGTTTTATGCCTTGTCCATGTGCTGGTTGTAAGAATGGTCGCAATTAATCTACATCAAGAACCATTCACGCCCACTGCTTTGAGTCCGGTTTCATGCCCCACTATAATGTTTGGACCAAGCACGGAGAAAGAGGGGTTATGATGGAAGACAATGAAGAAGAAGAGGACGACGACAGCTATCCCGTCCATGGGTTCCTGAATACGATGATACAACAATGGGGGAAGAAGCTGAGGCGGTAATGCGGAAGAAGCCGAGCCGACAATGCGGGAAGAAGTTGAAGAAGAGGCATCGATGAGCCCGCTGATGATCTAGGTCGGGCCATTGCCGATGCAAAGAGAAATCAAGTAAGTGATTTGGAGAAGAAGAAGTTGCAGGCGCATGTTAGAGCATCACAAAAATTGTTGTACCCGAATTCATGTAGGGTGACAAGAAAAAGCTGGGCACCACAATCGGAATTGCTGCAATGGAAGGCAGAGAATGGTGTATCCGACAAGGGATTTGGAAAGTTGCTTGGTAATGATAAAGGATATGCTTCCAAAGGACAACGAATTGCCCAAGAGTACGACGGTTAAAGAAGGCTGTTCCGCCCTCTAGGGTTAGAAGTGCGTAAGATACATGCATGCCCTAATGATTGCATCCTCTACCGCTGGTGAGTATGAGGATTTGAACGCTTGCCCGTATATGTGGTGCATTGCGCTATAAGATCAGCCGCGATGGCCTCGGTGATGTCGAGGGCGAGCGCCTCTGCAGAAGAAGATTCCTGCCAAGGTGATGTGGTATTCTCCTATAATACCACGGGTTGAAACGCTTTGTTCCAAAACAAAGAGCATGCCAAGGCGATGCGATGGCACGTAGAAGACCGTAAGAAAGACGGAAAGTTGAGAGTACCTACCGACGGGTCGCAGTGAGAAAAATCAAAGAAAGTACGGGAAGGAGTTTGCAGATGACGCAAGGAGCGATCGTTTGGTCTAAGCGCAGATGGCATTAATCCTTTTGGGGAGCAGAGCAGCAAACCATAGCACCTGGCCGTGGACTCTATGTTTGTATAACCTTCCTCCTTGGTTGTGCATGAAGCGGAAGTTCATTATGATGCCAGCGCTCATCCAAGGCCCCTAAGCAACCCGCAACGACATTGATGTGTACCTAAGGCCATTAGTTGAAGAACTCTTACAACCGTGGAATGGAACAGGTGTATGCGGCGTGATGAGCACATGGGGAAGAATTTGACCTAAAGGCGTTATTGTTCGTGACCATCAATGATTGGCCCGCTTCTCAAGAACCTTTTCAGATGCATAAACAAGGGATACCGCGGATGCACGACATCGCTTTGGATGATACCGATCGTGATATATTTGAATAGTTGTAAGAAGAATGTGTACCTAGGACATCGCCGATTTCTTCCGAGCAGGCATCCCGTAAAGAAAGAAAGGCAAGCATTTCAAAGGTGAGGCGGATCACCGGACGAAGCCTCGCCACCGTACTGGTGCTGATGTACATGATATGGTCAAGGATTTGAAGGTGATATTTGGAAAGGATCCTGGCGGACAACCTGTTCCGAAGGACGCTGACAGACGCGCACCCATGTGGAAGAAGAAATCTATATTTTGGGGACCTGCCATATTGAAAGACCTAGAGGTCCGCTCAAGAATCGACGCGTGATGCACGTGGCGATTTAAGAATCTTATGCGTGACCTCGCTTGGCTTCTTGGGCGGTATGGGAAGACAAAAGATACACCGAGGCATCGGAGGACCAAAGCAACGTATGCAAGGAGAAGACGCATACATCAGTGGTCATGCAAGCTACGCCTTACCAAAGAAGAGAAGGAAATCTTCTTCAATGCCTCGCTCAAGATTAAGGTACCGCCCGCTTCTCGTCCGAATATAAAGGGAATAATAAACATGGCGTAGAAAAAGTTCCCGTAACCTAAAGTCTCATGACTGCCACGTGATTATGCCAAGAATCGCTTCCTGCAAGTAATCGAGGGGCTTTCACCGAAAACGCTCGATTAGCCATTGTGAAGCTATGTGCATTTCTCAATGCAATCTCTCGTAAGCGTAATCGATCCAAATCATACCAAGGTTACGCTGTAATGATTTGGTGCAATGTCTTGTCAGCTGAAAGTTGGTGTTCCCACCATCCTTCTTTCAACATCATGACGCACGCCCTAGTTCACGATGCTAAGAGATTAACGCTTTGGGGTCCTGTATTTCTACACAATAAGTTCCCTTTGAGAGGTTCATGGGAGTCTTAAAGAAATATGTTCATAACCGTATAGGCCGAAGGAAGCATCTCCAAGGGCCATCAAAATGAGGAGATCATTGAGTTTTGTATTGACTTTATTCCTCGACCTTAAGCCGATTTGTGTTCCTGAATCATGCATAAGGGCGCATCGGATGGAAAAGGCACGATAGGAGGGGAACAAATAATATGTATGGACGGACATTCTCTCACCGAAGCACACTACATGCTTCTATGCAATTCACTTTTGGTGGCTCCAAATATGGATGAACACAAGAATTTGCTACGCCCAAACACCAGAGCGGTCTAATGACTGGATTACACATGAACAAACCAGGAGTTTCGCCACTTGGTTGCGTACACGCACTATGCATGACACCTCTATTGAAGATGACCTGTACTTGCTGTCCCGCTTACCATCTTGAATATAATGACTTTCAAAGGGTACGAGATAAATGGTAATACATTTTACACGATCGCCCAAGATAAGAAGAGCACCAATCAAAACAGTGGTGTCCGCTGGATGCGTAAACCAAGACGGGAAAGGAAACATATTATGGTTATATACAGGGCATATGGGGAACTTGACTATCGACGTGGGTTTAAAGGTCCCTTTGTTTCAAAGGCAAATGGGTCAATATGACACGAGGCGGGTAACGGAAGACCCACAAGACGGAATGACAACAAAGGATCTCAACAATCTATGTATGCAGACAAACCATTCGGCCCTAGCCAATGATGTGGCACAGGTTTTCTATGTGAAGGACATGTCTACCAAGCCAAGAAAAGAAAAGATAAGGAAGTTAATGCATCGCACGATGAGCCAAAGCGCACATAGTTCTTCGGGAAGAGAAACATCGTGAGAGTGGATGACAAGATGCACAAGTCAGAAGATTATGAAAAGTTTGATGAAATTGCTCCATCTACAGTGAATATTGACCCGAGCATCCCGTTAAATGATGAAGATTTTCCATGGTTACTAAGAAAGGGACACACGCTAAGAAAAAGTTTCACACCCAAAGATCTAGGATGTGATCGGCTTCACTATCATCACTTTCTTCTGTGTTTCACACCCAGAGGGGAATCTCTGTAATAGTTAGGGTAGTTATGTGTTTTGGCATTTGAAACGCGAAGAAATTTTATGTGCAAACAAATTCTTTTATGCCTTCACTGATTTTTAAAGTTAAGTTATTCACAAACTAGTGATCCACACTAATTTCAAATAATTCAAAATTTAAACTATTCAAATTTGAAAACTACGGGCACTAACAGAAAGTTTGTAATATTTTGTACCTAAAGCAAAAATATTCACAAAGAAACTCTAAATACACAAAAAAAACAACACAAAAATAAATAAAGCAAAAAATAAAAAAGCTCGCCTACTAGGGCCAGAGCGGCTGACATTAATCGACTAGAAACCCAACCTGCTGTTGGGCCAGGATGCAGAGCCCGCCAAAGGCCAAGTGGCCCACAGACAAAGAAGAACACGAGGCCCAGAGGGCCTGCTTTTGGATAGGAGTTGAGAGAGCGACCGCACGGGGGTTTATAAACCAGTGCGGTCGCCTGGCTAGCGAGGTGGGACTAAACTTGCCGCAGATCAAGACTTGCGCGTTAATAAGAGCCTCTTTAGTACCGGGTCGTGGCACAAACCGGCATTAGTACTTTTAGTACCGGTTTGTGCCACCACCCGGTACTAAAGGGGGTCGCTTCCATACATAGGCTGGTTGAAGAATCGGCCTTTTAGTACCGGTTGGTGGCACAAACCGTACTAAAGGCCCTCCTATATAAACAACACTTATGAAAATTTCAGTTTCATCTGGCTTTTTCTTCTTCTGCCGCCGTCCGCCGCCTTCTGCCGCCGCCGTCCCTCGCCGTCCGCCGCCTGCCGTCCCCTGCCCCCTGCCGTTGCCACCGTCGTCACCGCCCCCTGCCCGTCTCCCTGCTGCCCCTGCCCGTCTTGGCCTTCGGCCGTCAGACGCCCTCTGCTGCCGTTGCTGCTTCGGCCCGTCTGGCTCGCCTCGCCTGCTGCCGCCGCCTGGCCCCTCGTCTCCCTGCTGGCTGTCATCCCCGCTGCCGCCGCGCTGTCACGCTGCCTCTGCCGCCACAAGCCTGCCCTGCCGCCGCCTGCCGCTGCCCTCGCTTTCAACAAGTTGAGCTGCACACACACACACATACATTTTTTGTTTTAGTTATACAAATAGTTAGAAATTTTTCTGTATTTTTAGAAATTGTTAGAAATTTTTCTGTTTTTCAGAAATAGTTAGAAATGCTAGAATTGTTAGAATAGTTAGAAATGTTAGAATTGTTAGAATAGTTAGAAATGTTAGAATTGTTAGAAATTTTTCTGTTTTTTAGTTATAGAAATAGTTATAAACAAGTTAGAATTGTTAGAAATTTTTCTGTTTTTTAGAAATTGTTAGACATTTTATAGAAATGTTAGTTACATATAGCATTGTTAGAAATGTTATAGAAATGTTAGTTATATAGAAATATTAGAAATTTTAGTTATCAAAATCCAATCATTAAAAAAATGTTACTTTTTATGGCATATAGCTAGTATTTGTTCTCGATTTACGATGCCCGACCCGCATCCTCGCTGCCGAGATGTCTCATGACGACGTCCGGCTGACCCATGTCTCGGACTGGCTCCGCTGGCTGGCACCGGAGGTGTTGCTCGAGGGGCGTGCCGCTGATGAGGAACCCGCCCCGGTCCCGCTGGCCGACCCCTGATCTCGCTTTGGTGGCGCTCACAAGTGGGCGCTTTCAAGTGGAGGGAGGCTGCCCAGCCGGAGGTGGTACGTCATTGTCGGGGAGGAGGACGAGCACGCCCATCGCTACATGGTTGCGTTAGAGGGCGGCAGGTTCTCCAATACCGAGTTTCTTCAGGATCTCACTTCAGCTATGATCATGTGAGGGTTCCTTCTCTTGGTGTCCACCGCGCCGCAGAACCGCGAAAGTGTCCTAGATTCTTCAGTAGTATTCGATCTTTATTAGCTACCTAGCGGTGATGTATTCGAGATTATATCTATTATTCGAGACGATGTATTCGAGATTATATCTATTATTCGAGACGATGTTTTCTAGATTATATCTATTATTCGAGACGCATGTATTCGAGATTATATCTATTATTCGAGACGATGTATTCGAGATTATATCTATTATTCGAGACGATGTTTTCGAGATTATATCTATTATTCGAGACGATGTATTCGAGATTATATCTATTATTATTCGAGACGATGTAATTTGAATACTAAATTGTTTTATATTTCTTTTGGATTAGTTAAATAAAAGCTATGGCGGACAATACCGGCAGAGAGGGAGAACAGGCCATGTTCGATATGATACGCCATCCTCACGGGCCAGATGATGATCAGAATGAAGAAGATTATGACGGCTCTGAATTTCTAAACAACACCGGAGAGGGTGATATGATATTCGATCGCGATTTAATTCCGAATTGATGAAGTCATGAACTATGATTATGATGATGACGAAGAAAATGTTGATCTTGAAACAACAAAGACCGGCGAGGTATATATATTTATATAAGGTGCATCCGGTGATCATCACATGTTTTAAAATGACTTGAAGATATATTAACGAATCGATCTTTTGTTCTTTCAGCCATCCGAATCGAGCAAATCTTCGTGCAAAAGGATCTAAACGAGGCCCGAACAATAAAAGTTGAAGGAGGGCGTAAAGTACAATATTGAGGCAATCAGACCTAATGGCGAACCATTAGCGCCTAAGAACATTGCGGACAAGTTCGTTTCAAGGTCGGAGTTGTTGTGAAGGACCAACTCCCGATCTCCGCTCAAGAATGGAGAGAGCCAGCAAAAGACAAAAGACAAAGACAAAAGGACGCTGCTCCATCGCCCAGATGTTACTTTTGTCGACAAATGACAAAAAGATCTGCTTTGGGATACTCTCATGGAACATTTCACCCTACCAGATCATTTCACATAAGCAGATGTGCAGAGAAAGTCAAGGACGCTGCTTTAGGAAGATGGCGGTTGCATTCAAGAACCACAAGAATCGTGGAATGGGACAAGTACGTCAAGGGAGGAAGGAAGACTCCAGTATTCGAGGGAACACTAGAGAACCAACGTGCTCATTGGGACGATTTCGTGAAATTCAAGGATTCGGAATTAGCTAAGGAAATCGAGAATAAACAATAACAAAGCCGAAAAAATGATAACTTCCATAAGCTGTGGCAAGTTTCATATGCGGTGGCAAAGACTAAGTGGTATAAGTCAGAGAAAGAGATGGAGGATGCAGGTGTCACTCCGGGTTACTAAGAGCTGGCCCCCCGTGCGTGACTTGGTTCTATGCGCATGGGGGAGTTGGACCCGAGACAGCAATGTTTCGACGAGGGCAAGTCTGAAGGGAGCCGACGATGCGATACTTGTTGCAATAGAAGAGGCACGATCGGGGGTGTTCCAGCCCAACAAAGAGAACGACGAGCTTACGTGTGTCCTGGGAAATCCTGAACACCCGGGAAGAACACGAGGCAAGGGCGCTATTCCGTGGTATGAGGGGTTTTCAGACCGAACACCGACTACGTAATCCCGATGCGTAGAAAGAAGATTATGGAGGAGAAGAAGAGGAAGATGGAGGAGGAGCAGAGGAAGCGGGACTATGAACGCCTTCAAGGCCTAGAAGCAAGTCAAGCGGAATTGGCAAATAAATTCCAGCCGCAAAGCAGGAGCAGATCGACTCACTTACCCACCAAAGGGGGGTCTCAAAGAGCTGCAGCAGCCTAGCTTAATGATCCAAAGATTGGATAGCACCGCCCCATCCATGCCGAGAAGCAGCGTGGGTTCCGCCTTGATGACGAATGCTGGATAGATACCGTGGATGACATCACGGAGAACACTAACCGCGAGCTACACGTCAAAATGAAGAACATATCCATGAAGGTGGCGACGCCGCTGTTTTTACAAATCCCCGAGGCAACCTTCCATTGCAACCCGATTCCAGCCGGGCTTATGCTCGTGGTCTTGGTTGATGAGGTGGTGGACCCATATTCGGAGCTACAGCTTGACATTCCCGGAGGTGACGACGAGCACTTTCTCGTGAGAGGCCAAACATCGATCATCCTATGGAAAAGGATTGCATCATCTTTCAAGGCCACCGACACCGCTGGCCACCCGACTCCTCGTCAAGTCCGGGCCACCGAGTCAGCAGACTCCGCCTCCTGCAAGTCCACCAAGTCCGCAAAGTGTCGTGCCACCTCCTCCAAGTCCGCAAAGTGTCGCCACTCCTCCTCCTCCAAGTCCGCACGCCGTCAGACGCCCACTCCTCCTCCAAGTCCGCACAACCTCAGGCCACCTCCTCCAAGTCCGCACAACCTCGTGCCACTCCTCCTCCAACCGCACAGCTTCAGCCACCTCCTCGTCCAACTCCAGCCCGTCACAAGAATCGCAGAAGAGACACCTGCAGCCTATGGTGCGAAGCGGTATGAGTCGAGGTAGTACAGTGAAGTACGTGCGAAGGCAAGCGATATAAATATGGTCCAAGCCTCACGCCTTCTTCCGCAGAGGCCTTATGACAAGTCCGAGGAGGAAAACGCAGGCATATCAAGGCCGAGGTGGAAGCCCATTTTGCAATCAAACCGCCACCGCCGCTAAGGGAGAAAGTGCCGAGGAAACGATTGACCACTTCATTCAGATGGTTTCAACCACTAGCCCCCAAGCCTGTTGACACAGACTATGAGCGCCACATCAGAAGTTAAATCGAAAGCACGCCTACATAAGGAGGCGAGCTCGGATTGAGCAAACAACAAGCAGCTGTCAAAAATGCGGAAAACCATTCTCACCGGGGAGAACAAAGGCGCTAATCGATCCCTCGCTTGTTGTGCCAACAACACGTGATGCGACGCTACGCCCAATATTATTGTGGGCAAACAGTTTACGCTCCCGAGGTGGGCAATGTGGTAATAACCAAGGACCATATAATGCAGGCTGAAGTTCTCAACATCACTGTTGGACAACTCCTCGAGATCGAGCCCATGCCCGTGCTTACAGAGGATGAAATAAAACGGAAATATGTCCGGGCCAACCTTTGGTCAAGCTGCATAAGGTCAAGAACCTCCCAACGAGAACGTATGAATTGCATCAATGGTACATGAACATTACCAAGATTTCCAATCGATTGTCCCTCATGGTGAATGTCAAGGAGGAGCATTACTTCCATGAGAAAGCTACGTCTGCTGAGTATTCCGAATCGCTTTCAGCGATATAATCAAGACGACTTGACAAATCTATCGCTGGTTGCTATTGTCCGTAAGTGATTTCTTTCTGTAATTTAAGTCTCAAGCTAGCTGTAGTGATCCTTTGATCAATCATTACCCGTAATTATCCTCACTATATTCTTTTCTCGTGGTATATTATGCAGATGAAGATGTATGAAATGAGAAAAGGTGGACGCTGGCATTGGGTTCATTGACCCAAACACCGTTAATGAATACACATGGCTAATAAATCCACATCATCAAAAGGTCGTAGAGGACAACATGCTAGAGTTCTTGAAGCGCCTCAAATACAATGAAGATATACTACTTCCTTACAACTTCCAGTGAGTCACACTGTCTTGTACTACAAATTCTCTGTTTTTGCCTACTAGCTAGCTACATGTTTTGCTTACATATGCCCGCTTAATTAAGACATGCAAATGTGTGTGCATGCAGATTTCACTGGTCTTGTGTATCATTAAAGTTGACGCCGAACAGCTTGAAATAATCGGACTCACTACTCAAAGAAAAAACTGACTATAACATCTTGTTTGGGATAGTCAATGTAATTTCAATCATTATTAACTATATATCTCGCCTATTTAGTTCGTCATTTCATGATATGAACTATTTAATAACCCCTTTATTCATTTTCTTTGTCGGCGGGCAGGGCTTGGGCAAGGTTCATCAACTACACGGAAGGCGTAATGGAAAAAAAGCTTAAATGGTTTCACCCAAGGTAAGTAATTATAGTACTAGCTAGCTAGCTAGCTGCCATCTCTTTAATTATCATGCTTGATTAATTATTATCTGATCAAATTCCATTCTCGTAAAGGCCCTCAAGCAAAGCGTAGGGATCGATTCAGGTGCATTCTGCTTGTGAGAACATTCGCATGATGGCGTCTCAAAGGAGCAGATCTCAAAGACAGAATGGGTACGCTTGTCGTAACACTATTCACGATTTTTACACCATTATCGATATCTAGCCACACAACTAATACACATGCATATTGATCTCCTTCTTAACAGTTCAAAGAGGTGCGGAGAAGCTCCTAGAAACGGAGCGCCAGAGAAGCACTTCAAGAGGAAATAGCGGATTTTTGCTCGACCAGTCATAAATCCAAGGGAGAATACTATTACCCGCCACCGCCTCTATGAAAACCACTTCCAATTGTCATCGTGTTCAAGGCACCAATTAGGCTA
This sequence comes from Aegilops bicornis, assembly GCA_021605145.1. NCBI lineage: Eukaryota > Viridiplantae > Streptophyta > Magnoliopsida > Poales > Poaceae > Aegilops > Aegilops bicornis. The sequence continues at coordinate 149,918,177 of CM038670.1, read as the reverse complement.
ATGCCACCGGCTTCAAGAAGGCAACATGCATATGTAGGAGAAATTGTATATATCTATACATGTGTGTATGTGTGAATTAATTAATATGGTGGTTTGTGAGACATTGATGATATATTTATATGCATGATTCTTGGTTCTACTAGAAATTCTATTTATATATATATATGCATAACGTGTACAATGTGTAGTATCGTAAAATACCAGCAAACGAAAAAGAATTAAAATGGAAACACAAAATTAAATGAAAAGAAATCATAAAACTAAAACCCCCAAACCTTATAGTACCGGGTTGGTCTTACCAACCGGTATTAAAGGGCTCTGAGCCCTGAGCTGGCTCGTACATGGTTGCCCTTTTAGCACCGGTTCGTGCTGAACCGGTACTAAAGGGGGGGCCTTTAGTGCTCACACTTTAGTGCCGGTTATGGAACCGCACTAGTAGTTTACTTAACCGGTGCTATTGTCTTGCCTCGCACTAGTGGGTAATGAGCATACGGTACACTTTCTCCGAGGAAACAATCTCAAGTTCATAGCATCAATTCAATTGGAAAAGTTCCAACTATCATTTTTGGAGGTTTTGAATTTCCTCTCCCTACTGTCAAGAAAAAGTATGAGAGTGTTATTGTTGGGGATTTTCATATCCCGCTGAGGTAACTTAGTGTTATTCAAATTTCTCCGATTCCGTGTTATTCGAATGAGTTTGTTAACAAGACTTGATCAACCTTGTTAGTGGGTTCATTTTGATGATCACGAGATGGATGAAACTAGAAGGCACAAACTTCGTGACCCTCTTTTTTTACTTTCTCTCGTTATTTAGAATAAATAAAGCAAAAATAGTATTATCCGTCTGTTTTTACGAATTATCCGTGCATTAAAAAAATAGCCCTAAAATAAGAGTGCTCCAAATGCCCCGCAAATCTAGTATGATTTTTTCTGGAATATTTGAGGATTTTAGGCACTGAAAAACACTGCAGGAGGGCCAAGCACCAGAGCCACGAGAGAGGAGGCCCTCAGAGGGCGCGCCCCTGCCTTGTGGGCCCCGTAGCTCCCTCCACTTATGCCAAAGACCCACACACTTCATCTTCTACCCAAAAAATCCCCATCCAGCTCAAGCACGAAGTTCTAGCTCTTCTTGCGGCGATTTTCGATCTCCTTGCTCAAAGCTCCATTCACAAAACTGCTTTGGGAGATTGTTGCTTGGTATATGACTCCTCCATTGGTCCAATTAGTTTTTGTTCTACTGCTTTATTCATTGCAAATTTTAGCTGCATAGGGGACCATGTTCTTGAGCTTGCATGTTAAATTTTTAAGGTCCCAAGCAATCCCAATACATGATATAGGCTCTAGGCACTTGTAGGAGTAGTTGCCATCAATCTTGTTTAGTTTTATTCACTTTTATGTTGAAGTTACTACAATTTCAGAAATTTTCAGAAAATGTTAAGGAGGCTCTTTAAAGGCTCTTCTAGCCAAAGCTCTAAGGAAAAACAAGACAAAGATAAGGAAAAACCCAAATATAATCTTCCTCGCTTAGCGGAAGTACGGTCGTGTGAATGGCCATGCGAGGATTTCTTGAAAGAAGCCGGAATTCATGAAGATTTTTATGCTTTAATCGAGACTGCAGGCCTCACCGGTTTCATCAACGCAATCGAATCGATCAAGATTCTTACTTACCAATACTTTCGTGCAAAACTTTTATTATTATCCTAAGAAATCACCGCAAGGTCATTTCATTTATATGATGAGTTCAAAGAAATGCCTTTACGTCATTTTTGCGCGGTATGTAGGATACCTTATGAGGGAGAATTAGATGAACCCCATCGTGAAGATGTGGGTGGATTTGTTAATACTATTGTTGTAGAGGAGCCAAAGAAAGGCTGCGAGGCGAAGGTCTCTAGCATACACTTTCCTGTTTTACGCTACTTTGCCATATGTGCTAGTAGATGCTGGGTTGGTCATGGAAATAGTGGAAATTTGAGCGTTCCAGATATTATTATTCTTCAACATGCTTTGCTAGGAAACAATACTTTTAGTATGGGTGCCGCTGCTGCTAAACGGCTAGCCCCGAATCGCATAAAAGGCCCCATATTTGGAGGTATCTATGCTGCACGCCTTGCTGAACATTTTCAGAAACCCATTAGGCACTATGATGAGGATGAGATAAAATTGCACCCTCACATCTTAGATTACAAGAGCATGGTAGCACATAAGTTTATTGTTGATAATGAAGATAAGATGCTCTTGTATAAACTTAGATTTAATAAGAAGCACATTGAGATTATTACTTTGCTCGCGCTTTTGTTGTTTGATTTGCTTGCAGATAATTTTCTTGTCACACCGAAGCGGTGAACAATCATCGAGCTCAAGCTTTTACTCCAGAACTCGAACTCGAGCTGAACTCCGAGATGGACCCTTATCGTGCATCATCATCTGCCTAGTGGGATCCGGAGATGACCAGCCGATGCTATCCTCGACTACACCTCCCACTACACCGGGAGAGTAGCGGTGGTCCTTGGTACTAGACCAACTTAGGCCAAAATCCTAAGCTTGGGGAGTACGATTTCTCACCGACTTTACATTCATGTTCACACACTAGTCGTCGGTGCTCATACTCTTTCATTGTGTTATCCATGTTAGTTTAAATTTCTTTTCTAGTTTTCTTCTTGTGTGTTTGATAAACCTTAAGAAAACCAAAAATTAGTTAGTTTAAATTCTATGCTTGTAGTAGAATTAAAATGAAAATCCAAAAATATTTCTAGTTCTTCTTCTTACTTGTTGGGAGCTTTCCTGTAAATAGTTTTCTTTTCTTCTCTTTCTTTGGGGGTCGAGAAGACCATATTGAAAATGCTTAGTGGCTCTTATATGCATGAATGTTTATTTAACTTAGACCCTATATTACCCTGTCTTCTCTCTTGAGTTGAATGCTTGCAGATTCCAAATTTTAGTCCAATGCACGTGCACTCTTATTATTATACACATCGCTCGTCGTAAGGAAAGTGAAAGGCAATAATGACGATATATGATGAACTTATTGGGATGAGAAAAGTTGGTATGAACTTGACCTCTTTTGTTTTTGTAAATATGATGAGTTCATCGCTCATGAGTCAGCTTATTATGAAGTAAACATATTTGCAATGATATTTAGAGATTATAGTTACTTGTGCCATGCTTGATTAGCTATGAGTTATAATGATTTACCTTTTGTGCCAACATGCTATTAGAATGATTATGATATGGTATGATGGGATGGTATCCTCCTTTGAATGAATTGAGTGACTAGACTTGGCACATGTTCATGCATGTAGTTGAATCAAATCAACATAGCCTTCATGACATTTATGTTCATGGTAAATTATATCCTACTCATGCTTGTACTCGGTGTGAATTAATTTTAATGCATGTTTACGACTGTTGTCGCTCTCCCAGCTTGGTCGCTTCAGCCTTTTGCTAGCCTTCACTTGTACTAAGCGGAATACTGCTTGTGCATCCAAACTCCTTAAACCCCAAAGTTGTTCCATATGAGTCCACTATACCTTCCTATATGCGTCTCTACCTGCTGTTCAAAGTAAATTTGTATGTGCCAAACTCCAAACCTTCAAATGAAATTCTTTTTTGTATACTCGAGCAGCTCATGTACAACTAGGGCTGCCTATATCTTCCATGCTAGGTGGGTTATTCTCAAGAGGAGTGGACTCCGCTCCTCATTCACGAGAAAGGGCCGGTCACCGGGATGCCCAGCCCCATGCTTTATGCAAACTAAATCAAAATAATTGCAAACAAAACTCCCCCTGGGACCCGGTGAATTGGAGGCACTCGTTGTTTCGAGCAAGCCATGGATTGATGCTTGTGGAGGAGGGGGAGTATAAACCTTTACCATTCTGTTTGGGAAGTGCCTATAATGCATGTAGTATGGAAGATACAACCATCTCATAGCTGTTGTGTTGACAGCGAAAGTATGCCGCTCAAAATGTTATTCAATCTCTATTTTAAAATCGAGCTCGCACCTCTACAAATCCCTCGCTTCTCTGCTGAAGGGCCTATCTATTTACTTTTATGTTGAGTCATCATCCCTTCTTATTAAAAAGCACTATTGGAGAGCACACCGTCGCTTGCATTCATTACTATTGGTTTATATTGGGTATGACTTGACTAGATCTCTTTACCATGAATTACAATGTTTAGTCAGTCCTTGTTCTTTAAAGGTGCTCTGCATTTATGTTTTGGCGGTCTCGTAAAGGGCTAGCGAGATACCATTTTGTTATATCATGTTATGATTATCTTGAGGAAGTGTTGTCATCCGAGTTTTATTATTATGGCTCGCTAGCTGATTATGTCATTGATATGAGTAATTGTGAGACCTATGTGTTATTGTGAGTATGGTTAGTTCATAATATTTGCTGAAACTTGAATGCTGGCTTTTCATGTTTACAACAACAAGAGCAAAGAGTTTCTAAAAGTTTTTCTTTATCACTTTCAGTTTATCAACTGAATTGCTTGAGGACAAGCAAAGGTTTAAGCTTGGGGAGTTGATACATCTCCAACGTATCTACTTTTCCAAACACTGTTGCTCTTGTTTTGGACTCTAACTTGCATGATTTGAATGAAACTAACTTGGATCGGGCGCTTGTTTTCAGCAGAACTACCATGATGTTGTTTTATGTAGAAAAGAAAAGTTCTCGAATGACCTGGAAATCAACGGAGGCACTTTTTGGAATTTATAAAAAATCTTGGGCGAAATAAATACATCGGGGGCCTGTGGCCTGTCCACGAGACAGGGCGCGCCCCCAGAGGGCGCTACTCGTGAGGGCGCGCCTATCTCATGGGCCCCGACCTCCTCCGACCTCAACTCCAACTCCATATATTCCGTCTCGGGAGAAAAATCAGAGAGAAAGTTTCATCGCTGCTTTTACGACCTGAGCCGCCGCCAAGCCCTAATCTCTCGGGAGGGCTGATCTGGAGTCCGCTCGGGGCTCCGGAGAGGGGATTCGTCATTGCCCGTCGTCATCATCAACCATCCTCCATCACCAATTTCATGATGCTCACCGTCGTGTGTGAGTAATTTCATCGTAGGCTTGCTGGACGGTGATGGGTTGGATGAGATTCACCATGTAATCAAGTTAGTTTTGTTAGGGTTTGATCCCTAGTATCCACTATGTTCTGAGATTGATGTTGCTATGATTTTGCTATGCTTAATGCTTGTCACTAGGGCCCCAGTGCCATGATTTCAGATCTGAACCTATTATGTTTTCATGAATATATGTGTGTTCTTGATCCTATCTTGCAAGTCTATAGTCACCTATTATGTGTTATGATCCGACATCCCCAAGTGACAATAATCGGGATACTTCTCGGTGATGATCGTAGTTTGAGGAGTTCATGTATTCACTATGTGTTAATGCTTTGTTCCGTTCTCTATTAAAAGGAGGCCTTAATATCCCTTAGTTTCAGAAGGACCCGCTGCCACGGAGGGTAGGACAAAAGATGTCATGCAAGTTCTTTTCCATAAGAACGTATGACTATTTACGGAATACATGCCTACATTACATTGATGAATTGGAGCTAGTTCTATGTCACCCTATGTTATAACTATTGCATGAGGAACCACATCCGGCATAATTATCCATCACTGATTCGGTGCCTATGAGCTTTTCATATATTGTTCTTCGCTTATTTACTTTTCCGCTACATCTTATAACTACTACAAAAACCCAAAAACATTTATCTTTACTTTTGTTACCGTTACCTTTATTATTATACCACTTTTGCTACTAAACACTTTGCTGCAGATACTAAGTTATCTAGGTGTAGTCGAATTGACAACTCAACTGCTAATACTCAAGAATATTCTTTGGCTCCCCTTGTGTCAAATCAATAAATTTGGGTTGAATACTCTACCCTCGAAAGCTGTTGCGATCCCCTATACTTGTGGGATATCAGTCACCAAGGTAGAGTTCTGTAGAACAGTGTAGTGTGCTTGAGACCAAGAATATCCGTCCCTGCATATTATTGAGTCCCCTTCAAGCGTGCCTTTTCCAGTCAGTCTCCCCTCATACCGTGATTTAGGGAGACCTATCTTCTTAAGGCCAGGAATGAAGTCAACACAAAACCCAATGACATCCTCTCGCTTGATGGCCCATGGAGATGCTTCCTTACGGCCTAGCGGCGATTCTGGACATATTTCTTTAGGACTCCCATGAACCTCTCAAAGGGGAACATATTGTGTAGAAATACGGGCCTCAGAATGACAACTCGTCGACTAGATGAACTAGGACGTGCGTCATGATATTGAAGAAGGATGGTGGGAACACCAGCTCGAAACTAACAAGACATTGCGCCACATCACTCGTTAGCCTTGGTACGATTTCTGGATCGATCACCTTCTGAGATATTGCATTGAGGAATGCACTTAGCTTCACAATGGCTAATCGGACGTTTTCCGGTAGAAGCCCCCTCAATGCAACCGGAAGCAGTTGCGTCATAATCACGTGGCATTCATGAGACTTTAGGTTCTGGAACTTTTTCTCCGGCATATTTATTATTCCCTTTATATTCGACGAGAAGCTACCGAGACCTTCATATCGAAAGCGGTGCATTCAAAGAAGATTTCTTTCTCTTCTTTCCTAAGAGCGTGGCTGGCAGGACCTTCATACCGCTTCGGAGGCATACCGCCTTTTTCGTGCAAGCGTTGCAGGTCCTCCGTGCCTCGTGTGTATCTTTTAGTCTTCCCATACACGCCCAAGAAGCCTAGCAGGTTCACGCAAAGGTTCTTCGCCACGTGCATCACGTCGATTGAAGAGCGGACCTCTAGGTCTTTCCAAAGAGGGTAGGTCCCAAAATATAGATTTCTTCTTCCACATGCGTGCGTGTCCTCGGCGTCATTCGAACAGCTAGTCCGGCTGGGACCCTTTCCAAAGATTACGTGTAAATCATTGACCATAGCAAGTACGTGATCACCGGTGACGCATGGCGGGCTTCTACGGTGATCCGCCTCGCTTTGAAATGCTTGCCTTTTCTTCGACATTGATGGTTGGTCGGAAGAAATCGACGATGGCCCAGGTACACATTCTTCCTGCATTTGTCCAGGTATATACTTTCTGTGTCATCTAAACAAAGGCATGCATGCGTGGTATCCCTTGTTTGTCCGTCTGAAAGATTACCGAGAGCGGGCCAATCGTTGATGGTTACAAGCGACAACGCTGCAGGTTAAATTCCTCTGTTTGTGCTCATCCCACGACGCACACCGCTTCCATCCCACAGCTGTAAAAGTTCTTCAACTAATGGCCTTAGGTACACATCAATGTCGTTCTTGGGTTGCTTAGGGCCTTGGATGAGAACTAGCATCATAATGAACTTCGCTTCATGCACATCCAAGGAGGAAGGTTATACATACATAGAGTCACGGGCCAGGTGGTGTGATTGCTGCTCCGCTTCCCCGAAAGGATTAATGCCATCCGCGCTTAAACCAAACCATACGTTCCTTGGGTCACCCGCAAACTCAGTCCAAGATTTCTCTCGATTTTTCTCCACCGCGACCCGTCACCGGTGCTTTCAACTTCCGCCTTTCTTACGGTCCTCACCGTGCCATCGCATCAACTTGGCATGCTCTTCGCTTCTCAACAGACGCTTTCAACCGTGGTATTACAGGAGCATACCACATCACCTTCGCAGGAACCCTCTTCCCGGGGCTCGCCGTCAACATCACCAGTGGTCATCTCGTCTGATCTTATACCGCAATGCACCGCATACCGGGCATGCTCAGATCCTTGTACGCACCATGTAGAGGATGCGATCATTAGGGCATGCATGTATCTTACGCAGACCTCCAATCCTAGAGGGCATACGACCTTCTTTTGCTGCGTATGTACTGTCGGGCAATTCGTTATCCTTTGGAAGCTTCTTCTTCAATATTTGCGTGAGCTTCTCAAATCCTTTGTCGAGCACAAGATTCTCCGCCTTCCACTGCAGCAATTCCAAAGACGGCATCGAAGCTTTGTGTTGCCATCTTCGCAATTGGGGTACAACCCTTTTTGTGATCCTCTAACATGTGATCGAACTTCAGCTTCTCCTTTTGACTTTCGCATTGCGTCCTTGCATCGACAATGACCCGGCGGAGATCATCATCATCGGGCACATCGTCTGTTCCTCTTGATCTTCAGCAGCTTCCCCATTGCAGCATCATTGGGCACATCATCTGTTCCTCTTGCTCTTCAAATAGCTTCCCCAGCAAAGATCACCGTATTCAGGTGGCACATAGGTGTCATCGTCCTCTTCTTCTTCGCCGTCTTCCATCATAACCCCTATTTGTCCGGTACCTCGTCCAAACATTATAGTGTGGCATGAAAGCATTGTAAAGCGGTGGGTGTGAAGGATTTTCCGGTCGTAGTAAGACTTTGTATTCCCACATTTAGGGCATGGACAACACATAAAACCATTCTCGCTTTGTTTGCCTCAGCCACTTCGAGAAAATCATGCACACCCTTAATGTACTCGGAGGTGTGTACATCACCGTACATCCATTGCCGGTTCATCTGCGTGCATTATATATAATTAAGTGTGTCAAAAACCATTACAGAACATCATGAATAGATAATTAAGTGACCAAATTAATAGAAGTTCATCATCACATTAAAACCAAAGTACATACATAGTTCTCATCTAACAACATAAAGCTCTCCAGAGCATCTAAATTAATTAAACCATACATTGAAACTATGTAAAACATTTCAATGCGAAACAAATGCGATCATAATCGCAACCAAGGTATCAATTGATCCAACGGCATAATGATACCAAGCCTCGTATGAATGGCATATTTTCTAATCTTTCTAATCTTCAAGCGCGTTGCATCCATCTTGATCTTGTGATCATCGACGACATCCGCAACATGCAACTCCAATATCATCTTCTCCTCCTCAATTTTTTTTATTTTTCCTTCAAAAAATTGTTTTCTTCTTCAACTAAATTTAACCTCTCGACAATAGGGTCGGTTGGAATTTCCGGTTCACATACCTCCTAGATAAATAAGATCTATGTCACATTGGTCGGCATAATTTTCATAAACAATAAATGAAGCAATAGTTATAAAGATAATATATACCACATCCGAATTATAGACAGGACGACGGCCGACGGGGGCGGATACCAAAACCATCGCACTATATAATAACAAGCAATAAAATAGTAAGAAAATTAGACAAGTATCTATCTAAAGCAAGAAATTTTTTTCTTTCAGAAAGAAGATAAGAACAAGAGGCTCACCACGGTGGTGCCGGCGATGAGATCGGCCTTGGGCGATCGGCAGCAGTGAAGACGGGACAGGCGTGACGTGGCCGCTGCTAATATAAACCTAGACAAATTTCGGGCAAAATAGAGTTCGAAGGTCGTGCTTCGAGAGGAGAAATCTTAACTAGTGTGGCTCGGGCATTTCATCGAACACCTCATGTGCATAGGAGGTGAGCTAGAGCTCCACAAAGCCCTCCCCTCCCCGGCCAGAGAAAAATAGAGTAGTGGAGTGCTTTCTTGCTTTGCAGGCGAGGGGTATATATAAACACCTCAATGGTGGGTTCAAGCCTGACAGGGACTAAAGCAACCTATTGTCGATTCAAGCCACCAACCGGGACCAATGGTGGTGGGCAGAGTTAGCCCATTGGTCTGGTTCTCCCACCAACCGGGACCAAAAGGTCCAGACGAATCCAGGGACTAATGGCCCACGTGGCCCGGCCGCCCCCTAGGCTCATGAACTGGGACCAATGCATGGGTGGGATTACTGAAGGGACTAACTACCGCCTCGAACAAAGCCCTCTTTTCTACTAGTGTATGTACGTTTCTTCTTATTTTTCCATTGGGTTTTTGGAAGGAGTCCTCGATCACTTATATCCTCTCTCTTTTTTTCCGTAGGATTTTCGAAGGAGCAAATTTCAAGATGATGGTTCCACATAATTGAAGCAAATATTAGTGGACTGTTCGGATTGAATGAACATAAGTTTATTTAAGATAATCTTTGCTTATAAAACAACTATGTATGATTTTTCTCCAGAGAAGTTGCATCACTATCTAACATACGCGTTCCTCTACTCGCGTCGTCTATAACCATCACCGTAGTGTGAGGTGCCCTTACATGCCGACAAAGGGGACACCAAGAGAGCCTCATGCCACCAATCTGCGAAACGGACCTCCGCGGGCGGAATACTCGCGGTGGAGTGGATCCAGGACATGATTTCATGCCAGGTAATCCGTGATTACAGACAACCTACCAGGATGTGCTCCATCGTCTGGTCGCAGAGGACACAGCAAGGCTGATGCTGCATCCCTCTTCAGGCAAGTCTGTCCGCTGTCCAACAGTGGTCTTGGCAGACAAGCCCAAGGAAGAACTTGACCCTTGGCGGGGCCCAGGACTTTCCAGACAGGCTTGCCCGATGCCGACTCCTCTGATCCCAGGAACATAGCTCGATAGCAAGAGGCGGACGCGTAAACACCATCGGCCGTCCATCGCTAGAGAAACCTGTCCGGGGTGGTGTCGAGCTGCACCCCACTGACCTGTCTCCACAACTGGCTCTACTGCCATAATGCGAGGTTGCAAAAGCTCCTTGCATGTCGGAAATCCAGCGTTTGTCCAGGAGGGCTTCCCGGACTGTCCGCCTCTTCTGAATGCGCCCGGAGACAAGCTTTGGGAGCTCCTGCACAATATCAGAAATGGGCTTCCCATCCAGCCATTTCTCCACCCAGAAAAGTGTAGAGGTTTCACTACCAAGTACCACCTTGGTACATGTAGTGAACACACTCCTCTAATTTCTACTGAACTACATGTCTAAGCCATGCAATCGGCGGTCAGGGTCAGTGTGCATGCGTCACAACCATCGGATCCATAGACTAATGACCATCCTCGCGAGATCAGGGATGCCAAGTATTCCAAGTTCGGACGGGCGACACACCTTCTGCCTGTGGACGTGGCAATGGCCTCCATTGGCCTCCTTTGTTCCCGCCTAGAGGAAGCCCCAAAGGAACTTCTCCATCGGCTTCATCGTCCTCTTAGAGACACCTAGCACGACGAGTTGGTGCAGAGGGATGGCCGCCAGGACCGACTTAACCAGGGTTAGCTTTCCGGCCATGGCCATCATCCCCGCCATCCAGGATGGTAGCCGGTCTGCGATCTTCTCCATGATTGCCAGAAGAGACTCAACAGATAGTTGATGCATGGATAAGGGGATGAACAAGTACTTGATCGGGAATTGTCCCAACTGGCATTCCATCACCGATACCGCTTCTAGGGCAATCTCGTCAGAAAACCCGATGGGGGACACCGAGCACTTGGCAAAGTTCGTGTGCAACCCGATGCGTGACCGAAGGAAGCAAGCAACCCCTGAACCATGAGTAGCTCCGACCTATCCGAATGGCGAACAGATTTACATCGTCTGCCAGAGAGCTTAAAGCCCCAAGAACAAAGTCACTCCGCGCCAACCAGCGGAGAACCCGCTCCTCCTCTAGCCTTCGCCATGTGACGGTTGAGGGTCTTGATCATCAGGTCAAACAACATAAGCGAGAGTGGGTCTCCCTGCTAGAGGCCTTTTCGGTGCCAAATTGGAGGGCGGGGGAGGGGGCAGGAACCCCATTCAGTAGGACGCGTGTGCTCGCCATGAGCATGAATATCACTACCCATTCCCGAAAGCGCGGCCCAGATCTCGCTTCACAAACCACCTCCATGACAAGTGCTCGCGAGATTGAATCAAAGGCTTGAGCTATGTCTAGCTTCAACATCGCCCGTGTCTCCTTAAGCCTGTGAAGATACCGAGCCATCTATTGAACCATCGTAAAGTTATCATGGATGTAGCGTTTTTTTATAAACGCACACTGGTTCTTGGCCACCTGATCACCGGCCCAATCGTGGTGCCAAGCGTGTGGCCGAAGTCTTCCCTACCGGGCGCCCCTATATCTCGCATTACGCGAGACGAGCGGGAATACTTGCGTCGTACGCTACATATCGGGCCGGCCCATTGTAGCAAATATTTTCAGAAAAATCAGAGGTAAAAATTGGTGCCATCCGGGAATCAATCCTACGTCCACTAGTTACTTCAAAGGGTTTCTAGCCACTGCGACACGTCCGCCTTGTTGTACTCTATCGAGAGCGCGACCTTCTAGAAGAAAAATGAGCCGGGTTTTACCATGTTTATTTTCTTTTCCTGTTTTACTTTATTTTTCTTTTTCTTCATTTTTGCTATCTAATTCAACATGCTTTTTCTATGTCTTTTCTTTTTGCTCGGTTTTCCCATGCTTTTCCCAAAATAATTGGTTAACAAACGCAGAAAATGTTGAATAAGCATTAAAAATGGTGAACGAGTATTGAAAATTTGTTGAATAAGTACTAAAAAATGTTGAACATGTATTTAAAAAATGTTGAATCAGTATTTGAAAATGTTGTACAAGTATTAAAAATGTGGAACAAGTATTTAAAAAATGTTTAATAGGTATTAAAAATTGTTGAACGAGTGTTTAAAAATTTTTGAACAAGTACTAAAAATGTTGTATAAGTACTAAAAATGTTGAACAAGTATTTGAAAATATTGAATAAGTATTAAAAATGTAGAACTACTACTTAAGAAATGTTGAACATCTATTTGAAAAGTATTGAGTAAGTATTAAAATGTTGAAAAAGTATTTAAAATTTGGACTGTTGAACGTGTATAAAAAAAGTGTTGATCACTTACTATTTTTCTGACATATACGAAAATGTAGAAAAATGACCAAAAGAAGGAATGTTAGATGTGTATTTGAATAATATTGTTGACATATACAAAAAATGTAGGAAAATGACTAAAAGGACAAACAAACCGAAAAAAGAAACAGAATGCAAATAAAAAAATGAAAAAAGAGGAGAAGAAAAATAAAGAAATGAAAAAGAAGAAAGCACATTTGCAAAAATGTTGAACAAGTATTTGAAAAATGTTGAAGAAGTATTCAAAATGTTGAATCAGTAATAAAAATGATGAACAAGGATTTTTAAAATGTTGAATAAGTATTAGAAATGTTGAATGAGTATTTGAAAAATGTTTAACAAGTATTTTAAAATGTTGAATAAGTATTAAATACTTTGAACAAGTATTTAAAAATGTTGAATAAATATGAAAAAAAATTAAACAAAAATTAAAAAATATTCAATAAGTATTAAAATGTTGAACAAGAATTTGAAAAAATATTAAATAAACGTTCGGAGAATGTAGAACGTGTATACAAAATATGTTGATCACTTATTAGATAAATGTTTTTTACATATACAAAATTGTAGAGTGAAAAGGAAAACAGAAGAAAAACAAAAAAAAGGAGAAGAAAAAGGAAAACCGAACAAAAAAAGGAGAAGAAAAGAAAGAAAAAGGAATAAAATGGAGAAGAAAAAGAAAAGAAAGAAAACCAAGCCAGAAAAAAAATGGAAAAAAGGGGTCGGCTAGGTTCAAGTAGGGCGCACCCTTTTATTTAACACGAACTGTAGAATGGAGAGGTGGCTAGTAGCGCTTTCTTTCATCCCTGAGACCTATATGTCCAATCCCTCATGCTGCCCTTTTCCTTTTTTTTTTAACAGTGAACGAAATGGGCCGGTCCAGTTTCGGTGGAATGGCTGAAAGCGATAAATAGTCGCGGCGTTCGCTACCAGTTGGCAAAGATGTGGATGAGACTAATGGCCCGGTAATCCTTCAATCCAACTGCATCCGCCCAGTCCCACTCAGGGAATACAACGTAAAAAAAAGAGAAATATCCCTTCCGACATTTTATTGTAACAATAAATGTAGTACTCCTACAATATACTCCCACCGTTCGTAAATATAAGTTTTTTTAGAGATTTCAAATGGATTTCAATATACGGATGTATATTGATATATTTTAGAGTGTAGATTCACTCATTTTGCTTTGTATGTGGTCACTTGCTGGAATCTCTAAAAAGACTTATATTTGGGAGTGGAGAGAGTATTCAGTTAAAGCATTGGGAAGAGCAATATACAGTACTATTTATTACAACAAGTTTATTCTAATGGATTTGCTAAAAATCAGTTGCCCAATACTACTAGCAAATAAGTTGCTGGACCAAGAAGAGAAATCACATACACCGTTTAGAGTTTAGACACTCGATCCCTGCTTATTGGAAAAAGTAACCCTGACGATGATGCATGAGATGAGATTCAGATGGTGAAATGCTGGAGTGCGGAGGTGCCGTTGAGAGCCTTAGTCCTGTTCCTGTAGTAGCGGAACATGTCCTCCACCGTCGTGCTCCTGTACCGCGCGACGCCGCCGTCGCCAGTGACGATGGGCGCGAGCACCCTGGCGGACGACGGGTTTGGCGCGATGAAGCAGGCAACCGACACCCTGGACTCGACGCTGTTAGCCACCACACGGTGTTCCACGCTCTTGAAGCAGTTGTTGGACATGAGCTGCAGGTAGTCACCGACGTTGACCACCAGCGCCCCCGCCACGGCCGGCACGTCCACCCACTTGTCATCACCGACGAGCACCTGGAGCCCGCCGACGGTGTCCTGGAGGAGCACGGTGAGGAGGCTGGCGTCGGAGTGCCTGCTGGTGCCCAGCGTGAGGTGTGGCTCCGGGCACGGCGGGTAATAGTGGCCGCTGATGTTCACCCTGTCCAGGCACATCGTCTCCTCCTCCAGGTAGCTTGGATCCAGACCCAGCGCCTCCGAGAGCAGCTCGAATAGCGCACGGCCAAGCCGCTGCACCTGCCGAGCGTACTCCGGCGCGACGGCCCTGCAGGCCTCCGGGATCTCCTCTGACGCCGCCAGTGGCATCTGGAGGAACATGGTGTCGCGCCAGCTGGCCGCCGGCGACTGGAACAGGTAGAAGTTGGAGTTGAACTGGACTCTTCGGCGGTGGTCCCGGCTGTAGTAGGCGCGCTTCGTCTCCACGGGAGACTCGTGGAAGCGGCGCACCGAGACGAGCATCTCGGCGAGAAGGTCGTCCGGCACGCCGTGGTTCACCACCTGGAAGAAGCCCACCGCCTGCGCGGCGGCCTTCACTTGGGCAACCAGCGCGACTGGCGAGTCAGACGCCAGGTCGATGACCGGTATGGTCAAGTGGTGGAGCTCGGCGTCCGCTGCAGGGAGGCATTCGGGTGGGTGGTGGAAGATGGATGGGACGGCGGTGACCCCAGCATCGACGAGGCCTTTGACGCCGGCCTTGGTGTCATCGAAGGCCGTGAGTGCTCGGAGGCGCTCATGATCGGAGGCCATGGATTGATTAGCTAGCCTAGGTGGGTTGAGTATATATATACATATTTCCCCAAGAACCAAACTGACCAGCTCATCAATGGGAATAACTTCTCAATAGTGTTCATATGAGTAATGCTACATCTACAGAGGTTTATTTAAAGATTTTACGTACAAATCGATGTGCAGGTCCACCCCTATTAGAATCATGGGGGAGAGAGAGAATTAGTTTGGAAGGTTAAGTAAACCTTTGTAAGTCTTTGTAGGTGTTGCATTATTGGTGTTGATATACTACTCGGGCAATGCTAGACTTATGTAAGGTATCTACGAAGGTTTTATGTAGAAGCAAATGTAGACGATTTGTTTGGGAGGACTCATACTACTCGGAGGAAAATGCTACACCTACGAACAGGTGTAACATAACCTACGTAATTAACTTAAGCACTAATCAAACCGCCCCCTATTTCTAGGGTGGGCCCGTGTCCTCAACTAATGATGAATTAAAACCTGTCAAATCAGCAATCACGTAAGGTACGTAAGGAGCCATATGTAGGCGTAGCATTACTCCTGCTCGGATGTCCATGCAAGGTTTGCCTAGATCTACATCAATCTCACGAAAGGTTAGGAAAAATATTTACTAGCATTGAAAATCGAGTCGACTCTCAGATTATGCCATGCCATGGTTGCAAGCAACCTTGGGTTTTCATGCATGTTGGTCGGCATCCGCGTGTCGTCCTCAAGCTGGGCCACGCCGGAGGTCGATCCGGCTCCACAGCTACACGCCAGGGATGGAGGACTGAGGGGGCTTCCTCCGTGGGATGCCGCCATGGACCTCCTCCTCGACCATGCCGCAGCTGCAAAGGAGCACCTTCCTTCGTCTGCTTCTACTCCATCGAGCTCCGACCTCAGCATTGCTGGCATGGAATGCTTCAAGATCCCGCGTGGGACTCCGAGATGGGAGAGGATGCCGGTAGGAAGCAGGCATGGTTTTCAATTTCAGTTTTAGAAAAAAAATTGGCAGCAACCAAAATCACCGAAATTAAGAGAATTTTAGTGATTCCAGTTGGCATTTCGGTCAAAGGGCTGAAATATTCACTTGAATTGAATTAATATTTGGAATTTAAAAAAATATTTGAATTCATGTGTATTACTGAACTTGTTAAAATGTTTTTGCCGGAAGGTAAATATTTCAGTGTCTACTGAAATTAAGTGAATTTCGTCGAAATCTCACTGAAAGTGAAAACCATGGAAGCAGGAGCAGCTCGACGGCAGGAAGCAGAAGTTCTCTGGTTCATAGGTATACTTAGAGCTTTGCTCCCAGTCCCCTTCCTTCTCCCTCTCTTCATGTTCAAGTCTTTCGATTTTCTAGGGCTGACTGACAGAGATCAAAATGGTAGATGGTGACATGAGGCTGTATGCCTGCAGCGCATGTTTCAGTTAGTGATGGTTAATCAAGATCGAGGAAAGTCTATGTTGAAATTGATCTTTACCATGCTGTATCAGTCCATCTATTAAGTTGTTGTAGCACTCCAAGCCCTTCAGATTGATTTTTCCTCTTCCATCTACATGGTATCAGCATGACGTCGAATATCATGAATTTTCAGTGGTGCACTACTGTACTGGAAAATGTGATTTCTCATCAATTTTTCAGCCTGCATTAGAATTTTCAAAGTTTATATCCTCGAATAAATTTCTTCGTGAGTAAGTGGGGCTCCTGGTTCATCTACTTTGTAGTTATGACCTTTAGGTGTCTCTCTATTTTAGATTATTGAGTAATCACAGTGATGATTAGTGATTTTGATACATCCCTTGCAGTGAAGAAGCAGAGTGCAGAGAAAAGCTTCAAGTCACTTCAAATTATATTGAAGAGATTTAGATGGCTGGATTTACACAATGCTTCATATGTTGGATCAAATTCTCAGTATGATCTTTCTGTGTTCCTTTTCTTTTATACCACTATGTTTTGAAAAGAAGAACTAAGACTGTAGTGGCATGATGGTTGAAAGGTGTGCTTTTTATTTTCTTTGACGCCACCCAAATACTACTCTTTCATTCTCTCATGCTTCTGCACTCTAAAGTTACCATTTCATGTTCTATTTTTGTACTGTCAAGTCTTAATTTAGTACTCCCTCTGTAAAGTAATATAAGATCTTTCAGATCACTTACAGAGGGAGTGGTCCTTCACATATTTATCTATTGGATTGCACTCACTCGTCACTGCTGTCCTATTTTCACTTGATAGCCACCACCATTTCTTTATGACAATGGGATCTAGCACGGTTGAATCTCAATCGTCTTTTCCTTTTTGATATGCCGACACCAACCTTGGGCAAGGAGCTTTGTCTAATGAAACCATGGCTGATGATGATGCGTATAACCAACCATCTCTATCTCTTCCCTTTCTTTTCCACTATCTCTCTATTCCTTTGTTCTTTCTCCTTCCTTTCAACCCTCCGGAAGCCATTTTTCTGTAGAAGCAGCAAACCAAGGATGATTTAGTTGCTGATAGGGTTTGGAGCAGAAACCCATGGAGATTTGGATTGGAGTTTGGCAAATTAAGGGTGCTTGATCTTGCTTTAACGTAAATCATTTATGTTTGATGTGCACCTTGGTGCAGAGAATTTGATCTCTGTGATTGGTTATCATGTGTTTATTACTTACCAGCACTAAGGTGCTTTTTTGCGGGAAAGAAGGGTTGCTTAATGCTTTGTTATATGCATGTTTGTTTAGTAATGGTATATGTTGATTACCATGTCCTAACTGATTCACGCGAAGGAGAGAAACTGATTGTACATAATTCAAAGTTTCATTCTTTTACTTATATTTTCAATTGTTTTTTATAGACTATTTGCAATCCCATCTGCTTATCATAGTTCCTGCAATCTTGAAATTCAACTTGTGTTAGAGGCTTCAGTTCTTATAACATATGGGGCTCGATTTATCATCATATATTATATAGACATAAAATGCTGATAAGCATTGTGCTTTTGCATATCGTTATTGTGTTTATTCCTAGCTAAGTTAAATATCATAACTCTCAAAGTTTCACTGTCAGTTTTGGTTATTTTTATAGATTCCTGAAGCTTTACATGCTGGGCTCACCAATGTAGTTGTAGTAGCTCAACATCCAGTAGTTACATTGTCATGGTAGTAATCATTGCCTATTGGTGACTTAACAGAGCTATCTGTTTGCTAGAGTACATTAAACTACAGATTTTACATCTGTTAATGTATAAACATCATCATAGTTAGAATTCAGAACTAGGTCCGATTTATGAAAAATGCAGCTTTGTCATAGTATAAAAAGCTGTGCGCACCTCATCTTCATCTCAAAATAAAAAAAAAAACATTCGCCCATCATGTGGACATCATATCCATCTTAAAAAGAAAAAGGAAAGACTAGAAAAAAGTTCTCCGAAAAATAAAAAAGTTTCACTTCCCTCTTCAAAAAATAATCTTAAAAAATAAAAAAAATTCTCATCATGGCCAACCAGCATGCGCCACATGGCATACCTGGTTGGCCACCTTTCTACCGCTTTTAATGTGTGAAAAATATTTCATTTTTGAATTAGAGGATTAAATAAAGTGTGCATACACACAGCTGATAACGCCCATCACCAGATGTTGGCCGAAGACTCCCGATTAACCTCTGGACATGCATGTGGATTACTGAAAAAGGCTTTCGCCTTGCTTTATAAATAAAACAAACCGCCAAGAGCACACATACGTGGTCTAGTTCAGAGCACACACCCCACGCCACACAACAAGAGGTCCAAAGGTACTGCTGAGGGCACAGCTCAACAAGCCCAACACAACACACACAAGAGAACACAAGAGGCGCAGCTGGGGCCAGGGCCACGGGGCCTGCATACATCTAATCAGGCTCTGGAGGAGGCGGCGGGGGCGGCGGCGACAGGCGGACGGCCATCGATCGAAGGTCGGCGTACATCTAATCAGGCTCTGGAGAAGGCTCTGGACGTATGCATCGCTCTGTGCTTGAAAAATGTGTAAATGTTGTTGTCTTTTAACATTCTATGTAAATGCCAAAACATAAACTAAACACAATGTCAAACACTCGATGCAAACATATTAATGTCTTTAAAAACCCTAGGTAAAATTATACGGCATTTCTACACCCTTGTACAATATCAAGAATTTTATTCTTAAGACTTCCTTATCAAATTATGAGAGTGGATTTGGTACGCATCAGATCAGGACGATTATGGTGTGCATCGCGTCAGGATCTGGATATACATCGCTGTCATACATGATTCAGTCAAATTAATAGTATAGTAGAAGCAGATGATCGACGCGATCAGATCGTATTGGGTATTGTGCGCGACGTGCAGCTGGGGTGCAGCAACGTGGTAGGGTTAACGCCCGCCTGCTCCAAGACGAATACGTCAATGGAGGATCTGCTGCCAAGGAGGCTATATGCACGCTTACACAAAAAGTGGTTCAGAGTAAAACAAGTACTCCCTCTTTTTAATTGACATTCCACAAATTTTTAAGACAAATTAGCAAGTAAATGAATATTACTATCTACTTAGATATGTAAACAACCAATCCAAACTACATTAAAATTACCCTTTTGCTAATTCTGGGTTAACCAGGATATAAGTTAGAGCTAGGTTGATTTTTTGACCGTGAGATCTGCATCGTGCTTCGTAATTCCACAGAGTTGCACATGAGTTCTAATTGTGTGCAATTGCGCGTGGCCGTTTTGCAATTGCACAAATTGCATATGCATTTTGGGTTACCAAGAATCAATCTAATTCTCAATCCACATCCTTAAAATTATTCACATCCAATAAGGAGATCAAAACCGCTTTGTTTTCAGTGTTGGCGTTGATTACTGAGTAAATAATTAATGGTCATCTTTCATCTCTCCATATATACTCCCTCCGGGACGGAGGGAGTGAGTATATTTGGAGAGATGAAACAGGTCAGGGCAGGAGAGAATCTGTCTTACGACTAACTAACACCATAACATGAGGATTTTTTTACCCAAATGATAAGTGCCACACGTGTGGCACGAAGTAACATGGTCCAAACGTCCTCATTATCATCCATCTTGCAACATCAAACAGATGACATCAATGGATTTTTTTTGGTTTTTTGGACTTAAAAATGTTTTGCCTCTTAATATTGATATGGGGATCTAGTTTCGAAGATCTCGTCGCGATGGATTTATTTGTGAAAACAGGTTTTATATCGGATTTTTCATTTAAGAGATAAAACATTTTTAAAACAGAAAATCCGAAAGAATCCCACTGACATCATCAGTTTCGTCACTTGTGCATGCATGCGGTGACGCGGTGCAATATGTGGTCATGAGGCATGTGGTCGGGTGTTGCTTCCACCATAAGTGTGGTGGTTATCGACGTCCTTCTTTTAACTTGCAAGCGTTTCTCTCGCAAGTAGCTAGTTCATGAGACAACATACAACAAAAAAGAGAGAACACACATCATATTGCCAATCGAAACACCGTAAATTAAAGAAGATACTATCATATTCCAAGTATTGATGTCGTGTGATCGAGTTCTCGTCGTTGTTTAAATAAGAGAATTTTTATCTCTTCCATCTAAGTTATTTTATGAGTTGATAGATCAAGATGCCATCAGGGCAGCATGATTAACACTAGATACCCCTGCTGCCTATATAAATCAGAGGGTTTAATTCGTAGAGGATCAATCATTCATACATTCATCATCATACCCCTAGGGTTTAGACTACAACTCATGATCTCGAGGTAGATCAAGTCTGTACTTTAATACTCTCATAATATAAGCAAGAGCAGGACTTAGGGATTTACCTCCATAGAGAGGGTCCGAACTTGGGTAAACATTGTGTGTTCTCTCTATTGTTACCCATCGATCCGATCTAGGTCTGCTGGTTTTGGCACTGACAACCACTACCCCCTTGGCCACCACAACTCAAACGAGGTCGTCGGCAAAGAAATCAACTGCAGCATCCTTTCGGCCACCATCACCACCACCATCCTCCCGGCCACCACCATCAACACCACCACCCCCTCGGCCACCACCACTCAAACGAGGTCATCGGCGAAGAAATCAACTCCAACATCCTCCCGTCCACCATCACCACCGCCATCCTCTCGGCCACCATCATGCCCTCGGCCACCACTATCACCACCATCATCACCACCACCCCCTCGGACTTCTTCGTCTTCTTCTTTGCGACCGCCTCGGCGAACGCTGCCACCACCACCGTCGGCTTTTGAGCTCATTTGGCTCCGACGAGAGTGGCGGGAGGGTGGCGGGCTGTTGTCGAGAGGCGTTGGACACCCTGGGGGCCATTGGATTGGTTGGAGGAGGAGCTTGAACCCTGTGGGTTTTTGGTTCATCCCCAAAATTCTTCTCGAATGGGCGGCGCTTCTGGCGGCAAAAAAGCCGGCGGTGGCCGGCAGCGTGAGGAAAGATGCATGCTATCCATTACGGCACTGTCGGTATCCTTGGTGGCAGCGATGAGGTGTGGCAACTGCGGGCGAAGAGACAAGGCTGGGGGGTGGGAGAAAGATAGGCACCGGTTTTACTCGGCCGCGGCGGGAGGGAGTATATTTAGGGAGATTTGGGGGATATTGGGGGTTGGAGTAAAAAATTTACTCCACTATGACGGTTAGGGGATCGGCTAGGTGTGCCGTACGGGAGTTTAAACGAATTTTTACTCCATTATGTCTTTATTGGGGATCGTTTAGAAGTGCCCTTATACAACAGTTTAGGATAGATATACATACGTCGGGGATTGTCAATTAATTAGGATTGTGAAAACCGATGGCAAGTGCGACTAATGCTTTCAGATTGTAGAGTCCACGTGGCATCCATCTGAGTGGGTCTCGTGGGATGGACCATGAGACCCGGTCTCATAGAATTTTTTTCCAGTAGGCAGCAGCGGGCAAAATAATTTTTTTCTAAAGGAAACATAACAGATCGGTTGCTCACAGTGAGTTCTTGTTGACTAGATCGGCAACGCGCCTTGGCGCGAGGGTGCCGGTCCTAACCTTTTGTCAAGCAGGTAATGTTAAATCAGTAAGCACGCCCTGAAGTATGTAATCAATGCACGATTCAACATCAAAAGCAATGCAAATCTTTAACCTCCACTACAAGAAATATGTCAACTTGTGACCTTGACTATTGGTCACTGAAAGGTCATTGTTTTTCATTTGCGACCTTTTTGTGACCAAAAACAGAAGGTCAAAAGCTGGCAGTCGTAAACTGAAATTAACGACCTTCTTTGTGAGAAAGTCGTAGACGTTCACGATCAAAATATGCCTACTGTTGTGTTTTGGTCACTAGCAGCCTCCCCAGGCCACGTAGGCATCCGACGTGGCAATCTGATGTGGCACAAGAATCAGCCCGGTTCAATTCAGTGTTTTCCATGGGCTGAGCCCATTAATTCAGCCTATTTGTGTTTTTTTCCATCAATTTTTTGTTGGGTTCATGGGCCAAGCCCAACATTGCAGCTTTTTTTATTGTTGGGCCATGGCCTTTTTGTCTAAACTATTTCATTTTCCTTTTTTTATTAAATGGGTCCAGATGGGTCCCAATTGTCAGGTTCTTGTAACTAGGTCCCATTTTTCATGTTCTGGTAAGTGTGTCCCATCGATCAGGCTCATATTCTTCATATTACAAGGTTTTCTATCTGTAATCAGTACAAACTTGATAGTGCTACAAGTGTTGATGATCCAACAGCGTCCCAGCTCCACACGTCCTAGTACTGAATTTCCTCACACTTGATAGTGCTACAAGCAAGCAAGCAAGCAAACATGCAAATACAAGTAGTAGTACTGGTTGTCTAATGAATGGGATACATGATTCTCCTCAAATAAATTGACAAGGTTTTCTTCTTCTTTTTTCTAGTTAATGACAACCAGTCATCAATCAAGCAAGCAACATCACATTGGTACAGCAGTTAGCATCGTTCAGCATATATGGGGTGTGAGCAGTCAACACCTACCAAAAACAGGGTCAGGAGCTTCCTCTTATAATCGCTCGTCTTGTGCTCCAGTGAGGCAGTCACGGACACCTGCGCGACGCCGCTCGAGGGGAGCGCTCCAAAGGGGAGCAGACCTTTCGTTGCACGACTCATGGATGGTTCCATGTTTGCTCACTGGATGAAATGAATGGATATGTCATCAGCATGAATCAGAGACAAAACATAACTGTTGTCGTCAGCATCAATTAGAGACAGAACAAATTAATTCTTGTAAAAGAAAAACTGTAATACTAGTAAATACTAGTGCAGTTAACTTGTCGATTAAGAGACTAACGAAACCAGTCACTCTAAGCATACTAGAGCTTCAAACCTCAAGCTAAACAGAGTAATACTAGTGCATACAAAACCTCAAGCTAAACAAAATATGCAGTACCTAGGAAGTAATCACCATATTTTCACAAAAACAACATGCAATGCAGACATATATACTCATACAAGAAGATCACTGCCTGCAGTTTTATTTAGATGACATACACTGCAAAAATCTTAAGAGAAAATAACTGCACAGAGCAATTTACTTCATGATTAAGCAAGCAAGTTGGCATGGCATCAAATCAAACACAAGCATAAATGAGCTGTCAATCTGCATCATCAGTAGAGCTACACTGCAGCAGGGCATTTCAGCATTATTTAACCCTTCAAATATTTTGTCAGAGTACATGCCATGAGTCTACACTCTACAGTAAATACAACTATAGTTTTCAGCAAACGGAACACGAATCTGGGGTACCAACCGTTCAAAAGGACACATGTCAGATACAAATTGCCAGATACAACAAGAAATATGCACAGTGCATGTCTTCCACATGGCAGGTCACCAGATCAAAGGGCCCTACCAAATAGCCAGATACGACCGTTCCTATCTACAGCGCGTGCCTTGCCCATGGGTCTCAGTCCAACAAATTCTGCATGTCCCTATATCTAGGCAGCACTCCAATCATTCATAGCTAGCTAATTTTCCTATGGTGCAAATGGCTGAGGGCTCACCTCATCAAAGAACGATGGCAAGGCCAAGCGGAGCTCGTCGAGAAATACAGATGCAGAAAACCTCTTCCAGCCTCGCGAAGCACCTCGCCCAAAGACGGTGACCTACAGCAGAACCGTTCAGGTTACTTCCCCAACAACTAGGACGAATCGGATCTGCACCATTCATAAGAGGAAACGAAGTGAAAATACCCTGTTGGTACGAGGTCCATAGGCGCACTCAGAAACCCATACTGGCCCTGAAGGTAGCAGTCCTCCGCCAGGACGACGAAGACCATCGGCGTGAGGTGCAAGATCCGCTCGCTGAGCGGACGCGCTGGCTGGAGAAGCCCTGTGGCCAGGGACTGAAGGCAGGCAGTCATGGTCACGCGCTGCGTAGCACCAATAGAAGGTTCGTCAAGCAGCGCCAAATCAAATCCAGAGAGAGGGGTCGAATCGGGGAGTTCCTACCTTGAGACGAAGGGGGTACCAATAGACTCCAGCTCCAAGTAGTCGATGACGGAGCACAAGAACGCGTCGTCCACCCGCGCCACCGCGCGCTTGATCCGCTCCGCCACGAACCCCAGCGGCTGTGACAGCACGTCCCCCACGCGCACCGTCATGAGGTCCCGCACGATGGCGTTGCCGAAGTAGTTGGCCGGCAGCTGCAGGCGCAGGCGCTGCCGGATGTTGTCCCCTGCGGCGGGAGGGACGAGCGCGGCGGCCCTGCGGCGGAGGATGCCGACTAAGGCCTCCGGGACGGGCGGAGGAAGAGCGGCGGACGTCCTCTGGGAGGCGAGGAGGAGCGCGGGCGCAGGCGGCGGGGTCGGATCTGAATCAGGGAGGGGTGGGATCGGCGGGGTGGCGGCGGCGATGTGGGAGACGAGGGGAGAGGGAGCGCGTGAGGGAGAGGGAGGTGAGAGGGTGAGGGAGTTTTCCTTTTTCTTTTTTTGGAGACAAAAGGGGAGGGTGAGGGAGAAGAGGCTACCGCTCGGATCCGGAAGCGTCCTGCGGCGTTTGACGATCCGTGTGGCGTGTCCAAGGGCCGTCGAACCGTTATCACGTTATGACCTTCTAAATTGGTCACAATCGACTAAACATAAGGTGTTGAACCATATTTTTTCAAAAAAAGGTGTTGAATCAAAGAAACAATTTTATGATATGAGAAATTCAAAAAGAAACATTCTCATTGTGTCACTAAGCGTGACATAGTTTTAGGAAAACTAACAAACTTGGAATTGGAATAAGACAAATATTTTTTAAAAATTGTTATGAGAAATGATTTTTTAGGGGGGGGGGGTCATTTTCTACTTTTTCACATGAGAAATTCAAAGAAATGATCTCATATTGTGCACAAGGGTGCATATTGGAATGCCAAACAATGTTGACTAAGGAAGTTTTCATTTTCTTTGAACGAAAAATCCATTTTCCATTTTTTTTAGTGCCCAAAAGGAGGTTTTTTTGTGAAGGACCTCCCAAATAATTGTTGCAACATTGGACCAAATCATTTTTCTAAAATACTAGGCCATATTTAATGCACAATTGACCAAATGGTTGGGTGTAAAAAGTTTTGATCCACCACTGGTGAAAAATACAAATTTCCACCGATTCAGCTGGAAGCGGGTCAAATTTGAACTGCGGCTGCCTCATAGTTTGCTCTTTATTTTTTCCAAAAATCATTTCTAGGTACATAAGTATCTATTTAAATAGATAAACATCAAAAGTTTTCCAAGATTCAACCACTAGCTAGGAATGGTCAAGCCCGTCGTTTTGACCGCATTTTGAAACGGGCATAAAAAATTCAAAAAAAATCAAAAAATTGGAAAACCTTCACATTGTGTCATTATATGCGGCCAAGTTTCTAGGAAAAATAATAAACTTGTAATACGGAAATAATTTTAAAATAGTGTTCTAAAAAATGAGCTATCATGCGTGAAGATTCATTGCTTTCAAGCCAAATGATCAATCGTATGGCCACATTCATGGCATAGTTTGTTCAAATGATCTCATATTGTGCACAAGGGTGCATCTTGGAATTCCAAACAACGTTGCTTAAGGGAGTTTTCATTTTCTTTGCACGGAAAATTCATTTTCCATTTTTCGAGTGCCCGAAATGAGGTTTTTTTGTGAAGAAACTACCAAATAATTGTTGCAAAAATGGACCAAATCAATTTAATAAAATACTAGGCCATGTTTAATGCATAATTGACAAAATGGTTAGGTGTAAAAAGTTTTGATCCACCTCTGGTGAAAAAGACAAATTCCCGTCGATTCAGTAGGAAGCGGGTCAAATTTGAACTGCAGCTGCCTCATAGTTTGCTATTTATTTAAAAAAAATCATTTCTAGTTACAGAAGTACCTATTTAATCATAGAAACACCAAAAGTTTTCCAAGATTCAACCACTAGCTAGGAGCAATTCAAGCCCGTAGATTTTGACCACATTTTGAAAGCAGGCATAAAAATTCAAAAAAATCAAAAAATTGCAAAACCTTCGCATTGTGTCATTATATGTGACCAAGTTTCCTGGAAAAATAATAAACTTGTAATACGGAAATTATTTTTAAAAAGTGTTCTAAAAAATGAGCTATCATGCGTGAAGACTCATGGCTTTAAAGCCAAATTATCAATCTTATGGCCACATTCATGGCATAGTTTGTTCAAATGATCTCATATTGTGCACAAGGGTGCATATTGGAATGGCAAACAATGTTGCCTAAGGAAGTTTTAATTTTCTTTGGACGAAAAAACCATTTTCCATTTTTCGAGTGCCCAAAAGGAGGTTATTTTGTGAAGGACCTCCCAAATAATTGTTGCAAAATTGGACCAAATCATTTTTCTAAAATACTAGGCCATATTTAATGCACAATTGACCAAATGGTTGGGTGTAAAAGTTTTGATCCACCTCTGGTGAAAAAGACAAATTTCATGGAATTAATTGGAAGCGGGTCAAATTTGAACTGCATTGCCTCATAGTTTGCTATTTATTTTTCCAAAAATCATTTCTAGTTACATAAGTATCTATTTAATCAGAGAAATATCAAAAGTTTTTCAAGATTCAACCACTAGCTAAGGCAGTCAAGCCCTTGATTTTGATCGCATTTTGAAACCGGCATAAAAATTCAAAAAAAAATCAAAAAATTGGAAAACCTTCGCATTGTGTCATTATATGTGGCCAAGTTCCAAGGAAAAATAATAAAATTGTATTACGTCAATTATTTTAAAAAAGAGTTCTCAGAAATGAGCTACCATGCGTGAAGATTCATGGCATGGCCACATTCATGGCATAGTTTGTTCAAATGATAAAATATTGTGCACAATGGTTCATCTTGGAATTCCAAACAATGTTGCCTAAGGGAGTTTTCATTTTCTTTGCACGGAAAATTCATTTTCCATTTTTTGAGTGCCCGAAATGAGGTTTTTTTTGAAGGAACTACCAAATAATTATTGCAAAAATGGACTAAATCAATTTTATAAAATACTAGGCCATGTTTAATGCACAATTCACAAAATACTTGGGTGTAAAAAGTTTTGATCCACCTCTGGTGAAAAAGACAAATTCCCATGGAATTAGGTGAGAGCGGGTCAAATTTGAGCTACTTGCCTCTTAGTTTGCTCTTTATTTTTCCAAAAATCATTTATAGGTACATAAGTATCTATTTGATCATAGAAACACCAAAAGTTTTCCAAGATTCAACCACTAGCTAGGGCAGCCAACCCCGCCGTTTTGACCGCATTTTGAAATGGGCATAAAATATTCAAAAAAATCAAAAAATTGGAAAACCTTCACATTGTGTCATTATATGTGACCAAGTTTCCAGGAAAAATAATAAACTTGTAATACGGAAATTATTTTAAAAAAGTGTTCTAAAAATGAGGTGTCATGCGTGAAGATTCATGGCTTTCAAGCCAAATGATCAATCTTATGGCCACATTCATGGCATAGTTTTTTCAAATGATCTCATATTGTGCACAAGGGTGCATCTTGGAGTTCCAAACAGTGTTGCTTAAGGGAGTTTTCATTTTCTTTGCACAGAAAATTCATTTTCCATTTTTCGAGTGCCCGAAATGAGGTTTTTTTGTGAAGGAACTACCAAATAATTGTAGCAAAAATGGACCAAATCGATTTTATAAAATACTAGGCCATGTTTAATGCACAATTGACAAAATGGTTAGGTGTAAAAAGTTTTGATCCACCTCTGGTGAAAAAGACAAATTCCCGTCGATTTAGTAGGAAGCGGGTCAAATTTGCACTGCAGCTGCCTCATAGTTTGCTATTTATTTTTTTCAAAAATCATTTATAGTTATAGAAGTACCTATTTAATCATAGAAACACCAATAGTTTTCCATGATTCAACCACTAGCTAGGAACGGTCAAGCCCGCTGTTTTGACCGCATTTTGAAACGGTCATAAAAAATTCAAAAAAAATCAAAAAACTGGAAAACCTTCGCATTGTGTCATTATTTGTGACCAAGTTTCCAGGGAAAATAATAAACTTGTAATACGGAAATTATTTTTAAAAAGTGTTCTAAAAAATGAGCTATCATGCGTGAAGATTCGTGGCTTTCAAGCCAAATGATCAATCTTATGGCCACATTCATGGCATAGTTTGTTCAAATGATCTCATATTGTGCACAAGGGTGCATCTTGGAATTCCAAACGATGTTGCTTAAGGGAGTTTTCATTTTCTTTGCACGGAAAATTCATTTTCCATTTTATGAAAGTCTAAAATGAGGTTTTTTGTGGAAGGAACTACCAAATAATTGTTGCAAAATGGACCAAATTAATTTTATAAAATACTAGGCCATGTTTAATGCACTATTGACAAAATGGTTAGGTGTAAAAAGTTTTGATCCACCTACGGTGAAAAAGACAAATTCCGTCGATTCAAGAGGGAAGCGGGTTAAATTTGAACTGCAAATGCCTCATAGTTTGCTATTTATATTTTCCAAAAATCATTTCTAGTTGCTGAAGTACCTATTTAATCATAAATACATGGTTTGGTGGCGTACGTCGAGGTTTGGATGGTGGCCAAGGGCCCCAACTCTAGGCGCAAGATAAACTCAAGATGTCGCCACGTGGTCACCAGCGTGACCGTGGCGTTACCATGTGTTACGGGCAGCCTAGGCATGTTTAGTGGGTTGGGCACTCCTCGGTAGGTGCTAGGAAGAAAATCACAACATAAGATTCTCACGAGGAGACCGATCGATGCTCAAACATGAATAAGCGACCAAGTGTTTGATTAGCTGATGCGAGAAATGCACATGGCTAATGGGCGTGAGTTTTGGTGAGGATGATCGATTACTAAGAAGACCGTCTTCACAAAATTTCAGCTCAAAAGGAGGAGCCTAGGTGGTACTTGCTTTGCAAAGTACCACACCGGACATAAATCTGAATGTTGAAGCTGGGCTCAAAATAATGAAGGGATTGAGTGGCATTTGGTGGAGGATGGTTATTTGGGCATAGGAAAGCATCAGAAAATGGATACCATTTGGACATGCCAAAGTGGTACTTCCTTCACAAACTGTTGTTCTGAACAGAATAGGAAAATGAATATTGTTGAATTATTTTTGAACTAGGAAAGGAAGGTTTTTTACATATTTGACGAAGATATGACCCAAAGAATTTATGAGATTTTTTTGGGAATTTTGGGAATGATGTAAATATAGGTTACTTCACAACCTAGGGCAAAAAGCGCCACATGGACATGACACATAGGCAAAACCGATGAGGTGGCACCTAGTCATAGCAACCCACCATAATTTACAAGGTTATGACCATCTATATTGGTCATGATCAGCTAGAAATAAGGCAGCGGACCAGTGCTATCTGCTTTATGACCATTCCGTGTAAGGAAATTACGACCTTTCTGACCAAAATGGTCGTTATAGTTTAGGGTTTGGAGCCTCCCGAACAGCTTTTGACCAACTGGTCTGAAATGGTCATAGATCTATGACCAATTCTTCCAGGGTCACTGACAGAAGGTCACTAGTTGACATATTTCTTGTAGTGCTCGTGAATTTTCCAATCAAAGTACATATCACAGAGTACAATTGAGGCACATCAAGCTCGGCACAAAGGAGTAGGCCAAGTAGTGTTAATAGATCAGGCTTGAGTAGCACATAGGGCAGCAAGACAGTACAAAATATTGAAAGAGAAGCATTTACACAGGAGGCTAGTGACAATCAGATAGCAGTCCTTCGCCAAGGACGATAGCAAGTCCGTCGCTCAAAGAAAAGGTCGCTGAAAGAAAAGTTGAGTAGCATTGGCCTGAAAGTGAAGAAAAAACCATATTCCTGGAGAAGATATCTCAACATTTTTACAACAATAGACATCTCTGATGACCAAGAAGGAACTATCAGGAAGGCAAGATTAGTAAACTGACATCAAGCAACATATTCCTGGAAACGTTTAGCAAGATTAGTAAACTGACATTCTGTAGACCAAGGAAACATACATGTCTTTGACCAACCTAATTTAAAGGAGAATTTCTTTCAATCTTTGACCAACCTGTAGTTATTGTCACTCTTCCATCCACACCTTATAAAAATGAACAGAGGAGTAAAATAACAAAACATGGTGCTTTAGTTAATGCAACAAAATATGAACCCTAACAAACATGAAGGCATAGGATGATGGTTAAGAAAGTCAATAGCAAATAAGTAGTGACAAAGTAGGTCACCTCACTTAATCTACCTTCTGCAATATACAATATTATCAACACTTCTTTGTTTCATGTAAAGACCAGTACCAAGTCTGGGTGTTAGTGAAACAGTTAATGGAAAGACCAATGTTGGGGTTTGTAATGTTTCAAATAGATACTCTACATAGTAGGTGACAGATGCAAATCCAAAACTTTGTCACGAGACACTCTTGATTGTTGATTGGCTGTTTTCCCTTTATTAGTACATTGTACAATTTTTTGGCTGGTGAGAATAGGCAACCAATACTAACCCTGTCATACAACAGTTCAGGTCCACAATGTTGTTAAAATCAATTCCATAGATCCATCAAAATAAAATGTTGTTCACAAACCATTCTCTTATGGAAGACCAAATTTTAGCAGTACCAAAATGATCCACGGTGCTACTGGTTTTACTAACGTTGAAACAAAATCCACACTCTAAAAATGAATTACTAAACACCTGATTAGGCAATGGACACATTTTCTATGGCTTAGGCAGACCAAATTAAGGAGGCGAGAACATCTTTGTTAACGTCACAGGTGTACAATGTACAATGTTCTCAATTCTCACCGACTATGAGACATATGTTCTCTCTACGGTCTTACAACATTATAAAATTATCTTATCAACAACGTGCATTAAGAAAGAGAACAAAGAAGTCCTAGCAAAATAGCGGATTAGAGCACATTTTAGTATCCACATGAATGAGGTACACATGATGTCGGTCCTTGTACCACCTAACTATCATTTTAACTACAAGCTTTGGATCTTGATTGGATAAATCACAAGGCTTTGGTTTGATTAGATTTAAAACTTTGGGCCTTGAGAAAACAAATGTACCAGCAATCAAATGTACCTTCTATGGCTGACACAGGCGTCAAGGTTGGGGTGTGGCGACCTGTGCGTCGGGGTTATGTTGCCCGGCAACCTTGGGGTCGGGCTAGGGGCTTGCAGCGATCTAGCCATCACGTCCTAGTGCAGTAAAGAGTAACATGTTTTCAATATTGTAACAAGCATCAACTAAAGAAGTGCACCTATATGTAGAACAAGCACATCTGATGCTAGCTCTCGTCTCACATCACATCTTAATCCATTCATGTACAAAGACTAACAATCAATCATGGCAAGAATCTGAACCCTTTGGCTAACAAGTTGAACAAAATAGAGAAATAATGGATGGAGGAGAAGAGGACATTGAGGGGAGTTCATACCAGAGAGGCGGATCTCGAGGTTGGGCGTGGGTGGCACGAATTGACCATGACGAGCAGGCTGGTCGCCTGGGCTGCAGCATGATCCGGTGAGTCAGCGTGGGCTCGAGGCCATCCGGAAGAGCAAGGTGTGTCAAGTGGCAGGCGGTAGAGGGGAGGCGGCTCAAATCGTAAAGCACTGCATGCTATTTATTTGCTTCATATGAACTGAATTTCAAATCAAGAGCAACAATCAGAAGGGTTTTAACCAATATATCTGGAAGACATAAAACATAACAAAGAGGTAAACAAAGCAAGAGCTCCAAAAACTAAGTAACTTGACCCAAGAAGCATGATAGCAGGGCACATCAAATCAAGAAGCAGAAGGGCATAAGGGAGTGGAAGATAGAAATTAGGGGAGGCAGTAGGTCACCATGCCTCTGAGGCAAGAGAAGCATTGGGGTCCATTCTTGGCCAAGTTCAGATATGCAATGTAGGAGTACGAACAGGAAGATTAGTTCGTCTGCACCACCGCTATACATCTTCAAAGGAACTGCACACCAAAAGAAAATTGGTGCACTAACTAAAACAAATAATAAATAAAGATTCATTTGAGATTAGCGATATCAGACTGTATAGAGAAGCTAACTTCTAGCAACCGAAAATTATGAGCAAGACAGATTATATACCAGAATAAACATAGCTTCAGTTATGGAGTTTAGGTTAACTGAGTTCAGGCAGATGCCATCGTTATAGGTGAAACGCAGCCTAGTCCTACTGTTCCTCTTCTACGATCTTTGTCAGAGGCGTAATGGCCCATCTATTGAACACCTCCACGTACATTGCGACCCTGGCAATGAGAAGCTGCAATAATAGTCCAGGGAGGGAGGAGATATATCAATAAACAAAACCTGAAATAAACATGAAACAAAGACATAAGAAACAATAGCAAATCTTGACACGAGTACAACTTGCAAGACTCTGGGCATGAAGGCAAAACTGGCTAGTCACATGAGAGGAAATAAAACGACATTTTTCTGCCCCAACTCCTATTTGTGATCACCTCAAATGCCAAATACACTATAGCCAAGAAAGAAAACATTAACCAGCTAGAGAATATAAACACCTGGCGGCTACGGTGATGGTTCGTCCTGGAACTGCCGATGACCGATGGTGGACGGAGTGCGTGTTTCTCCCCGTCTCCGGTGGGTCGTGCCTGGGAGGTCGCCATAGATCACCCCCTGCGTGCATCGAGAGGGTGCGCTGGATCTGCCAATCACAGCCGGGCGCGATGAGCTCACCTTGACCCGCCACTCCCCTGCGTGCACTCCCCCTGTAGCGACATGAGGGGCGGCAACTGCATCCAACTTGTCTATTTTGTTAAAATAAGAAAGCAGAAGGTCATCTGTAAGGAGAGAACACCATATCGCCAAAAATCAAATGCTTAAGCTTGAAAAGGCATGCTTACATCGACTATTTAGAACAGATCCTATCAAGAAGAAACATTTAAAGAAAGTACATCAAGCACTGACAAAAACATAGGAGCAGCTATTTCAAATAAATCTGAGTGCTAAAAACTCCATTAAAGAAGTGAAAATCTGGTTAGATATATTATATCTTAGTACAAGTATAGATAATTTGATATCCGATATAAAATATGCTTTAGTTAACTATGCTCGAAGGACCGAGACTCTAGTCAGATGATTCTAAGATAATATCAAGATGCATTAGAAATAACACGCATAATATATACCATACAGAAAAAATATACACCTACAACAAAACCTTTTTAATTGGCTAACAATACAATAAAATAAAGAGGAGTAATCAAGATTCATCGAAATATCAATCAACAAAAAGTGTTGCTCTAGATTTTGATGTGTTAGGCAAAAGAGAAAATAAACAACTGCCAGCTTAA
This sequence comes from Aegilops bicornis, assembly GCA_021605145.1. Classification (NCBI taxonomy): domain Eukaryota; kingdom Viridiplantae; phylum Streptophyta; class Magnoliopsida; order Poales; family Poaceae; genus Aegilops; species Aegilops bicornis. The sequence goes on along the minus strand of CM038670.1, from coordinate 149,884,214 downwards.
TATTTGTTGGGAAGTAACATCAATGATGTAATCCTGCTAGACTAATAGGAAAATGAATAAGCATCTACCATATCCAAGTAGCAGCTAGAACCCAAATACTTGAACCTTCACAATATAATACAGTAATAAAAACAGAAGTTTCAGAGTATCAGTTCTATATACAAAATACTCTCATTGCTAAAATAAGGATAAGCTATGTAAGTTCATCCTTATTTAACTCCTCTTTATGTAGCTAACATATTTTAAACTCTATAGTTAGAAGTTTTTTCAAACTGCAGGATCCAAAAAATGGAGTGGTGACGTACAGAATTGGGGAAAGCTTCAGAACAAACTAAATAAAACGAAAGGAAATGTCCGCTCGATGGCTCAGATTAACCAAGCAACTTAATCACATCAGTCGAATTTTTTTTATGGATACAAAACAGGACATGCTACCTCGGTCACTCTTTACATGAACAATCCAACATTATCTCAAGAAAGATCTCAAAAAAATCTTGTAGTATTAATTTCTGTACCATGAACAAATAGCTGCAACTGGTAACTTGCAAAAATATAGAAGTAATAGTATCACAACGAATTAAAACAAGTAATTCAACCGATAACTTGCTGGGAGTGAGTCTTTCTAGTATAACAAAGTGCACCTTACTCTTAACCAAATTAAATCAAAGAACAACAACAAACAATAAAGGTATGAGAGAGAAGAAAACTTTACTTTAAATGGCTATAAACACTGGAGCATAAATAAGCAACACCTTTAAATAAAAATAAAAAGGGTTTAGTGTTCATTGCATACTGGGCTCAGATTCGCCTTTCCTCGATCATATAACCTACCCCCATCATCTCTTATCACCAGATCAATCTGTTTATACAGTGGAGCTTCCCTTGTTATCACTCAACAAGAATGACCATCCAAGGACAGAACCATAAGTATCACAGGATCAAAAATAATTTTAGCGACGAGTGGGATGATCCAACTTGATACCCATAGGTGCCTCGACTGCTCAAAGGCACACTTATTTCAGCCATGGTTAATCATCATCGCCCTAGCAAGAATAGCCTCCGCCACGAGCATCGGCGGCGAGAGGAGAGGAGACCCAGAGAGAAGGAGGCGAATGGGAGCACGAAGAGGCAAGCCCCTTCCCTCCCCACCCCATAGCTGCACGGGCCAACCACCGCCCACCACGCACGAGGCCTGGATGCAAAAAGACTGAAATACCCTTGGTGGGTGATGACCCACAAGTATAGGGGATCTATCGTAGTCCTTTCGATAAGTAAGAGTGTCGAACCCAACGAGGAGCAGAAGGAAATGATAAGCGGTTTTCCATGAAGGTTTTCTGCAAGCACTGAAATAGTAGGTGATAGATAGTTTTGTGATAAGATAAATAATAACGAGCAAAAAGTAAATAAAGTAAATAACGTGCAGCAAGGTGGCCCAATCCTTTATGTAGAAAAGGATAAGCCTGGACAAATTCTAATAATGAAGAAAGAGCTCCCGAGGACACATTGGGAATTATCATCAAGCTAGTTTTCATCACGTTCATATGATTCGCGTTCGGTACTTTGATAATTTGATATGTGGGTGGACCGGTGCTTGGGTGCTGTTCTTACTTGAACAAGCATCCCACTTATGATTAACCTCGATTGCAAGCATCCGCAACTACAACCGAAGTATTAAGGTAAACCTAACCATAGCATGAAACATATGGATCCAAATCAGCCCCTTACGAAGCAATGCATAAACTCGGGTTTAAGCTTACATCACTCTAGCAACCCATCATCTACTTATTACTTCCCAATGCCTTCCTCTAGGCCCAAATAATGGTGAAGTGTCATGTAGTCGACGCTCACATAACACCACTAGAGGAAAGACAACATACATCTCATCAAAATATCGAGCGAATACCAAATTCACATGACTACTAATAGCAAGACTTCACCCATGTCCTCGGGAACAAACGTAACTACTCACAAAGCATATTCATGTTCATAATCGGAGGAGTAATAATATGCATAAAGGATCTGAACATATGATCTTCCACCAAGTAAACCAACTAGCATCAACTACAAGGAGTAATCAACACTACTAGCAACTCCACGGTACCAATTTGTGGTTTTGATACAAGATTGGATAAAAGAGATGAACTAGGGTTTTGAGAGGAGATGGTCTGGTGAAGATGTTGATGGAGATTGACCCCTCTCGATGAGAGGATGCGTTAGTGATGACGTTGGTGATGATTTCCCCCTCTCGGAGGGAAGTATCCCTAGAACAGCTCCGCCTGAACCCTAGGTTGATTGCCAAGGTTCCGCCTCGTGGCGGCGGAGTTTAATCCCGTAAGCTTGTCCCGATTTTTCTAGGGTAAAAGTGATGATATAGCAGAAATGGTCGCCAAAGGCCCACCAGGGGGCCCAGGAGATAGGGGGCGCTCCCCCCTGTCTCCTGGACAGGGTGTGGGCCCCCTGGCCTATTTCTTTTGCTCATAATTTCTTATAAATTCCAAAAGGTTGTTTCGTGGAGTTTCAGGACTTTTGGAGATCTGTAAAATAGGTTTCCAACGTTTGCTCCTTTTCCAGCCAGAATTTCAGCTGCCGGCATTCGCCCTCTTCATGATAAACCTTGTAAAATAAGAGAGAATAGCCATAAGTATTGAGATATAATGTGTAATGACAGCCCATAATGCAATAAATATTGATATAAAAGCATGATGCAAAATGGACGTATCAGTGGGGGCAAGATATTACGTGCGGTGGCGCGACATATTTACCCGCCGGTGCGCGCGACAGGACGAACGCGCCGGAGCCGCAGCCACGGTCGATGACAAATGCGGCCCACCCGCGAGGGGCCCACACGTCAGCGAGGCCAGATCGAATAAACGGAGTAAACAGGCAGCGGCGGAGGCAGTTAGAAGCAGTTACTATTCATTTCTATAGTGCCAGCTCCGGATCCGACGGCCCAGCTTCCTCCAGATCTCGATGCGACACCCAGAATCACATCAAGCAAACCGATCCGACAGCCGAGAGTCGCTGAGCTCTCAGGAGCCTTGTAGGAACTTTCATCTCTTATTTCTGGATTATCCTATTTCTGGATGGAAGTGAAACTGCCCTGGTTATCACTCATTAGAATTGACCATCCAAGGACAGAGCCACTAAAATAATCACATGATCAGAAGGTCTCAAAGAAACGAGGGGGGATCCAACTTAATACCCTGCTCCAGTTTCCTAATTAATTAAAAATGAAGCAATAAATGAGATATCTGGCACTGCATCTAGTGGCATTATATGGCTATAATGATCACCTAACATAGAGTAGCAACATGTGATAAAACATGAGATAATGCCCCACGGAATAATCTGCACTACTTATGCATATAATGAAAAGGAGATAGTTCTCCTTGCCTCTGCATCGTGATCGTATGGAACATAATAAATTACCTGAGTTTCCTGAGATCTTCGCCAAGCAAATCTCTGTAGTTGTGATTTGATTAGAAGACCACCATAAGTAGTGTGTATCAGTTAATCAATATTTAAACTATGGTACATGTACCACAAAAGAAACCAACTTACATGAATATCCAGTAGTTCTAAAAGAAAATACACCAGCTTAATAGCTTATCATTGCAAAGGCGGAATTAGGTGTCCCAGCTAGCCACTATAATTTTGCAACCACCAGAGCACAGTTTCCAGGCCAATTAACCAACAGAGGCCATGATAAGCCGTATGCTAAACCTACAACATCCCCATAACCAACAACAAACCAAGTAGCACGGTGACCACCGCCACAAAAACTATCCACACTCAGTCATCCACAAGATGATCAGCTAGGAATCGAGCATGTCATGGCCATTTCTCGATGGTCACAACTCATAGCAACCAGAGGCGTAAACCAGAGGTGAAGAGGAGCTCACAATAGCGGGTTTGTAGTCGATGCCAAACTCAGCAAAGCGTTGGGGTTGTGGCGTGTCACCGACTCGCCGACAAGTTGGGCCACTCAGCAAAGCGTTGGGGTTGGATATTTTCTTGATTCGAAACGGATACGAATAATATCAACATATTGCTTAAGTAAATTAGTCGATAGCTATGTGACCTGAAATAATCAACTTGTGACATACAATAAGTCAATGATAAATAGGTTTATGAATAAATACTATTGTAATGCATAATAATTTATAAGTTCAATCATATAAAGAGTAAAATTTGAACCCTTATTTGGCTTTTATGTTGGATAATTGGAATACTGGGTCTAGAATTTTGAAAATTACCTCCCACAATCTTATTCGGATACGGATATATCCACTTTCATATCCATATTTGTGTCAAAATCTCCTACCATATTTTATTTATTATTTGTTTAATAAATTCGGATACGGATAATTTCCATATCCATTTTGGTTCGGATGCGGATGTTTCGGATACGAATAGGCATTTTCTCGAATACGAATATCGGATATTTCGGATTATCCGCTACCACTTTCCACCCCTACACACACGGGAGGCCAATGGAGTTCCCGAGGAGGAGGTGAACGAAGCAGGGGTGAGCACGGCCAACGGCCAACTATGGCCATCGCCCATGACCACATCGAATCGCATGCTTGCCGAGGAAAGAACCGGCAAGCAACAGTCAAGACACCCTGCCCTCAGACATTACAAAGAACAAGAGCAACATATTTTTAGTGACTCACTGAAACTGCCATGATCCTAAAAATAAATAATTAGATGCCCCATTGTGCTAGATGCTAGATGTTTCTCTTTAATTGGAAAATAGCATATAAGAAACATTTCTGAGAAATTCTTATCAATGAGAAAGCTAAGGGATATACTGAACCTTGATATCTTTTCTGGATAGGGTGGGCAGAAAAACAGAGAACCGAAGACCGGAGCCCAAAAAATAGCATGGTATTTTCAACTCAAAAAAGAAAATAAATAGCATGGTATTCTAACCTGCAGTTCTATAGTGAAAATTATTTTGTGTCACCAGTTCATTCATGAGAAACATTTAAATAGCTTTATCCATGTGCTAGACATTTATTTGATTGAATATGCTTGGTGCATTCTTTCTGAGATTTTGCTGTTAAACCGTATAGAAATAACTCATGCACTGCTAATTCCTTACTTGAAGGCTACTGTTGTGAAGGCACCTGTCATGGCAAACTTCACGACTGAGAAAACATCAGGTTTTTGGCAAACACCGACACACACGAGTGATTTAGAATGTGTGCTTTCTATCTAGGTTGTCTTGGTCTAGAGCTTTTATCGCCTCTTCAACAATTTATTGGGAAGAGAAATTTACCTGTACCATAATGTCGAAGATCTATTACTATCATTACACATATTGATATTTGATGTCATGTAATGGTGCTAGTGCATGAGTAGGATTTTGATGAGTTTTTTGCTAGACTGGAAGCCATTCTGCGCTAGATGCTTCTAGCCCGGCAACTCGCCGGTGCTTGGTGCTTGGTGCTTGTAACCCCCAAATTCAGTAACCATGCATCCTCAAATGCAGTACCCAAGCCAAAAAATTTCATACATTCGAAATAACATATGTAACCCTAATTCCTACATTGAGTTGGATAAGAGCAAAGTATAAACGTGTAAACAAAGTATAGATTGTCGGACAACAATGTACCGGCAATCGAATGTACCTTCCGCCCACGTCCTAGGTGTCAAGGTTGGGGGGTGGCAGCGACTTTGGGGTCAAGGTAGGGGCTGGCGGCGATCTGGCCATCATGTCCTAGTGCAGTAAAGAGTAACAGATTTTCAAAATTGTACTCCCTCCGTTCCAATTTACTCGTCGTGGTTTTTGTTCAAATTTGAACTAAAACCACGACGAGTAAACTGGAACGAAGGGAGTAACAAGCAAGATATAACTATGGCTGAAACATGTAGGACAGGCAACTTGAACAGATTGAACGGCGAGTTTCTACATCTGAACACCGTAAATGAACTAACTTTGACTTGGTATTGTAACACACACATAAAAGAATTAACTGAAGTGTCTTACTTCCTCCCTTTTCTGCTAAAATGGCTTGGGTTTCAATCCCATGCAACAAATAAAATTCAGTTTCTCACATCTGTTGCTAGCTCTCGTCTCACATCACATCTGAATCCTTTCATGTACAGAGACTAACAATCAATCATGGCAAGAATCTGAATCCTTTTGCTAACAACTTGAATAAAACGGAGAACAAATGGATGGAGTGGATTTTAAAGCTTAAACAATTCCATAACTGTACAAATCCAACAAGAATAAATATCATCACCGCCCAATCCAACATTCATTCTACAGACAAATTAAAGAAATGGGAGATGCAGCAGAGAGAGGCATCACCTAGCACGGGAGATACAGGGAGAGGAACCATTCACACCAAGCTTGTGGGCCATCTCGGGTCTGAGGTGCGGCTAGGGTTGGGCGCTGGTGTTGTTGCTGTCTCTGCGTGCGTGAGCAAGGAAGGAAAGCAAGGGAAAGGGGGCATAAGGGAAAGAAATAAGAAGAAGAAAAATGGAAGAGGGGGAGGAGGACGGGTACCTTGTGCTTGAGGAGCAGCAACGTCGGAGCAGGTCTGCAAGGCGTGCACAAGAGAGCAGATGCTTGACAACGGCGGCAGAACCGAACCAGCAGCGGTGATGGTGGATGTTGGGCTGCGTGGGGAAACCAAGCAAGTGAAATGAAGGGCATCAGGTGAGGTCAGGCAAGTGAAGGGAAGAAGAAGATGGGGGGAGAGAGAGAGAGAGAGAGAGAGAGAGAGAGAGAGAGAGAGAGAGAGAGAACCTTGAGTTGAGGAGCGGCGCGGAGGAAGGAAGAAAGCGATAGTCCGCCTTGGTGATCCCCTTGATGGATGGATGCGATGGGAGCGCCACGGCGGCGGCTTGGCTTGCCCGATCTGTGTCCTCCTTCTCCTTGTGGTGAGAGGAGAGGGAGGGAGGGAGGTGCGGTTGCGGTGGATCCCATGACGGAGATGAGGGAGGCGGCGGCGAGAGAGGAGGAGGTCAGACGACGGCACCGGCGGATCTGCGAGCGCCATGGACGCCGCCTGACCTGCTCGCTCTTCCTCTTCTCTTCTCACATGAAGAACGCGGCGGCAAATCGACGAGGACGGGCGTCGGCTGGTCGGCGGCGAGGGGAGAGGGAATCGAGAGAGAAAGGGGCGAATGGGAGCACGAAAGGGCAAGCCAGTTGCCCTCCCCCACCTCATCGATGCACGGGCCAATCGCCGTCCACCACGCACGCGGCCTGGACAGGAAAAGACGAAAAAGCCCTCGGCGGGGGCAAGATTTTACGTGCGGTGGCACGGGATATTTACCGCCGGTGCGTGCGACGGGATGCACAGGCCATACCCACAGCCACGGTCGCTGACAAACGCGGCCCACCCGCGATGGGACCCACATGTCAGCGAGGCCCGGTCGAACAGACGGAGTAAGCGGCAGCGCGTGGAGGCAGTTAGAAGCAGTTACTATTCATTTCTATAGTGCCAGCTCCAGATCCGACGGCCGAGCTTCCTCCAGATCTTGATCCGACGCCCAAAATCGCATCAAGCAAACCGATCTGACAGCTGAGAGTCGCTGATCTCTAAGGAGCCATGTAAGGACTTTCATCTCTTATTTCTGGATTATCAACTGGTTTCTCTTGAGACCAGTTGTTCTGCAGCGAGGCTACTACGGAGGAGTTTGTTTCATTTTTTATTCTGCTGGGACGAAGCTGTGTTGGATCGAGTGGACGAGCTTCCGTCGTCGCTGTCGAGTTCCTGTCCACACGAGAGGATTGCAGATCGGAAGGGAAAGGAAAGTCTCCTTCTGCGTGCAAAATAGGAAAGGAAAGAAGAGATTACTTCGGATCGGATCTGGTTGCAAAGGCAAGTTAAGAAAAAAGGGGATTTGATCGGATTCTGTTCTGCCGCAGGATTCTGTTTTGTCTCCCGTACGTGGAGTCTGAGCGAAGGAAATACTAAGAAAAGGTGAGCGGTTCACCTTGCAACGCGCTGAAGAAAATGGGAAAGTCAAGATCGGATCGGGACAGCTCCGATTCTGTTTTGGTTGTGCAGAGTGTGCAGCCCGCACAGTCGCCTAAAATTTGGGGGGCCGTAATTTTTGTATAGGCCTAGTATATACTCCTATTTTAGGTACAGCCTTAAACGCTTGATCTACTGGGCGAGAAATAAGGAATATCAAAAGAAAAGGACAACGCTAACGCCCACACGTGTGGTGGGAACAAAACCCGTATACACGCCCTATAACACACAGACTACGCCACATCACCGCATGCATGTCCGTAAGAATTTTTTAGGTTATTAGTTTTTAAAATATTTTATCTCTTAAATAAAAATCTGATTAAATATACCTTTTCATCATTAAATCTCTCGCGACGAGATCTTTGAAACTAGATCTCATATCAATATATTTTGACCAATTTTTTTGTTAAAAGTTGTCATGTCTATTGCACATGAATAGCCATATGGTGTTTACACTGAAGTTGTTATGATATGTTTCAGCTCTTTTCTTCTACATTTAAAAGTATTTTTGACATTTATAAAACGGAAAATTAAGTAACTAGACTTGCCATGAACCATAAACTAAAATTGCCATGAAACATGCACTTAAAATTGCCATGGTTAATACAAAAAATAATTTGCATGGTCAAAGTAATGGAGTTGTCATCATCAAAATACTAAAACTACCATGCTCTATAAACTGAAATTGTCACATGACAACTTTAGTTTAAGCACTATGGCAACTACAGTATAAACATCATGGCAACTTTTGGGCAAATAAAATTCGTCGAAACATATTAACATGGGGTCTAATTTTGTAGATGTCGTCGAGACGGATTTAATGATGAAAACGGATTTTTAATTCAATTTTTTTAATTAGGAGATAAAATATTTTTAATCCAAAAACCAAAAAGATTCCTGCTGATGTCATCTGTTTATATATGGTAAAATGGGTGGTAAATGAGGCGTGTGGGCGATGTGCAAGATTCCACACGTGTGGGCGTTAGTTTTTCCAAAGAAAATAGGCGTGAACCAACTTGTGGTTGGCAGGTTTGAGGAACAGTGATATTCCCAGCCTACCTGGGTTCAAGTCCTTGTGCTCGCATTATTCCTGAATTTATTTAAGGATTTTTGAGGATGCACTTTCAGTGGGAGGAGACGTTCCCGTCGACGAGGAGGCGCCTACGATGGCTGGGGATACCACTGTCCTTTTAACCATCCAACCACAGGTTGATTTGCTAATGTCATCTGATGTTGGAACTAGAAAGAATGGTGCGGCAGAGTCTGGAATAAAGTCAAAGGGTGGATGGCAAAAATCCTCTCGGTCGGCGCAAATATGTTCTAATAAAATCCATTGCTTAGGTGGTGCCGCTCTACTCCATGTCTTGCATCCTTTAAGCTTCCTCGTGGACTATGCGAGCATATAAATTCACTGATCCATCAATTTTGGTGGGGAAGCAGGGAGGGGAAGAGGAAACCGAACTGGATATCTTGGAATGTAATGGCCTAGGATTTCCTGATATTGAACTTTTCAAATTTAGCTCTTTTGGCACGACAAGCTTGAAGGGTGCTCATGGAACCTACCTCTCTTAATGCACGCATACTAAAAGAAAAATACTTTCCCTCATGTGATTTCGTGCAGGCTAAACCAGGAGGCTCTCTGTCACATATTTGGCCATCTATCATTGATGGTAGAGACACATTGACATAAAGGCCTGTGAGACACATAGCAGATGGAAAAACCACGAATATTTAAATATATTATAACTGAGCATCTTTCTAGCCCTCCCAGGCTATTAGCATTTCCAACGTTTGGATCATCAGTTTAGGACGTTTTTGGCCATCAGATTTACACTTAATCCCGCCTGGAATCGTTGCGTTCGGTAAAACCGAGCGTTTCCTTGCTGGGCCGCTACTCCGGTCACTATTTTGGATGCCTGGCGTGAAATTGGGCCTAATGGGCTTGTACATGTCTCCTTCCGTGCAGCCCCAAGACGCTCCTTCCGCGCACGACCTTCCTTCGCCAACCCTAGGTGTGCCGTTGCACTCCTCCTCCTCCCTCCCCAGCCGTCACCGCTGCTGCCATTCCACCTCCCTCCTCTCTATCTGACGCTCACGAAGACCATGTCGCTGGGAGGAAGCCGCCGTCATGTGTGTCATGCCGATGCGTGGTCAGGGGCCACCGCCACAGTGAACCAGGGGAGCACAGGAGCAGAGGCCGCGGCTGGACGCCTCCCCCATCCTACGTCGTCGCACCTCTTTTCATCCTCTGCAATCCGGATCTGAACCTCGATGGGAAAACGCGCAGAGAGAGATACGGATCGGCGTATTGTTGCCCTGCTCGTCTTCCCCCCCCCCACCCCCACCCAATTTGCCTAGCTTCTGAGACCAGACGGGCTATATGTTTTAAAATTGTAGAGTGGTCAACATTGTGGAGCTAGGTGAATTAGGATCACGCATTCAAGTCAATCTGCCGGTGAGCACCAAAATTCAACTTCTGCTTGTTCATTCATTTTTCCATTCACACTGCATGCAGCCATTAGTTTACACACGAAATCTGTAGCCCATTCACATGCTTCTGTGTTTGCACATTGTAACTCACAGGAACACATTTTTTCTTTTTTGCAAGCTGGACTATTGATTTCTTATAATGTTTTGCTAATTTTTCTTCTCCCTTATTACAGCACACTTATTTCTGCAATGACATGTTACAGTTTAGATGTGGCAGTTGCACGATTTCGCTTTTGGGCAATTTTATCAAGTAGGGATTTGCTAGCTGAAATATTATGGCAATTCATTCTGCAATCTTTTTTTTCCAGAACTTTCAGCAGAGTCGAATAGTTGGAGCATTTGACAGCAGGTTAAATCTTTCTGTTGGTAGCATGATTACATTCTGTAAACTAAGCCTCATCTGAAGAGAAACAATGCTTTTGTTGGTAGTTCATCTGACAATTCCAATGTTGCAGCAGTATCAAACAGAAAAGGAGGTAAGAGACAATCTTCGTACAGAGCATTCCAATGTTGCGAGCTTTATTTCTATGAAATAATAATGTTCTGATTATGATGTTCCTTCTCGCAGGAACATCTTGAATGTGTAGGTTATACACACCACGTGGTGTTTGTTTTTCATCAATCCTTTGTTTGTAATATCAAGTAAAAAATAGAGGTATGCCAGGCTATTTTTGTTGTGTCACATACTATTAGGCGATTGTAATGTTTAATTAAAGTTTGGAATATAATCCTAACTTCCAGATTATGGAATACTGCAGGTTCTGTACTACTTGACTTCCATGGTCCATTTGCCGATTCATTTATGCATTCATTGGTCGGAACAAGTATCCAAACATGTATTCTGAAGCTTAAGACACGGTATCCTATTCAGTGTTAAGGACTCGGGGACAAATGCCGGTGCATATCTGTTTTGACATATTGGTTACATGTGCTTCATGTAACATGCATTTTCCTGAAGGTGATATTGATTGCCATCCATGTGCTTTCAGTTGTTCGTTTGCTGTTTTTCGCCCATTTCAGTGGGTTTATGAGCTACAAGACTTTTTAAAAAGGGATGAGCTAAACTCAATCTGTCTTTATATATTACCTCACAACAGAAAATTACTTTAACTATCAGCTATGGAAATGAGGTTTAGACCAATATCTCCGGTAAATCCTTGCCCTCAAGTTGCCTATAATGCAGTGTAACTACCATTAGGAATCGCTCCAGGAGGGATAAGATGGGTTATTTCGTGGAAACTGCTACTTTGACTAGAAAAAATAGTCGCAATATCATTGTATAGTTAGGCTTCCCTTAAAAGCATATACACTTGCACGTGTAACATTTCCATTTTAAATATTGTCGTTAGTTTTTATGTGTTTTTCCTATTGCTTTTTTCCAGTTAGGAAACTATCACATGGTAAATCTTGCATTGTCCGTCTCTTTTTGCAGTTCAATTATATTTAGCTTTATATGCACTTAACAATCTTATCTCCATATATTGAAAAATATCTGAAAACATGGTTTGATTTTATGTGATTGTACTACTATTTTAGTTGTTCCTACTATTGTGTGTGCCATCACTCCTTAGACTTCGATCAAAATATTATTTATGTGTTGTCTTCTACTTTGTAAGTGAATGATGTTTACGACCGAGACTTCATCCTGAAGATCACTAATCCCAATGTTTATGAATGAATAAAAAAGAGAGGAAAGACTTGATTTTCTTTAGTCTTGAACGAAAAATTAGGTATCAACTTGTCGTCGAGCAATCTTGGGACATACAACTTAGATGGAGAAACAATGATCGATTCTATGTGATCGTGTTGATGCAAGGATAGATGATGATGATGATGCAGGTGGTGGTACGTGCAGCGCACTAAACTTTGACAAAAGGCTGCACGGATTTTTAGGGGGCATGTAACACTAATTTCAATTTGTTTCATATTATGTGCTTTGCTAAAGCTTTTATCAAAATGATGATGCCGTGTGTTGTAAATAATTTTCTTCGGATTTATTTCACCCCCACCATCTGGACGCATCAAGTTTGCGTTGTTCATATTCTATTACAGAGATTACCATATAGCTTTCCCAAATAATTATATCATTCTTTCAAAATGAATGAAATGAGTGGGTGCACTATTATCCAACTTTTTACATAATTTCATCGATGCTCATTATTTTATTGACAAAATGGACAGGCGCGGCAACGCGCGCCATCAATGATCTAGTGTGGAATCATAATTGGTTTCTCTGGGATTCTAATATGCGACCGATCGTGAGTCCTGTTGCAAATCCGCCACAGATGGTTAGTGAGTTAATGACAATCAATACGGAGTGGGACACAGACCGGTTAACTCAAATTTATTTGCCAACTAATGTTGAGACCATTCGTTCCATACTGGTGTGCACGAAGCAGATCGACGACTTCTGGTCTTGGGTCCATGAGAGAAATTGTCAGAGTTAATCTTGGCATGAGTCATGTAGACGTGCACGTTGTGTAAATTCTGGCCGGCCAATGCATCAGGGTATGGCTGAGTAGTATAGGTAATTAGTTCATGCTTTGAGTCAGTCGCTGGTTGCATGCATTGGTTAGTTAGTGGGCTAGCTAAAAGGTTGGTTAGTTGATGGCGTGGACTGTTGGAGTAGTGGCCGGTTGGCCTAGTGATCTGCATCATGCATGGAGTGATTTTAGGAGGTGAATGTAGTGGCGTCAGTTGATGGCATGAGTGCCTCAGCACTTGTATATATGTACTGCGTTGGGTGAATGAAAAAGATGTGAGGCCGGAAGGGCTGTGGCCGCGTAACACAAGTATAGGTAGTTAGTTCATGCTTTGAGTCAGTCGCTGGTTGCATGCATTGGTTAGTTAGTGGGCTAGCTAAAAGGTTGGTTAGTTGGTGGCGTGGACTGTTGGAGTAGTGGCCGGTTGGCCTAGTGATCTGCATCCTGCATGGAGTGATTTTAGGAGGTGGATGTAGTGGCGTCAGTTGATGGCATGAGTGCCTCAGCACTTTATATATGTACTGCGTTGGGTGAATGAAAAAGATGCGAGGCCGGAAGGGCTGTGGCCAAAATGTAACACTAGTGTTCACCAAGGAGCAGACCTTCTTGGCAAAGCAGCGGATGTCTTCTCTTTGGTGCATGCGTGTGTGTGTGTGTGTGCGCGCGTATGTGTTGAGTCCTTGACATCGTGTGTGTGTGTGTGTGTGTGTGTGTGTGTTCTTGAGAGAAGATAGAGATAAATCACAAGAGAGTTGTGTACGAGGAAGAAGAAGCGGCGCTGTGACGACAGGCGGCGCCAACACAGATGGTGTCTTCACAGTTTGTTCAGCATACATATGCTAGTGTCCATGAAACTGCGCTGTGAGGCTTGGCTGGAGGGTCGCTCAGACTCCTCTAACCCGGAAGGTGACATGAAATCATGGACTAAAATGTGGAACACCGAAGACGTACCAGCAAATGTTAAAAAATTTCTCTGCAGATTCTCCCAACAATCACTACCGATTGCAGACTTACTGCATCATCGGAAGATGGCCACGGTGCACTGTTGTGGGCTTTGTGGATCCGCTAATTCATGGCGCCATATGTTGCTTGAGTGTAACATGGCGAGATGTCTCTGGGCCTCGAGGGCCCAGGATCTGGCAAACGTGGTCTATGATAAAAAAGAGCCCGATGTGAAAAAATGGGTGTTTACACTGATGGACCTTGTACCTCATGCTGATTTCACTACTATGTTGATTACCCTATGGGTAATTTCGCATGCCCGCGGGAAAGCTATCGGGTGGTGGGTGCGCGTTGGAGGTGGTGTCTCCTACTAACGGGCGGCTGGTCGAAGAAGCTTCGAGACTCCTCTACCTCCACCTCCTTGAGACGTTGTACCAGCAGGTGACGGGTGATCCATTGGTTATAGGGGAATCAACCCCATTGTTATTCCTTCATTAATTTAGTGGAGAAGAGGAATGGGAGTGGAAGAAGAAGAGATAGAGTTGGGAGAGTTAATTGGGGACATTGACTTGGCCATAGCACCGCAGCCGAAGAGCCGGTTAGGCAAGGCAACTATTTGTACGTGGGCGCTACAGCTCGCTCCAAAAGAGCTATGTAAGGGAAACAAACTAATTGGTTGCTCTTTGCAAACTGAATGATGACGTGGTATAAAGCTGTGAACAGTGTGCATGATGAGAGAGAATAGGTAGTAGTAGGGATCAACTTCTTTAAAATGTAAGATAACTCCAGCGTCTACTCACTCAATCACGTTCACATCACGATGACAGAAGCTGGACTTACTGCAATTGCATATGAACGCATTAGTGGAACACCTTCCTTGCCGTGTCGCTCACCACCCAGCTTTCCATCTCGCGCATCAGCTCCTTCTGAATCCACATCGGTCCCTGCGCGAACTCACAGTATAGCTTGTCAAGAAGCAGAGCATTGCTGAGCAAGAACATGGCAAGCATCCTCTGTGCTCTGCCGCCTTGGTAATGCACCAGGTTGATCCTTCTCACTCGGGTCCTCAGGCACGGCGCCATCGGTACGCTCGCCCTCAGCGTGTTGTCCAGGCTGTCGTACTGGTTGTAGTGAAGATGGTGAGCGTCGAGGAGCTCCACTCTTTTGCGGTTCCGGGAGTAGTGCGGATGGCGCCCCTCATGGTGTGTTTCCGGAGGTGGTGGCTCGAAGAAAAGAGTCAGGCGCTCAGGGTTTGCGGCTGCCTCGAGAATTGTGTTTGTTGAGGCGACGAGGACATGGCCAGGGTCGTTGTGCAACGCACGTCCGTTTAGCTGGAGGGAGCGGAGGCCCGGGAATGCAGGAAGCTCCACAAAGCAGGAGCCCGCAAACGGAGTACAGATGAAGGTATTTCACCAACGTGAACTGTTGCGGGAAGGAACCGAGCATGGCAAGCTGTTCCGGTGATGAAGCCTCATCGACGCAGACCGCGCAAATGTTGAGCTTGCACGACGTGATGGACGGAAAACCATCGCCCCCTGCCGGCACGGTGAGAAACGAGTTGCCCGGGGCACCGCCACGGTACTCCAAAGATCGAAGCTCTGTCGGATCTACAGTGACTGTGGCAAGCGACTAAGTTTTTTTACCGGAGCTGGGAGCTACCGGTGACCACTAGCCAATAGCAGCATCCTTCTCTATCGTATTTGATTCCTTTTCTGATTTTTTATCTGTATTTTCTTTATCATGGGACTCATGCATGGAAGAGACAGTATTGACACATGCATACCTTTTTCTGCACATAGTACAGTACACATTGTCTGTTTTCTCTTTTACAACTCATCGCTTTTAATTTCCTGTTGATAATTTAGATGGCCCATATTTTTAAAACCAAAATTTAATTTTCCAAACTTTTTATATATTTGAACTCCTGATTTCAAGATCTTTAGAACAAGCTTAGTTTTGGATACTTTTTGAACAAGTTTGAATCCATTTATTTCACTCAATATGTTTCAATTATTTCAGAAGAACTATTTATTTCAGTTATTTCGAACCACTAATTTCACATGTTTGAATCCATTGAGTTTCTGAAATACAATTTCAATTATTTCAATCGTTGTTAAAAAAACAGATTTCGCTCATTTCAAAAGATGGATTTATCCCCATTCAAAAAATTATTTCACTCGTTTGAAAAAAAAATGGAATCAGTTCAACACAGCCGATTTCACTAAATTAAGAAACATATTTCGCTCAGTTTAATAGAATGCACTAAATTAAAAAAAACATATTTCACTCAGTTTGATAGAATGATTTTATCATTTCAAAAAATGATTTCACTCATTTTAAAAAGTGATTTCAAATCATTTTGAAAAATGATTTCACCCATTTCAAAAAGTGATTTCAATCATTTCAAAAAATATATTTAAAACATTTCAAAACCGTTGATTTCACTAAATTGAAATAATATATTTCACTCAGCTTAATAGAATGATTTCTATCATTTCAAAGAAAGATTTCACTCATTTCGAACAGTGATTTCAGTCATTTACGAAACATATTTGAATTGTATTTTTGCTGTTTCACAAATTTCAGAGATCACAAAAATACCAATTTCACATATTTACACATCATGTTTCAGATATTATTTCAATACTTCATTAGAATTTTAGCATATTTCAGATATTATTTGACCTATTTCAGTAGTTTTGAACGTGTGAAATCAATTTTAGCTGATTGAAATAACCCATTACAAATATTTGAAATAAAAATCACTAGAATTCTCTTAATATATTTGAAAATACATCAGGTTCATATATTTGAAATATTCTATTTCACATAGTGACACGAGTATAAAATATATTCAAAATTGGTCTTGTTCAAAAGTTCTTGCCATTAGAATTACAAATATATATAAAAAATAGAAAACGAAGTTGTGGTTTAAAAGATATGATTGATTGAAATTGTCAAAGAGAAAATAAAAGGCATGGAGTTGTTGAGATGGAGAGGAGAAATAATGAATGCACCTGCATGGGACCTAGCGTAGCTTTTTATGACAAAAACCGACAGAAGTACACATGTGGGCTTGTTGCTTGTACAAGTCAGAGATGTATTGCTTAGTATTCAAATAAAAAATGAATTTTACTATTATACGGAGCAAGGCGGCATGAATCTCAGTATGCAAACGAGCGGTGGATTGTTTGCCGGTATATACCACCACCGGTAAAAAGGGCTTTGCGCTGTGGCAAGCTTGTGGTAGCACCAGAGGGTAAGCCCGCGGAGATGCGTGTTGTCGAGAAGGGAGATCGTGGTCACCGTGGCGCAGGCCTCGAGCGTCAAATCCGCTAGGAATGTGCACACGGAGATGAGCCTCTGCTCGTGTTCCTCCTTGTCGGGGACGTGGGTGAGGTGGAGAACCCTGAGCGTCGGTAGGCTGATGGTCGCCGGCGGGCAGAGCCTGCAGGAGGCAAGACAGCGTGATCGCAATGCGATTGAGGAGAAGAGCTACCCGGGAATGATGTACACTGCAGGCGGCAGCTGCCAGTATTGTGGAGCCGACTCGTCGGCGCTAGAGGCGACATCGTCATTGTCATCAATAGCCTCAGGGGCAACGGGAGTCTTGCCGACGTCCTCGTCTGAGCTAGTAGCATGGTCCTTGTCACGGTTTTCACTTTCAGTGAGATTTCACTGAAATTCACTGAATTTCATTAATTTCAGTAGGCACTGAAATATTATATTTCGATCAAAATATTTCAGCAAATTCAGTAGTACACAGGAAATAAAATATTTAATTAAATTCAAATGAACATTTCAGCCTATTGGCTGAAATGCAAACTGAAATAACTGAATTTTACTGAATTTCAATGATTTCAGTTGGTGCTGAAATTTGTTGAAACTGAAACTGAAAACCAAGGTCCTCGTCTGAGCCAGCAGCGTCGTGGATGGTATCAGGTCGGTGGTAGACGGGGACGCGGCAGAGGCGGAGGTAGACCTGGATCCTTGGTGCGGCATGCCTCAAGGCCCTGCTGACCCAGTGGTCCACCGTGGAGTAGTCACCCTCGCTGTAACTTTCCAAGGCGACCCAGAGCGCGCGCAGTGGCACCGATGCAGCGTTGGGGAACGGACGGCTGCTGCGGGCACTGAGGGACGTGGTGACGACGCGGGTGAAGAGTGGCGGCGGGTTGGTGTCGTAGTATCCACCGTTCTGGTCATAGTCGGGGATGGGCTTTTTCGGGTCTTCCAGGCAGACGGTGTGGACGCTGGCGAAGATGTCGCGCCACCGCGACAAGAGGTCTGCGGCGCGCGCGGCCTCCCTGGTGCCGAGGGAAGGAGAGGATGTGGCCGAGCACGCTGTCCCCTAGCTTGCTCAGGCGGTCCTCACGCCCCTGTCCAGCGTGGCTGGCGGTCCGCCGGTGATCCATCGGGCGGCGTCGGCGTGCGATCTGCAGATCTGCCAAGGTTTATGTCTTGCGTGGGGACTAGGACATGGTACTAATAACCGACATACGTATGTTGCCTTCCAATACGTATAGGAGTTCATGTAGATATGGAACGCAGAAAGATACCTAACGTGTTAAAAAAGAAGAGTGTGCGAACCAACCTGTGGTTGGATAGCTAGAGCGACTGTGATATCCCAACTCACTAGGGTTCAAATCTTGATGCTCATAGGAGTAGGGTGTGCGTGTGTGCGTTCATTAGAGTGAGTGTATGCGTGTGTATATGAGCGCATGTGTCTGTACTGATGTTAAAAAAAAGAACATGCAAAGAAAAAAGTTAGTACGTACCTACGTGCGCACAAGTGTTCAAGCAATGTACTGATTTCATGCTGATAATATTATACTGTAAGTTGTTTCTAGATGATGATATGATGGTTTTTGCACGTTAGCTCTCCGAACAGGAATTAATTATGTACAAAAAACCTGAAAAAAGGACCTAAGGGAGGCAAGGATAACCATATAAAAAATAAAAGAAACCTATTGTGTAATTAAGGAGACATTAGCAAAAGAGTATGTGTGTTGCAATAGGTAAAAAAAATACCACGGTCCCTAAACTCAATAGCCATTACTCCCGACTCTAATAGGCCCAAATCCTTTTATTTCAACACATGGCATCCCATATGTGTTGCCACGTATCCTCCTTCCGACAATGTTCACACAATTATAACACATTTGAATGTTGTCAATTCTAAGGCTTCTCTCTCTCAACATAAGATGATAAATGTGTTCTTTTTTCCGTGAGGTTTTGGTGAGGCGTGCATGCGTGGATATAGGTGTGTTTTTCGTCTCCCATCATGGTTTTGCTGAGGTGTTCATTTTCAATTCGGATCGGCACCATTATGAAAGGAAGATGGATCACATGCTATTGATTAAGGTTGCACTCAAAATAGCATTTTTTTCAAATATTTAACAAATAAAATAACATAATATTCAGCTTCGACATATTTTTCTAATCAAATTTCATATATAACATGTTAAATTTAAAGTTAGGGTTCAAAAGATATGGATATTTTTAAAAAGCATTTAATATGTACAGTGAGTTGATTAACCTAAACATCGAGGGGTTTCCTGCAAAAATAAAAATTTGACTTATACCTGGCCTACTGGTTGATTTCCAGAAACATCAAGGGGTTTTGTGAAAAAAAAACATGGAAAATCTAACTTAGAAGTGGACGGTTGATTAATCGAAACATGAGGGAGTTTCCTGCAAAATAGCATGACAGACCAGGAATAGCTATTTCCTTTATTAGTAAAATTATATAGTAAGGTATAGATTTAGTGTTCCTCGCAGAAAAAAGAGACATTTCGTCTTCTTTAATGTGAAATGATCATGATTCTTTAGACAAAATTTGTTTCAGATTATAATCCTACCAACCAAAGAACTCAAATAAAAAAATTTATACATATCCAAAATAGTTTGTAAACCATTTTTGGGAAAATAGTTTCTAAAAGGTTGAATGGAAATGGTCTGCGAAAAATAACTTAATCCGTATCTATTTTAACATTTTCAATCATGTAGAGTAGGAAACTATTTAAAAACTTATCGATTCTGAGACCCTGCTAGTCTTAATGGGGGCTGCTACCTCTTGAGCTTGCGTTGGTTTTTTTCTTGAAGAGGAAAGGATGATGCAACAAAATAGAGTAAGTATTTCTCTTAGTTTGAGAACCAAGGTATCAATCAGTAGGAGACAACGCACAAGTCACCGAATACCTGCACAAACAATCAACAACTTGCATCCAACGCGATAAAGGGGTTGTCAAACCCTTCACGGTTACTTGCAAAAGTGAGATCTGATATAGATAGATAAACGGTAAAGTAAATATTTTTGATATTTTTGGTTTATAGATCGGAAAGTAAAATATTGCAAAATAGTAGAACGGAAACTAGTATGATGTAGAAAAGAACTTATATGATGGAAAAGAGACTCGGGGGCCATAGGTTTCACTAGTGGCTTCTCTCAAGATAGCAAATATTACGGTGGGTGAACAAATTACTACCGAGCAATTGATAGAAGAGCGCAAAGTTATGACGATATATAAGGCAATGATCATGAACATAGGCATCACGTCCGTGTCAAGTAGGACGAAATGATTCTGCATCTACTACTATTACTTCACACATCGACTGCTATCCAGCATGCGTCTAGAGTATTAAGTTCATAAAGAACGGAGTAACGCATTAAGTAAGATGACATGATGTGGAGGAATTAACTCAAGCAATATGATGAAAACCCCATCTTTTTATCCTCGATGACAACAATACAATACGTGCCTTGCTGCCCCTACTGTCACTGGGAAAGGACACATCAAGATTGAACCCAAAATTAAGCACTTTTCCCATTGCAAGAAAAACCAATCTAGTGGGCCAAACTAAACCGATAATTCGAAGATATTTGCAAAGATATCAAATCATGCATATAAGAATTCAGAGAAGACTCAAATAATATTCATAGATAATCTGATCATAAATACACAATTCATCAGATCTCAGCAAACACACCGCAAAAGAATATTACATCGAGTAGATCTCAAAGAACATCGAGGAGAACATGGTATTGAGAATCAAAGAGAGAGAAGAAGCCATCTAGCTACTAGCTATGGACCCATAGGTCGGTGGTAAACTACTCATGCTTCATCGGAGAGGCAACGGTGTTGATGTAGAAGCCCTCCATGATCGAATCCTCCTCCGGCAGGACGCCGAAAAAGGTCCCTAGATGGGATATCACGGGTACAGAAGGTTGCGACTGTGAAAAAGTGGTTTCGTGGCTTCCCTGGATGTTTTCAGGGTATAAGAGTATATATAGGCAAAAGAACTCGGTCAGGAGACCCACGAGGGGCCAACGAGGTAGGGGGCGCATCCTAACCCACAGGTGCGCCCTCCACCCTCGTGGCCGCCTCGTTCGTCTCCGACTTCATCTCCAAGTCTCCTGGTTTGCTTCTGGCCCAAGAAAGATCATCGCAAAAGTTTCATTCCGTTTGGACTCCGTTCGGTATTCCCTTTCTGTGAAACTCTAAAACAGGCAAAAAAAAAAGAAACTGACACTAGGCCCTCGGTTAATAGGTTAGTCCTAAAAATAATATAAAATAGCATATAAATGCATATTAAACATCCAAAACGAATAATATAATAGCATGAAACAATAAAAAATTATAGATACGTTGAAGACGTATCAGGGGCGTGAATAAAACTCTATAATTCTTCCGTCTTTTCGTGAAACTGACATAAGGAAATCTCATATTTTTATGCTTGTTTGATTTCTTTGAATCATTTTTTGATAAATGATGGATTTTATTGACTCAAATGAAGCATCAAGAGGATACCAACACAGTGAGCGCACATCCGGTCTCCACATAATTAGGATGCATACGGCAATCACCAACACACACACAAAAACATGCCGACGAATAGCAAAATCATGAAAGACCAAAGGTATGCATGGGCAAGAAAAAAAGGGGGAAAAAGAACCCCAAAGCAATCAGATCCGTGATTGGAAAACTACAACAATAGTCATATCTGCACCGACCATCTCATGACACCACATGGACGACGAGGTTTTTCAACAATATCGCCTTCAGGAAGGGACTGGGGTTCAATCACCGTCATCACCGGATCCGACCATCGAAGGCTAGAATCTAAGTTTTCACCCTGAAGAATCAGTCCGAGTATATGCGAGCAATGCCTTCAACATGATTATTTCCTTAAAATCGAAAGTGAGGAACCTTTTTTAGTTATTTGAGTAATCTCGCCGACTTTATTTATCCAAAGGAATATTCATAGGTACAAGATTTGGGGCATGATGATTGCCCAACCAAATATGTCTACCTATGCTTGAATTACAAACAAACTTAGCAAGATTCCGACCCTGAAAATTGAAGTTTCTACACTCATGCAAAAACTTACAAGAAAAACTAGTACTACGAGCTATGATTTCATGTGTGGTAGCTACATTCGACCACCTGTCCCATGGTTGATGTCGTTGACTACACCTTGACAACCCAACACAACGGTGATATTCTGAACAACAACATCATCTGGCAAAACTAGCGCTTGTCTGCATGCATATGTTCCCAAGATCATCGGGTCTATGATACCTTAATAAACCACTTCCGGAGATAAATGCCACCCGACGATCCGGCACGTCTTGGACTTCGCCCCAGCCAAGGAGGCCGCCTCCATGATCGCGCTCTGGCGGCGCTGGGGCACGCTGCTCTGGTGCTCCTCCGGCGCTGTAAACCTCGAGACGCGCATCTGCGACTACGGGGCTTGTCGTGGAAATATCACATCAGATGTCCTAGCAGAAGAACTTGTGGAGCCACCGCAACGAGATTAGCCTAAAGGGGTTAAACCGGACAAGGGACACGGGAGTTTATACTAGTTCGGCCCCTTCGATGAAGGTAAAAGCCTACGTCTAGTTGTGATGGGATTATTGGGGTTTCGATGACCAGGGAGCAAATACGCTTGTCTGAGTCTCGAGTTGTTGTCTGTTGTCCCTGAACCGCCGCCGGGTCGTCCCTTTATATACACAGGTTGACGCCCGGCTGGTTTACAGAGTCCCGAGGCCGACTCATACAAGTGTTCGGCTCGGTCTCTCCCTTTCCTTAACTTATAGTACAAGTATACAATATGGTGGTTTACCACTATGGGCCCTAATCCGCCTCTGGGCTCTGGGCCTCTAAACTTCATCAGCAATGCGCCATCTTCTTATATTCATGGGCTTCAGAATAGCTGAGCGTGAACCGGCCCCTCCTGGGCGGTTTACACTCAGTGGTTATATCCTCAACATTAGGCCCCAGATTGATTTGAACCTGTTCACGTCAATCCTCAAATACTTAGGAAATTTCCATGAACATCTTCTAATGATTCTCCGTAAACCGCCATGTTATCCTCTCCCTGCAAGCTTTGGTGAATCGTCGTGACGTCATCTTCTGTCACTGTAGTAAATCGTCATGATGTCATCTCTGTATAAAAAGATTCCTTTCATTAATTGCTCCCGAAGATCGAGGCGACAGCTGCGTCCTCTTTCGCCGCTTCAGGCCCCTCTATTTTCGCGCCTGCCGTTTTATCCCCTTGCCTTTATAAATAGGGCCGGGGGTCTTTCCATTTCCCCCCTTGCCTCTCATCTTCCTCCTCGCGACCCGAAGAACTCGAGCGCCGCCGCTGTTGTGGTTCTGAGTCTGACAGTAGAGTAGGGGGGTAGGAATGTAGAGGCAAGATCTTAGCTATGGAGGAGTTGTACACGCTGGTTTTACGAGTTCAGGCCCTTCTCGGAGGAAGTAACAGCCCTACGTCTCGGAGCCCGGAGGCGGTCGATTGGATTATATGCGTGTGAGTTAAAGGGGGTGGGAACCCTTGTCCCAGAGGAGGGGGGTGGCTTATATAGAGTGCGCCAGGACCCCAGCTCCCCTTCGTTACATAGGATTCAATGTACATTAAGAGGTGGCGTTACAGGTAACGCCTGTATTGAAATGCTGTAAATGGTCATTAAATATCTGAGTGAATGCTCGACCGTTCTTTGTCGCAGGTGGCGGCTTTAGGTCTTCTTATCGTCGAGTGGTTTGATGGTCGAGTGACCTGGATAAAGTGAGATCTCTGAGTGGATGGTAGGTCGAGTGGACTTCACGCGACACCTTTACTGAATCCCTTCTTCTGATACTTGAACTTCTTTGTCCTTAGGACTAGGACCTTGGGTTGGATGTATAGGTCAGGCCTATTACCCTACACTAGGTTTATGTCTACATCATTAGCCCCCGAATGGATTGAGGTTTGAGTGAAACAGGAGGACGGAGTTGATCTTGCTTTTACTCTTGATTGTCTCGTATATATCTCCGAGTAGAGGCCACCGATGTAACTTTAGCTTCGCTTTGACCGCCTTTGATCGATTCAGAAATTACCGATTGGTTTATACCACCACATCCGTCAACGAAATCTCCGACACAAAATCTTTGGCGTGATCGGTTGCGAGAGGATCCCGGATTTCTGGGATTCAAATTTTGGTAGGAGCGCCAGCGGAGCGTCCCGCGGTAAGTGGAGTAGATAAATAGGACTTTTTGATTACTGCGCCACCTTTTTCGCCACGTATCCCGTGCGCAACTGTTGGGGAGATTTGACAGGATCGCTCGGGCCCACGCGTCAGCCACTCAGAAGTAGGCCCTTAAAAGCGGCGAGACCGAAGCGTTTTCACTGTGCGTGCTCATTCCCTTCTTCTTCCTCTCGCGACTCTGCTCCGCCCAGACCATCCACTCTCGACGCCGTCGCTCCGCCGCCATGGTGAAGGACAAAACGGCGTATTTGGGCGTCTTGAAGAAAGCGACGGGGGTGGCTAAGGGCAAGAAGGTGAATCGGGGGTCTTCGTCGCGCTCGGGGTTGCCGTCGGGTTGGATCCAGGGAGATTGGATCCGATCCTCGCTCCGACAGGATGACTTGGACGATATGGCCGAGCTGGGGCTGATCGTCCACAAGTCTGCGCGCCTGCCGAGGGGAGAAACGGAGCCGCAGCTGGGGCCGGGTGAGTGTGTCCTGCTCGCCACCCACGTCGACCGTGGTTTTTCGCTTCCCCCACATCCCTTCTTTCGCGGTTTCCTGAACTTCTTTGGGGCCCAACTCCACCATTTCACTCCCAACACTATCACATATCTTGCTGCGTTTATCTCCATGTGTGAGAATTTCTGGGTGCCGACCTTGACTGGGTCTTTTCAAGCACATCTTTACTATCCGATCCCAAACTGTGAAAAAAGCAAACTCGAAAGATGAGAAAACCCATGTCATTCAGAGGTGTGGGGGCCTGGGCATTCATAAGAGGAAGAGGAGCTCTTTCCCTCCGATGACTCTTCTGGAAGTCGATAAAGAAATTTGGCGGTCGACCTGGTTCTACTGCCAGGACCTCGAGACCCCAGGCCAGTCGACTGGGCTTCCTCCTTTCTCTTTTGACCGCGTTCAAACTCCATCTTCCTTGAAAGTAACTGCTGCGGAGAAGGCAGAGACAGGCATGCTAGTTGAGAGAGTGGTACAACTGATCAACCAGGGTGTCACTGGTATGGATCTGCTCGAGGTGTTTCTCAGTCGGCGGATCCAGCCTCTCCAAGCTCGTGACCATTCCATGTGGATGTACTCTCGGGCTGGTGACACTGCTCAGGTTCATCCGGAGGAGGTGGAGGCCAAAACCATAGCCAAGTGGTTGATGGGTATCACCGGGGAAAAGGACAATCCTAGGGGCGCAAGGAGAGTCGACCCTTTCAGCGACAGCAACCCGCCAGAGAAGGTCTGGTCATCATGACTAAATTTTTGAACGTATTTTCCGACTGATTGTTGTTTCGACTGACTTAGGATTGATCCCTTGCTTTGCAGATCTACACGGAGATGTATTCGATGCCCAACGGTGAACAAGCTCTGGAGCAAGACCAAGAGGGCGAGGACAGTGCTGAGGAGAGCGGCGAGTGGGAGTCCCCAGCTGATGATGATGAAGATGAGAGCGACGAGTTGGAAGACGAGGAGGTAGCCGACTCACCGCCTCGCTCTAAACGTCGATCCAAGCCGAAGCACGACCCCGCGAACAGGCGCGGCAAGGCTGTGGCGTCGAGTGCTCCATCTCACAAGCGCACTCGGTCTCCGAGTCCAGATTTGACTGAAAAGGTCACCAAGCAGCCCAAAGCTAATCCTTCGAAGGCTCGAAAGACCCTGACTAGGATTAAGATTGATGTCCCTGTTGCTTCTAGGTAAACGCCCTTCTCATATCTTTTGTTGCGATCAATTTTTTCTGTTCCGACCGGCTTTTTTGTTCTGACCGAATGGATGATGGATTTGTGTAGCCCGACCTCAGCTGCGACTGACATGGACATCGGCAGGACTCCAGCCGACGAGGAAGTTGACGATGTCGTCACCTCCAAAGCCAGTAAGCCAGGTCGATTCGAATTCGTCTGGTCGACTGAATGATTTGTCAGTTATCTTCATGGTTTTCTCTGTTCTTTGCAGATCCACGAGATGTAGTTGTGCTTGGGACGGCCGACGAAGAGGTGCCGCTGAGAGGGAGGAGGAGGAAGGACAGGGAGTTGGGCGAGAAGGTGCCTGAGGTCCAGGTTCCTCCGATCATTTGACGCCTGAATGGTGGTCGGCGCCGCACGACAGATCCGGCTCGAACCAATGTCACCTTTGCCGTTCCACTGTCGACTGACTGCCCCTTGGGGTCGACTGCTCTGCCTCCATTACTTTTCACTGTATATCAAACTCCAGACGATCCGCCAGCTGCTGCCAAGGAAGCTCTTCTTCAGTTGAATCTTGTGATGGGACAGATGAAAATGGTGCATGAGGCTAGTTAGGTAGCCTTCAACGCCGGAGCTGCTCTGCAAGCCAATGTCCAGGTTAGTTGTCTTTTCGATCGACCATATTTCTTGTCTGACCACCCACTGGGGTGTGGCTGTTTTGATGCTGAATGTCTCTTTGTGTCGATTCGAGTCGAGCTGGGCAGACCACGCCGAGTGGAATCGAAACCAGTGGGGGCACGCTGAGTGTACCCACTGTGTGTAGTCCCCGATACCATAGGTGCCTGCGGGCAGTCGACTGTGGTCTAAGAATGGGAACCTCCCCTTTTTTTTTGCCACTCGAGCTGGGCAGACCATGCCGAGTGGAATCAAAACCAATGGGGGCACGCTGAGTGCACCCACTGGGTGTAGTCCCCGAGACCATAGGTGGCTGCGGGCAGTCGACTTTGGTCTGAGAACCTTCTTTTTCTCTCTCTTTTTTTGGCAGAATCAGTGGGGGCACGTTAAGTGCACCCACTGGGTGTAGTCCCCGAGACTGCCATTGAATGTTTGATTTGGTGGTAGTCTTAGAGAAACTAGCATTTTGATGTCTTTTTATATCTGTCGACTGATATGGCTTGTGACTGTAGAAATCTCGTGATCTTGGGGCTCAGCTCTCTGCAATGAACAAGCAGCAAGTCAGCCTAAACCTTGATCTGGAATTGGCCAAGAAGAATCTCCAGAGTGCTCGTGATGAAGTTGCTACCATGGGAGGTAATCAATCGCCGAATGTTTATCCCACTGCTGGCACTTTTCCTTTCCATTTTTATGAACCAAGTGACTCCACTCGAGCAGATGTATGTAGTGAAAACCGCCAACTCCAAGCCCGTCTGAAGAATGTTATTTCTTTAGAGAAAATGAAGAAGGCTTTGGAGCAGAAGGAGGCGCGCGAGAAGACAGCGCTTGCTGACAAGAAGCTTGCTTCAGTCGGCAAGTTAGAAGAGGAAAATTCCAAATTGAAGACTGCTGTTTCTGACGCCAACCAAGAGGTCGAGAGACTGAAGAAGGACAAGGAGAAACTAACCGACGAACTTGGGAGCCTCAAGATCAAGAACGCGAATTAGAGTCTTATCTGAGCCAACTTGCTGTGAAACTGGTCCTGAAACTTGAAGGTACCGATTAATCTGTCTTCTTTCTGTCGACTGATAATGTTAATTGTGTTGTCGACTCATAATTCACTCATTGTGCAGAATTTTGCCAAGACTTTGAAGCGGAAACTGGGCGGGTCGAGACGGGTCTTGACCCCATTAACTGTATAGTCAAGGATGAAGTTGCAATGAACGTGCTGCGGTTGGAGTCTCGCATGGATGGCGCAATTGCCTATCTGGCTCGCCTAAAGGCTGCAATGACCCGGATTGATGCAGAACTCTGGCCTCAGGCGGAATTGTCTCAAGATCTCG
This sequence comes from Aegilops bicornis, assembly GCA_021605145.1. Classification (NCBI taxonomy): domain Eukaryota; kingdom Viridiplantae; phylum Streptophyta; class Magnoliopsida; order Poales; family Poaceae; genus Aegilops; species Aegilops bicornis. The sequence goes on along the minus strand of CM038670.1, from coordinate 149,856,117 downwards.
AGTCTCTGATGGCTCGACTGAATCAAATCCCTGAGCGTGTGCAAGAATGGAAGAAGTCTTCTGCTCGCTGTGGTGCTGATGTAGCTCTGTCTCTGGTCCGAGTGCACTGCAAGGATGCCAAAGAAGACAAGCTGGCGGAGCTTAAAGTTGCAAACACGAAGAAGCATACTTTCCAGTCCTTCATGGACACTTTTCGCTGCCGCCGCCACTCGCATTGCGAGACATCATCGACCTTCAGCGGTTTCTGTGACCCAGCCAGTCCTTCTCCCGATGCGTGATCGAAAAACATTAAGCTTCACCTTTATTTGCCTCGGGATGCCGAGTGATTGTGTAACCGTTAAACTTCTTCGGGCTTGATGCTCGAATACTTTTGAACCGTCGTCCAAAACCTTAGGATTTTATCCGATCTTTGTTTATTTCTGAATATGCTTGCGTTTGCCTTCGAGAGGAATTTGTTCTTCACTCGGAATAATCTTGGTATTTGAGATGTGGCTATGAGGTAGTGATTTAAATCGACTTGCGCTTCATCATCCTTGCAGGTAGCTCTGAAGGAGAAGGTTGCGTTCGACCTGCACCTCATCGTCCTTGCAGATAGGGATGGAGCGAAGGTTGTACTTGTGGCGTAGCTCCGAAGGATAAGGTTGCAGTCGACCTGCACCTCTCGTCCTTGCCGATAGGGATGGAGCGAACGTTGTACTTGTGGCGTAGCTCTGAAGCGAGAAGGTTGCGGTCGACCACTGCTCGTCGTCCTGCGAGATAGGGATGGAGCGAGCGTTGTACTTGTGGCGTAGCTCGAAGGAGAAGGTTGCGATCGACCTGCACCTCGTCATCCTTGCCGATAGGGATGGAGGCGAAACGTTGTACTTGTGGCATAGCTCGAAGGAGAAGGTTGCAGTCGACCTGCACCTCGTCGTCCCTTGCAGATAGGGATGGAAGCGAGCGTTGTACTTGTGGCGTAGCTCGAAGGAGAAAGTTGCGATCGACCTGCACCTCGTCGTCCTTGCCGATAGGGATGGAGCGAAACGCGTTGTACTTGTGGCGTGGCTCCGAAGGAGAAGGTTGCAATCGACCTGCACCTCGTCAGTCCTTGCCGATAGGGGATGGCTTCTATACTTAGGCGAGTACTTGATCGCAGCTAAGCCTCCGAGTGGGAGGGTTGCTCTCTCCACTCGGTGGGATTTTTCATACTTAGGCGAGTACTTGATCATAGCTTAAGCCTAGAGTGGGAGGGTTGCTCTCCACTCGGTAGGATTTTTTCATACTTAGGTAGTACTTGACTGCAGCTAAGCCCCCGAGTGGGAGGGTTGCTCTCCACTCGGTAGGATTTTTCATACTTAGGCGAGTACTTGACTGCAGCTAAGCCCCCGAGCGGGAGGATTGCTCTCCACTCGGTAGGATTTTTCATACTTAGGCGAGTACTTGACTGCAGCTAAGCCCCTGAGTGGGAGGATTGCTCTCCACTCGGTAGGATTTTTCAAACTTAGGCAAGTACTTGACTGTAGCTAAGCCCCCGAGTGGGAGGGTTGCTCACTCCACTCGGTAGGATTTTTTCAAACTTAGGCTAGTACTTGACTGCAGCTAAGCCCCGAGTGGGTGGGTTGCTCTCCCTTTGGGTGGGATTTTTTCAAACTTAGGCTAGTACTTGATCGCAGCTAAGCCCCGAGTGGGAGGGTTGCTCTCCACTCGGTGAGGATTTTTTCAAACTTAGGCGAGTACTTGATCGCAGCTAAGCCCCAGTGGGAGGGTTGCTCTCCACTTTCGGTGGGATTTTTCAAACTTAGGCAAGTACTTGATCAGAAGCTAAGCCCCGAGTGGGAGGGTTGCTCTCCACTCGGTAGGATTTTTCAAACTCAGGCTAGTATTTGACTGCAGATAAACCACCGAGTGGTAGGGTTGCTTTCAACTGGGTTGTTTTTTCAAACTTAGGCGAGTACTTGACTGCAGCTAAGCCCCCGGGTGGGAGGGTTGCTCTCCACTCGGTAGGATTTTTCAAACTTAGGCGAGTACTTGACTGCAGCTAAGCCCTCGAGTGGGAGGGTTGCTCTCGACTCGGTAGGATTTTTCAAACTTAGGCGAAATGGATTCGGAGCTAAGCCTCCGAGTGAGAGGCTTGCTCACCACTCGGTAGGATATTTCACTTGGGCAAAGCGGATTCGCAGCGAAGTCACCCACTAGGGGATTTCAAACGGAAACAAAAGCGACAAAAATCGTTTAGGAAGATTATAAAGCTCTTGTCTTTGATAAATAAACTACAAAGGTGCTTGTTATTACATCTCATCCGAGTGAGTACTTATGTATAAAAGGGGCGGAGCAGCTCCGCATTCCAAGCTCGTGGCTGGTCTTTCTGATGTTCGACATTGTAAAGATGGTACACTCCATTGTAAAGATGGTACACTCCAAGAAGGGGAAAGCTTGTGTGGCTTCTGTTGATCCACTCGAAGAACCAAGTCTCCCTCTTGAAAAGCTCAACCCTTCATGTTTCTGGCGTGGAATCGACGCAAATCTTGTTGATAGATGGTTGACCGGATCAATGCCATCTCTCTTTCCTCTTCTAAGTGATCAACTAAATCTTGCCGGGCCTGCTCTGCTTCTTCTTCAGAGAAGAGTTCGACTCGGGGTGCGTTGTGGAGCAGGTCACTTGGCAGAACAGCTTCGGCTCCATAGACCAAAAAGAAAGGTGTTCGTCCGGTCGATCGGTTGGGAGTTGTCCTCAAACCCCAAAGAACTGATGGAAGCTCATCGACCCAGGCGCCTGCTGCGTGTTTGAGATCACGCATCAGTCGGGGTTTCAGTCCTTTGAGGATTAGACCATTCGCCCTTTCTGCTTGACCATTCGACTATGGGTGAGAGACTGAAGCATAGTCGACTCGTGTGCCTTGAGAAGCGTAGAACGCTCTAAACACGTTAGAATCAAAGTTCGATCCATTGTCAGTGATGATGCTGTGTGGAACTCCATATCTGATTGTCAATTCTCACGATGAAGGCCGAGGCGATCTTGGCATCAAGATTCTTGATAGGTTTGGCTTCAATCCATTTGGTAAACTTGTCATCGCTACAAGCACATGAGTAAATCCGCTCCTACCAGTCCTCGCCGACCGACCATGTCCAACCCCAAACAAAGAAAGGGCAGACGAGGGAATGGTCTTCGTGTGCTTGACGACGAGACATATCGAGTAGAATTGACAACCTTCACATCTCGTCGACTATATCTTTCGCCATTTCATTTGCTCGGGGCCAATAAAATCCGGCTCGGTATGCTTTAGCCACAATGGCCCGAGAGGACGATGATGACCACAGTCCCTCGAGTGGATGTTGTTGAGGATCATTCGACCTTCTTACGGTGTTATGCATTTCTCGAATCGAATTTTACCACACTTTCTCTCGAACAATTGTCCCTTTATCATCGTAAAGGCTTTTGGATCGGCAGACGATGCATCGAGCCTCTTCTTCTTCCTCCGGGAGTTCCTTTCTAAGGATGTACGCGATGTAAGGCCTCGTGCGGTTGGGAGTAATGACCAGAACTTCCACGATTAGGTGCGACCACGGCTGGAACCTCGACTTCGATCGGATCGTGGCGCTCTTAGGTTGCGGGGCTCTTACGTAAAAGGATCTTCTTGAACTGTTGGTGTGTGAATGTGTTCCAGAAAAACATTTTTGGGAATGGCTTCTCTCTTGGAACCTATCTTCGCCAAATCATCGGCTGCTTGATTTTTCAATTGGGGTATATGATGGAGCTCTAACCCCTCAAACTTCTTTTCCAGCTTTCTCACCACATTGCAGTAACCAGTCATGGCTGGGCTTCTGACGTCCCACTCTTTCATCACTTGATTGACCACCAAATCTGAGTCGCCATAAACCATGAGGTGACGGACGCCGAGTGAAATGGCCATGCGCAACCCATATAAGAGTGCTTCATATTCTGCTTCGTTGTTGGAGGAATCAAAGTGAATCTGGAGTACATATTCCGAGCTTGTCTCCTCGGGGATACTAATACCACCCCTAAGCACCCGAACCATTCAAAGATCTTGGAACCGCCAAAGAACATGGTTCAAAGGTACTCGAAAGTGAACTTGAGTCGGCAGTTGCTGTTCGATCCACTCGGCGAGGAAATCAGCTATTGCTTGGGACTTGATAGCTTTCTTTGCCTCAAACTGAATATCTAAGGGAAGGAGTTCAATCGCCCATTTTGCCACTCGACCAGTTCATCTCTGTTGTGCAGAATCTCTGATAGTGGAGCGTCGCTAACGACTGTAACAGAGTGGTCAGAGAAATAGTGTGCAACCTTCTTTGTGGTCATATAAATCCCATAAACAAGCTTCTGATAGTGCGGATATCTCTGTTTCGACGGAGTAAGAACTTCAGAAACATAATAAACTGGCGCTGAACTTTATAGGCTTTTCCTTCTTCTTCTCGGGCCGACCGTGGCATCAGATCGACGACTTGTCCAAGTGGCTGCTATGTAAAGCAGTAAAGGCTCTTTGCTGATTGGGGCAGCAAGCACCGGCTGGGTGGAAAGCAGGGCTTTTAGCTCTGCAAATGCTGCATTAGCTTTGGGAGTCCACTCGAACTTATTTGACTTCTTCATCAGTCGGTAGAGAGGTAGCGCCTTCTCACCGAGTCTGGAAATGAATCAACATAGGGCAGCTAAACAACCAAAGAAGCTTCACGGACATCATGCACACGTGACCTTTGGGCGTTTCATTCGGAGTATGGCACCAACTTTCTCGGTTATGACGATCCCTCGCTCGGAAAGGAGAAAACCGAGTAACTTTTTCGCACGGAACTCCTAACGTGCACTTTGATGGATTAAGCTTGATATCGCATCTTCCGAGGTTGACAAAGGTTTCAGCAAGGTTAGTCAAGAGGCGGAACCTTTACGTGACTTGACCACAATGTCATCCATGTATGCTTCCACATTCCGACCGATTTGAGTGAGTAAACACTTCAATCATTCACATGAATGTGGCTCCAAAGTTCTTCAGACCGAATGGCATAGTGACATAACAAAAGCACCCGAATGGGGTGATGAAAGCTATTTTAATTTCGCCGGGTCCAAATAGACGGATCTGATGATGCGGAATAGGCGCCCGTAAAGGACCGACGCTCACATCCCGCAGTCGAATCGACTATCTGATCGATGCGAGGGAGAGGAAAGTGATCCTTCGGGCAGGCCCGATTGATATGCTTGAAGTCGATGTACATGCAAAGTGAATTGTCCTTCTTAGGGACCATGACGACGTTAGCTAAGCACTCGGAGTGGTAAACCTCTCAGATAAACTCAGCTGCCACGAGCCGAGCCACTTCTTCACCGATTGCTTTTCTCTTCTGTACGGCGAACCGTCGAAGATGTTCCTTGACCGGTTTTATCTTTGGGTCGACTCGCAAACGATGCTCAGCCAGTTCCCTGGGAACACCAGGCATGTCAGAAGGTTTCCATGCAAAGATGTCCCAGTTCCCATGGAGGAACTGGATGAGCGCTTCTTCCTATTTGGAGTCGAGAGTCGTTGAAATGTGAGTCGTAGCGGCGTTGGGATCAGTCGGGTGGATATGAACTGGTTTCGTTTCACCGGACGACTGAAATGCTTACTCGGTTGCAGGCTTCTTAGCTCGCAGCAAATCACTCGGATCTGCATTTTTCTGATACTCCTGCAATTCCTCTACTGCCATATGCGCATCAGCAATTTTTTAGCCCTTCTGGAAGCACTCTTCTGCCTTCTTTCGATTGCCAGTGATAGTGATCACGCCCTTGGGACCAGGCATTTTCAATTTGAGGTACACATAGCATGATCGAGCCATAAAGTGCGTAGCGACACCTGCCCAGAATGGCGTGATAAGCACTCGAAATCCACCACTTCAAATGTCAACTTTTCTTTGCGGTAATTCTTGTAATCACCGAAAACCACGTCAAGAGCAATCTGGCCGAGTGATTCAGCCTTCTTGCCTGGAATGACTCCATGGAAACTCATACTATTTTCACTGAGTCTGGACATCGGAATGCCCATCCCTTTCAATGTTTCAGATACATGAATGTTCAAAGCATCGCCACCATCCATCAGAACTTTAGTCACGAGTGCCTTCGATAAGCCGGGTCGCATCACCAAAGCTTGCCTCCCAGGGGTGGCTGTGTGTGTCGGGTGATCGGACTGGTTTAATGTGATGGCAGTCTGAGACCATTTCAAATAACTGGGCGTCGCCGGAGCGACCATATTCACTTCTCTGTTAATCACTTCCAGTCGACTCTTGCTCTCAACATCAGCAAAAATCATCAGGGTGGAATTGATGTGAGGGTAACCGTCATCACTCTCCTCGTCCTCAACCTTGTCTGACTCTTTTTCCTTGTTTTTGGGCCGTTTATCCCGGAACTGCTGGATCAGGAGCCGACACTGCCGAGTGGTATGCTTCGGGTAAACGATTTGACCCTCCTCATCTTTCTTTGTGTGGATGTAGCACGGCAAATCTAGCACATCATTTCCATCTTGATCTTTTTATCTTCTTAGGGTTCCATGGCCCTTGGGCTTCCTTTGGGTTTTCCTTGAGTCACGGCTAAGGTTTTCCTGTGAGTAGCCGGGTTCGACTGCGCTTCGCTTCCGGGACCGGAGTTTCTCCTCCGGTTTCATGGCTGACTGATTTTTGCTTGCCACTCCGAGCCGATCCTCTTCTTCACCATTAGCATATTTGGTGGCAATCTCCATCATTCGACTTCAGTAGACATGTCTCCGGTCGACCGAACTTCAAGTTCAACTCTCGATATTTGACGGCTTCCTTGAAGGCGCTGATGCCGCTTAATTGATGGAACACGTTCTCAAGCGTGTGATGCGGTGTGATCCATCTGGATATAATCCCTTGAAGTTTCATTTGTTTTTACGCACACAGGATTGCAGCTCAATAACCCCGCTGTTCGTTTGCATGTCCCTTCAAACGTTTCCGACAAACACTTTCGGGCAAGATCTTCCCAAGTGTAAATCTTGCTGGGTGCTAAGCGATTCAGCCACGCCCGCCGATCCCTCCAACATCAAAGGCAGGTGTTTCATAGCCACTTCATCATTACCGCCGCCTAATCTGAACAGCCACTTTCGATAGTCCTCAAGCCAAGTATCGGGCTTGACCGACCGATGAACTTATCGACTCGACCGCCAACCTTGAAGTTGGGAGGAATCACCGCGCCACGATGGCTCTGTTGAAGCACTCGACCTCGAGACGCGCGCCTCTACTGCTGGTGGGTACATCTCTATCATGACCTTCTCGGTGAGCTCTATTCTGTCGACCAAACCTGAACGAGAATAGATCTCACATCAAAGCCTGGTTCTCACGGGGTCGACCGGAATCCTCCAAAGACCTTGTGAGGGCAATTTTGTCATCCTCATTGTCGAGGCACATATGATCCACTCTTTGGGGAGGAGTGGGCACTCGGCGGCGATCATCACGGTCGAGTCGGTGATCATACTCCTCACGGTTTCTGTACTGATCACGTCGGTCACCATGTCCCTCACGCCTCGGGGGCGATCTTGGGCTGTGAGCCGACTGGACTGTATCCACAACAACGGATCTGCTATGGATCCTATTCTGTGATTGTGACACAGCTGTATTCTCGCTCACACCCGCGGGAGTAAATCTACGATCGCATTAAACCTCTGCCGGCTTACGTGGGAGGGCTGAATTGACTTTGCTATTCGATTTGGAGCTGCAAGATTTTGGATCGAGTTCGATATACACTGAGTCGGAGGTGGAAAAAGCTGGCGTCGACTGGATTGTTGAACCCTTTGCCGCGCCGCCATGGCCGAGTACTGGCTGGAGATTTTCTAGCAGTGCGCTTCGGCCCAGGATCAGCTAAGGCGCGCGTCCTCCAAGGCCGGGCCTCGGGGTTTCTCCAACGATAGGAGTGTGAAGAGCATCCATGTTCCGGTGGCGAGTTCTTCCCTACTCATTCAAGAGAGGGGCCTCGGGAGGTACTCCTCATGGACACCTTGACGGATCGCCCCTGCCGTCGCCACCGTCGGTCTTGCGAGGGAAGCCGGGAGGACTGCGAGGTCCATCGACCATCAGGACCTCCCAGCCGGATCACTTCTGTCACACTCGGATGCGGTCTCTGAGCCCGGTCGGCCAGTCGAACAGGCCGTAGAGATTCGTCGGGCCTCGATCACCGCGACACAGGGGGTGGCCGTTTAGCGAAACCCGCTGCGTGCCTCACCCATCGCTGAAGCCTTGACCGCCCGGAGGCGCTTGCGCCGTGAGGCGATGGGAGTGGGAAGGACGCCACAGTGCCGACCGATATTGGAGCGGCAACGGCTGCCTCGGAGGGCGCCCGAACGAGCGCCTGTGTAGTCGTTGCCCCTTGAGACGGGGAGTGCTTGACGTCGAGTGGAGCCTCCTGAAGCCAAGTGGAGCTGCCGGCGACGAACACAGGCAGCGCCGAGACGGGATCTCGCGACCTCGGACAAACCTCCGCTGAAACCATGATGAAGGGGATCGGAAAAAATTGCAACTTCTCCAACAAGTCGCTAAGACACCTGCCCCATGGTGGGCGCCTAGCTGTCGTGGTTACGAGTGCAGACAAGATAATAGGGGGGCAGGAATGTAGAGGCAAGATCTTAGCTATGGAGGAGTTGTACACGCTGGTTTTACTTGTGTTCAGGCCCTTCTCGAGGAAGTAACAGCCCTACGTCTCTGGAGCCGAGGCGGTCATTGGATTATACACATGTGAGTTCTGGGGGTGTGAACCCTTGTCCCAGGAGGAGGGGTGGCTTATATAGAGTGCGCCCGGGACCCCAGCTCCCTCCTTTACATAGGATTCAATGTACATTAAGAGGCGTTACAGTAACGCCTGTATTGAAATCTTGTAAATGGTCATTAAATATCTGAGTGAATGCTCGACTGCTGTTGCGTGTGGCGGCTTTAGGTTTTCTTATCGTCGAGTGGTTTGATGGCTGGAGTGACTGGATAAGTGAGATCTCCGAGTGGACGGTAGGTCGAGTGGACTTCACTCGACACCTTTACTGGATCCCTTCTTCTGATACTTGAACTTCTTTGTCCTTAGGACTAGGACTTTGGGTTGGATGTATAGGTCAGGCCTATTACCCTACCCTAGGTTTATGTCTACATCAGCCGCCGCCGCCGTCGACCCTCGAACCTGCACCGACTAGGCCGCTGCATCACCCTGTTCGAACCAGAGCTCCTGCGATACTCCTCCGCCGCTGCGTGGCCCTGGTAAGCCTTCCTTCCCGTAACCCTAGATCTCCGTTAGGGCTTCGAGTTTATCCGTGTTGATCAGTACTTCTCCGCCTTTCCCTTAGCTTATATACTGAATCTAGATATGCCTGCTAGTTTTCTTTTGCGGCTAGATCCATAACTTTAGTCTACCGCACCACAGCGTCTTGTTGTTCCTAGATAAACTCCATCTGGACCTTCTCCATTCCTCTTAGCGCCATAGTAGGGCTCAGAAAAATTTTCTTTATTAAACCACGGAAGATCCAAAATTATACTGTCATATTGTGAAACCTTTTTCTGTAAACACTTAGTAGATTTCAGCTCTGACTCTTCTGTTTAAGGGCGGTTTACCTTTAGTATTTAGTAATCCGCCGGATACCATTAGCCCTCACTTAAACCGCCATTCTGACTTGCATAGCAATATCCGGTTCAACTTTCAAATTTGTCCTGATTAAATTTCCCGGTTTAACACCGGTTTAGAGCACCTCGACCTTGAATCGGCCTTCGCATTTCTTTTACAGTTTATCCTTCAAAATGACTAAGCAATTCTCAGCTTGCAACTGGGCTCCTTCCCGGATCACAGAGACTCAAATCAATGGTTACGTTGTAACTGGCGCTTTAGCCGCAAAGAATGTCCTTCATTGGCGAGTCCCTGGCCCTGAGTGCCCTACTGAGCCTCAAGATGGAGAAGTGATTGTGTTTATGCAGCACTTAGACCGGGGATTCAGTCCCCCCGGATCAAAATTATTCCGGGATGTCCTTGCTAGCTTTCAGCTCCATCCTCAGGACATTGGTCCAATTTCTGTATCCAATATATGCAACTTCCAAGTGTTCTGTGAAGTTTACCTTCAAGAGGAACCAACTGTTGAACTCTTCCGGGATTTCTTCCACTTAAACCGCCGAACTGAGTTCTCTGACGGCCCCAATACTGAACTTGGTGGTGTGTCGATTCAGAAGAGAAAAGAAGTTGACTTCCCTCATGCAAAACATCACAGCCATCCCAAAGACTGGAATCTAACATGGTTCTATTGTCAAAACACTGCTCCTGCTGGAGAAAATCCTTTGCCGGGTTACCGTGCTCACTGACTCAGCAATGGCCATCCACTGCCTCAAGGGCTCACCGCCAAGGAACGACAGTCTTATGCACCTCAACTCGCCAAGCTCCGGGCTCTCCTAGCCAACGCAGTTTGGTAGTGTTGACCTCGTTAAACTCTTGGGTTGCGTGGCATGTCCTTCCTTTAAGCCACCGCTACGGATTGATGCACGAGTATACCGACAATGCCAAGGATCCTCAACGGTTTAATGAGATAGAAAAGACTAATGATGAAGTCACTGAATCTGTGAAAAAGATGCTAGACAAACCGATCGCTGCATGCAGCCAAACTGGGCTGGCCCCTTTTTACACCTCCAACAAACCGCTAGCGGCAAAGATTTTAAACTTGTGCTTTCTTGATCCGCCTCCGCTTTAACATTGTTCTAATAAACCTTTGTTTCAATTTTATAGGCCAATAGCTCCTTCTGGAAAAGGAAAGCTTCAGACAAACTGGCAAGGGCTCCTCGTGCCAAAAGCAATGTCATAAAGAAACCGGCCAAAATGAAAACCGGCGAGTCTGCTGATCCGCCCGAAGATATCGAGGAATCGGATCAAGAGGTAGAACTTGACTCCCTTGGCTCCTTTTTCATACACCTTATTAACAATGACTATTATTAGGATGATGCGGAAGCCAGCCGTGCTGATCATGTTGAGGTAATCTCCCTTTCCTCCGGTTCAGATCACCTTCCGGTTCAAAAATTTCGTCGTGCAGTTCGGAAAGTAAAACGCTCTCACCCACTTGCTCATTTGGATCCACAATTTTCTTTGAAGACACAGCAACATGAAGGTCGTCGCACAACCCGGCACAGTGGCCAACAAGTCACTTCCTTTGGTTTACCAGACACTCCACCTTGGAAACGTCGTCCAGAGGTCTCTTCCTCTTTTAATAAACCTTGTCCCTTGGCGGGTTGCTTCCGATACCCACTTAATCCGTCTGATTCAAATTATCAGGTAACTTCTAACTCTTCATCTGGCGACTCATCAACCACACAATTGCCTCCCCTCAAGACCGTCACTGGGTAAGCATACTGCCCTTTAACTTTTTTCTTCATGCATCGGTTTACCATACTAATCTTCTGTTTTGATATTATAGTGCCAAGCGCCGGTTGAGCAAGAAAGCCAAGACTAGTGGCCCTACTGATGAAGTTGAACCGGAGAAGACCCCAGAAGATGCTGGTAGAGACACTGAGGTTGTCATGGATGACTCTGCCCCACAAGACCCAGCCAGTGATACTAATCCGCCGGAAGCTGATCCAGCTATGCATATTGATCCATCAAGCCCGCATGCTACACCTCATAGACCAGCTGCTGATCCGCCGAGTCCAGCTGCCAATCCGCCGAGTCCAGCTGCTAATTCGCCGAGCCCAGCCAGGGATACCGTCAATCCGCCAAGTCCGTCAAAAGGTGGCGATGATGATGTTATTATCACTGGCACAGGTCACACCAGCCCTGGCAATCCGGTTGTCCTGGCAAAGCATACCGCCAAGGAAGAATTTGCTGCTATGGGCAAGGGGAAAGAAAAGACAGATTTATCCAGCTATGTCAACTTTTCTGCCGAAGAGCTTCATTCTGGTTTCTTACATCGCCTCTACACAAGCCGAGACTATGAAGCCGGTTTGGTGAACATGACGAAGGAGCGCTATGAGGTAACTCTCCAAACATTTTTATCTTGCTTGTTCTGTATATCTCTATTGTAGCCCCCAAGGGCCAGTTTGTCTCTTGAAGACAAACCGGGACTTGAATAAAGAATGCCTCAACTGAGTAGCCCCCTAGGGCCGGTTTAACCTTATCAAGGTGAACCGGGACTTCATGATCCAATATTCATTTTGCCAACTCCTTTGCCTTTGTACTTTTGATCAAATATGCATTAGCCCCCAAGTGCCAAGATTCATACTTGTATTGAGCCTTGGGACTTTCAAACAAGCAGTAGGAAAAAAGAATTCCGCATTAGCCCCCAAGTGCCAAATGTATAACTAGTTATATACTTGGGACTTTGAAAAAGAATATCCTCATCATATAATCTTTTGCAGGCCAATATAAACAACAAAGACTCCAAGATTGCCGATCTTCAAGAGAATATCAAGTCCCAGCAATCAGAAACTTCCAAGGCCAAGGATGAGCTTAAAACCGCTTTGGCAGCCATGGAACAACTTAAAGAAGGGTTCAAGAATGATCGTGCCCGCTGGGAAACAGAAAAGACAACATTGTTGAAGCGGGCTGAGACGCTTTGAGTCAGCTCTTAAACCGGTGGCGGAAGAACTAACTGGGTTGAAGCGCCAAGTAAATGCCATGACCTCTGCAATATTTGGTAAACACTCTTGTCAAGATCTCTTGAATAACCATCTTTGAAATTGCCGGTTTAACATAAATGTCTTAAATCGTTATAGGTGGCTGTCAGTGTCAAAACCGGCGGATCTCGGGTAGGGGGTCCCGAACTGTGCGTCTAGGCGGATGGTAACAGGAGACAAGGGACACGATGTTTTTACCCAGGTTCGGGCCCTCTCGATGGAGGTAAAACCCTACTCCGCTTGATTAAAATTGATGATATGGGTAGTACAAGAGTAGATCTACCACGAGATCGAGAGGCTAAACAATAGAAGCTAGCCTATGGTATGATTGTTGTTAGATCCCTACGGACTAAAACCCTCCGGTTTATATAGACACCGGAGAGGGCTAGGGTTACACAGAGTCGGTTACAATGGGAGGTGATCTACATATCCGTATCGCCAAGCTTGCCTTCCACGCCAAGGAAAGTCCCATCCGGACACGGGACGAAGTCTTCAATCTTGTATCTTCATAGTCCAGGAATCCGGCCGAAGGTTATAGTCCGGCCGTCCAGACACCCCCTAATCCAGGACTCCCTCAGTAGCCCCTGTACCAGGCTTCAATGACGACGAGTCCGGCGCGCAGATTGTCTTCGGCATTGCAAGGCGGGTTCCTCCTCTGAATACTTCATAGAAGATTTTGAACACAAGGATAGTGTCCGGCTCTGCAAAATAAGTTCCACATACCACCATAGAGAGAATAATATTCACACAAATCCAATCTGCTGACGTATTCCGTAGCATGACATCACACCACGGCCAAGCCTTTATACGAATCGTTTTACTGTCCCACCTCAGCGCGTTTAGCGAGGCGGTTTCCTTGGCACGTCTTGTTGAAGCAAAGATCGTGTCCCCTTATTCCGGGATTCTCATCAATACGGGCGTGGGTAACCCAGTCGTGCCCGTTGGTATGTCTCCTCTATCGGAGGCGAGTTCCAAACGATCACGGGGAGGGCTCTTGGTATTCAACCTCTTCATAAAAAGACCAAGGCTCGACTCCTTTCTTTAAATCTCAATCGAATCCGCCTCTCACCTTGAGTTCCAACACCCAAAGCTCCAAATTCAGGCGCTTCGGACCTTCGATGATGTCCGGTTCCGACCTTCAAGGCCAGTGGATGCCTTCCTCCGTAACGGAAGAAGACGTGCTAAAGCTAAGAGACGCCAGGTATCTAACCGGCGAAATCTCACATAGGCTGCCTGCTCAAGGGCAGGTTATTCCCACTCCCAAGCCTGGCGAGAGCGTGGTGTTCGCGTCTCACTTCCTTCAGGGGCTAGGCTTCCCGAAGGACCCATACGTGATTGGGGCTCCTGTTTTATTATGGGCTGGAAATTCACTACTAGGCTCCGAGGTCCATCCTCCACATCTCATCGTTCATTGTCGTGTGCGAAGCCTTCCTCCGTATTACTCCTCACGCCGGATTGTGGCTTAAGACCTTTAAAGTAGAGCCGAAGATGATCGAGGGCAGCACGCTGGAGTCTTGAAGTCTTGTTATAAGCAAGAATGCCCGGCGCTCCATGGCCCGAGGGCTCTTTTTCAAGAGGAGTTCAGCTTATAGCAACGAGTGGTTTTATAACACAGCTCCCAGGGGCACCAAGTGGGTGGCGCCACCTGCCTTTCGCTCGGGTCCCCACCACAGCTAGCGTCATGGGTCAATAAAGGGTTTGACTGGGGGCCATTGTCGGTGTCAAAACCGGCGGATCTCGGGTAGGGGGTCCCGAACTGTGCGTCTAGGCGGATGGTAACAGGAGACAAGGGACACGATGTTTTTACCCAGGTTCGGGCCCTCTCGATGGAGGTAATACCCTACTCCTCGCTTGATTAATATTGATGATATGGGTAGTACAAGAGTAGATCTACCATGAGATCAGAGAGGCTAAACCCTAGAAGCTAGCCTATGGTATGATTGTTGTTCGCCCTCTGGACTAAAACCCTTCGGTTTATATAGACACCGAATAGGGTTAGGGTTACCTGAGTCGATTACAATGGTAGGAAATCTACATATCCAGTATCGCCAAGCTTGCCTTCCACGCCAAGGAAAGTCCTATCCGGACATCGGGACGGAGTCTTCAATCTTGTATCTTCATAGTCCGTGAGTCCGGCCAAAGATGATAGTTGACTATCAGGACACCCCCTCGAGACTCCCTCACTAGCCCACGAACCAGGCTTCAATGACGCATTTAGTCCGGGCGCGGCACATTGTCTTCCGGCATTGCAAGGCGGGTTCCTCCTCCGAATACTTCATAGAAGGTTTTGAACACAAGGATAGTGTCCGCTGCAAAAACAAGTCCCACATACCACCGTAGAGAGAATAATTTTGCACAGATCCGCTGAAGTATTTCAAGCCAAGCGTGACATCACACCACGGCCAAGCCTTTATTCGAATCGTTTTTTCTTGTCCCACCTCAGCGCATTTAGCGGCGGTTTCCTTGTACGTCTTATCAAAGCGTAGATCGTGCCCCCTTATTCCGTGATTCTCATCAATACGGACGTGGGTAACCCAACCGCGCCATTGATTACGGCGCTTGCAAGATAAGCGAGTTTTACCAGGCTGGTGGGGGCGCTTAGTTGCGTCCAGATCCATATAAGGGGATAAGGATCCACCTTTTCACCTCGCCTTCTTCCTCCTTTGCTCATCCATTTCGCCAAGACTTTCGAGCTCCAGCGCCCAAGTCCGCACATCCTACCTCAACCTTCTCCAATTATGTCCGAGCGGGAGGCAAGTGGATGGCCTCCTCCGTCCGCGGAGGGCACA
The DNA here is from genome assembly GCA_021605145.1 of Aegilops bicornis. Lineage (NCBI taxonomy): Eukaryota > Viridiplantae > Streptophyta > Magnoliopsida > Poales > Poaceae > Aegilops > Aegilops bicornis. The sequence goes on along the minus strand of CM038670.1, from coordinate 149,840,743 downwards.
TCACAAAGCTGCGGCAGGCTGGATACTTGTCTGGCGACATCGCGTGTCGGCTCCCCAACAAGGGGCAGCTCATCCCCACTGTCGTGGAACTGTCACGGCAGATGTCCTCATGAAAGGACTTAGTCGCAGGGCCATCGTACGGGTTAACTTAGAGGGGTTAAAGCGGACACAAAGACACGGGAGTTATACTAGTTCGGCCCCTTCGATGAAGGTAAAGCCTACGTCTAGTTGTGATGGGATTGATGTGATTTCGGCGACTAGGGAGCAATAGCTTCGCCTAAGCCTCGAATTCTCTGTCCCTAACCCGCCGCCGGGTCGTCCCCTTATATACACGGGTTGATGCCGGCGGTCTCTGAGTTCGATCCGGCTCATACCAAAGGTCCCGGCTCGGTCTTTTCTCTTATCTTACAGCTCAAGTTACAAGACTAAGGCGGTTTACATGAATGGATCCTAATCCGCCTTCTGGGCTTTGGGCCTCCTCAGGGCCACGATCATGGGACGAGGTAACCCGGCCCCTTGAGCGGTTTATACTCGATAGTTATATCCCCAACATTAGGCCCCAGATTGACTTGGACGGTTCATGTTAATCTTCAACGTCTTTAGGAAACTTCGAATCTCCTTCAGATTTCGTGAAACCGCCGTCCGCTTGAACCGCCATGACGTCATCATCCAACCACAGCAACCGGGCGTCTTGACGTCATCTTCAACAAAAAAATCCGAACAGTAAGATTCCCTTCATTAATACCATCCCGGAAATCGAGGCGACCGCTGCGCCGTCCGCCGCTTTTGGCTCCTCGATTCTCACGCTCGTTAATTACTCCGTCTCCTTATAAATAGATCGGCAGGCCCCCTTTCTCTTCTTCTTCCGCACTTCTTCTTCCTCGCGACGCTCCCGCTCTTGAAGCTCACTTCGTCGCCGCCGACCTTCGACCGCGGCGTCGGCGCCAGGCCCTTAGCGTCAACCTGTTGGACCAAAAGCTCTTTAAGCGCTCCTCCGCCCTTCGGCGCATCGGTGTAAGGCTCCTCTTCGAGCCCTAGATCCACATCTGAAGGTCCCTGTTCCTCTTGTAGTTCATAGGTGTTCATCTTAGTTTCCTCATACCTGCCCTGCCATGGCCGTATGATTCGGCCGTAGCACACATCTGTCTTGGCGGCTTCCGCCATCAGTTTTACTCCTTGTTCATCTTTCATTTTGTTCAGATTTTCTTGTTTAGGGCATACGAACCTTCCTGCCCTCTATGAGGCTTGCATAGGTCGCATAAAAATTTTCTTCTTGAATGTTCGGTAGATCTAAATTATCTCCATTCGCATGTGAAACCTGTTTCTGTCCACACTTAGTAGATTTTCCAGTTCTGTCTCTTGGGCGGTTTGACCTTTGGGAGCTAATCCGTCACCCCATTAGTCCTCAGTTAAACCGGAATTGGAAGCCCGGCTGCTGAATTGCCGGTTTAACATTGTATACTGTGTCCGAACCGTGAACGGTAAATCGTTTCTCCTTTCCTTTCGCAGCGTAGTCTTCCGGAATGGCCAAACAATTCGCAGCTTGCAATTGGGTCCGGTCTAAGGTCACTGAGACGCAACTCAACGGATGGTTACCACTTTGGCGCTTTTAGCTTCGAAAAATGTCATCCCTTTGGCGGGTTTCGGATGCCGAATGCCCTCCCGATCCGCAAGAAGGAGAAGTAATTGTGTTTGTGCAGCACTTAGACCGGGATTCTGCCCACCCGGATCAAAATTCTTCCGGATGTCCTTGCAAGTTTTCAACTCCATCCACAGGATATTGGTCGAACTCCGTGTCAAATATATGCAATTTCCAAGTTTTACGTGAAGTCTACCTTCAAGAAGAACCATCGTGGAGCTGTTCCGGGATTTCTTCCACTTGAACCGCCGTGCGGAATTTTCGGATGGCCCTAACACAGAGCTGGGCGGCGTCTCAATCCAAAAAAGGAAAGAAGTAGATTTTCCTCACGCCAAACACCATAGCCATCCGAAAGATTGGAACCAAACTTGGTTCTACTGCCGGAATACTGCTCCTGACAACGAGAATCCTTTGCCGGGTTATCGCCCTCACCGGCTTAGCAACCATCATCCGTTGCCTTTACGCTTGACCGCCGCAGAGCGGAAGAATTTGCGCCTCAAATTATCAAACTCCGGGCTCTAATGGCCAATGGATTAGCCGGGTGTGGACCTTGTGCGATCTTTGGGTCTCTTGGGGCATTACGCCATTAAGTCGCATAGGCCGGATTGATGCACGAATACACTTTGGCAGCCTCCAAGACCCTCAAAGGCGTCCACGAGCTACCAATAACTGAGCTTGAAGTCACAGAGGCAGTAAAGAGGCTGCTTGATGAACCGATCTCTGTCTGCGGCAAAGAAACCGGGTTGGCTCATTACGTATTTGCCAACAAACCGCCAACGGTAGGCTCTACTCACCGCTTTTCTGACATTAATGCCTTGTTGATATATATTTAATCCTTGCTACTTCTCAGGCTAACAGCTCCTTCTGGAAGCGTACCAAACCGGCCCGGGCTCCGCGTGTAAAGTCCAAGGCCACCAAGAAGGCTGGCAAGAGGAAAACCGCCGAGTCTTCTGATCAACCAGAAGACGAAGAATCAGAAGCTGAGGTAAAACTTGATGTCCTCACGAGGGAGTTGCCGTAAACCGGCTCTCCTCTTTGTGTTTCTTCTTGCTGATAACTTGTCCCCTTGTATTCCTTCTTTTACTGATAATTTTAACTCCCAGGATGATGCTGAAGCGAGTCATGCCGACCCTGTTGAGGTAATCTTTCTTTCTTCCGACTCCGACCTCGTGCCGGTTAAAAGAATTCGTCGCGCCCGTGGAAAGTGAAAAAATCTCATTCCTATGCTTATTTGAATCCAATCCTTTCCTTGAAGACACACGGCAATTTGAAGAGCGCCCGCATCTGACCCGGCACGATGGTCATCAGATTACCTCATCCGGTTTACGGATACACCAACCCTAAGCGTCGTCCAGAGGTGATTTGTTCTCTGGCGCTATCCCTTAAAAGGTTTCTTCCGATGTCCTCTCAATCCGTCTGACCGAATTATCGGGCCTCTTCCAACTCCTCTGGCGGTTCATCAACCACGCATAGCGCCTCCGCTGAAAAGTTCTTTGCGGGTAAGTATCATACTCTGTCCCGCCAATTCGGTTTTTATTTGCGTTGGTCGATTTATCTTACTCTAATTACGAACACTGCAGCACCAAGGCTCGCTTGAGTAAAAAAGCAAAAACTCTTGAGCCCTCTGCAGATGGTGATCGGAGAAGACCCCAGGCAGCAGGGCGAAAATCTGAAGTCGCTAAGAATAGCTTCCGGGCGAGTTGTACCGAGACGACATTAGCGATCCGCGGAAGCGAGCCGGAGGCCCAAGTGGAAATCTCGCATCCTGCTCCACCGAGTCCGGCCACAGAGCGGGTCGTAACTGTTGAACCGCCGAGCCAGAGCATGAAGGCACCAAGCCCAAAGGAGACCGCCAATCCGGCCGGCCCGGTCAAAAATGATGATGTTATTGTGACAGACGCGGCTACACCACTCCTAACCAACCGGTCGCTTTAGCAAAACACGATTACAAGGAAGAGTGCGCCACTATGAGTAAAGATAAGGGAAAACTGATCTGTCGACTTATGACAACTTCTCCGCCCAAGAACTTCCTCCGGGTTTAGAACCGGCTCTACACAAGCCGTGACTTTGAAGGCTGATGCAGTAAACCGTATGAAGGACCGCTATGAGGTAAAGGAGTTACAACGGGACTTAATTTTGCATAGAAATCATACGCCTTACACTGCAGTACTGTAGCCCCCAAGGGTCGGTTCAACTTAGCATAGTTAAACCGGGACTTAATTTCTGTATCCTCATAGCAAACTGAGATCAACTAGCCATTAGCCCCCAAGTGCCAAGTTGAATATTTATATTGAGCTTGGGACTTTATAATGAAACGACTAACATGCTCCCTTTGTGATCAGAATGAAATATACCAGCAAACCGTGCAACTCAAGGACCTTCGGGCCAATCTGGAAACTCAACAAGCAGAAACCACCAAGGCCAAGGATGAATTGAAAACTGCCTTGGCCACTATGGAACAGTTGAAGGAGTGGCATAAATCCGAAGCGGGCCAAGTGGGACACCGAGAAGGCGGTTTGATAAAGCAGGCGGAAGATGCTTGAATCAGCTCTTAAACCGGTGGTGAAGAGCTTACCAGATCAAGCGCCAAGTTCATGCCATGACCTCTGCCATCTTTGGTAAGAAAATTTCTGCACTGAGTACCTCTGTTTTGATTTTCCCGCCGGTTTAACCGGAGCTATCTGAACCGGTGCAGGCAAGTGTATTGCTCATCTGGGCTCTGATGTGCGGAAGAAGCTCAAGGCCACTTATACACTGATTGAGCAGCTGTATACCGGCGCCCAGCGAGTCATATGTGCCACATCATACGACAACACAGCTCCGTCCTTGATCAAAGACACACTGGACCGGCTGTCCATGGTTCCGGGGGAGCTTGAAGAGTTGAAACGATCCATGACCCGGCTGGCACTCTCTTGGCTCGACTCGCGCCAAAGGCGTGGATAGCGAGATCTTGATCCGGTGACATAGCCAAGGGTTTCCCAGCGCTCAAGAGAACGGTGAAGCCTTTGATAATGACGCTCGAAGCGAATAACCAAGGAAATCGTTCATTGGCGCAGTCAATCGGCGAGAAGCCAACCCGGCGGTTCACCGCTCTTTTATGACGCAAACAACAAGTGGGTGGAGTTCGTCATTCACGAAGTCGCGAGCCTTGTTCCTCCAATCCGTAAGCACACCTATGCCTCGACGTTGATCCGGCTGAGCTTATAAGTGAAGAGGCTGTCTTTCGGGCCTTAAACCGGATTGACTGGTCTACCAATGACTTAGGGCTTTGGGTGATGAAGAGGAAGAAGTTGAACCGGCAGGCGCCCCTCTACTTCACGTCAACTGGCGAAGAAGCGTAATCCATCAAGCCGGGTGACGCCTCAAACTGCTAGCCATAACGCCATGCGAACGCCGAACCTTGGAAGGCTTTGTAATAGGATAGTTAGCACTTTGTTTTGAACAATGCCTTTATGACCTCGGTCAGATCCTTTCATAGTGGTAATGCGATACTTTGGATTGATGAACCGTCAACTTATTTCGCTTTGCAATCACAAATTCCTTAAACCGCTGGGCGGCTTGTGTCGCCAAATGGCCGACTTGTGACACCTATATATTTATATAAGAAAATATTGAGGTATACGATCAAAACTTTGTGATACAAAAATACCGCCAGTTGTCGGGCATGCGGTTAGCTTAGCCAAACTTGAGGCGGAGGTTGTATAAACCATTACCGTCAAAGGAGAAAACAACTCCTGTGTTTATAATACCGGTTTACCGTGTAAACGTGTGTCGGTCATGACAAGCCCCTGGGATGTCAACAGAAAAAATCAAACCGGAACAAAATCGCCGGATTAAAAATGGACCGAATTCCGTTAACTGACAACCTGAATCCGGTTTAAAAAGGTTGTCGGTTTAAGAAGGAAAATAAAAATCAAATAACTGGTATGCAAACCAAATGGAAGCAAAGGCAATGATAAAACCGTTTGCAAGAAGAGGCTTTCTTGAGCTGATCGGATGGTGTTACCATGGTCGGACAGGACCAAGCTCCCCATAAGGTGTAGCGATGGCTCAAGTCAGGCAGGCCTCCAAACTGAAATCGTGGCATTATGCCGATCAAGTGGCATGGCAATGGTTCGGGTTCGACCAAGCCCCCAAGTGATTCTATGGCCTTAGGCCGACCAAGAGGTGTGTGACTGGTTCAGACGTGACCATGTCCCCAAGTGATCTGGTGGCTTCGCCTATCAAAAGGTGTTGCATTGGTTCGGACACGACCAAGCCCCAGATGACAAAATCCTACGAAAAGCAGGATCAAGGGCTAAACCGGAGGCTGCTTGGCGACAACAACTCCATGTACCCAAACCGGACTTTTACAGAACGGATACCCCGCTTTAGCCGAGGTTCCGGTTTATTGCTTATATTCACTAATATATACATTGTCATAATATGTACATAAGTAGAGCCGATGGCTCAGGTATAATAAGGCCGAAGATGAGCTATGTTCCATGGCCTGTTGGTCTCCTCTTCTGACATGCGTGAGTCTTTTTCGCTCTCGAACATCAATCGAGATAGTATGACCGTTGTGCAGATTCTTGCGACCACAAAGGGCCCTTCCCAAAGGCGGGGATAGCTTGTGCATATCTCATGGTTCGGTCTTGAATGAGCCAAGTACCAAGTCTCCTTCCTGAAAGGTTCTGGTTTTAACCGCCCGAATCGTGATATCGGCGAAGATCCTGGCGGTAAATCGCCGAACGAGCAGCCGCCATATCTCGCTCTTCATCCGGTCGGTCCAAAGCGTCCTGCCGTGCGGCCTCGCTATCCGCCTCAACATAGGCTGCCACGCGAGGCGAGTCGTGACGGATATCATTTGGGGAAGGACCGCCTCCGCTCCATAGACCATAAAGAGCGGTGTGTATCGGTGGATCTGTTAGGGGTAGTGTTTATACTCCATATCACCGATGGTAGCTCTTCCACCCAACAACCGGCGTCCTCTCTAAAGGGACCATAAGCGGGGGTTTGATACCTTTCAAGATCTCTGATTAGCTCGTTCCGCTTGACCATTGGACTTTGCGGGTGGGCCCTTGAGGAAACATCAAGCGGATGTGCTCACGCTCACAAAAACTCCTTCATGGCACCTTTGGACAAATTGGTGCCATTATCCGTCGATGATACTATGTGGAAATCAAACCGGAAGATCACCCTTTTATGAACTGAACCGCCATGTCAGCCGCATCACACTTGCTAACGAGGCTTTGCCTCGACCCACTTTGTAAATTTGTCAACCGCAACCAGACAAGTGCGTTTTCTTGTCCTTGGACCTTTTAAAAGGTCCCACCATGTCCAGCCCCCAAGTCGCATAAGCGGCCAAGTAATTGGAATCATCCTCAATTCCCCGAGCGGTGTGTGCGCACGCCTAGAAAACTTCGGCAACCATCACATCACTTGACCAGATCCTCCGCATCCGGCATGGGCGATCAACCAATAAAAACCATGGCGGAACGCTTTGGCCGCAAAAGATTTTGAACCGGCGTGGTGACCACAGTCCCTTCATGGATCTCTCGCAATATCTCACACCCTTCCTCCGGAGACACAGTACTGGGCAGCTCTGTCACTGCGCAATGATGCAACTCGCCATTAATAATGGTCATAGATTTAGACCGCCCGAACTACAGTAAGATAGCGTCTCATCCTCACGGTAACTTCGCCCAGGTCGGGTATGCCAAATAAGGGAGCGTCCAATCCGGAATGACATGCAAGGCTGCCACCAAGCGAGCCTCCGGATCGGGATAGCCAAATCTACTTCATCGAGGCTTCGATCGACGGATTGTGCGATACATCAAGGAAGACATTAGGCGGGACGGTTTGCGTTGAGAACCCAGCCCGGCTTAAGGCATCCGCTGCTTCGTTCTTCCGACGATCCACATGGTCCACGATATCCTTTAAAGTGACACTGCAACAAGATCCACCTCCCGGCGGTATGCCGCCATGAGCGGATCTTTGGAATCTAAGTACACGATACTTGCTGGGCCACCAAGTCCGAGTCACCAAAGCATTTAACCGGCTGAGATTCATCTCCTTAGCCATCCGGAGACCATGGAGCAAAGCTTCATACTCAGCTGCATTGTTAGTACAAGGGAACATTAAGCGGAGAACGTATGAACTTGTCACCTCGCGGGGGAAGTTAACGACTCCGGCCCACAGGTCCTCCGGTTGCTGGACCCATCAAAGTGGATGGTCCAATAGGTATGATCCGGCTTTTCTTCGGGCACTTGCAACTCCGTCCAATCATTAATGAAATCCACAAGTGCACGAGATTTTCTTTGCCGTCAAGGCACATACCTTAAACCGTGCGGCCCAAGCTCTATAGCCCACTTAGCAATCCGGCGATCGCTTCCCGTTACATGTATGATATCGCCCAAAGGAGCTGAGCTGACCACCGTGATGCGATGCCCTTGAAAATATTGCTTCAGCTTCCGACTTGCCATAAAAGCGCCATATACCCGGCACGCCAATGCGGATATCTCTGTTTCGACTCAATGAGCACCTCGGCGATGTAGTAAACCGGCCGTTGAACCGGATATTCCTTCCTGCCTCCTTCCGCTCTACCACAATATAATGGCTACGCTTAATGGCGTTAGCGACAACATATAGCAGAAGCGGCTCCTTGTCAATGGGAGCGGCGAGAACAGGCGGGTTGGCCAACTGCCGCTTTAAATCTTCCAATGCTTCATCGGCGGCTGAAGTCCAGACAAACTGATCCGTCTTCCTCAACATCTGGTACAAAGGAATGGCCTTCTCTCCGAGGCGGCTGATAAACCGGCTCAGCGCGGCAATCCGACCTGCCAAACGTTGGACATCATTGATACACTTAGGCTTAGCCAGGGAGGTGATAGCTGTAATCTTCTCCGGATTAGCTTCAATCCCCCTGTTGGACACAAGGAAACCCAATAACTTGCTTGGAACACCAAAAACACACTTGGCGGGTTAAGCATCATCTTGTACACTCGCAAGTTGTCAAAGGTTTCTCTCAAATCCTCAATCAATGTTTCCTTCTTCCTTGACTTAACCACAATATCATCCACATAAGCATGCACATTACGGCCGATCTGTTCATACAAGCAATTACGCATAGCGTTGATAAGTTGCTTGGGCGCTCTTGAGCCCAAAAGGCATAGATACATACCAGAAAGCTCCAAAAGGGGTGATAAACGCCGTCTTCTCCTGGTCCTTAACCGCCATCTTAATCTGATGATATCCGGAATATGCATCCAAAAACTCAACGCTCACAACCCGCCGTAGCATCAATAATCTGATCAATACGGGGGAGGGCGAAAGGATCTGTTGGACAAGCCTTGTTAAGATCTGTATAATCAACGCACATGCGCCAAGTGCCATTCTTCTTAAGGACCAACACCGGATTAGCAAGCCACTCTGGATGGAAAACTTCAACGATAAACCCTGCCGCTAAGAGCATGGCAACCTCCTCTCCAATGGCCTTGCGCCTTTCCTCGTTAAACCGGCGAAGAAACTGCTTTACCGGTCTGTACTTGGGATCAACATTAAGAGTGCTCAGCGAGTTCCCTCGGTACACCTGGCATGTCAGAAGGCTTCCATGCAAAAATATCCCGATTCTCACGGATGAACTCGATGAGCGCGCTTTCCTATTTAGGATCCAAGTTAGCTTGATGGTGAACTGCTTGGACGAATCGCGGGCACAAAATCAACAAGTTTAGTCTCAACCGCCCGATTTAAACTTCAAATCCGGATCGTGCTCTGTAGTTGGCTTCTTCAGCGGGGTCATATCCGCCCGGGTCAACATTGTCCTTATAATACTTTAGCTCTTGATGGCACAAACCCGGCTCTGCATAAGCCGCGTCACCTTCCTCGCACTCCAAAGCGATCCGCGGCTCCATGAACCGTTATCGTCCCTTTGTGACCCGGCATCTTCAGCTGCAAGTAGACATAACAAGGCCGTGCCATAAACTTAGCATAAGCGGCCGCCCAAGCGAGGCGTGGTAAGGGCTTTGAATTTTCACCACTTCAAACGTCAATGTTTCCGATCTGGAGTCATGTTCATCCCCAAAAGGCCACCTCGAGCTATCTTACCGGCAATCGGGTATCTTGACTTGCAGGCACCACACCGTGAACCTCTTGTCTTGGGCGGCCTGAGATGCCTATCCGTTAACCCCATCGTCGGAAGGTCTCGTAGTACAGGATGTTGATGCTGCTTCCTCCATCCATAAGCATCTTGGTAAACTTGTATCCTCCTACGAGGTGCCACCACTAGGGCGGTGACCCGGATTGTAAACCGGGGAGGATGATAAATCTCTGCTCCATATGATAGGCTGCTCGACCGGTAGCAGTCTTGCTATGGCGTGGCCGGTTCAACAACAACGACCGCCCGGCTGCTGAAGTTTTCGGTCTCGCTTGTCCAAGCTGGTGGTAAAGACATGAAATGCATCCACCGTTCAAGCTGCTTTGGATTACTTTGATAACCCGGCTGCTGCTGCTGTTGATTGTAACCCCTTAGCTCGATTGTTACGATTGCTCCGATTGTCTTGCCGCCCGGATTACCACGAACCTGGACTGAATTTCCTCCGCCCGTAACGGGGCGGACCACGAACCGCCGCGGGCCCTTGATCATACCGGAAAGCGTTAGAGTTTTTGAACTCCTGCATAATATAACAATCCTTCCGTAGGTGGTTCGCGGTGCCTCGCCGTCCCATGCTTCGGACAAGGTTGATTCAATAGGTAATTCAGGCGATCCGGATTGTGACCTTGTGCACCGCCCGGTTTGATTGCTTACCCTTGCGCCGCTGACCCTTGTCCTGCTGGCGTTGGTGTTAGCTCTGAAAGCCCATGTTACCGTTTGCCTTCGTTTGTTTCCTCCATTACACCGCCAGCTGATCCTGCTGGCCTCTGGAGTTGCTGTTACATTTCCCTTCCCTATTCCGTCATACTCCCTCGGACTCGGGATCCTTGGTACTATCGGAATCAGCATACTTTACCAAAACGCCATGAGAGTGCCCATGTCATTGCAGAAACGCTTCATGCGGCCGACTTCAACTTTAACGGTTCAAACCGCAATTGGCTGCCAAGGTTAAGATCGCGGAATCAGGGTTGATCCGGTGCGAAGAATGTAAAACTTCCGAAACGCAGGCGCACCCAATGGGTTGTGGATTCTCCCTACTGCTGGACACAAGCCGCCAAATCCACCAGACATGGGCTGTTTACAGGTGTCTTTGAAATTTTGAATGAACCGGGTCATAGAATCGGGTCCATGAACTGATGGAGTTAGGCGGCAAGTTCTTCAACCAAGTACGGGCCGTACCTTCCAACATCATGGTGAAATACTTCGCACACGCAGCTTCATCTACATCCAGCATCTCCATGGCCATCTCATAGCTTTCTATCCACGCTTCTGGAGCCAAATCGGCACTATAATTGGGCACCTTGCGTGGCCCTTTGAAGTCCTTGGGCAAGCGTACATTGCGTAAAGCGGGGACGAGGCAAGGCACCCCAAAGAGCGGACGTGACCCCGGTTCAAAGGCGGTCGGCCGAACGGCGCGAGTTGAGGATCCTCATGTTGTGCTGCTAACTCGGCCTCCCTCTCGTGCCTGGCCGGTCCACCACCACTTGGCGTCTTCGCGGCCACCCGCGGAGTTCTTGCCATTTAGGCCGGACCGCAGCTGCGCATTGCTTGACACGGCTGGTTCATCTGGCGCGGCTATAACTCCGGCTCGGGCGGGGGTGGAGTGGATCCGATCTCGTTGTATGAATATGCTTCGCTGAGCCGTGGCCGTCTGAGAGCTCTTTGGCCCGGCGTGTTTCTACCGCCTGCGGTGAATCGCCTTCGATCGGAATCGCCTCTAACCGTGCCGCAGCCGCAACAAGGTTATCCATCGGGTTGGAGTAGTGACCGGGAGGTGTCTGCACCGTCCGGGGCGCGCCGGCATGATGGCGAGGCAGATCTATCACACGGGCTGAACCGGTGGCGCCCGTCCCAAAGCGCTTCGGCGGTTCAACACCGGCGGCGGATTACTTGGTTCCACCCCACAGGGGTATTGAAGAGGTCTCTCCTCGAAAATCGAAGGCGGCGGGATCTGTACTTTCTTTTCATGACTTCATGTGGCGTTACGATCCAGCATGAGCCTATAAGCCTGCGCATCCAAAGCGGCCGTTCCGCGCCATCCTTACGCCCGCCGCTGCGGATCCGCTTTAGCCGCCAGCGATTTGTTCCTTCACCTTTGCGATCTCTGCGTTGTGCAAGTCTTGATCCGCCCGGATTAGCCTACGCCATGAGCACAGCCAATGCGTCGAATAGCTCGATAAAACCTGAGCGGCGGGCGACAGGGCCTCCTTCCCGGCTGCTATCACCGCTGGCTGAACCGGCGACCCTAGGCGCCGTGGTCGAAGAGTGAAGCGTCGCTTGTGTACCGCCATGAAGATTCCAACCGGTTGGGTAGATCAAAGGGGTCCGGAATACTCTCACCTTCGAACAGCTCGATCTGGCCATCTTGCAGTGATACAGAGACTCGGTTTCTCGGTGACGACTCGTCACCGAGTAGACAACGATTTCGCGCCGAGATGCTGATCCGCCCTCATAGTCTCCATGGGCGACTCCCACGAAGCATGCTTGACAGCCCGGTTTAGCCAGGGCAGGGTTCTTTTCGCCCGTGCCGAGCCGTCTCGACGAGGTCGGTGCAGATGTCCGGCCCAGGCCTGGCTCGCCAATCTTGCCGATGAACACGTGTATGCCCCAAAGGGGACCGGTACCCATACTCAATCGAGCCGCCTCGGGGCCCCGATCCGCATCGTCGATGTAGAGTTTGCCGCGGCGACTCTTAGTCATCCGCCCACAACATAGCCTTCGAAGTCCTTTCGAACTTGCCCTCTAAGATCATCAAACCCGTCGTGCGATAGCCCCACGGTGGGCGCCAATCGTCGTGGAACTGGGCATCACGGCAGATGTCCTCGTGAAAGGACTTAGTCGCAGGGGCCATCACACGGGTTAACTTAGAGGTTAAAGCGGACACAAAGACACGGGAGTTATACTAGTTCGGCCCTTCGATGAAGGTAAAGCCTACGTCTAGTTGTGATGGGATTGATGTGATTTCGGCGACTAGGGAGCAATAGCCGCCTAAGCCTCGAATTCTCTGTCCCTAACCATCCGCCGGGTCGTCCCCTTATATACACGGGTTGGGACGCCTCGGCCGGGTCTCTGAGTCCCGATCCGGCTCATACCAGTGTCGGCTCGGTCTCTTTCTCTTATCTTACTGACTCAAGTTACAAGACTAAGGCGGTTTACATGAATGGATCCTAATCCGCCTCTAGGCTTTGGGCCTCCTCCGGGGGCCCTGATCATGGGACGAGGGTAACCCGACCCCTTCAGGGCGGTTTATACTCAGTAGTTATATCCCCAACACCCACCCCCAGGCCCCATGAGAGGGTGGTGTTCCTCACCCACTTCCTCCGTGGACTAGGTTTTCCACTTCACCCATTTGTCCGGGGGCTCATGTTCTACTACAGCCTGGATTTCCACGATCTGGCCCCAAACTTCATCCTCAATATCTCGACGTTTATCGTCAGAAGCGAACTTTCCTACGCATCCAGCCCCACCGGGTTTATGGTTGAAGACCTTTAGCGTCAAGCCGAAGATAGTGGGCGGCCGACAGCGGAGTCTTGGCGGTGCCATGGCGAGGCAGGATGCCCAATGTTCTATGGCTCGAGGCTCCTTCGTGGAGACAATAAAGGGGTGGCAATCGGGGTGGTTCTACATCACCGAGCATGCGACTCCAAATGGTAGCGGCCCCGAATTTAGATCTGGCTCCCCCACACGGCTCACATCATGGAAAGAGGCCAGACTGGCGTGGGAGTGATTCGGAAGAGCTGGCGGACTCCAAACACGTGGTCCGAAACACGGTGGACAAGAAGCTCAAGCTTGTCAGCGTAGTCCAGATTATGCTCATCCGCGGATTCTCCCCATGCCGACAACGGGCCTTCAATTTGTGGGAGTTTGATCCGGCCTGACACGGACCTTGAGCCGGCTCTTGACACTACGTCACGAAAGATGCACGGAAGGTGCTGTTCAAAGGCGCCAGCTCCTGCATCCGCTACCAAAGATGTGATTCAGCTTCAGGCGTCAAGCCAGCGAGGTAAGTTATTTTACCCTTTATGGGACTCTTTTTCATAGTTTGACTCTATCTGGGATCTAAAACTCCTAACCTTTGGCGGGAGGCGGCTGAAGGCGTCCGAACAGATTAACTTGTCCGGCTCCTTTGCCGAAGACCCCGGACGCCCGGCAGACGGGGCTGCTGGTTCGGCACCTCACGTGGTGACGGAGAAGAAGGCCAAGAAAGAGGCCACGGGAACTCGAAGGAGCTCCCGGCGCCAGGTGCTGTCAGATTCTGAAGCAGAATCCTCTCCTGAGAATGAGGAGGAGGAAAAACAAGCCTCTCCCAGTGAAGAAGAGAAGAAAAGGAAGGCCGCCCGACTAGGGAGGCCGGAGGGGTCCAAGAAAGGAAGGACTCTTCCTCCGGGACTTCTCCACCAACGTCGATAACGACAAGGAGGAGTGGCCATCAAGGGCCAAGCCCTGGCGAGATCGTAAGTGTCAGGGATTCAGAATAACTCATGATTTTACTTGTCGACAGTGTCTTCTAACGCCGAATATAACCATGTAGCTCCGCCCAAGGGCAGGCTCGCCCGCTTGCCGAGCGGCTCCCTGAATTCGTCGGATATGAATAGTACTTCACTTCCGGCCGCCTCCTCTCCTCGCGATCACGGACAACACCAGCGGTGGAGTCCCAAAGGGGCCCAACCAGGAGGAGGAGGTCTGGAGGCGCCATAGAAGGCGACCTCCCGGACTCCGGGCGCAAGGGGAAAACCCCGAGAGGGCTCTAAGTCCGCCCTGTGCGGACTCGCATCGAACCTTCAGTGGTTCGAAGTCCATAATGACCCCTTCAGAAGAAGGGCAAGACTTTGACACCGGTGACCTCCGTCCATCCGGAGGCACCGGATATTCTGCTGGAGGCGCTTAACGGCGCCTCCATCGACGAGGAGCATCGCACTATCATGAGTGCGGTGGTCCAGAAAGTTCAGTCCGCCAAGAGCGGGCTGATCGAAGCCTGTACCAGCCTTCTAACAGGCTTTGAGGTAAGTTTTGAATATGTAAAAATATTACCGCATAGTCAGTAGCCCCTGATGCTTAGTTTGGTGTTCGGAAAGAAAAGCCGGACCGAGGATCTAAAAAGATATACGCAGGAGTCTAACATAAATATGTCAATATGGGAATGCAGGCTGCAGCGACCTCTGCCGCCTTGACCGCTGCGAAGGTCAATGCATTGAAGCGGAGCCTCGAGCAGTCCGAGAACGAGCTCGGACTTGCCAAGAAGCAGCTCGAGGACAAGGAAGGTAAGTAATACCTTATTAAAGTAATACCTTATAGAAAGGATTTGGTTGCAAAAAATGACAGGAATAACGTGAGTATTGCAGGGGCCACGAACGAGGTGGCGACCCTGAAGGAAGCGGTGTCCACGGCCGAAATCAAAGCGGCATGGAGCACACCAAGCGAGAGGAGCAGGAGGCGGGGGTGGCGGAGGTGCGGTAAGAGCTCTGTGCTCTCGTGAAAAAACACGAGAGTTTGGGCGTCACTGAAGACTTCGAGAGTCCGAGCTCGCCTTGGCTCTTGAGAGTGCCAAAGCCGCTAAGGCGAAGCCCAAAAGCCCTCCTGTGAAATTGAGGCGATGAAGAAGATAGCGGCGGTAAGGCATTCTTTATGCAAAGCAAGCATGTGAAGGTGAATTATACATTACTTACCCGAATCCGGAGCTCTCCAGAGCATTCGCAGATCTGCTCCCTGCAGCAGTAATAAAATCTTGCCGCTTTCTTCCGAGCCGAGGAGGGAAGCGCGACGGAGAAAGGTGTTCTGGTCTCAGATGTCTGAGGCCGGACATCCGTGCCTCGAGCGACCAGCTGACGCAGCTGGTCGAGCTCCACAAGGTCGCCGAACAGGCCATGAAGGCAGGGCCGGTCCTGAGATTTCGGGGGCCCGGGGCGAAACAAGAATTGGGGCCCTTATTTATTACCTTATTTACTTTTTTATAACTTCGTGGATGTAAAGGCTCCAATGATGATATGAAGATCAATCTCATTCAATAATTTCTTTTCAATGTGTAAATTTGTCAAACCGAATCTATCTTTGGACATTTACAGACCTCACATCGTTTTTGTCAATCTATATCTATTTATAAGATGCACATGCTTCTTACAGTAGGACAAAAACAATCACATAAAGGAAGCATACCTGGGCCATTATCCAAACATCCACTGCCTCCTTATACATGTTGTTTTCATAAGACTTCTTTGGTATCTTATGAAGCACAAAAACCATCTTCAAAGCCCTAGAATTAATACGGATAATGGGTTAAATTTCATAAGCAATATGGGAAATGAACAGAAGATTCGTTGTATTAGTTGTACCATATGCAGATACAAAAGATACACAAGCATCATTTTGTGTCCACTTTGATCCTGAATTCCTGATCCAAAAATCCAAATTGAAATCTTCTATATGGGAGGGACCATCTGAATGCCTTGGAGACAGTCGTAATTTTTGAATCGAAGCGAAAATCCTGCTCATGGGGACTACACTTTTTTCAGCGTAGAGCAAGAAAGGGCAGAAATCTCAAAATCAATACTAACTGACGGGATTCAATCGAAAAAAGAGCAAAGCGATCCCTACCTACCAGGGTGTGAAGATGAGCCTACACATTTATCCTCCATAGTGGCCGCGGCAGCGGCGGCATCGGCAGCGATGGCCCTCCCGCGATTGGGGGACTGGAGATTGACGTGATCGTTTGGCTGGAAAAAACGATACGTGGGTTGAGCACTGTCAGGCCGTCGGCCATGCGCTGGGCCAAGCTCCACATCTCGTTGAGGGCCCCCTCTTGGATCGCAAACAAAACAGAAGAAGGAAGCAGTTTCTCTCGTGGGATGGATTTACCTGCACATACACACATACGTACCTAACTAGCCTATGGGCAACATGCATGCCCGAGAGGGCCCCCTAGACTTCGGGGGCCAGGGGCGGTCGCCCCCCCTGCCCCTCCCCAGGGCCGGCCCTGCATGAAGGGCCTCATAGTTCGGCTGTGGCCATCGGAAGCCATGCCTGGGAGCTACTTCGGTCTAGTGCGGCGGCTGGTGGACGCCTGTCCGTGGATTGAAGTCATCAAGCGCTCCGTGCTGCATTGAAGGTGCCTAAGAGGGCTCTTGCCCATGCTACGGTGCCTTTGGGGCAAGCTGGACGGTGAGAAGCTTGTGAAGGACAGACCACCACCGGGCAAGGAGCATCGCACGCCTGAAATGTATTATGAGGGCGTCCTGAAGGGTGCCCGCCTTATAGCGGGTGAATGCTCCAAAGATGTAGTTTTTGAATAGACTCGCATTTTGTTATCCTGCACGCTGAAAACTTGTTCATATCATAAAGCAAAGCTTGTTAATTTAAAATATTACCTTACGTGCGGCTGTTTATCAAATTTGAGAGATGGCAAGTCGTTGGCTTCAGCCCCCATGCCACGAGTGCTTTGGGTGTTCGGGATAAACTTGAGCGCTCTTGTTCCCATTCTTGGGTCCTTCGAGGGAGGCGCTCAACGAAGCGAACAAGGCAACGGACTTATAGTGCTTGAACACTCTCACTTAGCCATAGAATTCTATAATTTTAAATTTGGTGAACCCCTTGTATTCGGAGACCGAGTTCGGGCGCTATCCACGCCTTGGCGGACAATGCCGGCTCCTCGCTCTAAGCGGCATAAGTCTTTAGGGACCCAAAAACCTCTCGAACAGCAACCGGCTCTCGCCCTATCATGACGGTCAGTTTTAGCTTTCTCCACTGAGGTGCTCAACCCAGCTCAACCGGGGCACAATCGCAGTGGTTCTCCCAGCCTACCTTAGCCGATATAACGGAACGTAAGGTGCGAAAACATGGGAGCCGGGCAAACCCAACTATTGACCCAAGACATGATTCGGAGCCGATGCATATAATGCTATAAGTTCAGGGTGCCGCACTTGTGAAAGTGTTCGGACTTATCACACCATTCTTTGGGGTACTTAAGCCCACGGTGTATTAGCTTGCATTACCAAAAGTGTACGGGTGCAACATGTCATAGATGGACATATATGGGAAAAAAAGAAAAGGGAACGCAATAATAAGCAGAAGCTATGTATTGTTTATTCAAAAGATACTGCAATGAAAGCAGGACGATACAAATGGTGCGATAAGCAAGGGATGGGACTATTTAGCATGTCCCCCTCCAGGGGTAAGCTGCGGGATGGTATGTAAAATAGGTATAGTGCTCGTAGTAGAGACCACCTGGACACTTGACGCAGTTTTCTGCTTCCCTGGCTGTTGCATCGTGAGTTTGGCAATGCTAGTGCCGGACAGGGCTTCTGGAAAACGGAGTCCTGAAAGTAAGAGAAAAGAAGAAAGAAAAAGAATGACACAAACGGGAGCCCCTAGTGCGGTCTAGCCGCGTGCAGGCATGCCGTGGTCGTGGGCCCGTCCCTATGCCCATGGTGCTTGAGCGCAATTACGTGCGCATAGTACCGGGCCAGCGAGTTCGCGAGGGCTGGGTTAGCCGCGACATTACTACGCTTGTTCGAACGTGCCAGCGGTCTTGCTGAAGTTACTCCGGGCGCGCTTTTGGATGTGTCCGATTGTTTATTGGCGGTTGGAGGATTGCCTTAAGAGGCTGTTACGCACTCTCGCCGCAAGAGGCGGCCGTATGCTCCTCCGTTCGGAGGGAGCGTTGATGTTTCCATTGACCGTGATTACGCCTCGAGGGCTGGCATCTTGAGCTTGAGGTACGCAGCGTGTCGGCACCGCATTGAATTTCTGCGAATGCGGTTCGCCCGGCAAGGCGTGATAGCCGCTGCGAGCGGGACTATGTCGAAGATTAACTCCTCACTCGGAAGTTATCCGGGGATCCAAGACCACTTCAAGTGTAACGGAGCCCGCATGATTGGCCTCTACACTGGAATGACGCCTTTAAAGGTCGTCTTTGTGGGTTTGATTCTTGATGGGTCTATGCCCATTTTATGCGCACTATATCCTCGATAAATCAGGTTCAGTTGCTCTTGCCGCCGACCATCAGGACTACGGTGAGGTGAAATCCGTCAATAATTGGGTCAAGAACCAATGCGGCGAAACCGCCGCGGACGGATGCTAGTGGGGTGGTCCCTTTGATCAAGGGTGATCGGGCAGGAAGACCATGGGTTGAACTTCGGGGTGACTGGCTCCATCGCATGTACGTCCCTTAGTGCACGCTTCCGCTCCCTCTTGGGTATGTGGGTTGCGTATATCATGTTCACCGTCCGCACTTGTGTGGGAAATCCCTTCTGTCCTCTATTGTTCGGCGGCCGGGGCTCTTCCTCATCATCGCTATGCAGCCCCTTGTCGTTGTTTTCGGCGTTTAGCTTGCCTGCTTGCTTGAACACCCAACAGTCCACATTGGTGTGGTTGGTTTTTCGGGGTGCCATGTATCCGCACAAGCGATCGAGTATTCGGTCCAAGTTGGACGGGCCCCTGGGTATTTCTTTTGAATGGCTTCTTCACGACCGGGTTTAGAGCCTCTGAATCCGGCATATCTTGTCGTATCCTCGGCATTGTCACTTTATTAATCGCGGCGTTTATGCTTATTGATAGCGACACGCCATTATTGCTGTCCTTGCTATCCGAACTACTGTGGTGTTTGGCCAAGTTGTTGCTTCGAGCTAGCCACTGTCCTCTCCCCGCAAAAGCGGGTCATGAGTGTGGTGAGGGCTGCCATGGATTTGGCTTTTCCTGTCCTAGGTGCCGGGCTAGCCACTCGTCGCGGATGTTGTGTTTGAAGGCTGCTAAGCGCCTTTGCATCCGGACAGTCGACGATCTGATTTTTCTTTGTTAGGAGCTGCGTCCGTAATTGTCTCGCCGATTCTTACAGCTGCTGAATTATATGGCTAAGGTCATCGGCGTCTGGTGGTCGCACATATGTGCCCTGGAAGTTATCGAGGAATGCGGCTTCCAGGTCCTCCCAACAACCGATTGACTCTGCTGGCAAGCTGTTGAGCCAATGCCGAGCTGGTCCTTTGAGCTTGAGTGGGAGGTATTTGATGGCATGTAGATCATCACCGCAGGCCATGTGGATATGGAGGAGATAGTCCTCGATCCGACGCATGGGGATCTGTGGTACCATCGTATGATTCGATGTTTACGGGTTTGAAGCCCTCGTGGATTTGATGATCCATTACTTCATCTGTGAAGCATAGTGGGTGTGCGGCGCCTCGAATTGGGCTATATCACGGCGTAGCTCATATGAGCTTTGTTCATCTTGTTCGGCCCGGCGAAGTTGCTTTGTATCCGGCATGACGGTAATCATCCCGAGTCGTTACGCCCACGCGATCTGTAGATCGATCTTGTTTGCTTTGCCTTTATCCTCTAGTATATCTCGCAAGTCCGCGCGTTCTCCCGTGCCTTGGTACTTTTTGAGCGGCATCGGGCGTGGCTTGAGCGGAGGGCCGAGAGGCTTCTTCCATCGCGGCCACGGGGTGGCGGTCTACCATGTCGTGCTCTGGTGACGCGGTGCTTCCTCCTCTGATCGAGGCAACGGCTGCGTTTGGGGGTAGCTTTGGAGGGGCATTGAGTTCGTACTCTTCGGCTGCAAGGACTTGGTCCATCCAGCCGACTAGCAGGTCTTAGTCGACTTTAAGTTGTTGCTGCTTTTGAGGCTGCTTGCCGTGGCCATGAGCCTGCGTTTAAAACGCTCTTGTTCGACGGGATCCTCTCGCACGACAATTGCCGTCGAGGCTTGCCTCGTCTTCGGAGGGGCGCATAATTATCGTCCTCTACCTCTCTTTTTCGCCGCGACCGTCAGGCGGACTTGCTTCTCCCTCCTCCTCTCTGCCGAGTCTGCTTTGGAGGGTGCGTCTTTCCAACCGTCCGGGGTATTATTGTCTCCTGTGCCGGAATCACCATTTTTACCGTGGCGGGATTTAGAGCGGCGCCGCTGACGTCGGCGCTTGGGTTGTTTCTTGGAGGGGTCATCCTCCGCTGTTCCATCGCCATTCCCATCTTTTGGGATGTCCACCATGTATATGTCATATGACGAGGTGGCCTTCCAGTGCCCCGTGGGCGCTGGCTCTTGATCGTCTCCGACACCGTCGTCCATACCGTCGATGTCTTCGGTCGAAGTCGAGCATGTCGGTTGAATCATCGGCCAAGTGGCTACAAAGTGGGTGGTGCGTGGGCGTTGAATTCCTTCGTCGTCCGAATCCCAACCTTCCTAACCGTAGTTCGGCCGGGCTCCCCTGACAAAGAGAGAGACTTTAATGAGTTCAGGATATCGCCAAAGGGCGAGTGCTGAAAGACGTCCGCGGCGGTGAACTCCATAACCGGGCGCCTACCGGATTCGACCGCAGGGGCGCTGGAGGTTCGGAGTCCGGAAAGGAGTCCGCACAGGAGTCACGAAGCCGCGAAGGACAGGGATGGTGTTCGCTCAATCGCCAGAGATTTCAGCCCCGAGGCGGTGTCCAACCAACCGTCCTCGATCGCGTAAACCGGCTCCGGATTAAAGGTCGGAGCGGGCACTCGTGCGGCCTCCGAGCCTTTGTTCGGCTGACGTAGCTAGATCGCACTCCATCGAGACAGTGCGGCACGCTCGGCCGTGGCTCGAATCCGTCGAAGATCAAGTCTCCGCGGACATCGGCCGTATAGTTCAAGCTTCCAAATCTGAACTGATGGCCAGGGGCGTAGCTTTCGATCTGCTCCAGATGGCCTAGCGAATTGGCCCGCAGTGCAAAGCCGCCGAATACGAAGATCTGTCCGGGGAGAAAAATCTCACCCTGGACTGCGTCGTTGCTAATGATTGAAGGAGCCATCGGGCCTATAGGTGACGACACAGAGGAACTCTCAATGAAAGCACCAATGTCGGTGTCAAAACCGGCGGATCTCGGGTAGGGGGTCCCGAACTGTGCGTCTAGGTGGATGGTAACAGGAGACAAGGGACACGATGTTTACCCAGGTTCGGGCCCTCTCAATGGAGGTAATACCCTACCCCGCTTGATTAACATTGATGATATGGGTAGTACAAGAGTAGATCTACCACGAGATCGAGAGGCTAAACCCTAGAAGCTAGCCTATGGTATGATTGTTGTTCGTCCCTACGGACTAAAACCCTTCGGTTTATATAGACACCGAATAGGGTTAGGTTACACAGAGTCGGTTACAATGGTAGGAAATATACATATCCGTATCGCCAAGCTTGCCTTCCACGCCAAGGAAAGTCCTATCCGGGCACGGGACGAAGTCTTCAATCTTGTATCTTCATAGTCCAGGAGTCCGGCCAAAGATAATAGTTCGGCTATCCGGACACCCCCTAGTCCAGGACTCGCTCAGCCGTCCAAGGTCGTGCCCTTGTTGCAGGGCCGCATTCGAGATCTCCTACAAAGAGACATCAATCTGGTCGTAGTGACGCAGGTCATGTTGATTCGCCGCACCCTGCCCTGCAAACGTCGGCCCCTCCGCCTGTGGGAGTTTAATCCGGAGGGACCACGAGCCCTCCAACATTTTGTGGGCGCGACGCCCATGGATATGTACAAATTGTTCTTCGGATCACAAGCAATTTGTCCGGACTCGACCGAGGACGCAGGTTTGAGTTGCAATCGCCCGGATACTCAAGTAAGTAGCCCTGTACCTGGACACGCTACCCGTATATTTATCATAAAATTGCCCTTAAAAGAGCTGTCCCTTAAACAGGAGTGGATAGCGAAAGCAAAGCTAATCAGTGTCCGGCCCCCTCCCCGAGACCACGCCCGGATCCCGTGTTAACCAGGATGTCGGAGGTTGTGCCTTTGGAAGAAGGCGAAGGGGGAACAAGGAAACTACCGCCTCCACGAAGGAGGCTATCGAGGAAAGGAGGAATCGAGAATTCCTCTATCCGTGGGAAGAAGAGGACCGCCTCAAGACCCGGAGATCATGGTCTCAAAGCGGGGAAGAAATCTTCGCCGGAGGGTCCTGCCGGGGATGCCTCGCCAAGACTGTGCCTCTCTAAGGGATCAGCCCTCCACCGAGCTGTAAGTAGAGAGGGAGTTTTAAAATAAGAGACATCCCTGTTCTATTTCTGAGGAAGATAACCGAAATTTTACCTTGTAGTTCGGATCTCAACCCTTCTTAGCAGAGCTCATCTTCAGGGGATCTTCGTCCGGAGATGATGGAGAGCGGAACACCTCCCCCTGCCGTACCGCCTTGCGAGGCGGGCGAACCTGAGGTGTCGTCATGGAGGGTTTCTCCGAATCCGGCAGGGCTGGAAGGCAATCATATGGCCCCCCAAGGTCCTCCGTGTCCGGCCTTCGAAAAAGGCCATCGGACGAGTCTGGCACCGTCCGGTGCACGGTCGGAGGAGCTGAAGGATCTTCTCGGGCGAGCGTCTATCTCAGAAGAACACCGTGCGTTGATGGGTACGGTGATTGAAAGGCTTTCATCCGCGAAGAGTGGGTTGTACGAGGCCGTCAGGAGTTTACTGACAGGTTTTGAGGTACGCGAAATGATGTACCTTTTGACAGTTCCGCATATATGAGATGCGCCCTGTGTAGATAGTAGTC
The DNA here is from genome assembly GCA_021605145.1 of Aegilops bicornis. Taxonomy (NCBI): domain Eukaryota; kingdom Viridiplantae; phylum Streptophyta; class Magnoliopsida; order Poales; family Poaceae; genus Aegilops; species Aegilops bicornis. The sequence goes on along the minus strand of CM038670.1, from coordinate 149,817,492 downwards.
CCTGGGACTTGGTGCGTTGTCAAAAATGACGGCGCCGCCGAGGATCATAATCCCAGTTATAATATGTCGCCCTTCGTATGTAGGTGGCGGCGTTCGTGGCTAGCCGGATGATGAATTTGCCGAGCTAAAGCGGCAACTTGACGTGGCAGATGTCGACATCGCGCTTGTCAACAAGCGGCTTGACGAGGCACAAGGTATGTAATTTCTCCGAAGACACCTGGTAAGAGGAGCTTGATGCCCGTATCTTACAACATGTGTGCTTGATGCAGATGGTGCCACTGCCATGGAGAACCTTCGGGCGGAACTTGCCCGAGCCAAGGAGCAGGCCAGGAAAAGCGATGCGGCTGCCTTAAAGGCGGCCAAGAGCTGAAAGTCAAGAGGCTGCTCCTTTGCCAAGCAAGAAGGAAATGGCCGAGATGGCTATGAAGTTGAAGAATGCTGCCGACCGCTGCAAGCTTCTTGAAAAAGAAGATCGGGCGGAACAGAAGGACCTGAAGAAGGCCACTACCGAGGCCAAGGATGCTCGCTCTGCGATGAGAGCTATGAAGGAGGAGCTACGTCAGGCCGGAGATATCGCGGCTGGAAAGCCCTTTATGCTGCGGATGAAGTTCGGGGATCCTAAATATGCTCCGTTGGACCGGCTCTGGAGTGCGGGAGACACTTATCTGGACTTGGCGGCGAGTGTCGCGGACCCGGCCGAACACTTCCGAGATCAAAAGGATCACGAAGTGGAAAAGCTTTTTTGGTCGCAGTTCCACAATCCAGAGCGCCCACTTCCATTAACCGATCGGTTGGCCGCATGGGCGGAGCTGAATAGGTTATCCGGACTCGCCATGAAGTATGTCGTGAGTCATCTGTGGCCGGAAAGGCCCGAGCCGAAGAGTTATTTTAGCTTGGTGCAGCAGTTCCTTGGTGCGGTGCCGCATATCAATGCAATGAAAAGGTCAGCGTGCATAGAGGTTGCGCGGATGGCTCTTGCCCGTGTCAAGACATACTGGGCGGAGATGAAGGCCGTCGCTGTTGCATCCCAAGATTCGGACGAGAGCCGAGTACCTGCCGAGCACTATTTTCAGAAAGTTCTGCAGGGCGCTCGTTAATGTAGACGCAGTGCTCGAAGGATATTATGTTCGAATAACATGTATTATTGTAAAACAATGTTTCGAGAGAATATAAAAGCTTTTTATACTTGTGCCTTCAAGAATTAAAAATACCTCCTGCGGCGGCCGTTAATGTATATATATATAACCCGAAAGATGGCGGTCTTAAACTTTACGCATATAATGCGGGGTGTTCATAAAAGGCGCATTTCACACTTGATCCAACGCCTTGGTCCTATTAAGGAGGTGATAGCAGCGAACTAGGCAACCGGACTATAATGCTTTATCACTTTCACTAAGCCATAGGAGTTTGATTGGGGCTACTATATAGCCCTAGGGGCACCGCTACCACCCGGTCGGGCGGCGTGTGTGCTGGCCGAGCAACGGCCCTTCGTTAATGTGGAGGAATCCTAAAGATTCCGGCAGGTCATCGAAAGTGGTTGACCAGTCTCACGCTATATCATGACAGCCGGTTTTCGGCTTTCTCTCACTTTGAGGTGCTTTCTTTGGCCGAACCGGGCACAATCGCAGAAGTTATCTGGTGCCGCCTTTAGCCGATAGAGCGGAACGTAAGGCTGCAAAACACAAGAGCCGGGCAAACCCAACATTTGACCAAAGACATGATTCGGAGCTGATGCATATAAGGCCAAACTCGCGACGCCGAACACTCCCTAAGGTATTCGGTCTTTATGAAAACGGGTTGAAGAAAGCCCTTGGTAATAAGCCCCTGGTGTCCAGGTTCGTGCAAAATTCTGACGTGGCCACATGCCAAGACGCCAGCCTCCTCCTCGGTTATATCACGAAACCGGGGGATGTGTATCAACAAGAGACAGTAAAAAAGGTTTACGCAGGGTCTTAATCTAAAAAGAATCCTTGGAACGGGTCCCTGCTGCACGTCTGCGCCTGTGTCTCCATTGTGCCGTATCCTGGACGGGTGTAGCACGGTGTTCATCTGTAAAAGAGAGGAACTTAGTTGAAAAAGATCGTGCGAAAATGTACGTTATATTAAATAAACAAAGTATAATTCAAAAAATGAATAAAATTGAGCTTTATTGTCTCTTGTTGTACATGCGCGGAGCCTTGTATGCGGGGTATGCGGCTAGTAAGCCCTTGTATGTTTACACGGACTCGTCTAGCCATGTCCGAACGACCTGTTTAGGGTGCTTTGATTAGTGAAGCCGGTTTAGTGTGTGGCTGTCAAGGCAGCCGCACAATCTTCCACGCTCGAGGAACACTCGATATTTCCCTTTAATGAGATGATGCCTCACGGAACGTGCATTTTAAGTGTAAGAGATGCATAATGCGGAATTGCGTTAAAGCAGGCGAAAAGCTTCGCGTCCCAGTAGTGCTTGATAGCTACTTGTGAATGGGGCGATGTGGAAGGTTAGCTTTTACATGGCGGAAGTTGTTGGGGAGCGAACATAACTTCTAGCAGGAGAGAGCCCGTACAATGGGCATCTGGGCCTGGCATTACCCTTGAAAGGAAGTGTTGCTATGGCGAATTTTTGTTGGGTCTATACCCATTTTATGGATTGTGTCCTCGATATAGCGTGTTTAGATCATCGCCGCCGTCAATTTGGACTGGTGTAAAGTGGAGTCCAACAATTATCGTATCTAATATCAAGGCAGTCCAGCCTGCATTCGGATACTTCTAGAGTAATCCTGATGGTCGAAGGTGATTGGTTTTAACAACCGGTGGCGGGACTCCTCTCGGGATAGAGCCGTATGGCGCGTATCTCTATAGGCGCCACTCTGTTTTTCCCTTTTGTCACGTGAAGTGAGTTTACCGTTTTGACTTCTTGTGGGAAATTCTTTTGTTTTCCGGTGCTCTGCTTGTGCGGTTCGTCATCATCCTCGCTTGGTGTGTCGAGCCCCTTGTGTTTGACGTTGAGTTTGCCGGATTGCTTGAAGACCCAACAATCTCGTGGGTATGGTTTGCGAGCTTCACAGAATCTTGTGGATTTGGCATATCTTGTCCAAGATTTTGTTTAGGTTAGATAGCTTCGTCCTTGTTATCCTTGAGGACAGCTTTTTCTCGATTCTGCCGAGAGCTTTTGAATCCGGCGTTATTGCCGTGCTCTTGGCTGTTTCCCTTGGTCGGCGCTGGTCCTGCTGCGTCGCGGTTTCCCGTTCCATCCCTAACTTCGGATGCACTTGGGTCGCTTAGTAATCGCATCTTGCCAACCAGCTATCCTCTCCTGCGCAAAAGCGGGTCATGAGGCTTGTTAATGCGGCCATTGTTCTTGGCTTTTCTTGGCGAGGTGTCTGGCGAGCCATTCGCCCTGGACTGTGTTTGAAAGCTGCTAAGTCTTGGCGTCCAGGACAGTCGACTCTCTGGTTATTTTTAGTAAGGAATCTGTTCCAGAATTTCCAGGCTGACTCTCTGAGTTGTTGAGTTATGTGACTTAAATCGTCTGCATTCGGTGGTCGGACATAGGTCCCTTGAAAATTTGCCCGAAAAGCATCCTCGAGCTCTTCCCAACTTCCGATGGTGTTTTCGGGAAGGCTTTTAAGCCAATGCCGGGCTAGCCCTTTGAGCTTGAGGGGTAAGTATTTTATGGCGTGGAGGTCATCTCCTCTAGCCATGTGTATGTGGAGGATGTAATCCTCAATCCAGAACTCTGTGGTCTGTTGTTCCGTCAGTATGCCTCTATGTTTACGGGCTTGAATCGCTGAAATTCATGATCCGGCACCTCATCGGTGAAACATAGGGGTGTGCGGCACCCCTATATTTGGGTGTACCGTGATGTTCGGATACTTGATGCGTTGCATTGCTTACTAGAGCTTGCTTTCTTGGCCCGTAGATAGATCTGGCTGGGCCATCTTTTTGATGCGAATCCTTCTGCGGATCGTGTGCCGGCTTGTGTGCGGCGCCCTTTGTGTCAGGATCCGATTTTCGGGATATTAATTTCCAGAAAATGGCCCTTGTGCTCACCAGCCTCAGGATTACTGTCAGCTGATGAGGCACCAACTTGATACAGAAAATTCCAAGCAAAATACATAATATATAGTACAAGACCATTCTGGCCTATGAGTACAACAAATGGTTTCAAGTGGTTGATGGCTGAGCGGTTTGTGGGTCATCGGTGTCTATGGGACTCCATTTCCCACATGAATAGCTAACCAGGTTAACTCCTATCTTCGCGAGGCTGCTATCACCATTGCTTAGGTTGGGGCCGCCATCGCAACGCTCCTCTCCAAGCAAGAAATCTGGCCAAGACAATAGCCGAGGACAAGCCGGTGAGTACTTTGAATGTACTACTTAAACATTATGAACACGGTATAGTATAACAAACGGTAATCATGCTCGGAAATATTCTACGATCACATTGTCAGTCATAAAAATAAAATCCCTGATGCATGCAAGCAGGTTATTTATATGCAACAATAAATATGTAATAGCAGAGTAGTAATAAAATGCACCGATCAAGTGTCTGAAGCGACGCCTCGAAAGGATAGTAAATAACGAGCATGCCTTTCCTCGAGCGTCGAGCGACACCACATAAAGGGCTTATAATGTAAACAATAAGCATGCCACGCTTCGAGGCGTCCTAAGCGACACCACATAAAGGGCTTATAAGGTAAACAATGAGAATGCACCACGGTCGAGGCGATACGGCGACACCATATAAAGGGCTTATAAAGTAAATAAATAACAAGCATGCCACGGATCAGGCGTCTCGTGACACCACATAAAGGGCTTATAAATAATCACGGTGAATATCCGGGAGGTAGAACCATCCCAGGATACTCGATAATTCAATAATATAACGGGTTAGTCCATAACAAATAATAATCATGATCATCACAAGTCACAAGTCACGCATCCAAGTTACGGTTTAATAGTTTCTCCTCGAAGACCGACACTAAGACCGACACTTGACCCATCCTGCATCGTAGTCCTTAACCATGGACACGGCTACTCGAATAGATTTAATCTCTGCAGAGGGTGTACTCTTTACCCACGAGTAACGGATTCCTCTAGTCCATCGGGACTAATTCCATTTACGGTCTTTTAATTGAAAACACGCCTAACTTCGCACACACCGGCTTTAACTTACGGTGTCCGGAATCACCCACGACACTTGTTAAGCAAAACTCTAAGAGGGGAGGCTACAACCTCGAATAGCATGGGATCAAATTTATATCGCGTGCTCTAAGGGGTGCCCCCCTCTCGGTCCCAACCGGAAACACCCATGCCCGGACTGTGTGGCACGCCTACCGGCTACATCGGTATCTTCCACCATGGCCTCTCTGTATGGTGTGTGCTAGAAAGGGGTTGACAACTTATCGAACCATACCCTACCTGGCAAGGGACAAGTGGTAGTACTGAAACAAGTATGGGAGTTACAGGTGAACAAGACTCGATCTATGGTCGACTCAGGAGGTTTAAGTATTCCCTGCATGATTAGCATAACGAATATATTTCATCCAACAGACAAAATCACCACTCATCATACCCCATCATGCCATACGGGGCACACTCGTCTCAACGAGGACCTAGGGACAAGCTCGGTCTACCCAAGAGCAGAGACTTTCCCGTTTTCCTTCCTAAGAGGCACGAAGGGCATAATGAGGTGATCACTATCACAAGCATGTCCACTTCCAACAAAGAAGGAAATCTGCAATATGCACTCATGCGTATGATCGTATCACCACATAAAATAACGAGTTCTCCGTATCACGGTGATGTTGTAACCGTATCAAATAACCCACAAAGATATTACGCCAGGGTTCAGAATGCTTGCCTTCAAGTTGTGGAGGGGTGGGGTGCACTCCAAAACTTTTGAAAGTTATAATCTCCTCTCCAAATTCCTATTTTCAAAAATATTCAAATCACACATACTTTAAAAACAGTACAAAAAAGTTGCTTGGAAATTTTTCAAATAAACATGAAAATAAACTAGACAATATTTGGGAAACAACAGAAAAAGAATCACGTTATTTGGATTTATATTTAAAAAGTTATAGCCAGTCAAAGTTTAGTCATCTTTCTGTTTTTTTAAATAAAACAGAAAAGGAAAAGAAAACGTTTCGAAAACGTACACGTCGAAGGCGTATTTTGCTTTTACGCTTTCACTTATCCAACGTGGACCGGCCCGTGGTCATTGACAGTGGGTCCAGGGGGGCCCACTGGTCAGGTTTGACTGGTCTCCCCCGCCTCCTTCCTCCTCTGGCCGAACAGGGGCGGGGGCTCCGGCGATCGTCGCCGGCGAACGGCGGCTCCTCGCGGGGCTCTGAGGGCGGGGATGGATCGGCCACTCCAGGGAGGTCCTCCCGGTGGTCGAGAGGGTGGCGGGGGCGAAGGGAATCGCCGGCGGCGAGCCTTGTGGCGGACGGCAGTTTCGGGAGGTTTGGGGGTTTGGGCTATGGGGCTTCCCGATCGGTGCGGAGAGGGTGGGCGGCTCACGCCTGCAGTTGAGGGGAGAAGGATGGAAGCATGGGAGGGGTTTGGGGCCTCGGTCTTGGCCGGATTCCACCGGAGTGTGGCGGCGGCCGGACTGTCGGGGACGAGGAAGACGGCCGCCATTCGCCGCTTGTCGCACGGGGCTCTAGGGGGTGGCTTGAGGCTGCTGAGGACCTGGATGAGCTCGGGGGTCCTTTAAATAGGTGAGCAATGGCGGTTCCGCGGCGGCCGGGGATAAGATCATCGGCGACCGCCGTTCTGTAGCTAGGGGGTGCGTGGCGTGGCTCAGGGTGGCGGTAGGGACTAGAGGACGAGCGGGCACTGCGCCAGGTGCCAGCTAGCGAGCGCGGGTGGCTCGGGCGGCGCCGTCCAGGGCAGGGGTTGTCGGGGCGGCGGTGGCGGCTTGCGTCGGTGGCGCTGTAGGGCGCCAGGAGGGGCCAGGGCGGCTCTACGGTGAGGGAGGAGTCGGGGCGCTTTGGCTGCGAGCGGAGGAGGATCAGAACGGGCGCGGGGGAGGCGGCAACGCGACGCGGCGACTCAGGTGCACGCACGTGCAAAATGCACGCTCTGGCCGCGCCCAGAGCACGCACGCGACATGTTTGACAAAATGCCAGGGTGACCTAGAGGGCTTGATCGAGGTTGGCAAATAACAGGACTAGGTTAGAGTCTGCAAGAAGGTTAGTGGACAAACTGGTTTGTCCAGAGGTGCAAGGTCACAGTGCAAACGCAAAAACCATGTCCAGACTGCCCATGCACTCAAGGTGTTTGACAAAATGCCAATGGCATCTAGGCAACTCTTGGGGTGGTCAAACTCTCCAGACTAGTGACTCTTTAGATGAAAGTGATGGTGGCAAGGTCATATGGGCAAAACCAGAAACTTGCTAGTGCAAGTTTTGCAAATCTTCTGTTCTGGACAGAAGGTAAATGTTATCATTGCTTGCACTAAAAATCCTCCAATGGGTCCACTCCCCTGGACTTAAGGGTTTGGTAGGGTTGTCTACAATCAGGAGGAAGAATCAAGGGAGAAAGAGCAAGCAAAAATATGGTTGCAGTACAATTCACCAAGTTGAACCAGAATGCAAATGAGGATGACTCACTCAAATTTTTCAAAGGACATAGCTGTTTTTTTGCATAAAGATGAATAATATACTCCTATTAACATCCCATAATTTTGGTGGAAGTTTTAAATGAATATTTAATTAGGTTGTAGTGCAAAATTGCCCACTGGACCAGATTTGAAAACTTGGTGTAGAACTCAGAATACCCAATGACTGAAATATATTTTTGCATAAAAGAGATTTAAAAACATCACATGACATCCCCAAATTTTGGTGAAATTATTGAATGAATTTATAAATGGGTTGTAGTGCAAATGGGACCCTAAACTCATGAAAAACCCTTTTGGAGAAATAAAGCTCAGGGAAAAAATAATTATATAAATAATCCCACTGATAAAAGAATTGTTTTATTTGAGAGGGTAAATAAGTCCAATAATAATTGAAAAGTTTTCACTAGGGGGTAAAACTCCATAATAGCAAAGGAAAGAATGGTTCTGAAATCAAAAGGAAATCCAGAAATTAGAAGTTTAAGTTCCCTGGCAAAATTTTAATAAACAAAGCATGGTTAAATTTTTGGGGTGTCACACTTTGCCGCTCTATGTTGGCCATGGGGTTGTTCACCCGACCGGGTGGCTTCCTTATTTTTTGATTGCGGGGGCTCTAAGGCCTCCTCATCAAATTCAGCAGTAATTTTCGCCGGATAGCTCTTTGTGTGGCGACCGTCGCCAGATTTGTCTGCAGTGTTGAGTACTTTGCTCCATCTAATTCTGAGTGCATGTTCCGCTGTTTTGAGCTTCCACTTACCTTTTTCAGGCTACAGCAGCGATGGCAGCGAGCCTTTTGTGGAGGTTCTTCCGCTCCAAGAAACTTGTCCGGCGTGAGGTCGTCGGACTGTTATTTTTGCCGGGAGGGTTGTTCGGTTTGTTCATCCAAGTTGCCATGTTCGGACGGTTGCTCGATGGCATGTTCGCCGCCCGCCGGTTCGCCTGCTACGTGGCTGGGTGCGTATGGAGTGCTGTCTCTGCCGAGGTGGGGTTTGAAGTGGCGCTTACGCCGCCGCTTTGATCGCCGAGGGAACGATCCTCGCCGCGTCCCTTTGTTCCTCGTCGTCGTTTCTTTTAGGTGTGTCCACCATGTATACATCATGAGATGAGGTGGTTGTCCAGTGCCCTGTAGGTGCTGGTTCCTGTTCGTCTCCTACATCGTCGTCCATACCGTCGATGTCTTCAGAGTCGAAGTCGAGCATGTTGGTTAAATCATCGACAGTGGCTACGAAGTGGGTGGTGGGTGCGCTTTGAATTTCTTCGTCATCCGTGTCCCAACCTTGCTGACCATAGTCCGCCAGGGCTCTCCTGATAAAGAGAGAGACTAGTGATTTCAGAATGTCGCCGAAGGGCAAGTGCTGAAAGATGTCCGCGGCGGCGAACTCCATGATTGGCGCCCAATCGGATTCCATCGGCAGGGGCGCGGAAGGTTCGGAGTCCGGAGAGGAGTCCGGCACCTTGGAGTCACGAGATTCGCAGAGGACAAAGCTGGTCTTCGGCTCGATCGTCGTAGAGATTGCAGCCCCCGAGGCGGCGTCCAGCCACCCGTCCTCGATTGGCGCAGTCGGCTCCGTGCAAAGTGTCGGAGCGGATACGGGTGCGGCCTCCATGGCACTGTTCGGTGGCAGAGCTAAATCAAGCCCATCGAGACAGTGCGGCTCGCTCAGCTGTGGCTCGGATCCGTCGAAGATCAAGTCTCCGCAGACGTCAGCCGTGCAGTTTAAACTTCCAAATCGACTGATGGCGGGGCGTAGCTTTCGATCTGCTCCAAATGGCTAAGCTTAATTGGCCAGCGAAGCCGCGAAATCACGAAGATCTGTCCGGGAGAAAAGTTTCACCTGGACCGCGTCGTTGTTGATGATCGGAGGAGCCATCGGGCCTAAAGGTGACGCATATTGCAGGAACTCTCAATGAAAGCACCAATGTCGGTGTCAAAACCGGGCGGATCTCGGGTAGGGGGTCCCGAACTGCAAGGCCTAGGTGGATGGTAACAGGACACAAGGGATATGATGTTTTTACCTGTGTTCAGGCCCTCTTGATGGAGGTAAACCCATTACTCCTGCTTGATTAATATTGATGATATGGGTAGTACAAGAGTAGATCTACCACGAGATCAGAGAGGCTAAACCCTAGAAGCTACCCTATGGTATGATTGTTGTTCGTCCTACGGACTAAAACCCTCCGGTTTATACAAACACCGGAGAGGGCTAGGGTTACACAGAGTCGGTTACAATGGGAGGAGATCTACATATCCGTATCGCCAAGCTTGCCTTCCACGCCAAGGAAAGTCCCATCCGGACACGGGACGAAGTCTTCAATCTTGTATCTTCATAATCCAGGAATCCGGCCGAAGGTTATAGTCCGGCCATCCGGACACCCCCTAATCCAGGACTCCCTCAGTGGCCGTGTTGCTCATCTGGGCGCTGACATGCGGATGAAGTTTAAAGCAGCATACACGTTGATAGAGCAACTGTATACTGGTGCCCAACAGGTTATCTGTGCAGTCTCATACAACAGACCGGCACCAGCATTGATCAAAGACACACTAGCAAGGCTATCAATGGCGCCGGCGCATATAGAGGAGATGAAGCGATCCGCTGCCAGGGCTGGTGCTTTGTTGGCACTTACCCGAGCCAAAGCATGGATAGCTGATCTGGATCCAGTTGATATTGCCAAGGGCTATCCCGCTGAACATGAAAACGGGGCAGAATTTGATAATGAAGCCCTCAAAGCCCTAACAAAGGAGATGCATCCTTTGGCAAGTCAATTGGCGGAAGAAGCTAATTTGACTGTTCACTGGTCCTTCTATGATACCAACAACCAACGGATTGACACTGCTATGAAGGAAGTGCAAAATCTTATCCCGCCAATCTGTAAGCACACTTACGCCCCTGACATTGATCCGTCCGAACTTATAAGTGAAGAGGTTGTCTTTCAAGCTTCACTACTGGAATCAGCTACTTTGCCATCTGCCAGATCTTTGCCGTCTGCTGGCGGACGGCAAAGAAGCCCTTTGCCATCAGCTACCCGAAAGCAGTCGGCAAAGAATCGGGCGATGGCAAAGAAAGCCTTTGCCATCAGCCAGTTCTTTGCCGTCCGCTGGTCGACGGCAAAGATTCTTGCCGTCCGCTAGTCGACGGCAATGATTTTTTGCGTCCGCTAGCCGGACGGCAAAGAGGGAGGGGCCCCACCGAGGAGCTAGTTAAAAAACTTAACGGGCCACCCTCTTTTGCCGCTCTGCTAGCAGATGGCAAAAGAGCAAATAAGCGGACGGCAAAGGGGCGGACGGCAAAGATTTAACATATCTAACGCCCGCCCCCACCCGCCCTCTCTCTCTGTTCTCTCCTCCCATCTGCGCCGCTGCCACCACCACTCGCCCGCCATGGCCCCAGCCCCACCGCCCGGGCAGCGCCGCCTCCGCCTCCTCCACCGGCCCCCGCCTGTCGCCACTGCCGCGCCTGCCCCCTCCTCCACGGCCCCCGTCTCAGCGCCGCGCCTGCCCCCGCCCCCAGCCCACCGCCTCGGGCCCACGCCGCCCTGAGCCGCCCGCCCCCTCCTCCACCGGCCACCTCCTCCACCGGCCTAGGTGAGCTCTACCTCTCCTCTATTTTTTCTGTTTTTTTAGTTTTAGGTTGATGTTTAGTTTAGATTTAGTTTCAGTTTTAGTTTTAGGTTTAGTTTTAGGTTTAGGTTTAGTCTTAGTTTAGTTTTAGGTTTAGATTTAGTTTTTTCCTTTTTTTTCTGTTTTTTTAGTTTTAGGTTTAGTTTTAGGTTTAGTTCAGTTTTAGGAAAGAAAAAGAAGAAGAAGAAAAAAACAGGAGAGGAGGAGAAGAAGAAGAGGAAAAAGGAAAGGAGGAAGAAGAAGAGGAGGAGGAGAAGAAAAAAGAAGAAGAGGAAGAAGAAGAAGAAAAAAACAGGAGAGGAGGAGAAGAAGAAGAGGAAAAAGGAAAGGAGGAAGAAGAAGAAGAAGAAGAAGAAGAAGAAGAAGAAGAAGAAGAAGAAGAAGAAGAAGGAAAAAAAGGAAGAAAAGGAAGAAAAGGAAGAAGAGGAAGAAGAAGAAAAGGAAAAAAGACCCCGACCCGGCACCCCGACACGACACCCCGACCCCGAGACCCCCACCCCCACACCCCGAGCCCCACCCCCACCCCCACAACCCCACCCCCCCACCCAGACTTCGACACTGACCCGACACCCCGACCCGACCCGACCAAGACCCACGACACCCCGACCCGAGACCGACACCCCGAGCCGACCACGACCACGACACCCGACCCGACACGACCCGACCCGACACTGACCCCCGAGCCTGACCCGACACCCCGACCCCCCGCCAGACCCGACACCCAGACCCCGACACCACACCCCGACCCCCAAACAACACTCCGACCCCGACACGGCACGACCCCCACCTCGACACGACACCCCGACCCCCGACTTCAAACAGCACCGACCCGACCACGGCACCCCGACACCGACAGGACAACCCGACCACCGACACCTCCCGAAAAGGTGTTGTTTGGCCTTCCAGAGGCCGACGGGGTCATATATTTTACAATTATTAGTTAGGTCATATATTTTTCGATTTTGTTATGAAAACATCATATATAATTGTGTTGATCGTGTAGTTTTAAATGTGCAGTTGTTTCATCGCTGCAGGTTTGGTGTTCCACGACCGCCGTATGCGTTTGACGAGCTCTGCCCCTTCGTTCGTGGGTGAGCACAAATGACAAGTCCTCCTCCCCATTAATTATTTGATCTATTCCGATGAAACTTGATAGCTAGCTAGATATGTGTCTTGAATCATCGATGTATGTAACCAATATGTGTCTCCCGTTCGAAAGCGTCATAGTTATAAATATGCATGCATTTGCATATTTATAACCTTGATTCTTCGAATTGTCCAACGCTATCCATGGACAGCGGTATGTGTAGATTGGGTTCATTTTCCCATATGCTTTGCTCTGGATTCGACGCATAAATTTCGTCAGTGCCTCCCCTGTTGTTCTCCGGGTACACATCCTCTCTGTTTATTGCAGAGACATGTATCAGGAGAACAACGGGAGAAAAATTTTGCATCGGATCCGGAGCATAGCATGGGAAAATGAACCCAATCTACATACACGGTGAGATTAGGACCTATCATTACCTATTAGAGTGTAAGTTGCATGGACGTAATAAAATTGACAAAGTAGATCAACTAATGAATATATACATGGTGAATTACATATATAATTGTTGTGTGTCCAGTAGCTCGAAAGTCAAGATGAGTGACCGTGCTTGGATGTATACCGGTCACACTGGTCAGAACAAATGGGCGTTGAATGGTTCACAAAACCAAGGGGTTTGTGCAAGCCGCATTTGCAAATGGCCAAAAGAAAACCTGGTACCCTGTTTCGGTGCGGCAATTGGGAAAAGAAGATGAGGCTGAAATGGGCAAACACCTGCAGAAGAGTGGTTTTACGCCCGATTATACGGTGTGGACATTTCATGGTGAGTCTGCCCAACGTGACCGAGCTGAGGTGGATCGTCGTCGCACCGACGAGCGTGGTACCGGGATGGAAAACATGGTGCAAGGCTATGATGATGCTCGGGATTCGGACGAGGAGATGGAGCAATCTGCAAAGGCCTTCAATGAAATGTTGGTGTCTTCGAAACGTCCGCTCCACGAGCACACTGAGCTTTGTCAGTTGGATGCCATCTCAGAAGTAATGGCTCTGAAGGCTCGATTCAACTTGGGCGAAGAATGCTATGACGCAATTATGATGATTTGGGCGCTTTCACCCAAAGGCCATGTAATGCCCGCAAACCTGTACCAGTCGGACAAAATCCTCCGTGCTCAAGATGCCCTATGAGAAGATACATGCCCGTGAGAAAGGATGTGCCTTATTTAGGCTTGACTATGCGGACTTGAACTATTGTCCCATTTGCAAGTCTTCCGGTATATTGTGGTAGACAACGGTATGGGTGAGAAGACACAGACCAAAATCCCGTTAGTGTTCTTGGTATATGCCTATCGTACCAAGACTTCAACGTCTTTTCATGGTCGAAGAGGCGGCCGGACGGATGACATGGCACAAAACATGCAAAAGAACCGAACTAGATGCGAGATGGGAATCGATGATGGTACACACATCGGATGGTGTTGCGTGGAAAAAGTTTGATGAATTACATCTTGACAAAGCGGCGGATCCGAGGCATCCTCGAGTCGGCATCAAGACGGATGGGTTGATGGTGTTTGGTATGATGGCAGCCCAATACAGTTGTTCGCCCGTATTTGTCTTTCCACTCAATCTCCCCCCGGACAGATTAGGCAAAGAAAGAACATTTTCCTGACGTTGATAATTCCAGGACCCAACTATGCGGGCAAAAATATGAATGTGTACATGCAGCCGCTTAAGGACGAATTGCAAGAAGCACAGGATAATGGGTTCAAGACATACGGCGCCTTTAGCAAGCGGAACTTCATAATGCGTATCCGGTACATGTACTTTCGACACATGACTTGCCGGCGTCTGGCGCTTATTCGTTGGCTGGTGTGTACATGGAAGGTTCCCGTGCCCCACATGCAAGGGAGCTCTTGAGTTTCGTTGGCTTCGGGCGGTCGCAACTTTTCTTGCTTCGACATGCATAGACAGTTCCTCGGATCCTCGCCATAAGTTCAGGAAAGACAAGAAGAACTTCATCAGGGTAGAGTTGTCAAAACTCTGCACCACCTGCATTGACAGCCAATGCAGACCTCGGATCGGTTAAACGCCTCTCGAGCGGATCCACAACGTCCGAGGTACTTCAAGGGGTATAATACTAAGCCTTGGCGTGGACTCACAAAACATGCTTATGGGATCTGCCTTACTTCAAAGACCTCCTTTGCCCACACAACATCGGCGTGATGCACACTGAGAAGAATATCGCCGAGGCACTTTTTGGTACATTGTTCGGCATAGATGGCAAGTCAAAGGATAATACTAAGGCTAGAGTCGATCTGGAGGCGCTATGTGATAGGCCGTTACAAAACATGAAAGAACCGAAAGAAAAGCAGAACTGGACGAAGCCAAAGGCATGGTTCAATATTGGAAGGCCAGCTATGAGGGAAATTCTCTTGTGGGTGCAACAGCGGTTGATGTTCCCGATGGGTATGCAGCGAATCTAAAGAGGGAGCGAATCTTGATAAACTGAAGATATTTGGTCTCAAGAGTCATGATTGGCACATATGGATTGAGCGGGTAATGCGGTGATGTTGCGTGGCTTCATCCACGAGGATGAATGGCTAGTACTGGCAGAACTCAGCTATTTCTTCCGTGTTCTTTGTGAGAAAGAACTATCGCCTGGCGTGCTAGAAGAAATGGAAGAGTTGGCGCCAGAGTTGATCTGCAAGTTAGAGAAGATCTTTCCACCGGGCTTCTTTAATCCAATGCAGCATTTGATTTTGCATCTCCCGACCGAGGCAAGATTGGGGGGGCCCGTGCAAAATCGGTGGTGCTACCCAACTGAGAGAATGCAGAAGACGCTTCGAGAAAAATGTAAAAATAAACGTAGAATTGAAGCATCGATGGCTGAGGCATTCATCACAGAGGAGGCGGCAAACTTCGTAAGAGCGCACTCTGAAGCCAAAAATCATCATTTGCATAATCCAAGCCTCGGTACAATCTTGACGAGCCTAAAAGGGTGGATCCAACCTCAGCCTATTCAAAGGGAATCTCGCACCAGCTAGTGTTTCACATCCGGTATCTTTGGATAACGAAGAATGGCGGACCATTTCGTTGTATATCTTCAACAACCCGATAGAAGTGCGGCCGTACATCGAGTAAGTTCTCGGTACATTGTTTCCCAACTTCTATTTCCTTTGAACTACTCTTATTCCCGGATATGTCATACGGTCGATACGTCGCCATATTCTCGTATGGAGCGGAGATCCAAAAGGATTCCGTCGAAGAGTATGAGCTTCTCATGAAGCAAGGAGGTGGCTATCCCGGTTTCATCTCTTGGTTCAAACAAACGGTAATTTCTATTAGACAATTTCATTTCATTCGCTAATTTGTGCATAATGCAACAATCCTTTCATATTAAACTTGTAGGCTAATTTAGAGTCTATGGACGCTGAATTGAGACAAGTCGCTAATGGTTTTGACTATAAGGTACATTTCATTTGACAAGTACGACATCAACGGGTATCGCTTTCGTACCTATGGCAAAGAGCTATCTATGGCCGACTGAAAGTCAACAAATTGTTGTGTATCTGCTATCGGCGAAGGAGGTACCGAGTATTATGGGAGAGTTGAAGCAATTTATGAACTTATGTTCTATGGTGAAAACCCACCGAATGTAAATGATCTTCAAATGTTATTGGTTTCAGCCGAAGGAGACTAGAAGGACTCATGAACATGTAGGGCTAGTTGAAATCAACCAAAGCACTCATTTAGATGTTCCTGATGTCTATATTATGGCTCAACAGGCGACCCAAGTATTCTATCTACCATGGGCCTGCCAAACTAATCCAAATCTGAAAGGTTGGGATGTCGTTTATGAAGTGCCGCCACGTGCTAGACTTTCTCCCCCAAAGGAAGAGGATTATGAACCTCACATTAACCCAGACACATATGAAGGAGAATTCTTCCAAGAGACACGTCTTTCCAAAAGCGTTTCAAGAACCGCTATACTTCACCCCAAAACATTGAAGTAGGCAGCGACAATGAATCCGACATCACCCGGAGGAGGAACAAGAAGAGCGGAACAAGAAGAGGTTACTACTGCGGATGACTTTGTCAATGCTTGACCGACACGTCAAGGTGGCCTTGCACATGTTGATGCCAATGAACCCTATGAGCCCGTCATTGATTATAGTGATGATGATGATTATGCATTTATTGATGATCTTGATCGAGATTATTAGTAGTGTCAGTATTACATTTTTATGTTGTACTTGATGATGATACACTTAAGTGATACACATATTATTATTCATGTCGGTCTTTTTTATGTTGTACTAATTTACGTTTCTTGTTTGTCATGGCAGGTGTTGAAAGATGGTGGGCGCTGGTCGGGAGCGTGGTCCGAGGTCTTCCATTCCTGCATTTAACCTCTCCGCCGAAAGCGTTGGACAGTATGGCCACACCGTCTGGGCCCTTCTTCGTCGACCGCGGTGCCCAAAGAGGGACGAGGTAGGAAGAGAGGAGGTGGGGCACGTGGTCGTGGGAGAGGTGGTAGGGTGACTGCTCACGGTGCCTTCCTCGCCGCCACCCCGGCTGTTTCACCCGAGCACGTGATCGCTAGGGTGGACTCGTTCAGGAGGAGGCTACGAACTCCGGTCCACGAGCCTCCGGTCCACGGGTCTTGGGCCCCGAGTTCGCCCACGTGACCCCGGAGGAGCACACGTCCGGATGGGGTACTGGCGGATCAGTCAGGAGCCGAGTGGCCATCTTGATGATGGCGGGAGCCATCGATCTTGAGGAGGAGGGGGCACCGTCTACCACAGTGGTGCTACACGGCTCCCGTCTGCGTGCGGTGACCATGGCGAGGTGGTTGATTTTCCCTGATGGGGAGAGAATGCGTAAGTGCATTTAATATTTTTGTACCTTGTGCATTCACGTTTTCAAATAACTAATGCGTTGGCCTTGTCATGCTGCAGGGTTGGGACCACCATCATAGTGTCCGCCGCCCAACTCCGTCCTTGGAGTTCTTTGCCGCAAAACTTCCGGGGTTTGTCACGTTGCTGGTGAGGTCGGCTTCCGCAGCTTGGATTGAGCTGAGAGCACTACGTGGCTGCCCGGCCCGCCGGATGAGATTATCGGCGGTGTGGGTAATGCGACACGAGGGCGAACATGGTGATTAGAAAGTTCGGGTAATTTCTCCTTTACACATTTAAAAATCTTCAACTAGCTAGTTATTAATTGTACTAATCAATATTGTCTCATTTGATTGCGGACATTCTACAGGTGTGAGGAGGGATACGAGGAGGGGCGGCACATGTTATCGAGAACGTGCAGAATCCGCTTACTCCGTAACTTACGGCACGAGGCTCGGGTGCAGGCTGTTCGAGACTACTACGCCTATGCGTGGTATCAAGAAGACCAAGCGGCGTGCGATAAGTTCCCGAGTAAGGAGCAGTACATGAAGGTAATTCTTAAGGCCTTCTCTACTTAAGTTCCTTCATTTAGTAATTCTTAGCCGTCGCTCAAGTTTCTATTTGCTAACTTAGGCGCCTCCGAGATGGTGTGCGGATCGGATGGATTGTTGGGAGGTGTTGGTCGATGAGTGGTGCTCAAAACAATGGCTAGCCCTCCACAACGAGGCCAAGGACAAACGTGCCCAAATGGAAGGTGTGCCACACCATCAAGGCAGCTCCAACTTATATCGATTCAAGAATAGCTGGGTATGTGGTTTGCTTCATGATTCATGCAATTCATTCATCATGCTAGCTTGAGCCCTTTAATTACTAATTTTCATTGTTTCTCTCTTTCGAGCACGCTACAATAAAGGCGGATAAGGTGCGGAGGTGTACGACCTGTATGCCATGGCCCTGCTTGCCTCTTTCAAGAAAGTCAAGGCTTTCTCTCAGTCTTACCTCGATGATGCAAACAACTTCACCAACATCTCCTCCCACAACAAGCTCGTGGAGATATAGAGATGAGGGGAAGGCGAGGAAAGGAGGACTTTAACTTGAGCTGTGGTCCCATTGATCCAGAGGCTGTTGATGATATCTGGTGGCGGGAGGTCCCATGGCTCCATAGCCATTGGAGATGGACTTATCCGTTGTCCTAGCACTCTCCCGGAGATCAAGGCGCGCTTGATCGAGCTCCGCCTCTGAGATAAGGCCTCGTGAACGGCCAGTGCAACTCGCCATCAAGGTTAGTGATACGTACTCGATTATCTTTCTCCATTACATTGTGTGCGCTTCCATCAATGATTACAAATGGTCATGTGAGTGGTGTTGCAGGCTGCTATCTGAGTGAGAGAGATAGAACGGAGAAACTTGGCGGAGGCGGCGGAGAGGCAAGGAGTTGGAGGAGAGGACGACAAAGATGATGGAGGAGGAGAGGGCACGGAATGACATGCAGGCAAGGGCCATGTACGAGCTCCTTGTGGTAAGTTTCTTCTGCAGATTAGCCAAAACATTCATGTAGTGTTTGTCTCATTACTAACTAGTATGACTGAGTCGTCAAACCAAATATGCGATCGTATGCGAGAAGACAGGTCGAGACCGCTCACGATGCCGATGATTGCTCCACGGGACCACGGTGAGTTTTATTTGAATGGACATTACTTGCTAGTCTTAACATTTGAGTGTCATCATGCTAACAAGACATTGGAAATGATCTTTGGTGCAGCGTAACTCAGACAAGCATCGCACGATCCTTCTCCGACTCTGAAACCACGAGCCACCCGCTCCTACACCTCCACGGATCTTGGTAAGTTTATCTAGTGTTTTGCTTAACACATGCATAAAGACCTAGACTTAGCTTTATTTCTCCAATGCTTACCATAATGACCTAGACTTAGCTTCTTCTCCTCCAAAATGACTTAATAAGCTTATCGACCTCCAAAACCATCCATTTTACCTAAGTTAGCTCTAAAACGATCATGTACTTAGCTTACTTATGTCAAAAATTGCATAATTAGCTTAGTTAGCTCATAGGCGATCCATTTTACCTAAGTTAGCTCTAAAATGACCCATTTTACCTAGGTTAGCTTATAAATGATCCAGTTCATCCAAGTTAGCTCAAAAATGACCCATTTTACCTAGATTAGCTCCTAAATGATCCATTTTACCCACGTTAGCTTTAAAATGACCCATTTCACCTAGGTTAACTCCAAAATGACCCATCTTACCTAGGTTATCTCATAAACGATCCATTTCAACTAATTTAGCTCATAAACGATCCATTTCACCAAGTTAGCTAAAAAACGATCCATTTCACCTAAATTAGCTCTTAAATGTTCCATTTCACCTAAGTTAGCTAAAAAAGATCCATTTCAACTAAATTAGCTCATAAATGATCCATTTCACCTAAGTTAGCTAAAAAACGATCCATTTCAACTAAGTTAGCTCATAAATGATCCATTTCACCTAAGTTAGCTAAAAAACGATCCATTTCACCTTAGTTACCTCAAAAACGATCCATTTGACCTTAGTTAGCTCATAAACGACCCATTTCAACTAAGTTAGCTCATAAATGATCCATTTCACCTTAGCTAGCTCATAAATGACCCATTTCAACTTAGTTAGCTCATATATGATCCATTTCACGTAAGTTAGCTCATAAATGGCATACTCTTCTTGTTCTAGTCTTCTTCTTGTTCTACTCTTCTTGTTCTAGTCTTCTTCTTGTTCTACTCTTCTTGTTCTAACTTTCTTATTTTTCATTTTGCAGATTTCATTCACTTGACGAAAGCTTGCATAGATGGAGTGCTCCTTATCCCTTTCTCTGTTTCTTTTGTATCGTTGAACTATGCATGTATCGTTGGATGAAACTATTGTAATATATATGGTTGGATGCCTCTATGTTGAACTTGTTATGTATGATGGAACTATGCATGTAATATATATGGTTGGATGATGAAGTTATGTGTTGGATATCTTATATGTTTGCTCTGTAATGGCCTTTTGAAATATATCTATATATGTCATATATATTTGTGATGAAAATTGTTGGATTTAATTAAAAAACAGATAAAGAGCCAATATGCGGGCTCTTTGTCATTCGCCACCGACGGCAAACGGGTTTCTTTGTTGCCCGTCATGGACGGCAAAGAAGACACGTGGCATCTAGTCGTGTGCTTCACAGGAGCTGACCCATTTGGTCAGTTTGCCTAAAGTGGCAGACGACAAAGACTTTGCCATTAGTGGCAGACGGCAAAGAACCTGCACTTTGCCATCAGTGGCAGACGACAAAGAACCTGCCATGTAGTGATGTGTAGATGACATCAGCGGCGGACGGCAAAGACACTAGAAATTTTGCCGTCAGCGGCGGACGGCAAAGGCCTGCCGTTAGCCACTTAACGGACCGACAAATAGCAATTATTGCCGTCCGCTCTCTTTGCCGTCATCCGCAGCAGGCAAAGACTTTACCATCGATGGCGGACGGCAAAGTAGTCATTTACCATAGCCTACTTTTGCCGGAGCCTATTGCCGTCGTGGTCGACGGCAAAGGATTTTGCCGTCGCCGTTCATGCCTTTTGCCGTCCGCCATGGCGAGCGGCAAAGTAGCTGATTCCTGTAGTGCTTTAACCCGGATTGACTGGACCACCGTTGATTTCCAGCCACTGGATGGGGAGGAGGAGGCTGAACCGACACCAGAAGATCCATCAACCTCTCGTCAACCCAGCAATGAGTCTTAATCCGGCAATTGGGTTGATATTCACAGCTTGTGTTCTGAGTGAAGAACAATCACTTGTTTTGGGCCTTAAAGCACTTTGTAATAGGCTAGTTGGCATACTTTGATTTGCTGCCATTGTGCAATGCCTCTTGATACTTTAATCCAGCATGATATTGCTATGCTTTATTTGTCTTGATATGCTCTATAAATCCTGCTATCTGTGATATTAAATCATTGTTGTTGGTCCGCCAACTTATTTAGTAAAGGTGAAAACCCGAACTTTGGGTGTTGGAAGGTACCCACCATATTATGTTGGTGCATAACAAGCCATATCGAGTATTGATAAACACCGGATAATCATTCTGGGGACTTATAGTCAATACCAGTCCAGATTAAAAAATGCCGGTTCACCCTTGATTATATGCTTAACATCTGATATCTGTAAGCCACACCGGGTTAAGAAACGCCGGGTTAAGATGAAGACATATAGTCTGGCCGGGTCGAAAGACGCCGGTTTGCTTGAAAAGTTGATCAATAAAGATAAAACTTGTAAAAAGCAAAGCAAATAAAACCTTGTAGTCGAGGCTTTTCGAGGGCTGCCAGGCCCAAATTCGAGGCTTTTCGTGGGCTGCCAGGCTGCTGAGTTAAACCATTTGACAAAGCCTTTTAAGATGGGCCTCCAACTAACCAATCATCGTTTTAACTTTGACAAGTTCAGGGTCTCAATGAGAGTAACTGTCAAACGTTCGACGGGTCATGCCAGGATTACCTGGATAGGAGTGGCTTACTTGATGAAGGCGGAGTTAGCCCGGGTTTTAGGTGAATACACCAGGCTTCCAAGCCGTGGGTCGATACCCGATTACAAGGGTCCTTTCAAACTCTTTGTTACTTTACACAAAGAGCCCCCAAGTAACTTTGTGAGCTGTGCTCAATGGGTGCCTATGTTTGAGTCGTGCTTGTAGCAACAGATCTCTCTTTGGCCCCTTGGGTGTGAAGCTCCCAAGCTGTATGATGGTGTAATAGCCAGTTTAATGGAAAAAACGGGTCATCCCTCTGGAAGCAGAAGCCCCCTTGTAACCAAGAGATATTGGAAGAACGGCAGAGGCCCTGCTTGTAGCAAGGATGCTGATACGTCTCCAACGTATCTATAATTTTTGATTGCTCCATGCTATATTATCTACTGTTTTGAATGATTATGGGCTTTATTATACACTTTTATATTACTTTTGGGACTAACCTATTAACCGGAGGCCCAACCCATATTGCTGTTTTATTGCTGTTTCAAAGATTTCGAGGAAAAGGAATATCAAACGGAGTCCAAATGGAATGAAACCTTCCGCATAGCGTGTTTTTGGAAGATTATCATCCCGGAGGCTTGGAGATCAAGTCGAGAAGATCCTCGAGGAGCCCAGAGATAGGGGAGCCCCCTACTGGTATGCGGCCCCTGTCTCGTGGACCCTCGAGCACCCCCGACCGACTTCTTTTCGCCTATATAAGCTTCACGTGCCCTAAAACCATCGAATATCAAGATAGATCGGGAGTTCGGCCGCCGCAAGCCTCTGTAGCCACCAAAGACCTCTCGGGAGCCCGTTCCGGCACCCTGCCGAAGGGGGAACCCATCACCAGTGGCCATCTTCATCATCCCGGCGCTCTCCCTGACGAGGAGGGAGTAGTTCACCCTCGGGGCTGAGGGTATGTACCAAAGTAGCTATGTGTTTGATCTCTCTCTCTCGTGTTCCCTCTATGGCACGATCTTGATGTATCGCTAGTTTTGCTATTATAGTTGGATCTTATGATGTTTCTCCCCTCTACTCTCTTGTGATGAATTGAGTTTCCCTCTTGAAGTTATCTTATTGGATTGAGTCTTTATGATGAGAACACTTGATGTATGTCTTGCCGTGTTTATCTGCGTGGTGACAATGGGATTTCACGTGCCACTTGATGTATGTTTTGGTGACCAACTTGCGGGTTCCGCCCATGAACCTATGCATAGGGGTTGGCACACATTCTTGACTCTCCGGTAGAAACTTTGGGGCACTCTTTGAAGTAATTTGTGTTGGTTGGATGAATCTGAGATTGTGTGATGCATATCGTATAATCATGCCCACGGATACTTGAGGTGACAATGGGGTATCTTGGTGACATTAGGGTTTTGGTTGATTTGTGTCTTCAGATGTTATTCTAGTACGAACTCTTTAATAGATTGATCCGAAAGAATAACTTTGAGGTGGTTTCGTACCCTACCATAATCTCTATGTTTGTTCTCCGCTATTACTGGCTTTGGAGTGACTCTTTGTTGCATGTTGAGAGCTTGTTATATGATCTATCTATGTTATTATTGTTGAGAGAACTTGCACTAGTGAAAGTATGAACCCTAGGCCTTGTTTCCTATCATTGCAATACCGCTTATTTACGCTCACTTTTATAATTAGTTACCTTGCTGTTTTTATTATTTCAGATTACAAATACCTTTATCTACCTTCCATATTGCACTTGTATCACCATCTCTTCGCCGAACTAGTGCACCTATACAATTTACCATTTTATTGTGTGTGTTGGGGACACAAGAGACTCTTTGATATTTGGTTGCAGGGTTTCTTGAGAGAGACCATCTTCATCCTACGCCTCGTCGGATTGATAAACCTTAGGTCATCCACTTGAGGGAAATTTGCTCTTGTCCTACAAACCTGTGCACTTGCAGGCCCAACAACGTCTACAAGAAGAAGGTTGTGTAGTAGACATCAAGCAGTTTACAAGCGCGTTGCCGGGGAGGTGAGTGCTTGAAGGTATATCTTTAGATCTTGCAATCGAATCTTTTGTTTCTTGTTTTATCACTAGTTAGTCTATAAAAGAAAACTACAAAAAATGGAATTGC
This sequence comes from Aegilops bicornis, assembly GCA_021605145.1. Classification (NCBI taxonomy): domain Eukaryota; kingdom Viridiplantae; phylum Streptophyta; class Magnoliopsida; order Poales; family Poaceae; genus Aegilops; species Aegilops bicornis. The sequence continues at coordinate 149,793,701 of CM038670.1, read as the reverse complement.
GTTTGTCTCATACGCTTCATCTTTTAATATCTTCGTGAGTATGATGGAAAAGAAAATTGTGCCAAAGTGTTAGAAGAAGAATGCATTAAATTGTTTGGCACTAAATCTTTGAATGATGAGCATGATTGCAATGTTGTTAGTATAAACTCCTTGAATATCCATAGTACTAATGATGATTGCTCTAGTCATGATGAAAATATCTCTCATGAGCATGTCAACTTTTGTGGAGTGCATGTTTGCATTAACACACCAAATAAATAAGATATATATTGCAAGAGGCATAAGTATTTAGAAACTAAGAAGTTGCAAGAAAGGCTAGATAAGAGGGCGGAGAATTTATGATATCTTTCCCGTTTTGCATTTTGCAATAATCAATATCTTTTACATCTCCTATGCAAATTGTTTCATGATCGGATCGTGTCCAAAAATTGTGATGATTTGATCTCCCTTTCTCATTACAATGAACTTAGATTGCTTTTGGGTTGTGAAGAGTTGAAACGTTTAACTATGCCTATTCCAGAATTTAAGCATTTTCTTGATATTGATCTAGAAAAGATTTATATGTTTTGTGCGGAGAATTGCATTGAAAATCCTTATATTGCTAATTACCTAAAGAAAAGAAAGCAAATGGAAGATGATGAGAATACTAATGAAAGGGTAGATACTTCCCAATCTCCTCCTATTATTTCTTATCAAGAAGGAGGAGCTTCCTATTCAACCAATCTCATCAAGAAGGAGCTCAAAGAGGAAGGTTGAACCTACACATAATGTGAAGAAGAAAAATAAAAGAAGGAGCAACAAAGGTAGAAAGGTATCCCTCCCAAATGATGTTGCTCCTACTACTCATTGCGATGATGATAATTGCTTTACTATTGGTTCTATCCATATTTTTAATGATGAGAGTGATTATGCTTATGATATGAAAGAGCCCAAGCTTGGGGAAGCTATGTTTTATGAGGATGAAATATTTGAGAATATATTTGCTGAAATTAATGTTTGTCCCAAGCTTGGGGATGCTATGTTTAATGAAGATGGTATTTTTAGCACCCCAAGTTTTGATATGCAAAGTTGTTATGATGATAGCATGCCTCCTACCTATGATGATTATATTGATGAAAGTGGGTTCGGAAGAGTGTCAACTTTAGGAAGTAGTGACCCCACTATTTTGGAGGATGTTGAATTTTATTGTGATGAATATGAAAGTGTATTTGGAAGAGTGTCAACTTTATTTAGTGATTCCACTATCTTGGGAGAGGTTTCAATCGATTATGATGAGAACGAAGTTGCTAATTATGATGATTATTGTGATGAAACTTATGCTATAAAAAGTAGTGATGATTATATTTACAAATCTTGTCATGATTATGATTACCCTTTTTCTGAACATTACTCTGTTAATGTGGAAACAATTTTTAGTGTTCAAGTCTCTTATGATACTCCCACTATTCCGAATTAGAAGAATTTTGCTTATGTGGAGAGTAGTAAATTTTCTATGCTAGTAGATCATGAAAAGAATGCTTTACGTGCTGGTTATATTGTTGAATTCATTCTTGATGCTACTGAAAATTATTATGAGGGAGGAACATATGCTTGTAGGAGTAGCAATAATGTCAAGTTTCCTCTCTATGTGCTTCAATTTTTGAACTTATGCTTGTTTTACCTTCCTATGCTAGTTGATCATTGTTCCCATAAGTTGTTTGCTCACAAAATCCCTATGCATAGGAAGTGGGTTAGACTTAAATGTGCTAGTCATATTCTTCATCGTGCTCTCTTTATGTTTCAATTCTTATCTTTTATGTGAGCATCATTGAAATCATCATGCCTAGCTAGGGGCGTTAAACGATAGCACTTGTTGGGAGGCAACCCAATTTTATTTTAGTTTATTTCTTTTTGGTTCTGTTTAGGAATAAATAATCCATCTAGCTTCTGTTTAGATGTGGTTTAGTGTTTTAATTAGTGTTTGTGCCAAGTAGAACCTTTTGGAAGACTTGGGTGAAGTCTTCATGATCACGCTGTAAAAAAACAGAAACTTTAGCGCTCACGAGATTAGCTAGAACTTTTTACTGGGAAGTGCTATTTAGTTGATTCTTGTTTCAGATGATTACTAGACAAATTCCTCAGGTTCATCAATTTATTTTGGAATTTTTGGAGTTTCAGAAGTTTGCGTTAGTTACAGATTATTACAGACTGTTCTGTTCTTGATAGATTCTGTTTTTCATGTGTTGTTTGCTTATTTTGATGACTCTATGGCTAGTAAAATAGTTTATAAAATTTAGAGAAGTTGGAATAGAGTTTTTTTAACACCAATATTAATCAATAATTAGTTCATTTCAGTATCTTGAAGTGGTTTTTTGTTTTCTTTAGCTATAGTAGCTTACGAGTTTTCTGTTGCGTTTTGTGTTGTGAAGTTTTCAAGTTTTGGGTAAAGATTCGATGGACTATGGAATAAGGAGTGGCAAGAGCCTAAGCTTGGGGATGCACAAGGCACCCCAAGGTAATATTCAAGGATAACCAAGAGCCTAAGCTTGGGGATGCCCCGGAAGGCATCCCTCTTTAAATCTTCGTTCATCGGTAACTTTACTTGGAGCTATATTTTTATTCACCACATGATATGTGTTTTGCTTGGAGCATCATTTTATTTTCTTTAGCTTTGCTTGCTGTTTGAATAAAATACCAAGATCTGAAATTCTTAAATTTTAGAGAGTCTTCACATAGTTGCATAATTATTTGACTACTCATTGATCTTCACTTATATCTTTCAGAGTAGTTTGTCATTTGCTCTAGTGCTTCACTTATATCTTTTAGAGCACAATGGTGGTTTTATTTTGAAGAAATAATCTTAATATGCTAGGTATTCAAAAATAGTAAAAACTTTCTTATGAGTGCGTTGAATACTAAGAAAAGTTTGATGCTTGATAATTGTTTTGAGATATGAAGATGGTGATATTAGAGTCATGCTAGTTGAGTAGTTGTGAATTTGAGAAATACTTGTGTTAAAGTTTGTGATTCCCGTAGCATGCACGTATGGTGAACCGTTATGTGATGAAGTCGGAGCATGATTTATTTATTGATTGTCTTCCTTATGAGTGGCGGTCGGGGACGAGCGATGGTCTTTTCCTACCAATCTATCCCCCTAGGAGCATGAGTTATTTTGACTAATGTTGAGTCCATGGATTATACGCACCCTTTCACCTTTCCATCATTGCTAGCCTCTCTTGTGCCGCGCAACTTTCGCCGGTACCATACACCCACCATATATCTTCCTCAAAACAGCCACCATACCTACCTATCATGGCATTTCCATAGTCATTCCGAGATATATTGCCATGCAACATTCCACCATTCCGTATATTATGACACACTCCATCATTGTCATATTGCTTAGCATGATCATGTCACTACTAGGGAAAAGCCTATACACAGAAATTTAGCAACAGCACGGCTCAAAAAAGAGCGCTAGTGCTAGATAGCAGTAGCGATTGAGGAAAACCCGCGCTACAGATACAATCTTAGCAGCAACGCGTGTAGTGCCAAAAGCGCTACTACTAATATTCCCGTTGGTAGAATGATAGGATACGCATAGCAGTAGCGGGCTTGGAAGAAGCGCGCTACCGCTAGGTCATAAGTAGTAGCGCGTTTCCTACGAAGAGCGCTACTACTAATGGAAATAAAATAAGATGAAAAACAAATAGAAAAGTAAATGAAAATGAAAGAAATAGAAAAGGAGAAAGGAAAAAATAAAATGTAAAGCATAATAATTGAAAAAGCGAAAAAACGGAGGAAGGCATAGTAGCAGCGTGTGTTTGTAAGAGGCGCTATAGCTAACATAGCTGCAGCGCATGTCCTAGACCCCCGCTATAGAAACAGAAAAGAAAATTAAAAAATGGAAGAAAATTACATAGCTATAACAAGAGCTGCTTTTGTAAAAACCATTGTAGCTATCTTAGCTATAGCGCGTTTTACTAAATGCGCTACCGCTAAGTTTGACTTAACCCAAAAACCGTTCCCCCCCTCGGCCACCACTTCTCCCCCAAATCCCTCAACCCACCCCGCCGGCGTATCCCCGGTTCGCTGTCGCCCCACTTCGCCGCCGTCTCCTGTCGACGTCGACGCCACCAGAGCCGTGCGCCGTCGACGCCACCGGAGCCGCCCCCAACGCCACGGAGCCACGCGGCCTCATCAACGCCACCGGATGTGACACTCCAAATTTTTTGGTGGTTTGTTTTTCAAAAGAACCTTGCTTGGTTTGAAAGAAGGTCATTTAAACCCTTCCTAAAAACCATCTTCTAAGTTTGCCCTCTCAAAAAACCTTTTTGGATTTAGTTTCTTTTAAAAAGAAAACCCTTTTAGTTTTGGGCTTTTGTTTGGTTTTGATCCCTTCAAAATTTTACGATGCCACCTATGGTGAAAATTTTCCCAAAACCTCTCCCCGCACTTTGGTTCAACCCAAACATTCCATCCAAACTAATAAAAATCCATTTTTGGATTTTATCCCAACTATTTCTCCTCCCAATATAATTCTGTCTTTCTTTTTGAGCCTAGGTGGATTGCAAAGCAAGTACCCAAATGCTTTTGACTTTTGACCTAAACTCAACACCCCTGGATAGTCCTTTGTACCCACAACCCAGAACCATCTTGATCCACTCTTCTCCTATTCAAATATTTCAAAATTCACTTACTGCAAGTTTGGACCAGATTTGTCAAATTTGGTGAAATTCATATCTACACCTCTTCAAAAATTCTACAAATATTCAGGCGGCCTCTAGATGCAATGAGAGGCCCCTCCACCAAAAACCAGCTCAAGGAAAAATCCCTACATGCCTAGATCATTCTGTCGAACAACTTGCAGACACTGTTTCTGTCCAAATTCAGTTAAGTTCAGAATTTCAGTGTCAATCTTCGTCAGAGTTCAGTCACATGTTCACAGTGCGTTTGGCACGTTGCTCACGGCCTAGCTAGCTTGTCCGGAGCCCCACACGTGCGCTTGGCGCCTTCCTGGCGTCGGTGGCGCCCTGGCCCGCCTGCGCCGGCGTGCTTTGCGGCGGCAGAACCACCGTAGCGGCCGGCAGAGAGCAAAACTGCGGCGTAACGCCGTTCGGCGCCGCCCAAGCATCCTGGTAGCTCCGCGTGGCCACCTCCTTGCCAGCGCACCCATGCGGCACCGTCGCGGTGGCCTGGCCGCCGACGGGCCGTGCGGCCATTCCGTCGAGGGCAGGCCATAAACCTCCCTCCCTTGCTAAGCTGGACCACGAAATGACACCGCTGCTCCACCTAGGCGATGCTCAAGGTCCTAAGCCGACCATCCAACCGCAAAGGCCTTGGCCGTAATCAACTCGCCGGACTTATCCGTTTCACGGCAACCGACTCGGCCGGCTATATATAGCACCCCGAGCCTGCTCTCGCCTGGGCACGACTCCACCACCTCACCGCATCGCGCCTAGCCACTGGAGGGGCCTCGAGGGGCCTTTCTTCCTCGACTCCGGCCACCTCCGCCCGCCTCGGGCTCCAGCATCGTTCTCCCCGGTGAGAACTCCTCCGCCGCCCTACTCTCGCCCGTAGCTTCGTACCACCTCCAGTAGGTTAACCCCACGTCAATTTTGACCCCGCAGCTCCCTCCGGCAAGATCCACGACTGCCCGAACCGCCGTCCGCCGGAGCAAGGGTCGCCACCGACGTGTCGCTCGCCGACGACCTTCACCACCACCCACAGGCGCGGAACGGTGCGCTGATCGCGAAGGTACTCGCCGATCTCCCTGCCTCGCCGTGGATCGCCGCCGGCGACCACCGCGGCTCTCGGGCGCCAGCGAGCCCCGACTCCCTCGGCCGAAAATTTAAACCTGACAGGTGGAGCCCGCCTGTCAGCCTCACAGCCATTTCTTTTAAACGAAACGTTATTCTGAACTTTTCCGCAGAGCCCCCTGGAAACTTTCTGTTTCATTACAGATGGGTCCCTGGACGAAAACTCTTATAACTTTTAAAAAGAAAAGTATTTTTGATTGATTCCTTTTCTGTTCTCCTTAGATTTTTGTCTAGTTTTTTATCAAATTTATTGAAAAATATTTGGAACACTTTTCTGTACACTCACGGTATTTATGTTGCGTACGTATTTTTTTCTTATACCGTAGATACTGGGAGGAGGTGATTTGAGCTGCAAACTTCGCATGCTTAGATTCCGACTACTCCGAACCAGGCAAACATGTTTGAACTCTTGATATGATGAGTGTTGTTGCATGTGTGCATTTTAGTATGGTCATGGCATGTTTATGAACATCACTTTGAATGCTATATTTCGTGCACATAATCGGAAGGTAAGTTTCGGAAGCATTATGTTGTTGGATACATATTTGCATAGCCATGTGTTGGCATGAGGATGGGTAAGATGGCAGTGTTGTGACATGCCAGATCTTATGCCAGATTATTTGACCTCCGTATCATTATGACACCAATCACAATTCCATTCATTCCTTCCCACACTTTGTCACATGTTTTTCCGAAGGGAATATGGCATAGTAAGTTGCAAACCGTTTTCTGGTACACACCAAAAAGAGAGGCCGGGTGAGGGTTCCATGGCCTGGATTAAAGCCCGGCCATCCGGTCGGGGGCATGGGTGTTTCCGGTTGGGACCGAGAGGGGGCACCCCTTAGAGCTGCCAGATAGAAATTTGATCCCATGCTATTCGAGGTTGTGACCTCCTGCCTCAAAGTTTTTCTTGGGCGTTATCCAGGGTGATTCCTGGCTCGGGAGATGAAATGGGTGTGTACTAGTTAAATGTGTTTCTACTAAAATACCGTAAACGGAACTAGTCCTTCGTGACTACAGAAATCCGTTGGCTGTGGTCAGTTCATCCAAACTCTGCAGAGTCTCAAATCTTTCAATTATCTTGTACTTTGTTCAAGTACGATATTCATCTCATCTTGTCAGGTATCAGCCTCAGCGACAAACTCCGGTGGGATTTATGTGTGATGAATCTGGTTGAAAGATTATTCTTGTGGATGGACTAAATCTTGTTATTTACATTTATTACAAGCCCTTTCTGTGATGTCGCCTAGACGTCCGACTGTGGCATTTCTTTTAAAGCCCTTTCTGTGATGTCGCCAGACGTCCGATCGCGGGTGGCATTTCTTTTAAAGCCCTTTATGTGATGTCACCGACGTCCGACTGTGGCATTTCTTTTAAAGCCCTTTATGTGATGTCGCCCAAACGTCTGACTGTGGCATTTCTTTTAAAGCCCTTTATGTGATGTCGCCAGACGTCCATCGCGGCACTTCTTTTAAAGCCCTTTCGTGATGTCGCCAGACGTCCGATCGTGGCATTTCTTTTAAAGCCCTTTACGTGATGTCGCCCAGACGTCCGATCGTGGCATTTCTTTTAAAGCCCTTTTCGTGATGTCGCCGGATGTCCGATTGTGGCATTTCTTTAAAGCCCTTTATGTGATGTTGCCTCGACGTCCGACTATGGCATTTCTTTTAAAGCCCTTTATGTGATGTCGCCAGACGTCCGATCGTGGCATTTCTCTTAAAGCCCTTTATGTGATGTCGCCCAGACGTACGACTGTGGCATTTCTTTTAAAGCCCTTTTGTGGTGTCCCTTAGACGCTCGATCATGCATGCATTTTATTTATTTCCCTTCGAGGCGTCTCTCCAGACACCCGATCGGTCACCAGTATTTATTTTTATTTATCAAGTCCTGAAATATTATCTTAGTGATACGAGCATCATCCTCTGTTCATAACGCATTCACGCATTCATTGATTATATCTTTTGTCCGAACTGTCTTGCGAGTACTTTCAAGTACTCACCTGGCTTGTTGATTTGGCCAGATATCGATGAAGGCGATCTTATGGATGAAGAATTTGATAGCGAGTCCGACGCCTAGAGGAGTCCCAGTCAGTCCCCTGCGATCCTGTCTTGATCATTGTATTATCCGCTTCCGCAACCCCAAATAAATGCATCGAGCCTCAACTCGACGCTTCGATGTGCTGCTAGTAGAAGTCAAGTTATCCACCACCATTTTATTTTCTCGAGCTAGTAGCATGCCACCACACCCCTGTGACATATCCGCCCATAAGTAAGATATTGGCGAGTTTGTAATAAAGTTGTTGAGCAGCCTCAGCTCAACCCTGTAATATATTTGATGCTACTGGTCCTCTGTTTATCAAGCTTTTGTCTACCAGAAAGGATGACTTTTCCTATACTGGGTTTAAGATCGGTTTTATCAATAAACATTTTTATTGAAAAGCCGGTCGTGACAGACTTGGTAACCAGAGCCAGGCTGACTGTAGGAAGCCACTAGGTGCGATCCTAATTAGTTACTAACATGATAGAGTTATTCATGTTTTTACAAATGTAGACATTTTTCTGACAGTCGGCATAAAAATTTATGATCTGATCACTCAGAATATTTGCCTACTTTTGTAGATGGCCGGCAACGACTGCGAGTCTCAAATGTTCGCCAACGCGTGCCCGAGGGGTTCGTCAAACTCCTCTCCTTCATCGCTCAGTCGCGATGGGGCCATCCGTGCGCCAGATCTTCACGCTTTATCCACACAAGATCAACGATACCGACTATGCACCAGGCAGCGGTGCAATTCGAGGAAGGCCCCTGCTGAGAATCGCCGCCTCCGATTCATGGGGAGAGCCATGCCTACAGAAAGGCATGCTATGCAGATGGCTGCCATGAGGCGATAGCCCGTCTTGGGATGTTCTTCCTGCAATGAAGACCCGTCGCTACCGCTACCTTCCATGCCATGTGCCTTATACCTGTCACTACTCTTTCTCATGCCCCAGAGGAGAGCGAGACGAAGCCTTTGAGATGCTTGTCGAGTACCTCCGAGCCCTGGAGGCAGCATTCGACTGCATGGTGGATGACCTCGTAGAACACGCATGGACTCGGTTCATGGCTGTGCTGCTAACGTGAGGGAACTCCTGCACACCGCTCCGCCATCGACTTTTGTGTCATCCGCAGCCTCGACTCACCCACCATACTTGCCACTGCTCGTCGTCTGCTTACCACAGAGGACTTTAACCAGGCTATTGCACCCACTCCCGTCCGCTCTGCACCACCTATTGCAACCACTCCCGTCCGCTCTGCACCACTTGTTGCACCCACTCCTATGCGTGCTGCCCCTCCTATTCCACCCACTCGTGTTCGTGTTATCCCACCTACGGCACCTACTCCATCCGCTCAGCGCAACGTTTCTTGTCTGGAACCTATTAGCGAGGAGGAGGTTGATTCCCAGCGTCTCTGCGTCTCACCTCGGCAGGCCAAGGAGATCCTCACCATATCCGATCGAAATGCAGCGTAGAGCGCCCATGCGATGTATCGACTTGTGTAATGTGTTTTATGTACTTAGGTTGTGAGAAGTAGCCTGTTTGCGCATCATGTAGAATCTAGAGAAGTGCACTAGTTTAAATAACATGTCAGGATTATGTACGCATATCCTGAGTGATATAATGTATAATTATGCCCGCTGTAAGATATGCACTAGTCTTTCTCTACGCAAAATCGTGTGTTTCCAAAGATATCCTGGAGTTTAAAATGTTCTTTGTGTGTGATTTTATTGGCTTTTGCGACTCTCTTTCTATTCTTACGAGTTCACAAAATATATCCCCAGAGAGAAAGATGTCTCGTCCTTGGACGCGCTCCATGCCAACTCAGCCAGAAGAAAATTATGGCACACCGCAGAACCACAATTTCACTCAGGGTCAGACAAGTCAACAGGACAGTGAAACAACGTTTACACAAGTTTGTCATTTGTATGAACAAAGTCAGCAGCAACACCAGGAAATGATGAACCAATTCATCAATATGGGGAGTAACTGTGGTCAGTATCAACCACAATCCAAATTATCTGAGTTACAAAAGACGCGTCCTCCAACATTTTCTCATACTAACAAGCCCCTTGAAGCCGAGGACTGGCTTCGAGACATGGAGAGAAAATTAATTATCGCACAGTGTTCGGACCGTGAAAAAGTACTGTATGCACCTCATTATCTCACAGGTGCAGCTGCATCATGGTGGGAAAACTTCCTGCACATGCACCCCAACGAAAATGAAATCACCTGGGAAATTTTCAAAGAAGGTTTTCGTGGGGCACATATTCCTAAGAGCGTCATGAAAATCAAGAAGAAGGAATTTGATGAACTCAAGCAAAGAGCCATGACGATGTCTGAATACAACAGCCAATTCACACTGCTGTCTCGCTACGCCAATGAAGAACGGATGACCGAGAGCAAGAAGATGGAAAAATTCTTGGAAGGCCTGGCACCCGCCCTTAAATGCCAGCTAGTTGTGCATACCTTTCCAGATTTTAAGACACTGGTGGATAAGGCCATTACCCTGGAAAATGAGCGACGTAGCCTGGAAGATTTCCGCAAACGGAAAAGGGACCAGACTACTTTCTCTCGCAATCACAGAAGCAAGAAGGAATTTCAAAAGGGGGATTCACACAAAACCCCGACGAATAATTCACGTCCAACCAAGAATTTCCATGCAAGAGACAAAGAGTTCACCTATCGCCCAGGCGTTACCTGCTATGCTTGTGGAGAAGAAGGGCACTATGCCAAGCAGTGTCCCAAGCCAAGGAACTCAGCCCGAAGCTAAATAATGGTGGCAATAATTCAGCACCAAAGCGAAACAATTTCAACCCCACCAACAACCACGGAAAGGTCACCTAAACCACGTGGACCCGAGAGGAAGGTAACGCCCAGATATCATACTGCACGCACGTACCCCGTCAACACAATTCCTGCCATGGTTTTGTTTGATTCTGGAGCTTCTCACTCATTCGTTTCGAAAAGTTTTGCTTTGCAAAATAATTTTTCGATGCTTCCTTTGGAAAAATCAATGATCATCAAGTCCTCGGAATTAAGCAAGTGACCCAGAGTTACCGTCAAGGTGTGGTTATTGAATTTGAAGGATTGAAGTTTTACGCCAACCTTATTGTCTTTGGAAAGCAAGGGACTGGATGTCATCCTAGGAATGGATTGGTTAACCACCAACAAAGGTTTTATTGACTGCTTCAACTGCATCGTGATTCTCACCCACCATCATGGGAAGAAAATAAAAGTTTCAGCCAAAGAGAGACAAATACCTCGACAACCTAGATTAAACAAGGTGGACGTTTCTGAGCTGAGCAAGGTTCCAGTGGTATGTGAATTTCCAGACGTATTTCCAGAAGAACTACCATGCATGCCACCAGACCGAGAGATAGAATTCAGCATTGAGTTAGCACTCGGAACCACTCCTATTTACAAGAAACCTTACAGAATGGCACCATCTGAATTGGTAGAGTTGAAGAAGCAAATAAAAGAATTATTGGAGAAAGGATACATACGAGCCAGCTCCTCACCTTGGGGTTCTCCAATTTTATTTGCCAAGAAGAAGGATGGAACAATGAGGTTGTGTATTGATTATCGAGCTCTCAACATGGTCACAATCAAGAAGAAATACCCAATGCCTCGAATAAATGATTTATTCGACCAGCTCGACAAGCCAAAGTCTTCTCAAAAATTGACTTGAGATCAGGATACCACCAATTAAAAGTGCGAATGTAAGATATTCCCAAGACCGCCTTCACCTCCGGATATGGGCTGTATGAGTTCACAGTGATGCCATTCGGCTAATCTAACGCCCCGCATATTTTGTTCACCTCATGAACAAAGTATTTATGAAGTATATGGACAAGTTTGTTGTGGTATTCATCGATGATATTACGATATATTCCAAAACACCGGAAGAGCATGCGAACATCTCGAGATTGTACTCGGAGAACTCAGAAACATCAATCTGTACGCCAAATTCAGCAAGTGTGAATTTTGGCTAAGCTGTAGGTTTTCGGGCCCGCGTGCTTAACCCAAGAAGGTATTGCAGTAGACCCGGAAAAAGTCAAGGCCGTACTTGGCTGGAAACCACCAGCTAACGTAACAGACGTACGGAGTGTCTTGGGAATGGCAGGATATTATCAGAGATTTATTGAAGGACTCTCCACTATAGCAAAGCCCATGACACAATTGCTCAAGAAAGGCAAGAAGTTTGAATGGATAGAAGCATGTGAGAAAAGCTTCCAAGAGCTAAAAAGCAAATTAACAACGGCACCAGTATTAATCGTGCGGACATACACAAGAATTTTGAGGTATATTGTGACGCATCCGGAAAGGCCTCGAGATGCGTATTGATGCAAGAAGGCAAGGTAGTTGCGTATGTCTCTAGACAACTACGCAAGCATGAGGAAAATTATCCCACTCATGACTTGGAATTAGCAGCGGTCATTCATGCACTCAAGGAATGGAGACACTTCCTACTTGGGAACCGTTGTGAGATATACACAGACCATAAGAGTCTTAAGTATATTTTCACACAACCAGAGCTAAACTTACGGCAACGACGCTGGTTAGAGTTGGTGAAGGATTATGATGTTGGAATCCACTATCATCCCGGAAAAGCAAATGTTGTGGCAGATGCACTTAGCCGAAATCCCAAAGACTGACGCATTTACGGTATACCAAAGTTGAGGCCAGAATTTCAACAGGAATTTGCCCGACTCAATCTAATAATGGTCACCGAAGGCAGTGTGTCGAATATAGAAATACAGCCTACCCTGATGGAAAGAATCCAGGAAGCCCAAAGACGGGCACCCCAAAGATTGAGGTCATAAAAAGAAAAGTGAGTTTGGGAAGAGCCTCAGAATTCAACATAGACGAGCAAGGAATATTGTGGTATGGAGAGAGGCTGTGCGTACCAAATGTCAAGGACCTCAAACAGCAGATATTGACTGAAAGTCACACAGCTCCGTATTCAATCCATCCCGGAGGGACAAAAATGTACAAGGATCTTGGAAAAAATTTTGGTGTACGGTATGAAGAGAGATATAGCCACGTTCATTTACTGCTTGTGACTCTTGTCGTCAGTATCAAGGCCGAGCACCGAAACCAAATGGACTGTTAATGACCAAATAAGATACCCGAGTGGAAATGGGACGAGATTGGAATGGACTTTATCGTTGGACTACCACGGTCACCACACGGAAACGATGCCATATGGGTCATAATCGACAGATTAACCAAGGTGGCACATTTTATTCAGTAAAAACAACTTACACCACTTTCGAGACTAGCCAGACTTTATCTCGCCGTATCGAAATGCACTTTTGCATGGAGTCCTAAGACTATCATCTCCGATAGAGGCACACAGTTCGTCTCTACTTTTCGGGATCACCTACAACAGCCTGGGAACTCAACTAGCCTTCAGTACCGCATATCACCCCCAGACTGATGGGCAGACGGAACGCGTAAACCAAATCCTAGAAGACATGCTAAGAGCCTGTGTCCTCACCTACGAGAACAGTTGGGAAGAAAGTTTGCCATATGCAGAGTTCGCATACAACAACAGCTATCAAGCCAGCTTGCAAATGGCACCCTTTGAAGCTCTATATGGGAGAAGATGTCGTACCCCGCTAAATTGGTCGGAGACTGGAGACAGCCATATCTTTGGCCCAGACATGCTCAAGGAGGCCGAGGAGAAAGTTAAGACAATTAGAGAACGACTCAAAACAGCTCAAAGTCGGCAAAAGAGTTATTACGACCGAAAGCATCGGGAAATCAGTTTTGAACCCGGAGAATTGGTATACCTGAGAGTTTCACCTATGAAGGGTCTGCAACGATTTAAGATTAAAGGGAAACTAGCACCAAGATTCATCGGACCATTTCATATAGTGGCCCGACGAGGCAAGATAGCCTACCAGTGGACCTACCGGAGACTTATCCGGTGTTCACAACGTATTCCACATCTCGCATGATTGAGAAAATACATGAGCAACTCCAGGAGAAGCAAGTTTCACATGAATATATTGATGTGCAACCAGACCTCACTTACCGGGAGCACCGATAAAAATATTAGAAGAGTCTGAGAGGAGGACCCGACGGAAAACCATTAAGTTTTTCAGAGTTCAATGGAGTAATCACACCGAGAATGAAGCAACTTGGGAGAGCGAGGATTTCCTTCGTGAAAGTGCGTTATATCGACTAGAGGGGGGGGGGGTGAATAGGCAATTTTTATGAATTCTTCACTGAGGAATTTGCCGGTGAGGAAATTCCTTAGTGAAGAAATACTTGCAGCGGAATAAGTACTCAGAAGTAAGCGTAACAGATTACAAGCATAGTCATCATGATGAAATGAAGACAATCACAAAGTACTGAAAGCGTAATCACAGGGGATAACACAAGATGAAGACAAACAGATCAAGAAATAGAACCGAGGAAATTGAGAAAGTCTTGATCAAAGTCTTCAAACACAGATATGACAAACACTCAACACGCTTATGAGGAAATGAAAGGGTTGAGGAAATAGAACCGATTAGGTTGGTGAAGACAATGATTTGATAGACCAGTTCCAACTGCTGTCTCGGTTGTACGTCTGGTTGAGCGGTGAGTATTTAAACTCGAGGACACACGCCCGGACACCCGATCCATCGAAAGCACGCAGCTCGGGACACCAAGTCCTCACCGTATTCTCCTTGAACTAAGGTCACGCAGACCTCGTCCAATCACTCGTGGTAAGTCTTCAGCGACTTCCAAACCTTCACAGACTTGGTCACTTTCGGCGATCCACAATTCCTCTTGGATGCTTCTAGACCTTGACGCCTAACCGTCTGGAAGAAGCACAGTCTTCAAAGGTAACAAGCGTCGGATCCACGCAGGATCAATTTCTTCAGTGATGCTCAATCACTTTGGGTTTGTTGGGGTTTGGTTTTAGGGTTTTTCCTCACTTGATGATTTTCGCTCAAAGTCCTCGGAGGATGGGTTGCTCTCAAATGACAAGTGTCAAGTTCTCTCGGAGCAGCCAACCAGCTAGTGGTTGTAGGGCGGCTATTTATAGCCTAGGGAGCAGCCCGACATGATAAGACATAAATGCCCTTCAATGATATGACCGTTAGGTGGATAAGATATTTTGGGACATGGCCAAGAAGACAACAACGGATCGGAAATTTGAACATCAAATTCCTCGGGGCTATCATGTTCCTCACTATGTAGGCAATTCAAGACCGGCGAATTCCTAACTCCTCGGTCGAGAACAAATTCCTCGTGACCTGTAAGAGCTTCGTCTACATCCTTTGAAGAAATTGACTGAACTGTATGAGATTTCCAAAGCTTCACTCGAAGGAATTGGTAGGTGTAGGATTTTGAGTTGAGCATCAAATGGAAAATTTTCCTTAGTATTTCCTCGACCCCTTTAACAAAGACGGTTGTTTCATATGACTCAAGAAAGAGAAAAATGAAACTACGAAAACAAAAGTCTTCACGCTTCATGTTCCTCAAATGAATATCAAATCTTCAAGGTCACACCAATTTCTTCACTTTCAAAGTCTTGAGAAAGTCCTTAGAATATCAAAGTCTTCATTGAAGAACTTCATTTTTAGGGTCGACTTTCACCGTGAATATCAAACTCCTCATAGACTTATAGACCTGTGTACACTCACAAGCGATTAGTTACTTAACCTATAAGTCTTCAATACACCAAAATCACTAAGGGGCACTAGATGCACTTACAATCTCCCCCTTTTGGTGATTGATGACAACATAGGTTAAGTTTTCAACGAGGATAAACATATGAAGTGTAAACCGATAATGAGGAATTTGATTGCAAGATATAGAAGAACTCCCCTGAAGATGTGCATAGTGAGGAATTTGCTTTTGAGGCAATGCGATTTGAAGAATTGAATCATGGAGATCTCCCCTATATCTTGTAATTCATACACGCATTTGACATATAATATGAGGAATTTGAAATGCATGATGAAATATGGTGCTTGATGTTATTCAGAGCATGCAAAATAATGTATAAAGAGTATCAGAGCCCAAATCGATTTGCTATGAAGATTTTCAAAGAGCTCACGAGAATCAGAGCATAACTACTGTAATCAAAGGCATAGAGTAAGAGCATAATGCATCAAAAGTATCAAAGCACCATCGGGTTTAAGATTACAAATCGATCCATTAAAAGGTTTCAGAAGAACGAGAGTTGTAACTTAATAAAATACTGTATATAGACAAAAACTAGACCCGCTTGAAGACTAACTCAAATTTCTCCCCCTTTGTCATCGAATGACCAAAAGGATTGAAACTGAGGACTAACGCTCTTGAAGAATTTCAAGTTGAAGACGGAGCGCCAGCATTGTCGGGGTTGTTTGTTGAAGTAGGACCAGCAGCAGTATCTTCCAAATCTTCATTTTCATCAGTGTCGCGAGATGAAGAATAGGAGCTGGCCACCAAGGAAGGAACTTTGACTTTCTTGAATTTCTTCGGAGGAGGTGCAGACCAGTCAAATTCTTCCTTGAGACCCATTGAAGTCAGTTCTTCTTCACTATAGACATGTGAAAGAACAGCCCAGGTGCGCTTGAAGGTTTCATGAAGGTAGTAGTGGTTTTTCTTCACTGTATTGTCGGTTGAGGTCATGTTGTGAAGAAGAGTACCAAACTGACGTTTGACCCACTTATGATTACGATCAACCTTCTGATGAAGACTGAGGAGTAATTCACGATCAGTCATCACCCTGGGTGCAGTTCCTTGAGGATTTTGCTTGACTGAGGTATTTGCGGCTGAGTCATGTGTGGCAGAGTCATCATTGGTGGAGTAGGATGCTGCTTTGCGAAACTGTCCATCCAATGGACGAATGCCTTCATCTATCACAGTGATGGCCTTGCCCTTTTCATCACCGAGGTAATTGTCCGCTTGAGGACTTCAATCGAGGCGGTAGCTGCAGTGGTTCAAAGTATCAGCCTTGTAATTGAGTGAAGACCTTGACCTGATGAATCTCATAATCCAAGGCGCATAAGGCTTCAGCTCAAATGGTGACATGGCAATGTTTGCCAGAGTCCTCATGAAGATATCATGGAAATTGACGGGAACGCCATGGATGATGTTGAAAAGCATATTCTTCATGATGCCAACGACTTCTTCATCGTTCGAGTCGTGGCCTTTGATAGGACTCATAGTCTTCGCCGAATCCGATAGGCTGTCCGAGGCACATATAATAATTCCTTGACGAGGAATTTGGTTCTTGGGGCCTGCCTTGGCTTCAAAGGCTTCATCAAGACTTGCATATAGTGATTTGAAAGTTCTTTTTCTTCATAGATCTGACGTGCACCATCAAGCGGAGGATCGAGTGGTAGGGCACGAAGCAATTCACTTCTTTGGTGCCTTATAGTGGGTATTTCGGTCATCCAATCTAAGACCCATGAATTTACGTCTTGACGTCTCCGGTGATGTGCAAGGTTGCATAGAACTGAAGAATTAGCTCTTCATTCCAGTCACAAATATCAGTGCAGAAGTTTAGAAGTCCTGCGTCGTGAAGAACACTGAGGACTGGCTCAAAGCCTGGCAGCGACTCCATATCCACATGAGGAATATGAGCATGATCGAAGATTTTGTCCTTGTTGAAAAGCACTGAGGAATAGAAGTTGGCTTGGCTGGCAGTCCAGAAGCGCCTCTTCCTAATGCGAGCAGAATCATAAGGATTATATTCAGTGAAGAATACGTGCTCGGCAAAGAAATCTTCAGCCTTGAACTTTTGTTTGGTTGAGAACGGATTCTTTTGCTTGGGCAGAGGGGTGTCAGTGAGTTGCATCACCACCTCAGGAATCACAAGTTCAGGTTCTTCAGCCTGAGGAATTTCTTGTTCCTCAACTTGTGCAGTCTGAGGATTAGCAGCAGCAGCAGTTTCATCAGCACTAGCGGCTGGAATCTCTTCATGCATAGAACCAATGGGTTGATTTTCTTCAGAGTCTATTTGGTCAGTTTGTGCAGGGGAGTGAGGAACTTGTTGGATCGGGGTGAAGAGAGGAGTATTGGGATGCTGACTTTCCCAAAAGTCATCATTGATCACCGGTGTGGTGCATCCAATATCCACATCTTCATTTTCAGTTTCCTCGGCACCACTTTGAGGAATTTCATAGTCCGATGAGGAAATAGCGGGGTTGAAGGGATTGCTTCTACTTCAATTTCTTCATCAATTTTCTCTGACGAAGCAACAGATTGATGTTCTTCATCAGATCCGATTGGGATCTCATAGTCTTCTCCAAAAGGAACAACGTCCTTTGATGGTATGGAGGAAATTGGAACAGCATCAATTGGGTTTTCAAATGAGCTGGTCATTGGCTTCATTTTCTTCGCACCAAGAATCGACGCCTTGATGCTTTCCTTTTCTTCACAGCAGCTCGTTACGCAGCCTTGGTTTTCTTCACATCGAAGCGGATGGAAGAATTGGAGTTGGAGTTGGCACGGAGGAGCCGAGGAATTTGGTGCAGTTTCTTGAGGAGGCGATGCAGTTCCCTTGTCTTGAGGAATTTCTTCAGGCGCGCCACTAGTGGGTGCCCTGGCAGTTTCTTCAGCGGCTGGGATGGGATCATCAGCCCTGGAATCAACATTTTCTTCAGCAGGCTGAACGACATCAGTGGTGCTGGTATTTTCTTCAGGCTGAAATGAGGCTCCACTGAGGAATTTCATGTTGCCTGGGCAGCAACATTTGTGAATTTCTTCACAAAGTTGACGAATCTGGTCTTACTCCTTGCCAATCAGCATAGTAGGAATCGAAGTTTTTTGAGGTCTTGAATTTCAGTTTGGATTTGGAGAAGTTCCTCGTGTGTCATCTTGACAACGCTTTTTCTTGAGGAACTTCTCCTTCCTGTATTGAGCCTTCTTGATTTCCCTCGCCTTCTCAAACTTCCATTTTTCTTCAGCGATGAAGTGAGTCGGCATGACTTTGACCAGGTGTCAAATGAAGATCGTGCAGAGGGGTATTGGGATCATTGTGCGGAGATCAATAAAGTCGAGGACTTTCTTGGATCCAATAAGCAAAGGCACAGATGTACCTTTGGCTCTAGCGGCCCTTACTTGACTGTTTACGATGATTTCATGAAGTTCTTCATCGGATGCCTCATCGTCGAGATGGTACATGAAATACAACTTGTTTCTTCCTTGGACTAGGCCGAGGACCTCGTCCAGCGATTGCCTTGGTCTTCACCGAGCCGGGCGGATGAGGAAGTTGGAGCAGCCGAGGAACTTGCGAGAGATGCTCGAGGCAATTGAGAAACCAGTGGTCCTTTGACAAGTAGCCGATGCACGTGAACTGAAGTTTTAATGAGCTGTTGAGGATTTTGATGGAACAATGACGGTGTGAGGAATTTGCTTGGAAGGTGCTGCTGAGGATCTTGGCCGTGAGGGCGCAGATAATGAAGCACTTGGCTTATTAGCAGGCTTCTTTTGCATTGATTTCCTCGGTTTGACCGAGACCTCGATGAGTGATAGCAATGAGCAGAATCTTCATTGAATTTCTTCACTGCTTCCTTTGCTTGCTTTGCCAATTTTGCTTGGCGTTTAGCCCATTCATCAAGAAAGTCCTCACCGCGTTTGACGCTAGTGGGATCAGCTATTTGGCCAGGTGCCAAAGGAGCTCTTGGGCATGGAGGATTTAGAGCGAATTTCTTCATGTACTTAGGAGTTACATATCTGTATTCCTTCCATTCCCGTGCCCATCTCCGTTCAATCTTACGAATCGCACCTTGCGTTGATTTTTGCTTTCATCATCCGGAGTGCGATGAGTCAGCATATATACTTCCTCGTGCATTTCAAACGCTGTCATAACCTCGGTTTCTTTCCTCCCTTCTGCGGCTTCTTACCGTCGCCATTTTCTTCAGTTGAGGAAATTGAACAATTGAGTTCTCACGAAGAAGTGTGCAGTTTTCTTCGAGGAACGCTGCAAATGAGTTAAGTTGATGAGAACCTAGGGATTCAGCAGCGGACATTTGTACTGTGAGCAGTATAGGTGCGAGGAATTTGGAGAGGTCATATGCGTTCTCGGAAGGTTTTTCAAAAGAACAAGTTTTGAGGATTTTGACCAGATGAGCCTTGAAGAATTTCAATAAGCGTTCTTTGTCTTAGGTTCCAGAGTTGTATAGATCAAAGATCCACACAATTGAGGAATCTTGAAGAAAATCATTGCTTAGAGAAACGAATCAAGAGATTTGAGGTGTTCATATGTGTGAAGAATTTGAAGAATAAACTCCTTTGAAGAATTTGAAGAAAATTTGAGAATCAAAGCGAGTAATAAAAGTAACTTTTAATTTACGAAGTGAAGAACACGACGAACCGAGAGAAGAACAGTTGGGAAGTTCGTCTGTTCAGATCTTCCACGCCCTAACTTGGCAGAGGAAGACAGCTACGGCGACGGCGGAGTGAAGATTTCAGCGGTCGGTAGCGAAATACGTCGGCGTCGAGGTCAAGGCGATGAAGCTTTTCCTCACCGGCTGACGATGGAGTAGCGGCGCTAGGGTTTGAGGAGCTCGAGCGGGAGAGAGAGATCGGCGCTTGATAAAAGAAGTGAGGAAGGGAGAGGGGTATTTATAGACACGGTGAAAAACGGATCGCCCGAAGATTTAGGGACGAACATGTCACGACCATTTCCCTTCTCACGACATGTGTCACCCACGTACTGTGTAGTGGAGATCGTGTACGATCGTGGGTGAATAAAGTAATGCATCATGGGATGCGGAACGGTTTGAGCGGCAAAACCGAAGGTTTGGATAAGATTAGTTTTAAAGTTCCGTTCGCAATTTCTTCAGCTGTCAGGACACAGTGAAGATTTTGAACGAGTTTCAAATAGAACGCACATGAAGAATTTGTGAATGGATTGGGTCGAGTATAGCATAGAGGGGAAAGGGTCCGATCACATTCACTTAGCAGACAAAGCGACTTGAAGAAATAGCCATAAGTGAATGCTGTAGAGGACATAAATCCATATATATAAATAGCCAATGAAGAAAGACGACGGAAATAGTGAAGATTTTGCAAAGTTGAAGAATTTGAAAAACTGAAGAATTTCAAAAACTGAGGAAAAATTCAAATTGAAGATTTTCAACTTTGGTGGTGGCGTGACCCACCGTATAAGAATGATGATTTCAGACACCGCGTACAATTGTCGCAGGGTTCTGAGAATCAAATTCTTCATTAATTTCTTCACACTAAGAGTGTTATTCTTCATTGATTGAAGATAAACGTTTCTTCATGTGTTGCACATCTAAGTCATCAATTTTGCATAAGTGTTAGGATGTGTGTCCTTTTCAAAGAACATTCAAGATTCTAAGATATTTAGCTCACACCGCAACTTGCTAAATCTCTTCTCATCCAAGGGCTTAGTGAAGATATCAGCTAGCTGTTCTTGATCTTCACGTGCTCGATGGAGATGTCGCCCTTCAACACATGATCACGAAGAAAATGATGACGAATTTGAATGTGCTTTGTCTTCGAAAGTGCTGAACTTGGTTGTGAGCAATCTTGATGGCACTCTCATTGTCACAGCGATGAGAGGCACATTCTTCACGTTGATGCCGTAGTCCTTGAGAGTTTGCTTCATCCATAGCAATTGAGCACAACACGAGCCAGCAAAGAATGTATTCAGCTTCCGCAATAGACAGTGATACGCAGTTCTGTTTCTTCGAGGACCAACAGACCAAAGATCGTCCGAGGAAATGACAAGTACCAGATGTTGACTTGCGGTCCACACGATCACCAGCATAGTCAGAGTCAGAATATCCGATGAGATCAAAAGTAGAGCCCTTGGGGTACCATAATCCTAGTGTTGGTGTGTGAGCTAGATATCGAAGAATATGCTTCACAGCCTTATGGTGTGATTCCTTGGTGTAGCTTGAAATCGGGCACACATGCAAACACTAAGCATTATATCTGGCCTAGATGCACATAAGTACAATAAGGAACCAATCATGGAGCGGTATACCTTGTGATCAAGTCAATACCATTTTCATCAGTTGCATAGATGGCCATTTGTGGGCATAGGAATTTTGACACCTTTGCAATCTTGCATGCCGAATTTCTTCAGGACATGTTTGAGGTATTTCTCTGAGATATGAATATGCCATTGTGTTGTTGACGAATTTGAAGACCTAAGAAGAATTTCAACTCTCCCATCATAGACATTTGATATTCTTCACTCATCATGTAGGCAAATTCATCACTATAACGTTGGTCAAGACAGCCAAAGATAATATCATCAACATATATTTGGCACACAAACAGTTCACCATCATAAGATTTTGTAAAGAGAGTAGGGTCAAGTGAATCGGTGTGAAGCCATTCTTCACGAAGAATTCCTTCAATGTATCATACCACGCAGAGGGGCTGCTTGAGGCCATAGAGGGCCTTGTTGAGTCTCAAGACTTTGTCGGGATTCTTTGGATCTTCAAAACCTGGGGTTGAGCAACATATACTTCTTCCTCAAGCTTACCATTGAGGAATGCACTTTTCACATCCATTTGATATAAAGTGATATTGTGATGGTTAGCATAGGCGAGTAATATGCGAATAGACTCAAGTCTAGCAACAGGTGCAAAAGTTTCATCGAAATCAATTCCTTCAACCTGTGTGTAGCCTTGAGCTACTAGTCGTGCCTTATTCCTCACCACAAGACCATTTTCATCTTGCTTGTTGCGATAGATCCACTTTGTGCCAATGATATTATGCTTGCGAGGATGCTGGACGTTTGACCAGTTCCCAGACGTTATTGAGCTCGAACTGATGTAATTCTTCTTGCATGGCCTGAATCCACTCCGGCTCGAAATGCTTCATCTACCTTAGTGGGCCTGTGATAGAGACAAAAGCATAGTGCCCACAAAAGTTAGATAAATGTGAAGCTTTTGAGCGTGTGAGAGGACCTGGCGCTTCAATGTCATCAATGATCTTGTCAACTTGCACTTCTTAAACGCGAGGATGAGCTGGTTGACGTCGAGGAATTTGATCATTTTCCTCAGCACCATTTTCTTCAGCATTATCTTCAGGTGCATCAGCTCGACGCGTTCTTCACAGACAGAATGAATTCTTCAAAGCAGTTTCTTCAAGAGGAATGACATCCTCGGTTGCCTTGAACCTGATAGAATCCTCGTGTGCTGGTTAAATCTAACATAGAAGGTAGGTGCTCTCTTTGCGAGCCATTAGTTTCATCGAACCGCACATCTACAGTTTCAACAACCTTGTGAAGGGCGATGTTGAAGACCCTGTAGGTGTGCGAGTCCTTTCCGTAACCAAGCATAAAACCTTCATGTGCTTTCGGTGCAAATTTAGAGTTGTGGTGAGGATCTCTAATCCAGCATTTAGCAATCAAGACTTTGAAATAACTTACATTGGGTTTCTTGTCCTGTGAGGAGTTCATAGGCAGTCTTTTGAAGAATTTGTGAAGATATACTGTTGATGATGTGGCACGCAGGTGTCAATTGCTTCAATCCGTAAACGACTAGGCGTTTTGTATTCATCAAGCATAGTGCGAGCCATCTCAACAAGAGTTCTGTTCTTGCGCTCCACGACGCCATTTCTTTGAGGAGTATAGGGAGCAGATAACTCATGAGTAATACCAAGTTCATCAAGATAGTCATCAAGACCGGAATTCTTGAACTCGGTTCCATTGTCACTCTGATGTGCTTGATCTTCACACCAAAGTTGGTTTGAAGCCCTCGAGGAAAATCGTTTGAAGATTTCACGCACTTGATTTTTGTAAGTAACAATGTGTACCCATGTGTAACGAGAGTAATCATCAACAATAACAAAGCCATATAGTGATGCTTCATTAACGACTGATTAATAATGATTGGGAGAAAAGAGGTCATTGTGAAGCAATTCGAAGGGGACGAGTAGTGGTCATGATAGTCTTATTGGATGCTTGGCCTTGGTCATTTTTCCAGCTTCACAGGCTCGTGATAGGTGATCCTTGAGGAATTTGACATTCTCAATGCCAATGACATGCTTCTTCTTCGCATAGCGTGTGCAAATTCCTCATGCCTGCGTGACCAAGTCGTCGATGCCATAGCCAGCCTATACGAAGC
This sequence comes from Aegilops bicornis, assembly GCA_021605145.1. Classification (NCBI taxonomy): domain Eukaryota; kingdom Viridiplantae; phylum Streptophyta; class Magnoliopsida; order Poales; family Poaceae; genus Aegilops; species Aegilops bicornis. The sequence goes on along the minus strand of CM038670.1, from coordinate 149,769,821 downwards.
TTTTTGCAAGTAGACACACGGCTGGTTGTGGTCCCGTGGAAAAATCAACAATATACAAGTCTCCTCTCCTAAAGCCTTGAAGACTTTGGAATTGTAAACTTCCATAATCACAACACACCGATACTTGCCAAAGATAACAACCATATCAAGATCACAAAGCATTGAGACTGACATGAGGTTATATCCTAAAGACACAACAAGCATGACTTTGTCCATGTGCATGTCCTTAGAGATAGTAACCTTACCAAGTCCCAATACCTGGCTTTTGCCTTTGTCAAAGAAAGATGATATGCTTGAGATGTGACGGTGATAAGGTAGCATCCATCAATAGATTCTTGTCACCGGTCATGTGATTTGTACATCCACTATCGAGAACCCACTTTCGGTGGCTTTGGGTTGATCATCCTGCAGATGAATTAGTATAACTTACGATCTCATATACTTCATCAGTGAAGAATATGATATCATGTTCATCAGATGAATTTCATCAGTCAGTATTCAGATAAGCAGTATGAGGACATGTGAAATGAAAGTTCATTTCATCATGATTAGCCTGCGTCCTTTCAGGCATATTGTCAGGGCCCCAGCAAATTCTTCAGACGTTTAGGCACGTCTGGAGACCTGACCCTGCAGAAGAGATTAGTTCTTTTTCTTCACCACCCACATCTGAAGGGGTGGCAAAGAGTTCATCACTCTGCGAGCACCATAAGAGAATGGTGGCATAGAGGCCAAACCATTTCGTTTCACATAAGAGGGGTTAGGGTAAGCATATGAATAAGCAGAGAAATTCTTCGAGGACTTATGAACATAATGATTTGAAGAATAATGCACATATTCATAGCCCTTAACTCTACCTCTTGAAACAAAGTTGTTAGCACGATGATAATCATATGAGGACTTTGATCCTTTTGAGGAATTTGATCTACGTGAGGAATTTGGTCCGTATGAGGACTTTGATCCATATGAAGAATTAGGTCCATATGAAGAATTTGATCTGGGGTTCCTATTCTTCACTGGTGGTGTCATGAGGACATTCACCTGAAGACTTTCAAGGTACTTCTTGGGAACCCAGATTTTCTTCATAGGGGAACCGTTCCTGCGATTAGTGCCAACATATCTAGCAAATACTTCACCATTCTGATTTTTGAACAGTTTATAGTTGGAGTCAAATGACTCATCGCCAGAATGAGGAAATTCGCATCTAAAAACCAGATAAGGTAGATGGATCAACTGGAGGTCCCTTTGCAGCAACCCATGAGGTTTTGGGGTACTGCTCAAAGCTTCCAAAGATGTTCCATCGGCATTTAATTTCCTCTCAAATGCGATACCCTCTTTCCTAGGGTTCTGTTGAGGATCTGCTTTTAAGCACATCACAAAGAGTCTGATGCCCTTTGAGGCTTTTGTACATGCTCGTCATGTACAATTCCTTCGATCCTGCATCGTCAATGATACTAGCAATGTCCCCGGATGAGGAATTAGTGATAGCGAGGCGGTGAAGAATTTGTAACAGTTGAAGCATTGGAACATTCAGGTGAAGAATTAGCAGAGTCACGTTCAATGGACTTTAAGCATGGAGGAACAAATTCTTCTGGAGAAGCGCTGATTTGTTAAGCAAGTAATGAATCGCGCTCCTTCGAAAGATCTTCATAACTCGCTCTTAGCTTCTCAAGATCTTGCTTTCTTTGAAGAAATTCATAAGAAAGTTTCTCATGATCGAGATAAAGAGAGTGTTATGATGACCTTGAAGGTTGTCAAGCCTAGGCTGAAGTCTCTGAAGATTTTCACCGGGGCTTGAGTGCGATCCATTTCTTCACGTAACATATCATCACTTTTACCTAACATGTTTTGAACCTTTTCCAAGGCATGTTGTTGTTTGAGTAGCAAGGCAAACAAGTTTGGTATAGTTAGGTTCAATATCATCATCGATTCATCCTCATCGATTCACGTACCACTATATTCAGATGAGGAACATTCGGTTACCTCGTCACCCTTTGCCATGAGACATGATGCAGATGATGATGATTCTGGCTCGAAAGTCATCGTTTTGAGAGATTCCTTGAAGTCCTCAAACCAGGGATCATGACGGGTTCGATGACCTTCATAAACGTTGGAGATTCGGTCCCAGATAAGCTTCGCATTGCAAAGATGCATAATGCGCTTGAATTCATCTCTAGATAGGCAGGAACAGATGATATCCTTCGCCATGATGTCAAGTCGAGTGAACTTGCGAATATCATCGGTGTTCGCCGCCTTGCATAGATCAAGAAGGCCAATTTCAGTGACGGTCCATAGCTCCACATCCATTGCCATGAGGCGCTTCCTCATCATGGCCTTCCACTTGGGATAATCGTGACCGTCAAAGATAGGGCATGTCACTTTCTTCATACCGTGGTCGACATAACTAAAACTCCGTGTGGTTAAACCAAAATCACACGTAACAAGGGAGTACCTTGCTCGATACCAATTGAAAGTGCGTTATATCGACTAGAGGGGGGGTGAATAGGCGGTTTTATGAATTCTTCACTGAGGAATTTGCCGGTGAGGAAATTCCTTAGTGAAGAAATACTTGCAGCGGAATAAGTACTCAGAAGTAAGCGTAACCGATTACAAGCATAGTCATCATGATGAAATGAAGACAATCACAGAGTCTGAAGCGTAATCACGGGATAACACAAGATGAAGACAAAGCGGTGAAGAAATAGAACCGAGGAAATTGAGAAAGTCTTGATCAAAGTCTTCAAACACAGATATGACAAACACTCAACATGCTTATGAGGAAATGAAAGGGTTGAGGAAATAGAACGATTAGGTTGGTGAAGACAATGATTTGATAGACCAGTTCAATCATTTGTCTCGGTTGTACGTCTGGTTGGAGCGGTGAGTATTTAAACTTCGAGGACACACAGTCCGGACACCCGATCACTTGAGCACGCAGCTCGGGACACCAAGTCCTCACCGTATTCTCCTTGAACTAAGGTCACGCAGACCTCGCCCAATCACTCGTGGTAAGTCTTGAGCGACTTCCAAACCTTCACAGACTTGGTCACTCGGCGAGCCACAATTCCTCTTGGATGTTTCTAGACCTTGACGCCTAGCAAATGCGGAAGAAGCACAGTCTTCAAAGGTAACAAGCGTCGGATCCACGCAGGATCAATTTCTTGATGATGCTCAATCACTTTGGGTTTGTTGGGGTTTGGTTTTGGGTTTTTCCTCACTTGATGATTTTCGCTCAAAGTCCTCGGAGGATGGGTTGCTCTCAAATGACAAGTGTCAAGTTCTCTCGGAGCAGCCAACCAGCTAGTGGTTGTAGGGGCGGCTATTTATAGCCTAGGGAGCAGCCCGACATGATAAGACATAAATGCCCTTCAATGATATGACCGTTAGGTGGATAAGATATTTTGGGACAGGTGGCGCGCCTTGACAAGACCTTGATGGGAAATTTGAACATCAAATTCCTCGGGGCTATCATGTTCCTCCTTTGTGTAGGCAATTCATGGCGAATTCCTAACTCCTCGATCGAGAACAAATTCTCGGCGACCGGAAGAGCTTCGTCTCATCCTTTGAAGAAATTGACTGAATCTGTATGAGATTTCCAAAAGCTTCACTCGAAGGAATTGGTAGGTGTAGGATTTTGAGTTGAGCATCAAATGGAAATTTTCCTTAGTATTTCCTCGACCCCCTTTAACAAAGACGGTGTTTCCTATGACTCAAGAAAGAGAAAATGAAACTACGAAAACAAAAGTCTTCACGCTTCATGTTCCTCAAATGAATATCAAATCTTCAAGGTCACACCAATTTCTTCACTTTCAAAGTCTTGAAAGTCTTGAGAATATCAAAGTCTTGATTGAAGAACTTCATTTTAGGGGTCGACTTTCACTTTGTGAATATCAAACTCCTCATAGACTTATAGACCTGTACACTCACAAACGCATTAGTTACCTAACCTATAAGTCTTCAATACACCAAAATCACTAAGGGGCACTAGATGCACTTACACTTGAGATGAGAACACCCACACCTGTTTAAGGATCAATTTGAAATCTCGGGGGCAGATTTTTCCTAAGGGTAGGTGCCGTGACACCGCAAAATCTTCCAAATCTTCATTTTCATCGTTGTCGCGAGATGAAGAATAGGAGCTAGCCACCAAGGAAGGAACTTTGACTTTCTTGAATTTCTTGGAGGAGGTGTAGACAGTCAAATTCTTCCTTGAGACCCATTGAAGTCGATTCTTCTTCACTATAGACATGTGAAAGAACAGCCCAGTGCGCTTGAAGGTTTCATGAAGGTAGTAGTGGTTTTTCTTCACTGCATTGTCGGTTGAGGTCATGTTGTGAAGAAGAGTACCAAACTGACGTTTGACCCACTTATGATTACGATCAACCTTCTGATGAAGATTGAGGAGTAATTCACGATCAGTCATCACCCTGGGTGCAGTTCCTTGAGGATTTTGCTTGGTGAGGTATTTATGGGCTGAGTCATGTGTGTGAGTCATCATTGGTGGAGTAGGATGCTGCTTTTGAAACTGTCCATCCAATGGATGAATGCCTTCATCTATCACAGCGATGGCCTTGCCCTTTTCATCAGCTGAGGTAATTGTCCGTTTGAGGACTTCAATCGAAGCAGTGTAGCTGCGGTGGTTCAAAGTATCAGCCTTGTAATTGGTGAAGACCTTGACTGATGAATCTCATAATCCAAGGCGCATAAGGCTTCAGCTCAAATGGTGACATGGCAATGTTTGCGAGTCCTCATGAAGATATCATGGAAATTGACGGAACGCCATGGATGATGTTGAAAAGCATATTCTTCATGATGCCAACGACTTCTTCATCGCTCGAGTCGTGGCCTTTGATAGGACTCATAGTCTTCGTGAGAATCCGATGGTATCGTCCGAGGCACATATAATAATTCCTTGACGAGGAATTTGGTTCTTAGGGCTGCCTTGGCTTCAAAGGCTTCATCGAGCACTTGCATATAGTGATTTGAAAGTTCTTTTTCTTCATAGATCTGACGTGCACCATCAAGCGGAGGATCGAGTGGTAGAACGCGAAGCAATTCACTTCTTGGTGCCTTATAGTGGGTATTTTGATCATCCAATCTAAGACCCATGAATTTACGTCTTGAGCGTCTCCGGTGATGTGCGTGGTTGCATAGAATGAAGAATTAGCTCCTCATTCCGGTCCACAAATATCGGTCAGAAGTTTAGAAGTCCTGCATCGTGAAGAACACCGAGGACGGCTCAAAGCGGCTTGTGACTCCATATCCACATGAGGAATATGAGCATGATCGAAGATTTTGTCCTTGTTGAAAAGCACCGAGGAATAGAAGTTGGCTTGGGCGGCAGTCCGTAAGCGCCTCTTCCTAATGCGAGCGTAATCATAAGGATTATATTGATTGAAGAATACGTGCTCGGCAAAGAGAAATCTTCAGCCTTGAACTTTTGTTTGGTTGAGAACGGATTCTTTTGCTTAAGCGAGAGGGTGTCGATGAGTTGCATCACCACCTCGGGAATCACAAGTTCAGGTTCTTGACTGAGGAATTTCTTGTTCCTCAACATGCGGTGACGATTAGCAGCAGCAGCAGTTTCATCATCACTAGCGGCTGGAATCTCTTCATGCACAGAACCAATGGGTTGATTTTCTTCAGAGTCTATTTGGTCAGTTTGTGCAGGGGAGTGAGGAACTTGTTGGATCGGGGTGAAGAGAGGAGTATTGGGATGCTGACTTTCCCAAAAGTCATCATTGATCACTGGTGTGGTGCATCCAATATCCACATCTTCATTTTCAGTTTCCTCGGCACCAGCTTGAGGAATTTCATAGTCTGATGAGGAAATAAGCTGGGTTGAAGGGATTGCTTCTACTTCAATTTCTTCATCAATTTTCTCGGCAGCAGCAGATTGATGTTCTTCATCGAGATCCGATTGGGATCTCATAGTCTTCTCCAAAGGAACAACGTCCTTTGATGGTATGGAGAAATTGGAACAGCATCAATTGGGTTTTCAAATGAGCTGGTCATTGGCTTCATTTTCTTCGCAGCTGATGCTTTCCTTTTCTTCACAGCAGCTCGTTCTGCAGCCTTGGTTTTCTTCACATCAGAAGCAGATGGAAGAATTGGAGTTGGAGTTGGCGCAGGAGGAGCTGAGGAATTTGGTGCGATTTCTTTAGGAGGCGATCACGATTCGCCCTTGTCTTGAGGAATTTCTTGGTAGCGCCACTAGTGGGTGCCACTGCAGTTTCTTCGGTAATTGGTGGGATGGGATCATCGACTGGAATCAACATTTTCTTCTTGGTGAAATTTGAGCGACATCAATGATCATGCTGGTATTTTCTTCAAGAGGCTGAGCCGAGGCTCCACTGAGGAATTTCATGTTACCTTTGGGGCAGCAACATTTGTGAATTTCTTCATCGAGGTTGTGAATCTGGTCTTTACTCCTTGCCAATCAGCATAGTAGGAATCGAAGTTTTTCTTTGAGGTCTTGAATTTCAGTTTGGATTTGGAGAAGTTCCTCGGTGTCATCTTGACAACGTTTTCTTCGTGGAACTTCTCCTTCCTGTCAATTGAGCCTTCTTGATTTCCCTCGCCTTCTCAAACTTCCATTTTTCTTGATGAAGTGAGTCGGTATGACTTTGACCAGTGTCAAATGAAGATCAGCAGAGGGGTATTGGGATCATTGTGCGAGGAGATCAATAAAGTCGAGGACTTTCTTCGGATCCAATAGCAAAGCACAGATGTACCTTTGGCTCTAAGCGGCCTTACTTGACCTGCTTTACGATGATTTCCATGAGTTCTTCATCGGATGCCTCATCGTCGAGATGGTACATGAAATACAACTTGTTTCTTCCTTGGACTAGGCCGAGGACCTCGTCCAGCGATTGCCTTGGTCTTCAAATGAGCCGGGCCAGATGAGGAAGTTGTAGCGGTGAGGAACTTGGCAGAGATGCACGAGGCAATTGAGAAACCGATTGGTCCTTTGACAAGTAGCGGATGCCACGAGGCCCGAAGGTTTTGGCCAGCTGTTGAGGATTTTGATGGAGCAGCAGCAGTGTGAGGAATTTGCTTGGAAGGTGTCACGAGGATCTTGGCCGTGAGGCGCGGATAATGAAGCACTTGGCTTATTAGCAGCTTCTTTTGCATTGATTTCCTCGGTTTGACCGAGACCTCGATGGCGATGATAGCAGCGAGAATCTTCATTGAATTTCTTCACCGCTTCCTTTGCTTGCTTTGCCAATTTTGCTTGGCGTTTAGCCCATTCATCGTGAAATTCCTCACCGCGTTTGGCGCTAGTGGGATCAACTATTTGGCCAGGTGCCAAAGGGAGCTCTTGGGCATGGAGGATTTAGAGCGAATTTCTTCATGTACTTAGGAGTTACATATCTGTATTCCTTCCATTCCCGTGCCCATCTCCGTTCAATCTTCTGAATACGCACCTTGCGTTGATTTTTGCTTTCATCATCCGGAGTGCAGTAGTCAGCATATACTTCCTCAGGCATTTCAAACGCTGTCATAACCTCAGGTTTCTTTCCTCCCTTCTGCGGCTTCTTACCGTCTGCCATTTTCTTCAGTTGAGGAAATTGAACAATTGAGTTCTCTGAAGAAGTGTGCAGTTTTCTTCGAGGAACGCTGCAAATGAGTTAAGTTGATGAGAACCTAGGGATTCAGCAGCGGACATTTGTACCTGTGAACAGAGTATAGGTGCGAGGAATTTGGAGAGGTCATATGCATTCTCAGAAGGTTTTTCAAAAAGAACAAGTTTTGAGGATTTTGACCAGATGAGCCTTGAAGAATTTCAATAAGTGTTCTTTGTCTTAGGTTCCAGAGTTGTATAGATCGAAGATCCACACAATTGAGGAATCTTGAAGAAAATCATTGCTTAGAGAAACGAATCAAGAGATTTGAGGTGTTCATATGTGTGAAGAATTTGAAGAATAAACTCCTTTGAAGAATTTGAAGAAAATTTGAGAATCAAAGCGAGTAATAAAAGTAACTTTTAATTTACCCGAAGTGAAGAACACGCATTTAACCGAGAAGAACAGTTGGGAAGTTCGTCCGTTCAGATCTTCCACGCCCTAACTTGGCGGAGGAAGACAATACGGCATGACGTGAGTGAAGATTTCATTGTCGGCGCTAAATACGTCGGCGTCGAGGTCAAGGCGGTGAAGCTTTTCCTCACGGCTGACGATGGAGTAGCGGGCGGCGCTTAGGGTTTGAGGAGCTCGGCGGAGAGAGAGATCGGCAGTAAAAGATGTGAGGAAGGGGAGAGGGTATTTATAGACACGGTGAAAAACTGATCGCTCAAGATTTAGGGACGAACATGTCACGACCATTTCCTTCTCACGACATGTGTCACCCACGTCTTGTGTAGTGGAGATCGTGTCACGATCATGGGTGAATGAAGTAATGCATCGTGGGATGCGGAGCGGTTTTAATGGCAAAACCGAAGGTTTGGATAAGATTAGTTTTAAAGTTCCGTTCGCAATTTCTTCAGCTGTCAGGACACAGTGAAGATTTTGAACGAGTTTCAAATAGAACGCACATGAAGAATTTGTGAATGGATTGGGTCGAGTATAGCATAGAGGGGAAAGGGTCCGATCACATTCACTTAGCAGACAAAGCGACTTGAAGAAATAGCCATAAGTGAATGCTGAGAGGACATAAATCCATATATATAAATAGCCAATGAAGAAAGGCAGCGGAAATAGTGAAGATTTTGCAAAGTTGAAGAATTTGAAAAAGCCCAGAAGAATTTCAAAAATTGAGGAAAAATTCAAATTGAAGATTTTCAAGTTTGGTGGTGGCGTGACCCTTGTATAGGAATGATGATTTGGACACCGCATTACAATTGTCGCAGAGGTTACGAGAATCAAATTCTTCATTAATTTCTTCACACTAAGAGTGTTATTCTTCATTGATTGAAGATAAGCGTTTCTTCATGTGTTGCACATCTAAGTCATCAATTTTGCATAAGTGTTAGGATGTGTGTCCTTTTCAAAGAACATTCGAAGATTCTAAGATATTTAGCTCACACCGCAACTTGCTAAATCTCTTCTCATCCAAGGGCTTAGTGAAGATATCAGCTAGCTGTTCTTGATCTTCACGTGCTTTCGATGGAGATGTCGCCCTTCAACACATGATCACGAAGAAAATGATGGCGAATTTGAATGTGCTTTGTCTTCGAAAGTGCCGAATCGGGTTGTGAGCAATCTTGATGGCACTCTCATTGTCACGATGAGAGGCACATTCTTCACGTTGATGCCGTAGTCCTTGAGAGTTTGCTTCATCCACAGCAATTGAGCACAACACGAGCGGCAGCAATGTATTCAGCTTCGCGATGAAGCGGTGATACGCAGTTCTGTTTCTTCGAGGACCACCGGACCAAAGATCGTCCGAGGAAATGACAAGTACCAGATGTTGACTTGCGGTCCACACGATCACCAGCATAGTCAGTCGAATATCCAATGAGATCAAAAGTAGAGCCCTTGGGGTACCATAATCCTAGTGTTGGTGTGTGAGCTAGATATCGAAGAATATGCTTCACAGCCTTATGGTGTGATTCCTTGGTGTAGCTTGAAATCGGGCACACATGCAAACACTAAGCATTATATCTGGCCTAGATGCACATAAGTACAATAAAGGAACCAATCATGGAGCGGTATACCTTGTGATCAAGTCAATACCATTTTCATCGGTGCATAGATGGCCATTTGTGGGCATAGGAATTTTGACACCTTTGCAATCTTGCATGCGAATTTCTTGAGGACATGTTTGAGGTATTTCTCTGAGATATGAATATGCCATTGTGTTGTTGACGAATTTGAAGACCTAAGAAGAATTTCAACTCTCCCATCATAGACATTTGATATTCTTCACTCATCATGTAGGCAAATTCATCACTATAACGTTGGTCAGTACAGCCAAAGATAATATCATCAACATATATTTGGCACACAAACAGTTCACCATCATAAGATTTTGTAAAGAGAGTAGGGTCAAGTGAACCGGGTGTGAAGCCATTCTTCACGAAGAATTCCTTCAATGTATCATACCACGCTTGGGGGCTTGCTTGAGGCCATAGAGGGCCTTGTTGAGTCTGAAGACTTTGTCGGGATTCTTCTTTGGATCTTCAAAACCTGGGGTTGAGCAACATATACTTCTTCCTCAAGCTTACCATTGAGGAATGCACTTTTCACATCCATTTGATATAAAGTGATATTGTGATGGTTAGCATAGGCGTAGTAATATGAATAGACTCAAGTCTAGCAACAGGTGCAAAAGTTTCATCGAAATCAATTCCTTCAACCTGTGTAGCCTTGAGCTACTAGTCGTGCCTTATTCCTCACCACAAGACCATTTTCATCTTGCTTGTTGCGATAGATCCACTTTGTGCCAATGATATTATGCTTGCGAGGATCCGGACGTTTGACCAGTTCCCATCGTTATTGAGCTCGAACTGATGTAATTCTTCTTGCATGGCCTGAATCCACTCGGCTCGAAATGCTTCATCTACCTTAGTGGGCTCTGTGATAGAGACAAAAGCATAGTGCCCACAAAAGTTAGATAAATGTGAAGCTTTTGAGCGTGTGAGAGGACCTGGCGCTTCAATGTCATCAATGATCTTGTCAACTTGCACTTCTTAAACGCGAGGATGAGCTGGTTGACGTCGAGGAATTTGATCATTTTCCTCAGCACCATTTTCTTCAGCATTATCTTCAGGTGCATCAGCTCGACGTTCTTCGCGTACAGGAATGAATTCTTCAGCAGTTTCTTCAGTAGGAATGACATCCTCAGTTGCCTTGAACTTGATAGAATCCTCAGGTGCTGGTTCGTCTAACACAGAAGGTAGGTGCTCTCTTTGCGAGCCATTAGTTTCATCGAACCGCACATCTACAGTTTCAACAACCTTGTGAAGGACGATGTTGAAGACCACATGTAGGTGTGCGAGTCCTTTCCGTAACCAAGCATAAAACCTTCATGTGCTTCGGTGCAAATTTAGAGTTGTGGTGAGGATCTCTAATCCAGCATTTAGCAATCAAGACTTTGAAATAACTTACATTGGGTTTCTTGTCTGTGAGGAGTTCATAGGCAGTCTTTTTGAAGAATTTGTGAAGATATACTATGTTGATGATGTGGCACGCAGTGTCAATTGCTTCAATCCAGAAACGACTAGGCGTTTTGTATTCATCAAGCATAGTGCGAGCCATCTCAACAAGAGTTCTGTTCTTGGCGCTCCACGACGCCATTTCTTTGAGGAGTATAGGGAGCAGATAACTCATGAGTAATACCAAGTTCATCAAGATAGTCATCAAGACCGGAATTCTTGAACTTCGGTTCCATTGTCACTCTGATGTGCTTGATCTTCACACCAAAGTTGGTTGAAGCCCTCGAGGAAAATCGTTTGAAGATTTCCTGCACTTGATTTTTGTAAGTAACAATGTGTACCCATGTGTAATGAGAGTAATCATCAACAATAACAAAGCCATATAGTGATGCTTCATTAACGACTGACTGAATAATGATTGGGACCAAAGAGGTCCATGTGAAGCAATTCGAAGGGCGAGTAGTGGTCATGATAGTCTTCGCTGGATGCTTGGCCTTGGTCATTTTCCAGCTTCCACGAACTCGCATAGGTGATCCTTGAGGAATTTGACATTCTCAATGCCAATGACATGCTTCTTCTTCGCATAGCGTGTGCAAATTCCTCATGCCTGCGTGACCAAGTAAATGCGATGCCATAGCCAGCCTTATACGAAGCTTTGCAAGTAGACACACGGCTGGTTGTGGTCCCGTGGAAAAATCAACAATATACAAGTCTCCTCTCCTAAAGCCTTGAAGACTTTGGAATTGTCGACTTCCATAATCACAACACACCGATACTTGCCAAAGATAACAACCATATCAAGATCACAAAGCATTGAGACTGACATGAGGTTATATCCTAAAGACACAACAAGCATGACTTTGTCCATGTGCATGTCGTTAGAGATAGTAACCTTACCAAGTCCCAATACCTGGCTTTTGCCTTTGTCAGCAAAGATGATATGCTTCAGATGTGACGGTGATAAGGTAGCATCCATCAATAGATTCTTGTCACCAGTCATGTGATTTGTACATCCACTATGGAGAACCCACTCAGTGGCTTTGGGTTGATCATCCTGCAGATGAATTAGTACAACTTACGATCTCATATACTTCATCAGTGAAGAATATGACATCAAGTTCATCGATGAATTTCATCGACCAAGATTCGGATAAGCGGTATGAGGACGTGTGAAATGAAAGTTCATTTCATCATGATTAGCTGCGTCCTTTGAGCAATTTTGTCGGGGCCCCAACAAATTCTTCAGACGCTTTAGGCACGCGTGCGGAGACCTGACCCTGCAGAAGAGAGTAGTTCCTGTTCTTCACCACCCACATCTGAAGGGGTGGCAAAGAGTTCATCACTCTGCGAGCACCATAAGAGAATGGTGGCATAGAGGCCAAACCATTTCGTTTCACATAAGAGGGGTTAGGGTAAGCATATGAATAAGCAGAGAAATTCTTCGAGGACTTATGAACATAATGATTTGAAGAATAATGCACATATTCATAGCCCTTAACTCTACCCTGCGAAACAAAGTTGTTAGCACGATGATAATCATATGAGGACTTTGATCCTTTTGAGGAATTTGATCTACGTGAGGAATTTGGTCCGTATGAGGACTTTGATCCATATGAAGAATTAGGTCCATATGAAGAATTTGATCCGGGGTTCCTATTCTTCACTTTGGTGGTGTCATGAGGACATTCACTGAAGACTTTCAAGGTACTTCTTGGGAACCCAGATTTTCTTCATAGGGGAACCGTTCCTGCAGCTTAGTGCCAACATATCTAGCAAATACTTCACCATTCTGATTTTTGAACAGTTTATAGTTGGAGTCAAATGACTCATCAATGAGAATGAGGAAATTCGCATACGAAAAATCAGATAAGGTAGATGGATCAAGCTGGAGGTCCCTTTGCAGCAACCCATGAGGTTTTGGGAGTACTGTCAGCTTCCAAAGTATGTTCCATCGGCATTTAATTTCCTCTCAAATGTGATACCCTCTTTCCTAGGGTTCTGTTGAGGATCTGCTTTTAAGCACATCACAAAGAGTCTCGATGCCCTTTGAGGCTTTTTGTACATGCTGTCATGTACAATTCCTTCGATCTGCATCGTCGGTGATACTAGCAATGTCCCCAGATGAGGAATTAGTGATAGCAGAGGCAGGTGAAGAATTTGTAACAGTTGAAGCATTTGAACATCTGGTGAAGAATTAAGCGATTCACGTTCAATGCACTTTAAGCATGGAGGAACAAATTCTTCTTGAGAAGCGCTGATTTGTTGAGCAAGTAATGAATCGCGCTCCTTCGAAGATCTTCATAACTCGCTCTTAGCTTCTCAAGATCTTGCTTTCTTTGAAGAAATTCATAAGAAAGTTTCTCATGATCGAGATAAGAGAGTGTTATGATGACCTTGAAGGTTGTCAAGCCTAGATCAAGTCTCTGAAGATTTTCAGTCAGGGCTTGAGTGCGATCCATTTCTTCACGTAACATATCATCACTTTTACCTAACATGTTTTGAACCTTTTCCAAGGCATGTTGTTGTTTGGTGGCAAGGCAAACAAGTTTGGTATAGTTAGGTTCAATATCATCATCAGATTCATCCTCATCAGATTCACAGCCACTATATTCAGATGAGGAACATTCGGTTACCTCGTCACCCTTTGCCATGAGACATGATGCAGATGATGATGATTCTGCTCGAAAGTCATCGCTTTGAGAGATTCCTTGAAGTCCTCAAACCAGGGATCATGACGGGTTCGATGACCTTCATAAGCGTTGGAGATTCGATCCCAGATAAGCCGCATTGCAAAGATGCATAATGCGCTTGAATTCATCTCTAGATAGGCAGGAGCAGATGATATCCTTCGCCATGATGTCAAGTCGAGTGAACTTGCGAATATCATCGGTGTTCGCCGCCTTGCATAGATCAGTACGGCCAATTTCAGTGACGGACCACAGCTCGCTGTCCATTGCCATGAGGCTTCCTCATCATGGCCTTCCACTTGGGATAATCGTGACCGAGTCAAAGATAGGGCATGTCACTTTCTTCATACCTGTGGTCGACATAACTAAAACTCCGGGTGGTTAAACCAAAATCACACGTAACAAGGGAGTACCTTTGCTCGATACCAATTGAAAGTGCGTTATATCGACTAGAGGGGGGGTGAATAGGCGATTTTATGAATTCTTCCTTTGAGGAATTTGCGGTGAGGAAATTCCTTAGTGAAGAAAATACTTGCGTGGAATAAGTACTCGAAGTAAGCGTAACAGATTACAAGCATAGTCATCATGATGAAATGAAGACAATCACAGAAAGTACGTAACGCCAGAATCACAGGATAACACAAGATGAAGACAAGCGGTGAAGAAATAGAACTGAGGAAATTGAGAAAGTCTTGATCAAAGTCTTCAAACACAGATATGACAAACACTCAACACAGTTATGAGGAAATGAAAGGGTTGAGGAAATAGAACCCGATTAGGTTGGTGAAGACAATGATTTGATAGACCAGTTCAACTGCTGTCTCGGTTATGCGTCTGGTTGAGCGGCTGAGTATTTAAACTCGAGGACACACAGTCCGGACACCCGATCATCGAGCATGCAGCTCGGGACACCAAGTCCTCACCGTATTCTCCTTGAACTAAGGTCACGCAGACCTCGTCCAATCACTCGTGGTAAGTCTTGAGCGACTTCCAAACCTTCACAGACTTGGTCACTCGGCGATCCACAATTCCTCTTGGATGCTCTAGACCTTGACGCCTAACCGTCTGGAAGAAGCACAGTCTTCAAAGGTAACAAGCGTCGGATCCACGCAGGATCAATTTCTTGATGATGCTCAATCACTTTGGGTTTGTTGGGGTTTGGTTTTGGGTTTTCCTCACTTGATGATTTTCGCTCAAAGTCTTCGGAGGATGGGTTGCTCTCAAATGACAAGTGTCAAGTTCTCTCGGAGCAGCCAACCAGCTAGTGGTTGTAGGGGGCGGCTATTTATAGCCTAGGGAGCAGCCCGACATGATAAGACATAAATGCCCTTCAATGATATGACCGTTAGGTGGATAAGATATTTTGGGACAGGTGCCAGAAGCATAAAGACACGGTCGGAAATTTGAACATCAAATTCCTCGGGGCTATCATGTTCCTCATTGTGTAGGCAATTCGCCTTTGGCGAATTCCTAACTCCTCGGTCAGAACAAATTCCTCAAATGACGGAAGAGCTTCGTCTACATCCTTTGAAGAAATTGACTGAATCGTATGAGATTTCAAAAGCTTCACTCGAAGGAATTGGTAGGTGTAGGATTTTGAGTTGAGCATCAAATGGAAATTTTTCCTTAGTATTTCCTCGACCCTTTAACAAAGACGGTGTTTCCTATGACTCAAGAAAGAGAAAATGAAACTACGAAAACAAAAGTCTTCACGCTTCATGTTCCTCAAATGAATATCAAATCTTCAAGGTCACACCAATTTCTTCACTTTCAAAGTCTTCGAGAAGTCTTGAGAATATCAAAGTCTTCAGTTGAAGAACTTCATTTTTAGAATTAAACTTTCACTGTGAATATCAAACTCCTCATAGACTTATAGACCTGTGTACACTCACAAACGCATTAGTTACTTAACCTATAAGTCTTCAATACACCAAAATCACTAAGGGGCACTAGATGCACTTACACTTCGGACAGAACACCCACACCTGTTTAAGGATCAGCTGAAATCTCGGGGACGAGATTTTTCCTAAGGGGGTAGGTGCTGTGACATTGCAAAATTTTTGGTGGTTTGTTTTTCAAAAGAACCTTGCTTGGTTTGAAAGAAGGCCATTTAAACCCTTCCTAAAAACCATCTTCTAAGTTTGCCCTCTCAAAAACCCTTTTTGGATTTAGTTTCTTTTAAAAGAAAACCCTTTTTAGTTTTGGGCTTTTGTTTGGTTTTGATCCCTTCAAAATTTTACCATGCCACCTATGGTGAAAATTTTCCCAAAACCTCTCCCCCCACTTTGGTTCAACCCAAACATTCTGTCCAAACTAATAAAAATCCAATTTTGGATTTTATTCCCACTGTTTCTCCTCCCAATATAATTCTGTCTTTCTTTTTGAGCCTAGGTGGATTGCAAAAGCAAGTACCCAAATGCTTTTGACTTTGACCTAAACTCAACACCCCTGGATAGTCCTTTGTACACACAACCCAGATACCTCTTGACCCACTCTTCTCCTGTTCAAATATTTCAAAATTCACTTACTGCAAGTTTGGACCAGATTTGTCAAATTTGGTGAAATTCATATCTACACCAATCCAAAAATTCTACAAATATTCAGGCGGCCTCTAGATGCAATGAGAGGCCCCTCCACCAAAAAACAGCTCAAGGAAAAATCCCTACATGCCTAGATCATTCTGTCGAACACCTTGCATGCACTATTTCTGTCCAAATTCAGTTAAGTTCAGAATTTCAGTGTCAATCTTCGTCAGAGTTCAGTCACATGTTCACAGAGCGTTTGGCACTTTGCTCACGGCCTAGCTAGCTTGTCCGGAGCCTCACACACGCGCTTGGCGCCTTCCTGGCATTGGTGGCGCCCTGGCCAGCCTGCGCCGGCGTGCTTTGCGGCGGTAGAACCACCGTAGCGGCCGGCAGAGAGCAAAACTGCGGCGTAACACCGTTCGGCGCTGCCCAAGCATCCTGGTAGCTCCGCGTGGCCACCTCCTTGCCAGCGCACGCATGCGGCACCGTCGCGGTGGCACAACGCAGCAGAAAGCGTTTTCTGCCGACGGGCCGTCGCGGCCGTTCCGTCGAGGGCAGCCAGTAAACCTCCCTCCCTTGCTGAAATGGACCCTGAAATGACACCGCTGCTCCACCTAGGCGATGCTCAAGCTCCTAAGCCGACCATCCAACCGCAGCGCCGCCAGAATCAACTTCGCCGGACTTATCCGTTTGACGCAGAACCGACTGGGCCGGCTATATATAGCACCCCGAGCCTGCTCTCGGCCCGCACGACTCCACCACCTCACGGACCCGCCTAGCCACTAGAGGGGCCTCGAGGGGCCTTTCTTCCTCGACTCCGCCACCTCCGCCTCACTGGCTCCGCATCGCTCTCTCCAAAGTGAGAACTCCTCCGGCCGCCTCTACTCGCCCAGTAGCCGTACTCACCTCCAAGAGGTTAACCCCACGTCAATTTTGACCCCGCAGCTCCCTCCGGCAAGATCCACGACTGCCCAAACCGCCGTCCGCCGGAGCAAGGGTCGCCGCCGACGTGGTGCTCACCGACGACCTTCACCACCACCCACAGGCGCGGAACGGTGCGCTGATCACGAAGGTACTCGCCGATCTCCTCGCTCATGGTGGATCGCCACGGCGACCACCGCTGACTCTCGGGCGCCAATGAGCCCGACTCCCTCGGCCAAAATTTAAACCTGACAGGTGGAGCCCGCTGTCACCTCACAGCCATTTCTTTTAAACGAAATGGTATTTTGAACTTTTCCGCATGAGCCCCACAGAAACTTTCTCGATTCATTACGTATGGGTCCCTAGACCAAAACTCTTATAACTTTTAACCATATAAGTATTTTTGATTTATTCTTTTTCTGTTCTCCTTAGATTTTTGTCTAGTGTTTTATAATATTTATTGAAAAAATATTTGGAACACTTTTCTATACACTCACGGTATTTACGTTGCGTACGTATTTTTTTTCTTATACCATAGATACCGGAGGAGGTGACGGAGCTGCAAACTTTGCACAGTTAGATTCCGACTACTCCGAACCAGGCAAGCATGTTTGAACTCTTGATATGATGAGTGTTGTTGCATGTGTGCATTTTAGTATGGTCATGGCATGTTTATGAACATCACTTTGAATTCTATATTTCGTGCACATAATCGGAAGGTAAGTTTCGGGAAGCATTATGTTGTTGGATACATATTTGCATAGCCATGTGTTGGCATGAGGATGGGTAAGATGGCAGTGTTGTGACATGCCAGTCTTATGCCGATTATTTGACCTCCGTATCATTATGACACCAATCACAATTCCATTCATTCCTTCCCACCTTTGTCACATGTTTTTCCAAGGGAATATGGCATAGTAAGTGGCAAACCGTTTTCCTGGTACACACCAAAAAGAGAGGCTGGGGTGAGGGTTCCATGGCCCTGGATTAAAGCCCGTCATCCGTTCAGGGGGCATGGGTGTTTCCGGTTGGGACCGAGAGGGGGGCACCCCTTAGAGCTTGGCGATGTAGAAATTTGATCCCATGCTATTCGAGGTTGTGACCTCCCGTCTCAAAGTTTTTTCTTGGGCGTTATCCGTGGTGATTCCTGGCCGGGAGATGAAATGGGTGTGTACTAGTTAAATGTGTTTCTACTGAAATACAGTAAACGGAACTAGTCCTTCGTGACTACAGAAATCCGTTGGCTGTGGTCAGTTCATCCAAACTCTGCAGAGTCTCAAATCTTTCAATTATCTTGTACTTTGTTCAAAATGCGATATTCATCTCATCTTGTCGTATCAGCCTCGGCGACAAACTCGGTGGGATTTATGTGTGATGAATCTGGTTGAAAGATTATTCTTGTGGATGGACTAAATCTTGTTATTTACATTTATTACAAGCCCTTTACGTGATGTCGCGGATGTCCGGATCGTGGCATTTCTTTTAAAGCCCTTTACGTGATGTCGCCCAGACGTCCGATCGTGGCATTTCTTTTAAAGCCCTTTATGTGATGTCGCCTGACGTCCGACCGTGGCATTTCTTTTAAAGCCCTTTATGTGATGTCGCCAGACGTCCGATCGTGGCATTTCTTTTAAAGCCCTTTATGTGATGTCGCGCAGACGTCCGATGTGGCACTTCTTTTAAAGCCCTTTCCGTGATGTCGCCCAGACGTCCGATCGTGGCATTTCTTTTTAAAGCCCTTTTTGTGATGTCGCCAGACGTCCGATCGTGGCATTTCTTTTAAAGACCTTTACGTGATGTCGCCAGACGTCCATTGTGGCATTTCTTTAAAGCCCTTTATGTGATGTCGCCTGACGTCCGACTGTGGCATTTCTTTTAAAGCCCTTTATGTGATGTCGCACAGATGTCCGACTGTGGCATTTCTCTTAAAGCCCTTTATGTGATGTCGCCCAGACGTCCGACTGTGGCATTTCTTTTAAAGCGCTTTTTGTGGTGTCGCTTAGACGGCCGACTCCGGCATGCATTTTATTTACTTCCCTTCGAGGCGTCGCTCCAGACACCCGATCGGCCACCAGTATTTATTTTTATTTATCAAGTCCTGAAATATTATCTTAGTGATACGAGCATCATCCTCTGTTCATAACGCATTCATGCATTCATTGATTATATCTTTTGTCCGAACTGTCTTGCGAGTACTTTCAAGTACTCACCTGGCTTGTTGATTTGGCCAGATGTCGATGAAGGCGATCTTATGGATGAAGAATTTGATAGCGAGTCCGACGCCTAGAGGAGTCCCAGTCAGTCCCGTGCGATCCTGTCTTGATCATTGTATTATCCGCTTCCGCAACCCCAAATAAATGCATCGAGCCTCAACTCGACGCTCGATGTGCTGCTAGTAGAAGTCAAGTTATCCACCACCATTTTATTTTCTCGAGCTAGTAGCATGCCACCACACCCCTGTGACATATCCGCCCATATGTAAGATATTGGCGAGTTTGTAATAAAGTTGTTGAGCAGCCTCAGCTCAACCCTGTAGTATATTTGATTCTACTGGTCCTCTGGTTATCAAGCTTTTGTCTACCAGAAAGGATGACTTTTCCTATACTGGGTTTAAGATCGGTTTTATCAATAAACATTTTTATTGAAAAGCCGGTCGTGACACCGGAGCCGCCGTCGACGCCACCGGATCCTCCGTCGCCACAACTGCCTCCCTCACCGTCACCGGAGACGCCCTACCTCCTCGCCAAGACTTTGCCTCCCCGCCACCACCGCCTCCCTCGCCACCACCGAGCCATCCTCTTTAAGCCCCCACCCCTCCTCTCTCTCTCTAATGCATAGGTTAGCTAGTTTAATTAGCTTAATTATCTAGGTTAGGGCAAAAAATTTAGTTAGGGCTTTGACAGAAGTAGTTAGGTTAACTAGTTTCATTAGGTTAATTATCTAGGTTAGTGCAAAAATTAGTTAGGGCTTTGACAGAGAACTAGTCAGGTTAACTAGTTTAATTAGGTTAATTATCAAGGTTAATTAGTGCAAAATTTTATTTACGGCTTTGACAGAGAACTAGCTGCGTTAACTAGTTTAATTAGGTTAATTATGTAGGTAAACTAGATTAACTAACTAGGTTAAATAGGTAGGTTAATTAGGTTCGTTGGATTAACAAGCTAGGTTAAGTAGGTTGGCTAGGTTAGAGGAAAATGTTATTTTAGAGCATTAGGTCGGAAAGGGTTAGAGAAATGGAGTTCCTTTGCAATTTAATTGGGTTATGTCCTAGGCAGAGAAGGGTTAGAGATAATAATGTCTGTTTGTGTGAGAGAGAGGAATAGCTTGATCAACATAATTTGGGTTTTGTCCTAGGCAGAGAAGTGTTTAGTGAAGGAAAAGAATTTAGGCAAATTTTATTTTAAAGATGATCCCTTCCTAGACTTTTATTGTTGATTATATCTTTTCATTGAAGTGGTCATGTTATATCTTTTCATTGAAGTGGTTCGATTGTGCCCAAGTGGCTTTGTTGTTTCCAGGGAATGATGCTGAGTGGCCTATGTTTTGCCGGAATGTTGATTCATTTCTTTTAAGTCAAATTTCAGTTTATCGATATGTCCACTTTTTAGTAATGGTCATGCCGGAAATTTTCCGTGAATTTCGGCATGACTTGTGCTACTAAACTAGGACATATCGAAAAGCCCGGGATTTGCCGCACCAGGAAGGAGTCAACGTTCCTGAAAAAAAATAGGCCTTTTTTATGTCATTATTCATTTTATTAGGTCTAGAATTAATTGACTAGATTTAATCATAGGAAACATGGCTAGCAACGATGAAGGACAGGGTTCTGGTGATTACGTCTGACGCTCTTAGGCGGCATAAATTTTTAGCCTTACCGACAATCAACCGATGTTGTTACCGGGCCCACCGGTGGCATTGGGACCAGACCGACACCTGTGCCGCAGTCTTGAGGCCGAGGCGGCCGAGACTCGGGCCGCATCGGGACCGGTGCTGCCTCGGGAGCGGAGCCGTGTAGAACCTAAAGCAAAGAGGCAACGGCTTCCTAACAAACTCGGGACTACTAGGCTGGTGGTCACGGAGGTGGACGCAGCGGCATTTTTGAGCAAAAGGCGCCCGAGGAAGCTCACTCGTGCTACGGCAATCAAATAGGCTGCATCGTGCGGACAACCGCCACCATCAACGATGAGAAACTACAAAAGATAGAAAACATGCGGAGCTCCCTCCTAAAGAAGTTTCACCAGATATTCTTGTTCCCGGGCTGGAATGAGAAGGATTATGAAGATCCAGACGAGGACCCGACAATGAAGAAGATAAACAAACACGCCATGACCAAGTTTAACGACGCGTTGGCCGCCTGGAAAACTCGAGTGAAAGCAAGGATCATCGACAAGAAGGAACCCTACTCCGAGATTGTAAAGGATAATCACAGAAACACGGAAGACCAGTATCAAATATTCAAGGAGGCTTGCAGGCGAAGCTGCCAAAAACAAGTCTAAGTACATGAAGGGGCTTCAAGAGAGGAACATTGGGAGCCACCACCTCGGAAGCCGTGGTTACGGCGTGAAAAAGGTCCAAATGGGCCAAGGAGGACGCAGAAGCCATGAGTCTGGGCATCCTGCACCCCTTTGGCGGATTTCACCGCCCCGCAGAGCGTGGCGCCCCGAGGGCCCGACACTGGGGACCCAAAGTGAAGAAGGTTTACTGAGACAACACCGGTCATTACGGAGTTCATGAAACTGGCGGTAATTTTAGTTTCTGATCAATTCGACTGCACACGTTAGTCATATTTGTAAACGATCCTTGTGCCTTTTGCAGAGAGAGCAGCACCGGATTGCGCCGAAAGCGACTCGCCGTCTGAGGCATTGGCGAGGCCCAAGTGGGACACTCCATTCAACCGGGCGTTGAACATATTGAAACAACAACCGGTGGATACTCGACCCGTCAGATGGACGCGATGCTGCGATTATGTCGGAGACGGCGCCACTTGGAAGAAGTACTATTGTGAGACCACGGAGGAGAGAAAGGAAAGACGGAGGTTAATCAAGAAAACATCGACAAGAAGGTTGAGATTGCGGTTGAGAAGAAATCATCTCGCATAGCCGCAATAGCCGTCGCTACCAAAAACAGGTGGTTGCAAATTTGTCTACTTCCTTGGTGACGGGCGTTATCACTTGGACAACGCAAAATCCAGAAAAAAAAATGCAGAGGACTTTCCCCTTGCTGACTTCTTGGGAGCACCTACTCCCGCACCGGCTCCCGCACTTGCCTCGCACTGCTCCTCAAGACCTGCTCCCTTGCCGGACGTGCTTTCGGCGGTGCTTCGTTGGCTGAGCTCGACGTCCTCATGGTATCTGTCACACCGGCCCCTTCAATATAAATGTATAATCTCCCGTTTTCGTTGCCTTTTCGAATGTCTCACGTCGCGAGACTTTTTCTTTTGCGCAGCCGAAAACCCCAAGCACCATATTGTACACCATCGACGACCAGATGGTGGACGTGGGGAAGGCAACGATAATGAAGCCGAAGGAACCATTGTTCCACAGCCGGCCGATCCCCCCGAACGTCTTCAAGGTTTCTGTGGCTAGTGTCGAACTGGGCCACGAGAATTTGCCTCCTCCAACACTACTGGTGGATGAAGAGGAGACACCGTGGCGTCTTGGTGATTGTTGCAATGGGTGTGTCCTGTTGTGGCCAAAGAGTCTGCTTCGTCTAGAGGCGGTCGGGAGCACACCCACGAGCACGCAGCCTCAGCAAGGTATGAACATTAACACCCCACCTACCAATTAGCGTCGGGTGTCGGGTTGGGTGATAGCGGACGGGGTAAGGAGGAGGCTCCATTAATTCTTGATGACGCCGCCATGGATGAGGATGAGGACGACGTGGTGCTTTGAACAAGATGTCTATAATCGGCGCCTCCTCGTGGTTTGAGCGTCATGAGTCGGTGCACGAATTGCCATCTCAACGTATTATGGACGACCTTCCGGTAGTAAAGAAGTCTAGGAAGAGAGCGAGAAAGGCAAAAGCAGATTCTATGATCCAGCCGCCTCAGCAGCCTCGGCTTCAGGACCGTATAGATATCCCCGATGCGGATAAATGGCATATCCCCGGTCAACCAATCCTACCTGCAACAGCGCTACAGGCCAGATTCGGCAATCTAAGGAGACTTCATGACGATGTGCTGCGGGTAGACAAAGGCCTCATCGGCTCGACAGATCCAGGATACCCACTCTACGTGGTTAACGTTCCGCGGCAAAGGTCGTACGTCGATAGCTTCCCCGCAGATAAGTTCTTCCTCCGATTCGATTACATATTCGACATGTTTCACGTGAAGAAGCTGGATTTTACGTTTGTCCGCCTTTATGCCTTGCACATGAACTACATCATCGGGGTTGAGCAGATATCTCATATCTGTGTCGCTGACCCGTACTACATGCACGAGAGCTTCTTGGGAGTCTACGCAGAGCACCGTGTATACGCGAGGGAATACACCGTCAATTTCATGCTCGCCAATAAGGACAAGGGGGCGATTCTCGTGCCTTATCATCCCGTGTAAGTCATCCGCGCTGGTATCCTTCCTTCGATTTCAATCATTCATTTGCACGGTGGAGGCTAAGTAATTTGAGGTGTACTTATTTTGTGCAACGGCGGGCGCGCCGTCCTCATCATCCTATACCCCCAATTCTCCCATGCTCTTTACTTGGAATCGTCGAAGAACATTCACAAAAAGGATTACACCCACATCAAGGATGTTCTCGATGCTGCTATGTTTTACTACCAAGCAAGGGGTGGAGAGGTCAGGGACAAGAAGAGAAGGCGGCGGGGCCGCCGCCATAAGACCGACTTCGCTGCATCCAAAGAACCGAACAATTCTCTTAATGATGGATTCTATGTCCTACACCACATGCTGGAGTACAGACGGGATCACCAGAACCTTCGCATGTCACCTACATCCGGCGATGCCCATATTCTGCAATGGGCAAAGAACGTAGGAGATATCGAGGATCATCGAGTTCGAGCTGAGTTCTATAACATCCAGCGCGAACTTGCCCAAATCATCATGAAGGAGGTTGAGGGAGTCCCGGACTAGGGGGTGTCCGGATAGCCGGACTATCGTCACGGCCGGACTCCAACACTATGAAGATACAAGATTGAAGACTTCGTCCCGTGTCCGGATGGGACTTTCCTTGTCGTTAAAGTTAAGCTTGGCGATAAAGATATGAAGATCTCCTACCATTGTAACCGACTCTGTGTAACCCTAACCTATCCGGTGTCTATATAAACCGGAGGGTTTTAGTCCGTAGGACGAACAACAATCATACCATAGGCTAGCTTCTAGGGTTTAGCCTCCTTGATCTCGTGGTAGATCTACTCTTGTACTACCCATATCATCAATATTAATCAAGCAGGAGTAGGGTATTGCCTCCATCGAGAGGGCCCAACCTGGGTAAAACATCGTGTCCCTTGTCTCCTCGTTACCATCCGCTTAGACGCATTCGGGACCCCTACCGAGATCCGCGGTTTTGACACCGACATTCGTGCTTTCATTGAGAGTTCTCTGTGCCGCCGCCATCAGGTAGGATGCCTCGCCTCGTCTTTTTAAAGACGATACCATCGCCAAAGAAGCCTTGGCCATCGGTCGACTCTTGACTAGGCGGTTTTCTCATGACCGCTAGTTCGCCGCCACAATGATTTACGACCTCTCAAGTCATCCACTACTAGAAATACCACTACTAATGGCGCACCTAATATGGCCATTAATGGCGCATCACCGGTGCGCCATTGATAGCACGCCATTAGTAATTTTTACTAATGGCGCACCACCGTGCGCCATTAGTATCTGTATACTAATGGCGCACCACCCGGTACGCCATTAGTATATGCGGTGCGCCATTAGTATGCCTCCTGTGGGCATGTATACCCAGTGCTTAAGCATACTAATGGCGCACCACCGGATGCGCCATTAGTAATCGCAAGATACTAATGGCGCACTACCCGGTGATGCGCCATTAGTATGCATCGTCATACTAATGGCGCCTTTATCACGTGATGCGCCATTAGTATGAATATTAGGTTTTTTTTATTTTTTATTTTCTGTTTTTGCACAGGTTACAAAATGTATAATTTGACAAAATATAGACAAAGCACACATCAACAATAGATTCATCAAATACAATAGAAGATTAGTCTTTGAATACAATTCATCATATTAGTCTCCGAATTGAAAAGACCGAACAAAGATAGAACATTATATTACAAGTCTCGAGACCGCGAGTAGCGAGTTTATCTTCGCATTACAAGTCGATATCGATCATCTAAACTACCATCACATAGAAGAGAGCTGCGGTCATCACGATGAGCATCATCACGATGAAACTTCGTCTTCATCCGGTTCCTCCAACGCTCCCTCCCTCTCCCGCTAGATAGCGGTGTATCTAGATTCGCCTCGGCCCTAGTGGTGTACCCTTTGTAACTGTTACCGCTGAATCGGTGAACCTGTCTCCGACACTCCTCCCGGTCATCGTAGACTCAGGGAACCTTACCCTTGTACACACGACATACGCCGGCATCGCTATGCACTAGCCAAACGCAAACGTTAGTACCAATTCACAGACAATACATAAGCAATATATAAGTATGCAGCGTAACGATCGGAAGAGAAAAGCAAGACATTAATAACATCGATTACATCTAAGTTGAACGACTCTCGAAACCAAAGAGACATACTACAAGTTCATTAAAGTTTAATTACAACATGAGCCAATCGATGTTTCAGAACTAGACAACTCGATTCAAGGGACCGGAGCGTGGATGAAGCCGCCGTCTATCGTGGGAGTCATGAAAGAACGGGCGTTGTCATCCTCGCATTTGTAGCATTGTGTCGATGTCACCGTTGGACGGTTGATTTCGAGGTAGAACTGCCCCGAGGTACGGCGACATCTTGATGGATGATTTCCGCAAACTCCATTTGGATGCGAAAGAATTCTTGCTCGGAGGTCCGCGTCTGGATTGCCGACACGCCGCGGCCCTATCTTGGAGTTTACCGGTAGCAGAAGTTGATGATGGTCCCGCACGATCGCTCGCATGTGATGGATGGCGTAGTAGGCACCCTTCTCGACCGCCAGCGGCTGCTTGACGCAGCGTAACGTCAGACAGGGAGAACACGGTTGCTGCCGCATTTCTATTTAATAGGCCTGGTGAAGGTGCCTCCAGATTTGGCGTGAGCCGGGGAGAACATCATCAAGAACCTTCTTGACATTTGAGTAGTCTACGTTCGATCGACGGTCCGGTCTAAATCACGTGGCCATGGAATATTTGGGGCTTAGGAGGATGAGCGTGCAACGTGTGTCACCGCAGAAAACACGGAATGTTAAAAGAAAAACGATCGAAATGTAAGAATTCATATGTTACGGGCGGTTGAGGGAGGACTTACTCGGGAAAGTAAGGCACGAGGAAGTTATCCTTATCTTGGTTTGCCGTAATGACGCTTTCGAGGTAAGAACTCGCGACTTTGTTTGGTCCCCGCTGCCCAAGATCTTGGCACGCATGTAGAAGGGGTCGACTATCACGATGTCCGGGTCTTGTCGCGAATGATCCGCATCTCCATACTCAAATAAAATAGCCGAACGAAGGTGTAGTGCAGCGGATGAAGGTTAAACATAGCAAAGATGTCATCAAACCGCAGGACGATCATCGCATTCTCGATGTCGCCATCCACAAAGCCCTTGCCCTCGGCACCTTGGCCACGAAAACCGGGTATGCCACATCCTTCTCTCACGAGACGCCGCTTCTCCAAAGAAAGAACACATCGTGCAGACTCCGTGATAGCACCGGTTGCAGCATTGAGCATATTTGGTGGTAGCATCGCCCTACCCGCCACATGCACCCTCCTCGAGATATCCTTAGGTGAAGGTGGCCCGCCCCGAGCACGGATCGTGACTCGGTGCGGCTGGCTCGCACCCTTCTTAGTCTTTCTTTGCGTGCCTTCTTCTTCTCCTGTAATGGGACCGAGTTTTGCTCACAGACCGCCTTCTTGAGTGTGTTGGGGCTGATAATATTCGCACCTCGCCTGCTCGAGGCTCGGTGAAGTCGGCCGGAGGCGCCTCCGAGAGCTGAACGCCAGACGGCGCTGTTGCAACTTGGCTTCTCCAGCAGTACGAGCTAGATCGCACACGTCTTTTGTTGGGTTTGGTTCTTGAGAAGGAGGCCCCATGAAGTCGCCATCGCACCCATGCTCGGCAGAAATCGATCGACGTTGCCAAATGTATCATAGTCGTCGTCGTCGTCATTACGATCATGTGCCATATGCATGTTTGGATCGATGGCATAGGGATGTCCGAAGCACCGTTCTACGGGCGGTCTTGCCATGGGGCCGACTTGGCGCACACGATTTGGCGGTGTTGTCTTTGGGTGGTGTCCCCAGCCCCAAACGAATCGGCTCTTCGCCAAAGCAGGGGCCAGCTCAGCAGGTCTTGAGGGTCATCACGTCATCATCAATCGGCCCGACGGGTCGATTCGAAAGGTAACAAGTCGTCGCAGCCTGGCAGCACCCGAATCCGGTTGAACCCTAAACAAGTTGGGTGGCATCCGGTACCGTGGAACAAGGGTTGCCCGGTTGAACGATTTTGCCCTTGGCGACATCGACCAACTCGTTGTTCACGGCGGAGGAGAGTGCACGGAACGTCGGCGGCGCCCGCGAAAACATGTAGGGCGCCAGGGATGCCCGATCAAAAGGCAAGGAGATGAAGTCCTCGGCGAGAGAGGCTTAATTAGTTACCGTGATGATGGCGCTGAGCTCGGCTATCAGAGGCATCGCCAACGCGGGCGTGCAGCTGACTGAGGGGCCGCTTCTTTGTAGAGGTGCCGCCGGCGGCGACACCCGGTGCATTAAGCTCCCCGTGCGGCCGGAGACACCAATGCCGCCTCCGCCGGAGGCACCAATGGCCCCGCCATCGCATTATGCGCAGTTCTTTGGCCGTGAAGCTAGGAATCGGGCGACCCCTGTTGGCGCCCGCAATCCACCTTACTCAACCCCGAGATCAAGGTAGGCACAAGGGCGGTGATCGCCGCCCCAGTCGTTGTTCCACTTGCTCTTGGACAATCTCCGGAATCCGCGCCACCTGTGCCTTGAGTTCTTGAACCTCTCGCTACCGCTTTCCGAAGCTGGTCTTTTTCTCCTTCCGCACACTAAGCGGTATAGTATGACCCCATTTTGTCGACAAGCCTTTGCCGCCACACGACTCAGCCGACGTCTGCCATCGAGCTTATCCTTGTTCTTCATTATATTCAACCCCTATTTAGAGTGGTGTCCCAAGGGTTGCTCTGAGTCGACCCCAGCGCCATCGCTTTCAGTCGCATGCGGAAGGAATGTGAACCATTTAGAAATTCGCTTCATTAATTAGAATGCAACCATATGGAGCTAATTACGCTGGGTGTATTCCTTACCGTAACAAGCTCAAGCCGCCGGTCTTCGGATCCGTGGTAAGCTCCTTTGTTTTCGGGTCCTTCTTGTACCGGCCCCGACAAAGTTCCTGGTCCGCTTGTCACCGTATTTATCGAAGAGGCGGTAGGCCTTGCTCGGCACGGTCCGCCTCCTCCTTGTCCCATATAGGCTCCGCCACTCAGAACCGCCGGGACAGTGTGTGTTCCCTCATGTTCAGCTCCCACATTTGTTTGCCCCACTCACTTGATTGGGAGCTTGCGGTGCTCGAGCAATTGATCTTGAAGTCGTTGTAGTCATCTTCGATTGATCGAAGGATTTTTCTCCTTGATCTTCTCATAACTCTCACCTTTCTCGATCATTCTCTTCACATTGCTTTTCCAAGTAGATGTGGCCTTGCTCATCTTCGTGAGGGCAGCATTGTTCACTTTATTCCCTTTGAGGCTTGTGTTTTCGAATTTAGCGGGGAACTTGTATCGTTAGATGCAGTTTCGTGAAGAGGAGGTTGCGAAATTCCCTCGGTCAGGATGCCTCGTGTTCTCGGTGTTGAGCGAGACGTTGAACCGAAGAATGCTCCCGAGCTCAAGCGCGTACCCCGTGACTATTCGTTCGGGCGGCGTTGGGGTCCCGTTGGAGTCCCCTTCAGTTACTTCCTCGTGGAGGGTGCGGAGCACGTTCGGGCGCCTGGGTCCTTCCGTTGCCTCTTCGGTGGGCTGCTATCTCGTGCGGCGCCCGCCATCATCGATGGTGGCATCCTCGGCGCACCATCGGTGGTGGCATCGATGTGGTCATCCTCGGCGGCACCATCCGTGGTCTCGAGGATCGGTGGGGAAGGCGGCGGCCTCATACAAGTGAGGTTGTTCCTCCATCTCCGGGACAGCTCCCAGAATGCCTTGCCGCCCGAACCCCCCGGCCTCATCGTTGTGGGCCATGTTTCTCTCTAAATAGAAACAAAGTTTGGTCAAAAGTCGGTTATTGTCAAGGAACAAGATCATGGTCTCATCATTTAGGGTTTGTCGACACCGAGGCATCCTAAAATCTAAGCTTTTATCATTGAGGGTTTTTCGACGCCAAGGCACCCTAAAAGCCTAACTTTTCATCATTTCGGTTTTATCGACACCGAGGCACCCTAAAAGCCATGCATTAGTCACAAGTACGCCGGGCACTTGATCCTACTTATTAACTACTAAGATACCCCGCCCATGCATTAGTCACAAGTACCCCATATGTCCTATTTTTAGCAAAGTCATGCTAAAATTCACGGAAAATTTCAGCATGACCTTTGCTGAAAATAGGACATATGGAGTAATTCAATTTGCCGAACGGAAGTTAATCGACATTCCGCAAACTCAAGGGCCTCTCGGTACACTGCAAAATCATCACGACCACGATGGTGGGAGACAAAACCCGACAAACTAGCAAAATCATCACAAATTGTTTTACATTAAAGATGATCATCATCTTTACAAGTCTTTCTCAATGTGATCACAAGTAATTCAGAGGCATCACAAGTAATTCAGGAGCATCACAAGGCATTAGTAGTTCAGTACATGAACAAGTTTTACAAAAGCACATCAATATGTATTGTATTTCATTGTGGAGTTATATACGGTATGTTACAACAAAGAAACAGCTTAATCCATGCCTCGGTTTATCAACAGTCATTACTTGTCAAATACGTAAGAAGGAACAATTTACTTGTGAAATAGTTACAAATGATGATGAGAATAAAGCAACACCCTACACTAGCCTAAAAACAAATGAAGTTTCACCCATATAAGAACAAGTGAATTCTAGTCCCATTGACACTCCTGGTTTCTACAAACACCAAGTACTAGGGCACACAAAAGTTCTGAAATTTGTGTGCCCTAACTTGAATTAACTGAATTTTCAGTAACCGAATAAACTGAATTTTCAAAACTGCAAGAAGCCAATTAAAAAAAATCCTTGCACTCTGTCAAATTAACTATTGTTTTTCACTTTGTGCCATCACCATTAGATTAGTTGGTAAAGTACATCTTTCATCCTAGTACATTCCCTGCACAATGCGAGGTGCATTTGCGAGCAGTGACGATGAGATTGGCTTTTAGGCCCTGACTAATTAACTACATTGCTCATCGTGAGACCCTTTGCATTTCTTGGGAGGTGGCAGTACTCTTGTACATTAGTGTGGTAATCTTGGTTTATTATTTGGAACCTTCGCTTATGAAGCTATCTCTCGTAAAGATTTGCAACTAGTAGTACATTTTTGGTGGGTGCAAAAGTCCAACAGCACTAGAACTGAGCTGATTGATCTATAAATGTGTAGGAGGAGCTAGATCATTTCCTTTACCAAATAAGCAATTGATCTAGCATCCACCTTTACCAAATGCAAGCAACTGATATGATATGACATCTGAGATAGATGCCGACAATTAGTTATTGTTATCATCTGAAATAATTTAATCAGAAAGCGATGGCGGTGGATTTGTGCACAAGCTAGCTAAGACAAAGTAGCTTCCTTGCAACCCACAAAAGACAAAGGAAAAGAGGGTGAAAAGGGGAGATGGTTAGCTTTGATGAGCAGACGACATCTTCCTAACCCCTTCTTCTTGTCTCCTCTCACTATCTCTCACACATGTACACATGGCAAACCACAAAGGGTGTGTCAAGAAATTACTAAACTAATAATCCAACCACTAAAGCACTAGATCACTATGTGTATATAATCTTTTATAACTTTGTATATATGTATGGCTCCAATGGGTGCCTTGCCATGCATCCCTCTCCATCATTTAATCATGATTAGCCCATCATTTTGACCAAAGGTTAGTTAATTAATTAACTAGTGTATGCCACAGCAGAGCACAGATCGCCATCTAGCTAGTAGCTTTCTAAGGCCCCCTCCTCCTACTGACTAATGGTTCTGGTTAGTAGTTGTACTCCACTATCACACATGATTTGCACCAGAAAAATCTTCACCACATGCATATATAATGTTGATCTCCTATATATGTTTTGCAAAAATTCTATATAATCCCACAAAAATATCGAAGACTAATGGCGAAGCTTCATAAAATTTGACTTAGGTCAAACTAATATGCAGAGTAAATAAAACAGAAAAAGTAGTTAAGTTTATTTTAACAATCACCCAATAACCCCAAAGAACCGGCTCTACCCAACTTATATCCATCCAGAGGCCCAAAGAGAACTGACCCTTAATATATACTCCCTCCTTTATTGATCTAAACATTCTCATATTTCTTGACGTGATCTAGCCCAAAGAGAACCGAACCCTTAATTATATACTCCCCTTTAGTGATCTAAATACTCTTATATTTCTTTACGCGATCTAAACATTCTAATATTTCTTTATGCAGGAGTACATGAACTAAAAGCACTTGTCATGTGTCATCCCATGGAAGAAACAGAGAATTGCGAGCAAACTAATAAATCGTTTATTATTCATAAAGAACTGTACTGAATTACGCATTACCCAGCGTAAAAGCACTTGTCATATGTGTCAAGATTAACCATGGTTAACATCCATGGAGCTGGTTGATGGCCAATTAACACGATGATTAGTACTAATGGCGTAAGACTAACCATGGTTAACATCCATGGAGCTGGTTGATGGCTAATGAGTAATGAGAGGCGTTAGCTAGGCGGTGCAAGGCGCGCAGACCTTGAGACGGGCTCGACGTTGATGGCGCTGGCTTTTCAGAGCAGCCGGAGGCAGCGGAGGGAGGGCAGGTGCCCGGCGGCAGTGGTGTGGACGGGCGGGTCGAGGTGGGGCAGCGCGCCGGGCGGGTCGAGGCGGCGCGGGCGGGCGGGCAGCGCCGAGGCGGAGTCGGCGGGCGTGGGTCGCGCCGAGGCGGCGCTGGGCGGCGGGTCGCTGGCTGAGGCAAGGCTGGGCGGCGTCTCGGCGGCGGGTCACATGAGGCGGCGGGGCAAGGCCGAGGTGGCGGGACGGTGGCGCCGAGGGAGGCGGGGCGAGGAGAGGGAAGGCAGGAGAGGGCGAGGAGGGAGAGGGCGAGGGCGAGGGCGAGGGCGAGGCAGCGGCGGCGGCGGGCGGTGGATCGAGAGGGAGAACTGGCGAGGGAGAGGAAGGGGGATCAGGCGAAGGGGATCGGGCGAAGGGGATCGGGCCACACTAATGGGCGCACCTCACCGTGGTGCGCCATTACATGTCTGATACTAATGGCGCACCTCACCGTGGTGCGCCATTAGTATTTTTTTTATTTCAACTCGAGCCAAAAGGTTATGTACTACTGTAACCTATCCACGTCAAGCCCACTCTACTAGTTCGTTGGTCGGCAGCCAGTTCTCACTGGGAGGTCCTGGGTTCGACTCCTGTGCTCCACAAATTTTTTTTATCATTTAAAAATCTGTTTGATACTTATTTTTGTTTAAATATGTTCAAACTTGTTTAAATAATAACAGTAATATTTTTTATAAGACAGTAGCATTTAAAAAAGCTGTTTGATACTTATTTTTTTATAAGACGGTGCACAAAAGGGGGTCGGGCGGCGCGTGTTGAGTAGGGAATCGAGGGTGCGGTGGGTCGGCTGGCGGTGGCCGGTGGACTGGGGGGTGCTCGGCCGAGGGGACGGATCTGGCGAGGTGGGATAGCGGTCGAGATGGAGGGGGATCGAGGTGGGCTCCACAAAATTTTTTAGCATTTAAAAGCTGTTTGATACTTATTTGTGTTTAAATATGTTCAAACTTGTTTAAATAATATGATAATATTTTTTTTTATAAGACAAGTAGCATTTAAAAAGCTGTTTGATACTAATTTTTTTATAAGACGGTGCTAAAAGGGGGGGGTCGGCGGCGGTTGAGTAGGGGAATCGAGGGTGCGGGGGGTTTGCGGCAGTGGGTGGACTGGGGGTGCGCGGCGGCGAGGGGGCCGGATCTGGTGAGGTGGGATAGCGATCGAGATGGAGGGGGATCGAGATCGAGTGTCCATGAAATTTAAAAATATTCATGATAGTTCAAAAAGTACCCATGAAATACAATCGAGAAATGAAGGCTACGATTTAAATACAATCGATCTTAGCTAGCTATCTGTTCACAATCTTCTTGCCCTTCTTTTTACATAAATGGAGTTCTTACGTGGAGCAGACGTCCTTTAGGTAGAATTGGTCCTGCTTCTTCTTGTGGTGTATGCTACTACTTCATCATCGTCGTCATGTTCGATCCTCGGGTCGCCGTACTTATCGAAGTCTTGCTCATTGGCTACTCCATCCATTCCGATGATCTTCCTTTTGCCTCTCCTCACGACAACACGACTGGGCTTTGGCGGGTCGGTAATGAAGAAGCATTCGTCCACTTGGGAAGCCAGCCAGTACCCATGGCTCATTTTTCGCGGTGACGCTATGCGCCCTTGATCTTGGATTTAACCCGGGTATAACCATGGTGGTGAAATACCGGTCTTCTTTTATGACGTTCTTGGCCCATCCGACACGGAACATCGGGACCTTCTCTCCAACAGAAGCTCAGCTCCCAGATCTCCTCGATCCTTCCGTAGTATCTGTCCTTGTCGTTACCGTGTAGGATTCCATCGTTACCCGGAGTTCGATAACCATCGCTCTTCATGTCCTTGGCCTCGGTGTAGAATGTGTAGTCGTTGATATCAGACGCCTCATAGGTCATCAGGTTGTGCTCGGCATACTCGTGACAAGGCGAATATGAGTTGTTCTTCCGCGGAAGAATCCTCATGTAAAGGGTACGACATAAGCTTATTCTTGAACCAACGCGTGAAACATGAGTTGTGCTCTTTGAGTGTATCTCCGTCCGTCCTCTGTTGGCCTCGGTCATTGTACGTCTTTTTAATAAAGGTTTTGTGCTCTACCACCCAAGGATCGACCACGTCTATGTGTTGTAGCGCCGACTAGGTTTGCTCTTTCAAAGTCGGCGAGTCGACCCTCGAAGTCGACATGCATTTCAAGGGCGACCCTCACGGTGACCCCATCCAGCCGAAATAGCCGAGGTGCCTGTTGACGGCAGACCAACGGGGTTCTCGATGCCTAGATAATTCGTGGCAGTAGGAGATGCACTCTTCGGGTCGAAAAGCCCCGGCTATGCTTCCTTCGGACGTGACATGTTGCGTAACGTATCCTTTGATGACACCATTCATCCTTTCGAACGGCATCATGCTGTGCAGGAACGTCGGCCCGAAGTTGGATGATATCCTCCACTATATGGACCAGCAGATGCACCATAACGTCGAAGAATGCGGGCGGAAGTACATCTCAAGCTCGCATAGTATCACCACGATCTCTTCCCAGTAGCCTTCGAGTTGCCTCACGCCAATCGACTTCCGAGATGACGTCGAAGAAGTTGCATAGGCCAAATAGCGTTTCACGGACGTGCGCGTCCATGATCCCAATGGATTGCAACCGGAAGTATCTGCGTCATCGACGCGTGACGGATCGTGAGACTTCATCCCGCTGAACTTCGCCATGGGTCTAGGTATCCGCTTATCTTCCCAGCGCAACCATAAGGAAGTTTTACTCCTAGGAGGCGGTGAAAAACTGCTCGATCTCCTCGACTTAGAGTGAAGCACGCGGGAGGGTAGTCATTTCCGGTCTTCTTGGCCTTTTTGCCTTTCTGACGACTTTACGTGTCTGCCGCCTCATCATCATCATCATCATCATCATCATCATCATCATCATCATCATATAGCGTGAAGCTCCCGCTCGATGCCCATTGATTTCAAGTCTGCCCTTGCTTTCGCCCACCTTTGGTCCTCCACGGCATGTTGAGCAGGGGTACCAAGCGGAACTCTACACGTTCTTCGTGATATGCATGACATCAAGGCTGTGAGGCACACGGTGGATCTTCCAAGACGGCAAGTCCCGTAAAAATGCACCTCGCTTTTCCATACCTTCAGCAGCTGCTCGCGCCTTTTCGCTTCTTTCCCGGCTCTGGCGCCTTTTGCTTCTTTCGGCGGTGGGCGGTCTTTCCAATTTTTCAACAGCTTGTCTATTTCCTCACCGCTCCTCGTGACACGGGCGCTGGGTTCGGTTTCACCATCGAACAGATCCTTGCGTTTCCTCCACGGGTCATCGCCATGAAGCCACCTTCGATGTCCCATGAACACGGTTTTCAAAGACCCGGATCTCTATCTAGCTGGCGATACGTTGTGTCATCCATGCACCTTACGCATCCAGAAAATCCGTGGACTACCTGCCCGCGACATATCCGTGAATCGAGATAGTCGCGTGCACCGTCGTGGCGGTCTGCGGCTCTCATAGGGAAATATTCTTTCTCTGCGGCGCCCCACGTATTGGCTGGCGTTTTCCGCAGCGTGTCTAGCTCCTCTTTCAACAGCCCCAGATATACAGATTGATGTCGTTCCCTGGTTGTTTCGGCCCTTCAATGATCATACTCATGTGAATGTACTTCCTCTTCATGCACAACTGTGGGGGAAGGTTGTACATCCACACAAACACAGGCCAGGTGCTATGTGTGCTTCTCACGGCTGCCAAACGGATTGACTCCATCGGTGCTCGCGCCCAAAGACGATGTTCCTTGGATCGTTCCCAAATTCCGAGTCTTGAAGTTCAACGCTTACACCGGCTCGCATCCTTAGGGTGACTCAAAGATCTTGTCTTTTTTATCGATCTCCGGATCATTTGCGTCATCTTCGATTCTTCTCCTCCCTATCCGCTGCCAACGCAGGAGCTTTGCTACCTTAGGGTCCGCGAAATAGCGCTGCAGACGAGGAGTGATCGGAAAGTACCACACCACTTTTCGAGGAGCTTTCTTCCTCTTCTTGTATCGAGTGACGCCGCACACCGGACATATGGTAGACTCTGCGTGCTCGTCCCGATAAATGATGCAATTGTTCATGCACACATGGTATTTCATGTGCGGTAAATCAGAGGACACACGATTTTCTTTGCCTCCTCGAAACTGGTCGGGCACTTGTTCCCCTTGGGAAGACGTTCGTGCGAATGACATGTTCTCGCCGAAGCATGCGTCGGGTCATTTTGTGTTTTACCTTCATCTCCAGGGCCATGAGCGTTACTTTGGTGGGTATCCTCGGCCTGCATCCTTCATACAATGGAGTAACCGCGTCTAACTCAAGTTGATCCATCTTGGCTTTCTCTCGGGCGGCAGCTCTTGCGTTATCCGCTCGCTTGAGAAGCAGCTCTTGAATATGAGGGTCCTGCACCCAGCCCATCGATGGTCCAGTCATTGCCGTCGCCCGGCCGCAAGCATCATCATCTTCATGATCATGCCGTCGCCTGCTCCGGCATCTTCCTCATCATCATGTCCTCGTGATCTTCTACATGATGACTGGTACAAGATCACGCCGTCGTGATCATCTCCGGGATTCTTCGTCTTCTCGCCCGCCCGAGCCGCGGTGGTTGTCTTCTGCCCTTCCTCATTTCTTGCCCGCCCGCATGGACGACTTCGTAGTCATCTTCATCACCTTGCCACCGAGATAGCCATCCATGAAACCACGCAATAGCGGTGGTCCCAAGACCTGTTCGAACTGGGTCCGCAATAAGGCTCTTCAGCTTGCATCTTCGACACGGACATCTTATCTCCGTCTCGTTCTTTTGAAGCATCTCGGCCTTCGCGGACCTCAAAAACCTATTCACGATGCCTTCGGTCATCGTGCGGACCATGGTCGCTGAGGGTAGAGCAAACGATATTTTAGAACCAAACAAAAATTTGGCATGACTTTCCCTAAAAATAGGACCAAAAGAATGCTTAATGCCAAAATTCTCGCCGAAACGGAAATGAATCAACATTCCGCAAAATATTGGCAACTATCGCATATCAAATACCGTACACCTCCAAACACAAACACATATGCAACACCACAAACATATGCAACACCACGAACATACATAGATCTAGCTAGGCCGTAAAAAGTGCATGTGCACATTGTTGTAAGGAGAACAACCTAAATATAGCTTCCCCTTACTTACCTATTAAAACAAGGTAATTTAACCACTTAATTTGAATGAATCTATGGTGGAAATGAGGTGAAAAGAGGAGGCACCCGAGACAAGGAGGAGGTGGAGAGAATGAAGTGGGGAGAAAGTGAGTGTGTGGGTAGGAGAGGCTGTCCCAAATATCTTGTTGCTGCCCACTTACTAATAGCGCACCTCTTGCATGAGTGCGCCATTAGTAGTTACAACTACTAATGGCGACTTAGCTGTGATGCGCCATTAGTATGTTTGGACAAAGCACTAGTTCAAAAAATAATTTCTATACTAATGGCGCACCCACCACAGTGCGCCATTAGTGAATTACAACTACTAATGGCGCACTTGGGCAGGATGCGCCATTAGTATGTTTGGATAGGCACTAGTTAAAAAAAATTCTATACTAATGGCGCACCTCTTTGCACAGTGCGCCATTAGTAGTTACAACTACTAATGGCGACTTTGCGGATCGCCATTAGTATGTTTGGACAGGCGCACTAGTTAAAACAAAATTGGATACTAATGGCGCACCCGTAGCATGGTGCGCCATTAGTAGTTTAAACTCTAATGGCGCATCAGATTGTGGTGCGCCATTAGTATATACTAATGGCGCACCATCTTTCTGGTGCGCCATTAGTGTCAATCCCATCTATAGCCCTTTTCCTAGTAGTGATCGAAACCAATCTCCATGTTAGTTCGGAACTTGCCGAACAGTTAGATCCGATCGAGCTCTCCTCCATAAATGAGCTCTTGGATCGCGCCATGCATACAGGAGTCGCCACAGATTACGGCCGGATTCGCCTAAAACCGATCGAGAGAGATCAACTCTCCTGTGCTACCCATCATGTTGCTGTGATAGAGGAGCAATGCGGCGATTCTTCTTCTACCTTAAGGACTAGCTACGTTCGATTCCCGATCCCTCCATGCGGATTCCTGCGAGGGACGGATGTCGATCAAGCCCTGAACCTAAAGTCGAGGCGGTGGGCGGACTCATTGGATATCACTCAAAATCCAAATTTCCGAAGTTCGAAACTTCTCGCCCTTGAGTCCTAAATTGTACAGGGTTCCGGATTTAGTGCCACCCGCCCACCCAAACATTGGCGATCTCTCTCGAATTCGGCAAGAGCCTGCTGAAATAGTACATCATTACTGGGCCAGATTCCTCCTGGTTATGAACAGGATAAAGGACTGCCGAGAGGAGGACGCAATCCCAATTTTTTGCAATAATTGCACGGACAAGGGAATCCTAAACGCCATAAGTCGTCGCAAAATTACACGCTTTGCTGACTTGGTGACCATAGTACAAAAGTAATCTTGTGCGATGGAGAGCGCTCGAAAACCGAAAAGTAAATTTTGGGATAATCCGGCCCGAATCGTCCCTAGTCCGGAACAAAAGGGTGCATCATTATCAAGCACCTGGGTTGAATACCAAAAACCAAAACCCCCTAAAGGGTACCGGAACTGCATCGGAGGGTTGGCTAAACGGACCCTGCAAAATTCATAGCACAGAGGGCGCCACTCCAACTCATAGCCTTCGAGCATGTTTGATACTACGGCAGGTGGCCAAAAGTGGCGAAGAGCTTCTAGCTTTAGAATCCCGACCCATCAACACCAGTACGGTGTTAACAGTCTTCGAGACTTTCGCATCAAATAACATGCGAAAACGACAACTCCGTAACCTTGCCGAAGTCTACCAAGTAGCAACAATAAATCCATGGAGTGACACGGCTATTACCTTCAATGCCAGTGACGAACCTAAATTCCGAACTGCCCAGCCGCATTGGTCCTTAGCCCAATAGTAGATGGCTTTCGCCTTACTAAGGTACTCATGGATGGTGGCAGCGGACTAAACCTCATCTATGAGGAAACCCTCCGAAAAATGGAAATATCATCAGAATCAGCATTGAGCTAAGCAAGACAACCTTTAGAGGAATAATCGGTACCGGGAAGCATGCTGCACAGGAAAAATCACGCTGGACGTAGTGTTCGGCTCGCCGGACAATTACAGGTCCGAGGAGGTCACATTTCAAGTGGCCCTGTTCAACAGCGGATATCATGCTTTATTAGGACGAGAGGCATTCACAATTTTTCAAGCTATACCACATTATGGGTACATGAAGCTTAAAATGCCCGGTCCCAAGGAATCATCACTCTCGCTAGTGATCCGAACATAGCACTCCTGCGCCGAAAATAAGACAGCCGCATTAGCCCTTGAGGCACTATCCGAAGCCCTAGCGGCCGAGGAACTCACCGCGATGCGCTCCACGGTGAACAGGGACGACGTGATACTTGATAAAAGATCCAAGTCCACCTCTTTTAAACCAGCGGATGAAATAGTCAAATTCCAAGTCCACCCAACGGACCTCGCAGAAGACGGCCTCCATCGGGGCACAATTAAACCCTGATGTAGACGCCTACACTACGAGAATTTCTACAAGAAAATCGGGACATCTTTGCTGGCACCCTTCGACATGCCAGAATCCCACGCCACCTGGCCGAGCACAGCCTAAACATACTAAAAGGATTCAAGCCAGTCAAACAGGCTCTTCGGGCGCTTTTCTGAACTCCAAGAGACATGCCATGGGGAGAGGAGCTAGCCAAACTTCGGAGGCCGGATTCATCGGAGATATAAAACATTCGGACTGGCTAGCGAACCTGGTGATGGTACCAAAGAAGGATAAATCCTGGTGCCTATGTGTTGATTTCAAAGACCTTAATAAGGCTTGCCCAAAGGATCCCTTCCTTGAATTGATCAAATCATTGACGCTACAGCAGGACACGACTCATTGTGCTTCCTCGACGCGTACTCTGGCTACCACCAAATCAAGATGGCGGAGCTGCACCAAGCCGCAACAGCATTCATCACTCCATACGGCCCGCATCGCTTCAACACAATGCCCTTTGGGCTCAAAAAACGCCCGGCGCAACATATCACGCGCATGATGCACGGACATGTCCGGCAAACCAGATCGTCAAAAAGGTGGAATCATATGTAGATGACGTGGTCGTCAAAACCAAACACGTCGAAACTCTAGTAGACGACTTGAGGCTCACATTCAACAATCTTCGAAAATATGACATCAAGCTCAATCCGGAAAAATGCGTCTTCGGCGTTCCAGCCGGAAAGCTCGTGGGCTTCATTGACTCCGGTAGAGGAATTGAAGCAAACCCAGCCAAGATTCGAGCTCTGTCACAATTGGATACTCCAAAAGACCTCAAACAAATACAAAAACTGACGGGATGCGTAGCGGCTCTAAGCCGCTTTATCTCCCGTTTAGGAGAAAAGGCATTACCTCTTTATCGCCTCCTCCGCCGACCGAACACTTCGAGTGGACCGGATGCCGCCACGGCCGGATTCAAGAAATAAAGGCCATTTTGGCAACAACCGGTCTGCTCAGCGCCCAACGTGGCGAACCAATGTTATTATATATCGCCGCAACACATCAAGTTGTCGGTACGGGTGCTCGCTTGTCGTTTCCAACGAAATGGACCGAACACCGGTTCCCTGTTCAAAAACCGGTTTATTATGTGTCCACTGTCCTAACTCCATGCAAGTCCCGGTACCCACACTATCAAAAGATAGCATATGCGGTGTTCATGGCATCCCGGAAGCTGCGACACTACTTTCAAGAGTGTTCGATAACGATAGCCTCCGAAGTACCTCTTAACGACATTATAAACAACCGCGACGCGACGGGCCGGATTGCTAAATGGGCCATAGAGCTCCTTCCATTCGACATAACTTATAAGCCACGACGAGCCATTAAGTCACAGGTTTTGGCCGACTTCGTGGCCGAATGGACTGAAGCCGAACTCCCTAAAGAGTACGGCGCATACTCCAATTGGATCATGCACTTTGACGGCTCCAAAATGTTGGCTGGCCTGGGGCTGGCGTCGTCCCGACGTCCCCAACCGGTGACACAGTCCAATACGTCCTTCAGCTAATGTATACGGACTCCAACAACGCAGCCGAATCGGAGGCCCTTCTGCACGTCCTCCGGATGGCACTCTCCATGGGCATTCAACGCCTAGAGGTGCGCGGGGATTCAAACCTCGCAATATCTCAAATAAACGAAGACTTTGACGCCAAAGATCCAAATATGGCTGCATAGGGCAATGAGGTCCTAAAAATGTCAAAGACGGTTCAAGGGCTCGAATTTCATCATATAGCCCGGATAACAATCAGCGGCGGATATATTGGCACGCATCGGTGCAAAACGCGATGCCGCCCCACCCAATATCTTTTGGAACGTCTGTTCAAGCCATCCGTACTATGGGAAGGGAGTCCGGCAATAACAATCCGGACCCAACCGCACCGCTGACGCCAACACTTCGACACAACCGGAGGCTCCGCCCCGAGATAAAACCCTCTGCTCACAAAATAATGGCGGTTATCGCCCGTGGGCCGGAACCATTCCTAGCCTACCTAACTAGGCAGGAAATCCCGAAGACCAAAATGAGGCTCGCTGCATAGTACGGCGCTCTAAAGCCTATAAAGTCCATGAGGGAGAGCTTTATAAGAAAAGCACTACCGAGTCCTTCAAAGGTGTATCTCCGAAGAGGAAGGGCGAAACCTCTGGCTGAAATTCATGCCGGACTGGGTGGGCACCACGCTGCAGCAGGACCCTTGTAGGCAAGGCCTTCCTCTGATATTTTATTGGCCGACGGCCGGGCAGAGATCTTGAAGGACTTAGTCCAACGACAAGTCGGTTGCCAGCCTTTTTGCTAACCAAAGCCACATGCCACCCACCGCCCTTAAAACTATACCCATCACACTGGCCGTTCGGCAGTGCAGGGGGCTTGACATGGTTGGACCCCTCAAGGGAGGAACCCACAAGCAAAACCTATTGGTCATGGTGGACAAATTCACCAAATGGATAGAGGCCAAACCAGTTAAAAGCGGCCGAATCCGGACCAGATGATAGACTTCATATCAGGGGTAGTGCAATCGCTATGGTGTCCCCCACAGTATCATCAGTGACAATGGCACCAACTTCACGGCCGATGAGGTCAAATCATGGTGCAAAAACATGGGCATCAAGCTCGATTACGCCTCAGATCTATCACCCTCAAACCAACGGCCAAGTCGAACGGGCAAACGGTCTAATCATGAGCGGCATTAAACTCAGACTAGTGCGGTCCCTCAAGGAATCTAACACGCCTTTGGGTCGAGGAAACTTCGATACGTGCTACGGGGCTGCGGACCACGCCGAATCGTACTACCGGATTTACACCATTCTTCATGGTGTACGGCGTAGAGGCAGTCTTGCCCTGCGACATACTACATGACTCACCTCGCGTACGCATGTATGAAGATAGAGAAACCGAGCTCGATCGGCAGGACAGTTTGGACGCATTGGAGCAGGAGCGCTGACGCGTGGCAAAAGCTTCGTTCCGCATTCTATCAATAGCAGGCTCGAAGATATCAAAAGCAGGAAATGCGGGCCAAAGCTTATAACGTTGGCGAACTAGTTCTACGCTTTGCCGGACAAGAAAAGGACAAACTCAAGCCCAAATGGGAAGGTCCCTTCATCATCGACCAGGTCCTGACCGGCGGAGCATACCGTCTGCTAAACGCATCGGATAACCGACTCGAGCCGAACCCATGGAACGCAGCCCGCTCACGTAAGATTCTACGCCTAAGTGCCGGACTCCAAGTTCGTCTCCTTCCTCCGTCCGCATTCTTTATTTTTCTTTTTACTGTCTTTTATTTCTCTCCTTCCTCCTTCTTCTTCTTGTAGCCTTTAGAGGCTCGTTTGGCGCTTTTTCCAAGACACACTTGACGCGCTATCCGCGCTCATTATACCTGGGGGCTTCTTTAACAGAAGCTTATTTATACGGGCTTCATGCCCAATACATGCGTTAAACTTCCGCATGTACCTTTTATTCACCATTATATGCATCGATATGACTTATGTCTTGGCCAAGCTGGGTTGCCTGGCTCCTGTGCTTACCCCTACGTTCCCGATTGTTCGGCTAGGTGGTAAAGGGAGCACCTCTGCGATTGTTACTGCCGGGTCACCGGATGTGTACCTCGGTAGGGTGAAGCCGTAAAGCTAGCGTTCTTAAGGGAATATTCGGTCCGGTGAATTGAAAGATGATTTTAACTTTTTACCCATCTGCCCCGGATGATTTTTCTCGCTTTCATAGCAGCTTTGACATGCACTTTAGGGCATGCATCCCAGCCGAAAAGGAACCCTTAACGGAACTATTCTCCTGGAAGATGTTTCTTACTACCCATGTAATATAACATAACTAGCTGGGCACTTGTCTGATACAGCAACAATGACCCCTACGCCTTGTCTCCATGCATACCACGGTTCTTATATAACCACGAAGGTATTCGGACACACTCCGGACTATTATCCGGAGGTCGGCGAAAAAGGTCCGCTTACGACATACAAAACGATCTACAATCCGGCTAGAAGACATTTTTTTCATATCATATTTTTAAGTAGTCAACTCGACTCATTGTATTCCTCATCAATGCCATCTAAAAGGCTATCTAATTTACAATCTTGCTGGGAATACTTGGCGGCCAATTCTACTTGGCCGTACACTAAGCTTTCTGAGG
Organism: Aegilops bicornis; assembly: GCA_021605145.1. Taxonomy (NCBI): domain Eukaryota; kingdom Viridiplantae; phylum Streptophyta; class Magnoliopsida; order Poales; family Poaceae; genus Aegilops; species Aegilops bicornis. Next base: position 149,725,658 of record CM038670.1, on the reverse strand, counting down.
ATCTCCATCCCATCCGCCCCACAGGTCCGACCTCGGCCATGTGGTTTGGGTCAGCCTTCGTGGTACCGCGTCTTCACCATGGCCCAGCCTCCTGGCGCCTTGACGGCAGCCGATATCTTCCATAGCCGGAAGCGCCCGCCGTGCCCCTTGAAGCCGCCTCCGCCAGCTCCCCCAATGCCTTCGGGCAGGGGAGATAGATGGCCACAAGGCTTGGCCGATGCCTTTCATCACCTGCCGGACTCGTTCGTCGGTAAATGCGAATTCGGGAAGGAGATCACCCGAAGAATTGGGCATCTCCTCCTCAGGACGACCCGTGAGCAAATCTACATACATGTTTATGTTAGTCGCCTTCCTCGCCGAACTCTTTCAAAGTTCGCTCAAGCACTTACTGAAAATGTCGCGACGAAGCCGCCGATTCTCCTTTACGGAGTCAGATAACTGGGCACGAACGTCCTTCAGTTCCTCACCCAGCTTGGTGTTGGCGTCTTGGAGGTTATTCTTCTCCTGCCGCACCCTCGTAAGCACGCTCTCGCCGGCCTTTAACTGGCGTAAGAGCTGTTGCTTGTCCGGATCTAGTCCGGCGCCATCTGCAATGTTTTTGTCAGCTTTTACACACCCGTCGCACTTCATAAATTATTTATCTTACAGGCGTATATTACGGAGAGGGGTCTGCGTGGCTCCCCTCCGTGGCGGCTCGTCTTGACCTCAAGATGGGCCTGCAGACTCTTCAAGCTCTGAGACAGTCGGGTATTCTTTTACGTAAGATCCTGCATAACAAATGATCTTTAAATCAGTTATTCTAACTATTTTAAGTCTCGAGCTACTTGGCATATATAACTGTCAAAACTCCTTACCCGTATGTCCTTCACATACTGCTTCCGTGGCTCGCTAGTCCATCTTGAGCGGCACGCAGGTGCGCATCTCCGAATGAAAGGCATTCAAGGCCTCTTGGGAGAAACACAGCGTCACGAAGAACTGTCCGGCGATGCTCGTGGTTCAAGGCGCTCTGCACCTCGGAGTTGGTGGCGGACAACCTGTCGGCCTCCTCCAGCCGGAGGAGCATCCGACGACGCCTCGTGCTTGCCTCAGCCTCCGGACCCGGCTTTGAAGCTTGTCCGGTGAAGGTTCGATCGGCAACCTCACCGGACTCGATCCGGCGAGCTCTTTTTCTGAAAAGGGTATCGGCGTTAGTACGCCTTCCAGAATCAATCACGGGAGTATGGTGACATGCCATACCGTTGCGGCGGAGTTTCGATCCGGACCGCACTTCTTTTTAACTCGCTGGGTAGCATCGCCCTTTGTTGGCCAGCCGCCGCAGGCTCGACTTCCTGCCTCGAAGGTACCCCCTGCGAAGCACCATTGGTATACGGTGATAAAAAATAAGCATGGATGGGTCGTTATCAGGGTTTTGGGATCTCGGTCTCATTTACCTATGAGGCTGGAAGTATTCCGGGGTAATCAGCCGTAATGGCGACCAACGCATTGTCGATGCTAAGTTGGTGGAATACCGTCGATCAACTCCACCTTTATGTCCGGATCCTCTTGGAGGTCGGATCGAGGGACCGCTCTGGATCCTCGGATTGTGGGGCGGGCTGTGTATCTTCTCCATGAATCCGCATAGCGGTTCTCGCGCAAAAACCATGAAATGAGATATTTAACTACGGGAACATGGATCGGACAGGTCACAAAGATGTTTGCTTAGCCAGCCGAGGATTATTCAAGAAAACTCCTTGATGGGTTGACACGGAGGAAATCCTCCTCCTCTCCTTTGTACATGGCAGACAAGATCTTCACTAGTTCGGTTGACCGATCTCGGCCCTTTGCGGCCATGGCGGGTGGCATCGTCCTCCCCGTTGAAGTCCCACATGGGATGGCCCCTGTATTGGAGCGGCTGCACTCCCCTCATAATGCAGATTGCCATGACTCTTGTCATGGTCAATCCGGCATGAGCCAGTAACCTTATTCGGCTCATCAAATAACGGACATCCCGGTCATCTTCTCTCCGGGGGCTCCGAGGGCGCCACCAAGGCGCTTCTTCGTGAGGAGCATTGCTGAACTCCGGAAGGCCGATCCGAAAAGGATCCGCAGCGGGGCGTCCTCCATGTAAAACCATTCCGAAGGCCAGTCTTGACGCCTTCTTTGGGGTTCGGATAGGTATCCGGTCCCGGGCGATGCGCCATAGCTCGGCTCCGCCCACTTGATATATTGACCCCTCATGAGAACGGGGTACTAGGCAGAATATTCTCTTCCACAGTCCGAAATGAGCCTCGACGCCCAAGAATAGTTCGCAAAGGGCCACGAAGCCCGCGATGTGCAGGATGGAGGCAGGAGTAAGGTGGTGCAATTGGAGGCCTAGAACTCCAAGAGCCCCCGGAGAAACGGATGGATGGGAAATCCGAGGCCTCTTACTAGATAAGAGATGAAGCATACACGCTCTCCTTTAGAGGGTTCGGGGACGCTCTCCGCTTGCTTTCCGCCCTTGTAGGGGGCAAGTCCGGCTCGAACCGGAAGCATGAAGGCCGGGGGGAGAAATCCCTTGGTTTGGAGTATAACTAGCTTGCTATGCGGGAGTGAGCATCTCTCCCAATTTCCTGGCTGAGGGCTGGGAGCGCGAGAAGAGGAGCCACGTCGATTGTCCCATGATGGAATGGGCTTTGGTCGAGGCGCTCGATGAAAGCTTGCAAAGGGGGGATGGTGTTACTCAGATCTAGATCCTTGCCCCTTTTATAGGCGGCTCATTTCTTGTGACTAGGGGGTAATTGTAAAAATACCCTGGTTGTTAGCATTCATTCAAACACGTGGAAGATGGCCATTATTGGGCATAGAAGCCGAGGAGCGCAGCATTTATCGAGCCGGGACACTATTCGACAAGTATATGGAATTTGGAGAAGACCCGCCGCAATGCCGAAGACAATCAACGCGCCGGACTCATCGTCATTGAAGCCTGGTTCGGGGGCTACTGAGGGAGTCCCGGACTAGGGGGTGTCTGGATAGCCGGACTATCGTCACGGCCGGACTCCAAGACTATGAAGATACAAGATTGAAGACTTCGTCCCGTGTCCGGATGGGACATTCCTTGGCGTGGAAGGCAAGCTTGGCGATACAGATATGAAGATCTCCTACCATTGTAACCGACTCTGTGTAACCCTAACCTATCCGGTGTCTATATAAACCGGAGGGTTTTAGTCCATAGGACGAACAACAATCATACCATAGGCTAGCTTCTAGGGTTTAGCCTCCTTTCTCTCGTGGTAGATCTACTCTTGTACTACCCATATCATCAATATTAATCAAGTAGGAGTAGGGTATTACCTCCATCGAGAGGGCCCGAACCTGGGTAAAAACATCGTGTCCCTTTGTCTCCTGTTACCATCCGCCTAGACGCACAGTTCGGGACCCCTACCGAGATCCGCCGGTTTTGACACCGGCAGGTCGTCGGAAAAACAGGGATGTTCTACGAAGAAGGACAAATGTCGGCGGGAAGACGTCCGAACATGGATAGCCTCTCGGCGTCTCGACATGAAGCCTTTCACTAAGCTCGAGGACTATCTCCCTGACCTCGATGGATGGCACGGCATGTTGGAGTGATTGTTGATATATGACAATGTGTCCGTTTAGTCCATACTTTATGTATGACAAAACTTTGAGTTATGCGTGGTGAAACTTTATTTGTGATGTAATTAAACCGTCCTCCTCCTCGACTAGCGAAGATCACTCTAGTTAGGGCATTTTGGGTACGATGAACTTTGTTATTTATGCTTATGATATGTATGATATGTTGTTTCTATTTTTGCCAAGTCTGTCTCTTTACGTTGCTCAACTATATATGTTGCATATCATCGACTACGTGACGATGCAGGTGCATAGACCATCGATGGCGAAGAAGTGCTACGCCAGGAGTATATATCTGACGAGTGGCCGGAGTGTCGTGCCGAGTGTTACCGGTTTCGGTTTCGAAGCGACGAGCAGTAGTTAGTTTAGGTTCACGCTAATGCGAGAGAGGGATACGAACTCATGTACTCAAAGTGATAGCTCTTCTCGCGTATACCATTGTTTAGATGGATGACGATGTATTTGCAAGTAATCGAGGACTTGTACCGCTATTTTCTAGATGATGACGAGAGACCACTTTGTGTTGGATGATGATTATGATGAAACTATTTGTATGTATATGCTATGATTACATTTGTGGTCTCGCAGGCATTTGTATGTGTATCATGATGACATTTCTATGTGCTAAAGATTCCTCTATAAAGCTTGATCAAATACAAAACAAATATGCCTAAAAAAATAAAAAACCTATTAAATTAGTAGTAGCGAGTGTATAAAAGTTAGCAGCAGCGCCATGATAGCGAGGAAGCTGCTGCAAAGCGCCGCTAGAGCTACTAGCAGTAGCGAAGCTTCCAATAACCGCTTGCTGCTACACTTGTGTACCAAGATGGCGCCGGTGACCACGCTGCGCCATTGCTATGTGTGTGCTGTAGCGCCTTATTAGTAGCGCCCCTCCCAGCGCTACTGATACACCTAAAACCCGCGCTGCTGCTAGCCTTTTCCCTAGTAGTGTGTAGTTGACATCGTATTTGTGGCAAAGCCACCTTCATAATTTTCATACATGTCGCTCTTGATTCATTGCACATCCCGGTACACCGCCGGAGGCATTCATATAGAGTCATATTTTGTTCTAAGAATCGAGTTGTAATTTTTGAGTTGTAAGAAAATAAAAGTGTGATGATCATCATTTTTTAGAGCATTGTCCCAGTAAGGAAAGGATGATGGAGACTATGATTCCCCCACAAGTCGGGATGAGACTCCGGACGAAAAATAATTAAAAAAGAAAAATAAAAGAGGCCATAAAAAACGAGAAAAGGCCCAAATAAAAAAATTAAAAAATGATGAGAGAAAAAGAGAGAAGGGACAATGTTACTATCCTTTTACCACACTTGTGCTTCAAAGTAGCACCATGATTTTCATGATAGAGAGTCTCATATGTTGACACTTCCATATACTAGTGGGAATTTTCATTATAGAACTTGGCTTGTCTATTCCAATGATGGGTTTCCTGAAAATGCCCTAGGTCTTCGTGAGCAAGCGAGTTGGATGCACACCCACTTAGTTTCTTTTGTTGAGCTTTCATATATTTATAGCTCTAGTGCATCCGTTGCATGGCAATCCCTACTCACTCACATTGATATCTATTGATGGGTATCTCCATAGCCCGTTGATACGCCTAGTTGATGTGAGACTATCTTCTCCTTTTTGTCTTCTCCACAACCACCATTCTATTCCACCTATAGTGCTATGTCCATGGCTCACGCTCATGTATAGCGTGAAGATTGAAAAAGTTTTGAGAATGTCAAAAGTATGAAACAATTGCTTGGTTTGTCATCGGGGTTGTGCATGATTTAAATACTTTGTGTGGTGAAGATAGAGCATAGCCAGACTATATGATTTTGTAGGGATAACTTTCTTTGGCCATGTTATTTTGAGAAGACATAATTGCTTTGTTAGTATGCTTGAAGTATTATTAATTTTATGTCAGTATTAAACTTTTGTCTTGAATCTTTTGGATCTGAATATTCATACCACAATTAAGAAGAATTACATTGAAATTATGTCAAGTAGCATTCCACATCAAAAATTCTGTTTTTATCATTTACCTACTCGAGGACGAGCAGGAATTAAGCTTGGGGATGCTTGATACATCTCCAACGTATCTATAATTTTTGATTGCTCCATGCTATATTATCTACTGTTTTGAATGATTATGGGCTTTATTATACACTTTTATATTACTTTTGGGGCTAACCTATTAAACGGAGGCCCAACCCATATTGTTGTTTTATTGCCTGTTTCGGTATTTCGAGGAAAAGGAATATCAAACGGAGTCCAAACGGAATAAAACCTTCGGCAACGTGTTTTTTTGGAAGATTATCATCCTGGAGGCTTGGAGATCAAGTCAAAAGATCCTCGAGGAGCCCAGGAGATAGGGGCGCTTCTCACTGTGGCATGCCCCTGTCTCGTGGACCCTCGAGCACCCCCGACCGCCTTCATTCGCCTATATCAGCCTCCGTACCCTACAACCATCGAATATCAAGATAGATCGGGAGTTCCGCCGCCGCAAGCCTCTCAGAGCCACCAAAACCCCTCGGAGCCTGCTCCGCACTCGCCAGAGGGGGGAATCCATCACTGGTGGCCATCTTCATCATCCCGCGCTCTCCATGACGAGGAGGAGTAGTTCACCCTGGGGCTGAGGGTATGTACCCGATAGCTATGTGTTTGGTCTCTCTCTCTCTCGTGTTCTCTCTCGTGTTCCCTCTATGGCACGATCTTGATGTATCGCGAGCTTTGCTATTATAGTTGGATCTTATAATGTTTCTCCCCCTCTACTCTCTTGTGATGAATTGAGTTTCCCTCTTGAAGTTATCTTATTGGATTGAGTCTTTATGATGAGAACACTTGATGTATGTCTTGCCGTGTTTATCTGTGGTGGCAATGGGATTTCATGTGCCACTTGATGTATGTTTTGGTGACCAACTTGCGGGTTCCTCCCATGAACCTATGCTTAGGGGTTGGCACACGTTCTTGACTCTCCGGTAGAAACTTTGGGGCACTCTTTGAAGTACTTTGTGTTGGTTGGATGAATCTGAGATTGTGTGATGCATATCGTATAGTCATGCCCACGGATACTTGAGGTGACAATGGAGTATCTAGGTGACATTAGGGTTTTGGTTGATTTGTGTCTTAAGGTGTTATTCTAGTACGAACTCTTTAATAGATTGATCCGAAAGAATAACTTTGAGGTGGTTTCGCATCTACCATAATCTCTACGCTTTGTTCTCCGCTATTAGTGGCTTTGGAGTGACTCTTTGTTGCATGTTGAGAGCTTGTTATATGATCTATCTATGTTATTATTGTTGAGAGAACTTGCACTAGTGAAAGTATGAACCCTAGGCCTTGTTTCCTATCATTGCAATACCGTTTACGCTCACTTATATCATTAGTTACCTTGCTGTTTTTATTATTTCAGATTACAAATACCTTTATCTACCTTCCATATTGCACTTGTATCACCATCTCTTCGCGAACTAGTGCACCTATACAATTTACCATTGTATTGGGTGTGTTGGGGACACAAGAGACTCTTTGTTATTTGGTTGCAGGTTGCTTGAGAGAGACCATCTTCATCCTACGCCTCCTACGGATTGATAAACCTTAGGTCATCCACTTGAGGGAAATTTGCTACTATCCTACAAACCTGTGCACTTGCAGGCCCAACAACGTCTACAAGAAGAAGGTTGTGTAGTAGACATCAGATGCCGGTTTATTATATTGATCATAATACATAAATTGTCATAATATGTACATAAGAAGAGCCTATAACTCAAGTGTAGTAAGGCCGAAGGAGAGCTATGTTCCACGGCCGCTGGGTCTCCTCCTCAGAAGTGCGTGAGTCTTCTCGAACGTCAATGAGGTAGTATGATCCGTTGTGCAGATTCTTGCTGACCAAAAAGGGCCCTTCCCAAGGTGGGGATAACTTGTGCATATCGCCTTCTTGAAAGGTTCTTGTTCTAACCCGACGGCTGTGATAACGCCGCAGGTCTTGCTGGTAAGCCGCCGAACGAGCCAAAGCCATATCCCGCTTCTCATCTAACAGGTCCAACGCTTCTTGACGTGCTTGCTCGTTGTCCGCTTCAACATAATTGGCAACCCGAGGCGAGTCATGATGAATATCACTGGGGAGTACCGCCTCTGCTCCATAAACCATGAAGAAAGGCGTGTAACCTGTAGACCAGTTTGGGGTGGTGTTTATGCTCCATAACATAGAGGGTAGTTCTTCCACCCAGCATCCCGGCGTCCGCTTCAAAGGGACCATAAGCCGAGGCTTGATACCCTTTAGAATTTCCTGATTAGCTCGCTCAGCTTGACCATTGGATTGGGGATGAGCCACAGACGCTACATCAAGCCGGATGTGATCTCGGTGACAAAAATCCTCCATCTCGCCTTTAGAGAGGTTCGTGCCATTATCTGTGATAATGCTGTGTGGAAAACCCAAACGGAAGATCACCTTTTTGATGAACTGAACCGCCGTGGCTGCGTCACACTTGCTTACTGGCTCCGCTTCAACCCATTTAGTGAACTTGTCAACCGCCACCAACAGGTGGGTCTTCTTCTCTTTTGATCTCTTGAAAGGCCCTACCATGTCAAGCCCCCAAGTCGCAAACGGCCAGGTGATAGGAATTATCCGTAGCTCCTGAGCCGAAACATGAGCTCGTCTTGAGAATTTTTGACAGCGGTCGCACCGTCTGACCAAGTCCTCAGCATCAGCATGAGCCGTCAACCAATAAAAGCCATGACGAAAAGCTTTAGCAACCAAGGATTTTGAACCAGCGTGATGACCACAGTCTCCTTCGTGGATCTCACGACCTTCTTCAGGAGAAACACAGCGTTGGAACGCACCAGAAACACTGCAATGGTGTAACTCGCCGTTGTGAACAACCATGGACTTGGACCGCCGACTATCTATCTGGCCAAAATTTCATCATCTGGTAACTCGCCCCGGTTCATATATGTCAAGTATGGAACCGTCCAATCCGGAATGACATGTAAAGCGGCCACCAACTGTGCCTCCGGATCAGGAATAGCGAGGTCCTCCTCTGTAGGTAGCTGAACCGACGGGTTACGCAAGACGTCCAAAAAGGTATTGGGTGGCACCGGTTTATGATGAGATCCCAGCCTGCTTAAAGCATCAGCTGCCTCGTTTTTGCGTCGATCAATGTGCTCGACTTGATATCCCTTAAAGTGACCAGCGACAATGTCCACCTCGCGCCGGTAAGCCGCCATGAGCGGATCCTTGGAATCCCAAGTACCTGAAACTTGATGGGCTACCAGATCTGAGTCGCCAAAACACCGTACACGGCTTAAGTTCATCTCCTTATCCACTCAAAGACCATGGAGTAAAGCCTCATATTCAGCTGCATTCTTAGTACAAGGGAACATTAAGCGAAGAACCTAATGAATTTTATCACCTCGAGGGGAAGTAAGGACAACTCCAGCCCCCGAGCCCTCCAATTGCCTGGACCCATCAAAGTGAATAGTCCAGTAGGTACTGTCCGGTTTGTCCTCCGGGATCTGCAACTCTGTCCAATCATTGATAAAATCCACAAGGGCCTGGGACTTGATTGGTGTTCGAGGCATGTACTTCAAACCGTGTGGTCCAAGCTCAATAGCCCACTTAGCAACCCGACTAGTTGCCTCCCTGTTCTGGATTATATCCCCCAAAGGAGCAGAACTGATCACTGTGATGGGATGACCATGAAAGTACTGCTTAAGCTTCCGACTTGCCATAAAAACCCCATACACCAGCTTCTGCCAATGCGGATATCTTTGCTTTAACTCAATGAGCACTTCGCTGATATAGTAAACCGGCCTTTGAACCGGGCATTCCTTCCCAGCCTCCTTGCGCTCCACCACAATGGCAACACTGACAGCTCGGGTGTTAGCAGCCACATATAACAGCAGCGGCTCCTTATCAACTGGAGCGGCAAGAACCGGCGGTTCAGCCAACTGCTTCTTCAAGTCTTCAAACGCCGCATCAGCATCCTCGCTCCACACAAAATTGTCTGTCTTCTTCAACATCTGATACAGAGGGATCGCCTTCTCTCCCAACCTGCTGATAAACCGGCTCAAAGCTGCAATACGACCCGCCAGACGTTGAACATCATTAATACATGCCGGTTTAGCTAGAGACGTGATAGCCTTGATCTTTTCTGGATTAGCCTCAATGCCTCGATTGGACACCAGAAATCCCAAGAGCTTGCCAGCCGGTACACCAAAGACACACTTAGCCGGATTGAGCATCATCTTATAAACTCGCAGATTATCAAAGGTTTCTTGCAAATCAGGGATGAGCGTCTCTGCTTTCCTGGATTTGACCACAATATCATCCACATAAGCATGAACGTTGCGCCCAATCTGAGTATGAAGACAATTCTGCACACAACGTTGATAAGTTGCCTAGGCACTCTTGAGCCCAAAAGGCATGGATACATAGCAGAAGGCTCCAAAGGGAGTAATGAAAGCTGTCTTCTCCTGGTCCTTAACTGCCATCTTGATCTGATGATAACCGGAATAAGCATCCAGAAAACTCAAACGCTCACAACCCGCCGTAGCATCAATGATTTGATCAATACGAGGGAGGGCAAAGGGATCAGCCGGGCAAGCTCTGTTCAAATCTGTGTAATCCACACACATACGCCAAGTGCCGTTTTTCTTAAGTACCAGCACCGGATTAGCCAACCACTCTGGGTGAAATACCTCCACGATAAACCCTGCTGCCAGAGCCGGGCTACCTCTTCTCCAATGGCCTTGGCGCCGTTCCTCATTGAAGCGGCGAAGAAACTGTTTGACCGGTTTGAACTTCGGATCAATATTAAGTGTGTGCTCAGCGAGTTCCCTCGGTACACCTGGCATGTCAGAAGGCTTCCATGCAAAGATGTCCCGGTTCTCATGGATGAACTCGATGAGCGCGCTTTCCTGTTTTGGATCCAGACTTGTGCTGATACTAAACTGCTTGGATGAATCGCCAGGAACGAAATCAACAAGTTTAGTTTCATCAGCCGGTTTGAACTTCAGGGTCAGATCATGTTCTGTAGAGGGCTTCTTCAAGGAAGTCATGTCTACCCGATCAACACATTGTCCTTATAAAACTTTAACTCCTCCGTTGCACAAACCGATTCAGCATATGCCGCATCACCTTCCTCACACTCCAGAGCAATCTTACGGCTGCCATGAACCGTAATGGTCCCTTTGTGACCCGGCATCTTGAGCTGCAGATAAACATAACACGGCCTTGCCATGAATTTAGCATAAACCGGCCGTCCGAATAAAGCATGGCACGGACTTCTAATTTTGACCACTTCAAAGGTTACCGTCTCGGACCTTGAATCATGATCATCTCCAAAAACCACCTCCAGAGCTATCTTACCAACTGGGTAAGCCGATTTACCAGGCACTACTCCGTGAAAAACGGTGTTTGACGGTCTAAGATTCTTATCTGTCAACCCCTTACGCTGGAAGGTTTTGTAGTACAAGATATTGATACTGCTCCCTTCGTCCATGAGTACCTTGGTAAACTTATAACCTCCCACCTGAGGTGCAACCAAAAAATCTAGGTGACCCGGATTGTCAACCTGGGGCGGGTGATCCTCCCTGCTCCAGACAATAGGCTGCTCAGACAAGCGTAGACAACGGGGCACCGCCAGTTCAACAGAGTTCACTGCCCTTTTATGGAGCTTCTGATCGCGCTTGCACGAGCTTGTAGTGAAGACATGATACTGTCCACCGTTTAACTGCTTTGGGTTGCTCTGATAACCCGACTGTTGTTGATTCCCCTGATTACCCTGTTGATGGTTACCACCTTGGTTGTTCTGATTGCCCTGATTATTCTGAAACCCTGAGCTTGAACCGCCACCACCGTAACCTGGCCCATGGAATCCTGGACCGAAACCACCAGATGGACCCCGATCATCTTGGAAAAGATCAGAGTTTTTGAATTCCCTCATGATGTAGCAATCCTTCCAAAGGTGTGTGGCCCGAGCCTCCTTTGTCCCGTGCTTTGGGCAGGGCTGGTTTAACAGGCGTTCCAGATTCATTCCTCCACCGCGCTGGGGCGGTTTACCCCTACGACGCTGCATATTACCCTGCACATTGGTGTTAGCCACAAAATAGGAATTGTGCGCTTTACGCTTACCATTGTTTCCATGGCCCGCCTGATTAAGCTGCCCCTTTGAACCGGCATTCTTCTTTCCCTTCTCCTGTTTCTCTTCATCAGAATCAGGGTCCTTGGTATTATCAGAATCAGCATACTTAACCAGAGCCGCCATGAGGGTTCCCATATCATTGCAGTGATGCTTGAGCCGTCCCAACTTCATTTTAAGTGACTTAAACCGGCAATTGCCCTCCAACGTCACAAGTGCTGTGTCCGGATTGATGCGGCCTGATGAGTGCAAAATTTCTGAAACCCGGCGCACCCAATGGGTTGTTGATTCATTTTCTCCTTGCACACAAGCCGCCAGATCTACAATGGAAATAGGCTGCTTGCATGTGTCTTTGAACTTTGCTACGAACTTGGCCTTCAACTCATCCCATGAATTGATCGAGTTAGCAGGCAGGCTCTTCAACCAGGTGCGAGCCGTTCCTTCTAGCATCATGGTGAAGTACTTTGCACACGCCGCTTCATCCACATCTAGCATCTCCATTGCCATCTCATAACTCTCAACCCACGCCTCGGGGGGCTGATTAGCGGTATAATTAGGCACCTTGCGTGGCCCTTTGAAATCCTTGGGCGACCGCACATTACGGAGAGCCGGGATGAGACATGGCACTCCCCAAGAGCTGAAGGCAAGCCCTGTCCCTAGCTCCACTGACGGCGCTGGTTGAACCGGGGCGGGTTGATGACGACCCGCGTGTTGTGCTGCTAATGCGGCCTCCCTTCGCGCTCTGCCATTATCCACCACATCCTGAGCATTCAAACCACCGTTCGCCAGATTAGGCCCTCGAGGGGCATCACGATGCCGCACACTGCTTGACACGGCCGGTTCGTCTATGTGCCTGCTATAACTCTTGCTCGGACGAGGGGTTGAATGTATTCTGTCTCGGCTGTAAGAATACGCCTGTTGCTGTACAACGACGGTTTGAAGAAGATCTCTGGCTCGTCGAGTCTCAATCGCTGCTAAGGAATCACCCTCCATCAGAATAGCCGCCAAACGTGATGCTGCTGCAATCATGTTATCCAATGGACTGGAAAAGCGACCCGGTGGTGTTGCGACATACTGTGGCGGGTTGTCCGTCCGTCGAGGCGGGTCCATCGCTCGTGGCTAATCCGGCGCTGCCCCAGGTGCTTCGGTCCGGTTTACCTCCACCGGATTGCTAGGCCCAGCTCCTGGTGTACCGAAGAGATTCAGACCCTCGTAAATCGGCGGTAGTCTCGACCAGTGCTTCTTTCTCATAACTTCGTTTGATGCATTCTGATCCAATGTAAGCCGGTAATTCTGTGCCTGGATTTCCTGAGATCGGGCATCCAAAGCGGCCCGTTCTTCATCCATCCTGGCTTCCTTAGCCGCCAAGTCCGCCTTAGCTTGAGCTATCTGATCCTTTAGCTTCGCAACATCCGCATTATGCTGAACTTGAGTCTCCGGAGTCACCGTTGTAGTCAACAATGCCGTCAAGGCGTCTAGTAAACCGGCAAGAACTTGAGCCGGCCGGCGCGCCGGGCCTCCTGCCGCGGCTACCGATCCGGAGACCATTGCTGCTGTCGATGAAGATTGCACGGTGGGCTGCGCATCGCCATGAAGATCGCAACCCGGTTTGGTGGTTCAAGGGGACCTAGAATACTGTCGCCGTCGGAATACCCCTCAATCCGGCCATCTTGCAATCGGTATAGCGACTCGGTTTCGCCAGTGGACGACTCACCATCTGAGTAGATGGCTGTCTCACCGTCGGACACCGGTTCAGACTCCGCACCATGGATGAATCCTACAAGCGCACGCTTCATGGCAGGCTGAACCCGGGCAGGACTTGCACGCTGAGCCGTCTCGACGAGGTCGGTGGAGATGTCCGGCTCAGGGCCCGGTTCGCCGATCATGCCAATGAAAACGTGACTTCCGCCAAAGGGGACCCGGTACCCATACTCGATTGAGCCGGCCTCGGGGCCCCAGCCTACGTCGTCGATGTAGAGTTTGCCGCGACGACTCTTGGTCATCCAGCCAACCACATACCCCTTGAGTCCTCCAAAGCTACCCTTCAAGAACTCGGAACCATCGTGTGATAGCCCCACGGTGGGCGCCAACTGTCGTGGAAATATCACGTCAGATGTCCTAGCAGAAGAACTTAGTCGTGGAGCCATCGCAACGAGATTAGCCTAAAGGGGTTAAACCGGACAAGGGACACGGGAGTTTATACTAGTTCGGCCCCTTCAATGAAGGTAAAAGCCTACGTCTAGTTGTGATGGGATTATTGGGGTTTCAATGACCAGGGAGCAAATACGCTTGCCTGGGTCTCGAGTTGTTGTCTGTTGTCCCTGAACCGCCGTTGGGTCGTCCCTTTATATACACAGGTTGACGCCCGGCCGGTTTACAGAGTCCCGAGGCCGACTCATACAAGTGTTCGGCTCGGTCTCTCCCTTTCCTTAACTTACAGTACAAGTATACAATATGACAGTTTACCACTATGGGCCCTAATCCACCTCTGGGCTTTGGGCCTCTAAACTTCATCAGTAAAGCGCCATCTTCTTATCTTCATGGGCTTTAGTATAGCTGAGCGTGAACCGGCCCCTCCTGAGCGGTTTACACTCAGTGGTTATATCCTCAACACGGCTGTTTGGTTGCCGTCCTGAAGCAAAATCGCCTGACCTGAAGCTTCCCTGAGACGCGCCTAAACCCTGTTTGGTTTATGCCCTGAAGCATCAGATGCTAGCCTGACCTGCAAAAGGCTGACGAAGCGATTAGCCAGGAGTGGCCTCCGGCAACATGGTTAGCCGGAGTTAGGCCTCCAATTTCTTCGGCCTGTGTGTGCCTGCAGCAAGCCTGACACTAAAATATTATTTCTTTTGCATAGATTGGGTGGGTGTAGAGTTTTTAATGCATTAATTGTACTGTAACATGGCAGCCTGGCCAAGGCACAAACCAAAAATCATATCGCTCGGGCTGCCTGGTCAGGCAAAAAAACGATTGGTTGTCAGGCTACCTTCAGGCGCCATATTTTCTCAGGCAGGTAGATCAGGGTGCCAACCAAACAGGCCCTACGACCGCCACTACCACCGCCAGAACATTGACAAAAACGATGACATGGCTGGATTTGTCTCCCGGCGCGAAGCCTTCGTCTCCGCTGCCATGGCAGCGCTCGACGCCGCGGCCGCCGCTGACCACGTCACCAGACTCACCTTACGCCTCAAGTCTGACAGCGACGCCGCGGTTGCCGAGTTCCTGAACGGCAGCTCCTACAGGTATGAGACGCCCGAGTATTAGACTAAGTATATTGTAAATATACGTGTTGTAACATAAGCTGTATTTGTACGGTTCCCTCTTATAAATATATAACAGCCGTACCCACCAAGGGTATCGAGCATTGTTTCAAACCCTAGTATGTCTAACATAGTATCAGATGACGCGTTCAATCAGCGCCGCGCTTCCGCCTCCTCTGCTGCCGCCGCGCCGCCTCTCTCAACCCTAGCGATGGAGTCTCTGTTCCTGGCATCGCCTTCGCTTGCTTGGGCCCGATCGACCGAGTCGGGGTCGTGTCCCCCTGCGCCGCCTCGATCACCCGCGATGCAATCGCTCGCGGCCGGCGCCCTGATTCTGCCGTGTGATGCGCCTCCACCGCAGGCCTCCTAAGGCGCCTCCGCGCAGGCGCCCTATGGTGGCCATCCTGCCCCGCTTCAGTTCCCCGACGCGCCGCTGGCCTCGGGGCCCTATGGCGCTCACGTACAGACGCCCTATGGTGGCCCGTATCCTGGGCCGTACGTCGCGCCGCCGTCGGTGTCGTACAGGCCGCCTCCTGCGGTGCACTATGAAGCACCGTATGGTGCGCCCTACGCCGCCGCTCCTCTGTCATACGCCGCGCTTGTCGCACTCCCCTACGGTGTGCCCCCTTCGGCGCCCTACGGTCATCACCAACACTACCGTGCGCCTCCGTCGACCGATGCGCTGGTTTCGTACAGTGGAGTCCCGACGCCTGATCCGCCGCTCTCCACGCCGGTGGCCAATCCAGGACCGTTCCACTTTGCTCATCTGGTGTCGGTGAAGCTCTCTGCTGATAACTACCTCCTGTGGCGTGCTCAAGTGTTGCCGCTGATGCATAGTCACTACCTTGAGGGGTATGTTTGATGGCTCACTGACGTGCCCTCCGGGCATGGTTCCAGTGCCCTCGTCCCATGGTGGCTCCGTCATGGCCCCCAACCCTGCTTATCGTCGGTGGATCGCTCAGGATCAAGCCATCCTGGGGGCTATTCAGTTTTCGCTCACTCCGTCCGTGGCCGGCATGGTAGTCCTTGCCGCGACATCGAGGGATGCATGGGCTTTTGGGGAACGTAGTAATTTCAAAAAAATTCCTACGCACACGCAAGATCATGGTGATGCATAGCAACACTAGGGGAGAGTGTCATCCACGTACCCACGTAGACAGTAAGCGGAAGCGTTATGAAAACAC
The DNA here is from genome assembly GCA_021605145.1 of Aegilops bicornis. NCBI lineage: Eukaryota > Viridiplantae > Streptophyta > Magnoliopsida > Poales > Poaceae > Aegilops > Aegilops bicornis. The sequence continues at coordinate 149,709,455 of CM038670.1, read as the reverse complement.
GGTTGATGTAGTCGTACGTCTTCACGATCGACCGATCCAAGTACCGAACGTACGACACCTCCGCGATCTGCACAAGTTCAGCTCGGTGACGTCCCACGAACTCACAATCCAGTAGAGCTTCGAGGGAGAGTTCCGTCAGCACAACGGCGTGATGACGGTATTGATGAAGCTACCGACGCAAGGCTTCGCCTAAGCACCGCTACGATATGACGGAGGTGGATTATGGTGGAGGGGGTCACCGCACACGGCTAAAGATCAATGATCACCTTGTGTTTCTATGGGGTGTCCCCCTCCCCCGTATATAAAGGAGTAGAGGAGGGGGAGGGCCGTCCCTCTCTTGGGCGCGCCATAGGGGAGTCCTACTCCCACTGGGAGTAGGATTCCCCCCTTCCAAGTTGGAGTAGGAGAGGTAGGAAAGAGGAGGGAGAGAAGAAGGAAAGGGGGGCCGGCCCCCTTACCAAATTCGAATTGGGCATGGGGGAGGCGCCCCTCCTAGGCTTCCTCCTCCTCTATTCCACTAAGGACCAATAAGGCCCATACACTTACCGGGGGGTTCCGGTAACCTCCCGATACTCCGGTAAAATCCCGATTTCACCCGAAACCATTCCGAAGTCCAAATATAGTCGTCCAATATATCGATCTTTATGTCTCGACCATTTCGAGACTCCTCGTCATGTCCGTGATCATATCCGGGACTCCGAACTACCTTCGGTACATCAAAACACATAAACTCATAATACCGATCGTCACCGAACTTTAAGCGTGCGGACCCTACGGGTTTGAGAACTATGTAGACATGACCGAGACACGTCTCCGATAAATAACCAATAGTGGAACCTGGATGCTCATATTGGCTCCTACATATTCTACAAAGATCATTAATGGTCAAACCACATAACAACATTCGTTGTTCCCTTTGTCATCGGTATGTTAGTTGTCCGAGATTCGATTGTCGGTATCTCAATACCTAGCTCAATCTCGTTATCGGCAAGTCTCTTTACTCGTTCCATAATGCATCATCCCGCAACTAACTCATTAGTCACATTGCTTGCCAGGCTTATAGTGATGTGCATTACCGAGAAGGCAGAGATACCTCTCCGACAATCGAAGTGATAAATCCTAATCTCGATCTATGCCAACTCAACAAGTACCATCAGAAACACATGTAGAGCACCTTTATAATCACCCAGTTACGTTGTGACGTTTGGTAGCACACAAAGTGTTCCTCCGCAATCGGGAGTTGCATAATCTCATAGTCACGAGGAACATGTATAAGTCATGAAGAAAGCAATAGCGATAAACTAAAACGATCAAGTGCTAAGCTAACAGAATGGGTCATGTCAATCACATCATTCTCCTAATGATGTGATCCCATTTATCAAATGAAAACTCATGTCTATGGTTAGGAAACCTTAACCATCTTTGATCAACGAGCTAGTCAAGTAGAGGCATATTAGTGACACTATATTGTCTATGTATTCACACATGTATTATGTTTCCGGTTAATACAATTCTAGCATGAATAATAAACATTTATCATGAAATAAGGAAATAAATAATAACTTTATTATAGCCTCTAGGGAATATTTCCTTCAGTCTCCCACTTGCACTAGAGTCAATAATCTAGATTACACAGTAATGATTCTAACACCCATGGAGTCTTGGTGTTGATCATGTTTTGCTCGTGAGAGAGGCTTAGTCAATGGGTCTGCAACATTCAGATCCATATGTATCTTGCAAATCTCTATGTCTCCCACCTGGACTTGGTCATGGATGGAATTGAAGCGTCTCTTGATGTTCTTGGTTCTCTTGTGAACTCTAGATTCCTTTGCCAAGGCAATAGCACCTGTATTGTCACAAAAGATTTTCATTGGACCCGATGCACTAGGTATGACACCTAGGTCGGATATGAACTCCTTCATCGAGACTCCTTCATTTGCTGCTTCCGAAGCAGCTATGTACTCCGCTTCACACGTAGATCCCGCCACGACGCTGTGTTTAGAACTGCACCAACTGACAGCTCCACCATTTAATATAAACACGTATCAAGTTTGCGATTTAGAATCATCCGGATCAGTGTCAAAGCATGCATCAACGTAACCATTTACGACGAGCTCTTTGTCACCTCCATAAACGAGAAACATATCCTTAGTCCTTTTCAGGTATTTCAGCATGTTCTGGATTACTTTGGTACCTCCCTACTAAACTAATAGCAAGGCACACATCAGGTCTGGTACACAGCATTGCATACATGATAGAGCCTATGGCTGAAGCATGGGAAACATTTTTCATATTCTCTCTATCTTCTGCAGTGGTCGGGCATTGAGTCTGACTCAACTTCACACCTTGTAACACAGGCAAGAACCCTTTCTTTTCTTGATCCATTTTGAACCTTTTCAAAACTTTACCAAGGTATGTGCTTTGTGAAAGTCCAATTAAGCATCTTGATCTATCTCTATAGATCTTGATGTCCAATATATAAGCAGCTTCACCGAGGTCTTTCATTGAAAAACTCTTATTCAAGTATCCTTTTATGCTATCCAGAAATTCTATATCATTTCCAATAAACAATATGTCATCTACATATAATAGTAGAAATGCTACAGAGCTCCCACTCACTTTCTTGTAAATACAGGCTTCTCCAGAAGTTTGTATAAAACCATATGCTTTGATCACACTATCAAAACGTTTAGTCCAACTCCGAGAGGCTTGCACCAGTCCATAAATGGATCGCTGGAGCTTGCACACTTTGTTAGCACCTTTCAGATCGACAAAACCTTCTAGTTGCATCATATACAAGTCTTCTTTTAGAAATCCATTCAAGAATGCAGTTTTGACATCCATTTGCTCAATTTCATAATCATAAAATGTGACAATTGCTAACATGATTCGGACAGACTTAAGCATCGCTACGGGTGAGAAAGTCTCATCGTAGTCAACCCCTTGAACTTATCGAAAACCTTTCGCAACAAGTCGAGCTTTGTAGACATTAACATTACCGCCAACCTCAGTCTTCTTCTTGAAGATCCATTTATTCTCGATGGCTTGCCGATCATCGGGCAAGTCAACCAAAGTCCACACTTTGTTCTCATACATGGATCCCATCTCAGATTTCATGGCCTCAAGCCATTTTGCGGAATCTGGCTCATCATCGCTTCCTCATAGTTCATAGGTTCGCCATTGTCAAGTAACATGACCTCCAGCATAGGATTACCATACCACACTGGTGCGGATCTTATTCTGGTTGACCTACGAGGTTCGGTAGTAACTTGATCTGAAGTTTCATGATCAACATCATTAGCTTCCTCACTAATTGGTGTAGGTGTCACAGGAACCGGTTTCTGTGATGAACTAGTTTCCAACAAGGGAGCAGGTACAGTTACCTCATCAAGTTCTACTTTCCTCCCACTCACTTCTTTCGAGAGAAACTCCTTCTCTAGAAAGGATCCATTCTTAGCAAGAAATGTTTTGCCTCCGGATCTGTGATAGAAGGTGTACCCAATAGTTTCCTTTGGGTATCCTATGAAGACACATTTCTCTGACTTGGGTTCGAGCTTATCAGGTTGAAGCTTTTTCACATAAGAATTGCAGCCCCAAACTTTAAGAAATGACAACTTTGGTTTCTTGCCAAACCACAGTTCATAAGGCGTCATCTCAACGGATTTCGATGGTGCCCTATTTAACGTGAATACAGCCGTCTCTAAAGCATAACCCCAAAACGATAGTGGTAAATCAGTAAGAGACATCATAGATCGCACCATATCTAGTAAAGTACGATTTCGACGTTCGGACACACCATTACGCTGTGGTGTTCTGGGTGGCGTGAGTTGCGAAACTATTCCGCATTGTCTCAAATGTAGACCAAACTCGTAACTCAAATATTCTCCTCCACGATCAGATCGTAGAAACTTTATTTTCTTGTTACGATGATTTTCCACTTCACTCTGAAATTCTTTGAACTTTTCAAATGTTTCAGACTTATGTTTCATTAAGTAGATATACCCATATCTGCTCAAATCATCTGTGAAGGTGAGAAAATACTTGATACTACCATGAGCCTCAATATTCATTGGACCACACACATCAGTATGTATGATTTCCAATAAATCTGTTGCTCGCTCCATTTTTCCGGAGAACGACGTTTTAGTCATCTTGCCCATAAGGCATGGTTCGCAAGTACCCAGTGATTCATAATCAAGTGATTCTAGAAGTCCATCAGTATGGAGTTTCTTCATGCGCTTTATACCAATATGACCTAAACGGCAGTGCCACAAATAAGTTGCACTATCATTGTCAACTCTGCATCTTTTGGCTTCAACATTAGGAATATGTGTATCACTACTATCGAGATTCAAGACAAATAGACCACTCTTTAAGGGTGCATGACCATAAAAGATATTACTCATATAAATAGAACAACCATTATTCTCAGATTTAAATGAATAACCATCTCGCATCAAACAAGATCCAGATATAATGTTCATGCTTAACGCTGGCACCAAATAACAATTATTCAGGTCTAAAACTAATCCCAAAGGTAGATATAGAGGTAGCGTGCCGACGGCGATCACATCGACTTTGGAACCATTTCCCACGCGCATCGTCACCTCGTCCTTAGCCAATCTTCGCTCAATCCGTAGTCCCTGTTTTGAGTTGCAAATATTAGCAACAGAACCTTTATCAAATACCCAGGTGCTACTGCGAGCTCTAGTAAGGTACACATCAATAACATGTATATCACATATACCTTTGTTCACCTTGCCATCCTTCTTATTCGCCAAATACTTGGTGCAATTCCGCTTCCAGTGACCAGTCCCTTTGCAGCAGAAGCACTCAGTCTCAGGCTTAGGTCCAGATTTAGGTTTCTTCTCTTGAGCAGCAACTTGTTTACCGTTCTTCTTGAAGTTCCCCTTCTTCTTCCCTTTAACATTTTTCTTGAAACTGGTGGTCTTGTTGACCATCAACACTTGATGCTCCTTCTTGATTTCTACCTTTGCAGCCTTTAGCATTGCAAAGATCTCGGGAATTGTCTTGTTCATCCCTTGCATATTATAGTTCATCACGAAGCTCTTGTAGCTTGGTGGCAGTGATTGAAGAATTCTGTCAATGACACTATCATCAGGAAGATTAACTCCCAGTTGAATCAAGTGATTTTTATACCCAGACATTTTGAGTATATGTTCACTGACAGAACTATTCTCCTCCATCTTGTAGCTATAGAACTTATTGGAGACTTCACATCTCTCAACCTGGGCATTTGCTTGAAATATTAACTTCAACTCCTGGAACATCTCATATGCTCCATGACGTTCAAAACGTCGTTGAAGTCCCGGTTCTAAGCCGTAAAGCATGGCACACTGAACTATCGAGTAGTCATCAGCTTTGCTCTGACAGACGTTCTTAACATCGTGAGTTGCATCTGCAGCAGACCTGGCACCTAGCGGTGCTTCCAGGACGTAATTCTTCTGTGCAGCAATGAGGATAATCCTCAAGTTACGGACCTAGTCCGTGTAATTGCTACCATCATCTTTCAACTTTGCTTTCTCAAGGAACGTATTAAAATTCAACAGAACAACAACACGGGCCATCTATCTACAACAACATAGACAAGCAAAATACTATCAGGTACTAATACATGATAAATTTAAGTTCAAGTAATCATATTACTTAAGAACTCCTAGTTAGATAGACATCCCTCTAATCATCTAAGTGATCACGTGATCCAAATCAAATAAACCAAAACCGATCATCACGTGAGATGGAGTAGTTTTCAATGGTGAACATCACTATGTTGATCATATCTACTATATGATTCACGTTCGACCTTTCAGTCTCAGTGTTCTGAAGACATATCTGCATATGCTAGGCTCGTCAAGTTTAACCCGGTTATTTCTGCGTGTGCAAAACTGGCTTGCACCCGTTGTAGGTGAACGTTGAGCTTATCACACCCGATCATCATGTGGTGTCTCAAGACGCATTTAACTTTGGCAACGGTGCATACTCAGGGACAACACTTGTACCTTGAAATTTAGTGAGAGATCATCTTATAATGGTACCGTCAATCAAAGCACAATAAGATGCATAAAGGATAAACATCACATGCAAACAATATAAGTGATATGATATGGCCATCATCATCTTGTGCCTTTGATCTCCATCTCCAAAGAACCGTCTATGATCACCATCGCCACCGGTAGCGACACCTTGATCTCCATCGTAGCATCGTTGTCGCCTCGCCAACTATTGCTACTACGACTATAGCTACCGCTAGTGATAAAGTAAAGCAATTACAGGCGATTGCATTGCATACAATAAAGCGACAACCATATGGCTTTCGCCATTGCCGATAACTCTGGTACAAAACATGATCATCTCATACAATAAAATTTAGCATCATGTCTTGACCATGTCACATCACAACATGCCCTGCAAAAACAAGTTAGACGTCCTCTACTTTGTTGTTGCAAGTTTTTTACGTGGCTGCTACGGGCTGAGAAAGAACCGTTCTTATGTACGCATCAAAACCACAACGATATTTCGTCAAGTTAGTGATGTTTTAACCTTCAACAAGGACTAGGCGTAGCCACACTAGATTCAACTAAAGTTGGAGAAACTGACACCCGCCAGCCACCTATGTGCAAAGCACGTCGGTAGAACTAGTCTCGCGTAAGCGTACGCGTAATGTCGGTCCGGGCCGCTTCATCCAACAATACCGTCGAACCAAAGTATGACATGTTGGTAAGCATTATGACTTGTATCGCCCATAACTCACTTGTGTTCTACTCGTGCATATAACATCTAAGCATAAACCTGGCTCGGATGCCACTGTTGGGGAACGTAGTAATTTCAAAAAATTTACTACGCACACGCAAGATCATGGTGATGCATAGCAACGAGAGGGGAGAGTGTCGTCCATGTACCCTCGTAGACCGTAAGCCGAAGCATTATGACAACGCGGTTGATGTAGTCGTACGTCTTCACGATCGACCGATCCAAGTACCGAACGTACGGCACCTCCGCGATCTGCACACGTTCAGCTCGGTGACGTCCCACGAACTCACGATCCAGTAGAGCTTCGAGGGAGAGTTTTGTCAGCACGACGACGTGATGACGGTGTTGATGAAGCTACCGACGCAGGGCTTTGATACGTCTCCAACGTATCTATAATTTTTTATTGTTCCATGCTATTATATTACCCGTTTTGGATTATTATGGGCTTTACTTTACACTTTATATCATTTTTGGGACTAACCTACTAACCGGAGGCCCAACCCGTATTGCTGTTTTTTTTGCCTATTTCAGTGTTTCGAAGAAAAGGAATATCAAACGGAGTCCAAACGGAATGAAACCTTCGGGAGCGATCTTTTTGGAACAAACGTGATCTAAAGGACTTTGAGTGCAAGTCAAGAAGCAATCGAGGAGGCCACGAGGGCCCCTCGGGCGTCCAGCGACGTACTTCTTCCTCCTATATATACCCACGTACCCCGAGAACATCAAAGCGACCACGAAAAACTATTTCCACCACCGTAACCTTCTGTATCCGGAAGATCCCATCTTGGAGCCTTCGCCGGCGCTTTGCTGGAGGGGGAATCAACCACGGAGGGCTTCTACACCAACACCATAGCCTCTCCGATGAGTTGTGAGTAGTTTACCACAGACCTTCGGGTCCATAGTTATTAGCTAGATGACTTCTTCTCTCTCTTTGAATCTCAATACCATGTTCTCCTTGATCTTCTTGGAGATCTATTCGATGTAACTCTTTTTGCGGTGTGTTTGTCGAGATTCAATGAATTGTGGGTTTATGATCAAGTTTATCTATGAGAAATATTTGAATATCCTCTGAATTCTTTTATGTGTGATTAAGTTATCTTTGCAAGTCTCTTCGAATTATCAGTTTGATTTGGACTACTAGATTGATCTGTCTTGCAATGGGAGAAGTGCTTAGCTTTGGGTTCAATCTTGCGGTGTCCTTTCCCAAAGGATGTTAGGGCAGCAAGGCACGTATTGTATTGTTGCCATCGAGGATAAAAAGATGGGGTTTATATCATATTGCATGAGTTTATCCCTCTACAAAGCATGTCATCTTTCTTAATCGTTACTCCGTTCTTGATGAACTTAATACTCTAGATGCATGCTTTGGATAGCGGTCGATGTGTGGAGTAATAGTAGTAGATGCATGCAGGAGTCGGTCTACTTGTCACAGACGTGATGCCTGTATACATGATCATGCCTAGATAATCTCATAATTATTCGCTTTTCTATCAATTGCTAGACAATAATTTGTTCACCCACCGTAATACTTATGCTATCTTGAGAGAAGCCACTAGTGAAACCTATGGCCCCCGGGTCTATCTCTTATCATATAAGCTTTCAATGTACTTTTAGTTGCATCTTTACTTTTCCAATCTATATCATAAAATACCAAAAATATATTTATCTTATCTTATTATCTCTATCAGATCTCACTTTTGCAAGTGGCCGTGAAGGGATTGACAACCCCTTTATTACGTTGGTTGCAAGTTCTTATTTGTTTGTGTAGGTGCGTGGGACTTTTGAGGATCCTCCTACTGGATTGATACCTTGGTTCTCAAAAACTGAGGTAAATACTTACGCTACTATTGCTGCATCACCCTTTCCTCTTCAAGGAAAACCAACGCAAGCTCAAGACGTAGCAGGCTTCGCCTAAGTACCGCTACGATATGACTGAGGTGGATTATGGTGGAGGGGGGCACTGCACACGACTAAAGATCAATGATCAACTTGTGTGTCTATGGGGTGCCCCCCTCCCCAGTATATAAAGGAGTAGAGGAGGGAGAGGGCTGGCCCTCTCTTGGGCTCTCCATAGGGGAGTCCTACTCCCACCGGGAGTAGGATCCCCCCCCCCTTCCAAGTTGGAGTAGGAGAGGTAGGAAAGAGGAGGGAGAGGAGAAGGAAAGGGGGGCCGGCCCCCGTACCCAATTCGGATTGGGCTTGGGGGGGGGCGCCCCCTCCTAGGCTTCCTCCTCCTCTATTCCACTAAAGCCCAATAAGGCCCATACACTTACCTGGGGGTTCTGGTAACCTCCCGGTACTCCGGTAAAATCCCGATTTCACCCGGAACCATTCTGAAGTCCAAAGATAGTCGTCCAATATATCGATCTTTATGTCTCGACCATTCCGAGACTCCTCGTCATGTCTGTGATCATATCCGGGACTCCGAACTACCTTCGGTACATCAAAACACATAAACTCGTAATACCGATCGTCACCGAACTTTAAGCGTGCGGACCCAACTGGTTCGAGAACTATGTAGACATGACCGAGACACGTCTCTGGTCAATAACCAATAGCGGAACCTGGATGCTCATATTGGCTCCTACATATTCTATGAAGATCTTTATCGGTCAAACCGCACAACAACATATGTTGTTCCCTTTGTCATCGGTATGTTACTTGTCCGAGATTCGATCGTCGGTATCTCAATACCTAGCTCAATCTCGTTACCGGCAAGTCTCTTTACTCGTTCCGTAATGCATCATTCCACAACTAACTCATTATTCACATTGCTTGCAAGGCTTATAGTGATGTGCATTACTGAGAGGGCCTAGAGATACCTCTCCGACAATCGGAGTGACAAATCGTAATCTCGATCTATGCCAACTCAGCAAGTACCATCGGAAACACCTGTAGGGCACCTTTATAATCACCCAGTTATGTTGTGATGTTTGGTAGCACACAAAGTGTTGCTCCGTTAATCGGGAGTTGCATAATCTCATAGTCATTGGTACATGTATAAGTCATGAAGAAAGCAATAGCAGTAAACTAAAACGATCAAGTGCTAAGCTAACAGAATGGGTCATGTCAATCACATCATTCTCCTAATGATGTGATCCCATTTATCAAATGACAACTCATGTCTATGGTTAGGAAACCTTAACCATCTTTGATCAACGAGCTAGTCAAGTAGAGGCATACTAGTGACACTATATTGTCTATGTATTCACACATGTATTACGTTTCCGGTTAATACAATTCTAGCATGAATAATAAACATTTATCATGAAAAGGAAATAAATAATAACTTTATTATTGCCTCTAGGGCATATTTCCTTCATGGGCCACACTCGACTCCAGCTTCTTCTGCCATTCGTAATCAGCTAGGTGAGGTCAAGAAGAATGATCTCTCTGTCACGGCCTTCTTCAACAAGGTAAAAAATTTGGCTGATACACAGTCCTCCACTGGGAAGCCTCTCCATGATGAGGAATGTACATCGTTCATTCTCAATGGGCTGGATGAGGACTATGACTCTCTGGTTGAAAACGTCAACGGACGTGACACGCCGATGCCACCTCGTGACCTCTACGCGCGCGTCCTCAACACGGAACAGAGCCTCGCTGCTCGCCGCTCCGTTGGAGTCTACACGGAGGGCCCTTCTGAGAATGCTGCTAACCGCGAGGGTGCCCGTGGTGCCAAGCAGAAGCCGTCGCCGTCCACGGGCAACCAGCCCCGTCCGCCCGCTCCAGCTCCCCTGCTATCTAGCCGCAAGCGGCTCCACTTCGAGACGTGTGGTGGTGGGGTTGAGTGTCAGCTCTGCAGCATTGAGGGGCACTTGGCATCTCGATGCCATCATCGCTTCAAACGTGATTTCCTTGGCATTGGGAACAATCGGAAGGGTAACGAGAAGCAAGCCGCTCTTGCTACACAGGAGCCTGGGTTCACTCCCTCATATTCTGTGGACCCTGCCTGGTACATGGACACATGCGCCACGGACCACTTGACGAGCCAGCTTGACAAGCTGTCCACTCGCCAGCCCTACACCGGCCAGGATCAGGTCTGCACTGCCAATGGATCAGGTATGCCCATCTCACATGTTGGTCAGGCATCTATTCTTTCGCGTATCACTAAAACCTTTTGTCTTATTGATGTCCTTCGTGTTCCTTCAGTCACACGTAGTTTACTCTCGGTCCCTAAATTAACTCTTGACAATAATGTGTTTGTTGAGTTTCACCCTTTCTATTTTTTTGTTACGGACCGGGATACGAGGGACGTTCTACTTAGTGGCCGAGCTCGCCACGGCTTATATGCGCTTGATTTGCCACGAGTATCTCAACGAGTATCTCAAGTTTTCAGCGGTGTTCGGGTGTCATCGTCCCAGTGGCATTCCCGCCTTGGCCATCCGGCCACTCCCATTGTGCGCCATGTACTAAATCGTCATCATCTTCCGGTTGAGTCAAGTAATAAGGAGTTTCTAGTGTGTGATGCTTGTCAACAAGGCAAGAGTCATCAGTTGCCTTTTTTTGTATCAAGTCGTGTTGTCAAGGCTCCTCTCGAACTTGTGTTTTCGGATGTGTGGGGCTATGCACAAACTTCTTTTAGTCGTCACAACTATTATGTCAGTTTCATCGATGCGTTCAGTCGCTTTACTTGGATTTATCTTATTAAGCGCAAATCTGATGTATTTCATGTCTTTATGCAATTGCAAGCACATGTTGAGCGGTTGCTTAAGCACAAAATTATTCATGTTCAGTCTGATTGGGGGGGGGGATGAATACCGTAATCTTAACACCTTCTTTCAGAAGCTTGGCATCTCCAACCATGTGTCTTGTCCTCATACACATCAGCAGAACGGTGCAGCTGAGCGAAAGCGCCGTCACATAGTTGAATCTGGTCTAACACTTCTTGCACATGCCTCTGTCCCTTTTCGGTTCTGGAGTGATGCTTTTGTTACTGCTTGTTTTTTGATAGGATTCCCACACGACTTCTTCACATGAAGTCTCCTCTAGAAGTGTTGCTTCTTGAAACTCCCGATTACTCCTTCCTCAAAGTGTTCGGTTGTGCGTGTTGGCCGCATCTCCGTCCGTACAATAAGCATAAACTTGAGTATCGATCAAAAAAATGTGTGTTTCTTGGGTACAAATCCTCTTCACAAAGGTTACAAGTGTCTCCACATTCCGACGAATCGTGTTTACATTTCCCGTGATGTTGTGTTTGATGAGACTTTCTTCCCGTTTCTACACTCACATTACCCACATCACCCACTGATACTCCTGGCACTGAGTTGCACTCTTTTCCAGTTTTGCCTGATCAATTTGTGGATGCTGCATATTCTTCTCGGTTGTTGGCTAACCATGGTGCAGGGACTGGACGAGGTGCTCGACTTGAGCTTCTTGACGAAGATAATGCGGCCTCAACTGCCCCCGCTGCCGCTATGTCGGCTGCCCCCGATGCTGCGCTGGCTGATCCCGACGTAGATCAGGCGTGCATGTCCCATGCACGTGGATCCGATGGGGCGCCCGCGTCGCTTGGGCCGGCAGCTTCGCCGTCACCTGGGCTGGCTGACCCCGCGGCACTGTCACCTGGGCTGGCTGGGCCAGCGGCCTCGCCGATCCCTGCTTCGGCTGGGTCTTCATCGCCTGGCTTGCCTCGCCCGTCACGCCCGTCCTGTCTTCGCCAACCACTCCAGGTCCGGCACTGACCTTGATTGTGACACCGGACACGATTGTTGACTCGCCCGTAGGCGCGTCCTCCTCGCCGCTGGTGGACAGCGGCTCCTTTGTGATGGCAGCCCCACTGTCACCTCCGCATGTCGTCCTGCGTCCTCATACACACAGCAAGAGTGACCCAAGAAGCGCACTGACGGCACTGTCGCGTGGCTTGCGGCCTGTGTGGCTCATGTTGAGGCTGATCCTACGACTGAACCACGACACTTTCAGGCAGCGCTTGGCATTCCACATTGGCGTGCTATGATGGAACATGAGATCCATGCTCTTCAAAGGAACAACACTTGGCGTCTGGTTCCACCTCCATCTGGTGTCAATGTCATTGACTCTAAATGGGTATTCAAGGTGAAGAAACATGCTGATGGCTCCATTGAGAGGTACAAGGCACGTCTGGTTGCCAAGGGATTCAAACAATGGTATGGCATTGATTATGAAGACACATTCAGTCCTGTTATTAAACCAACTACTATTCGTGTTCTTCTCTCCTTGGCTGTTACTCGAGGATGGTCGCTTCGACAGCTGGATGTTTAGAATGCTTTTCTTCATGGAGTTCTAGAAGAAGAGGTTTATATGCGTCAGCCGCCAGGTATTGTTGATCCTCCTCAGCCACATCATTTGTGTCGCCTTGTCAAGGCTCTCTATGGTCTGAAATAGGCCCCTCATGCGTGGCATGCACGTCTTGGCGCTGCTCTTGGTGCACATGGGTTTGTGCCTTCTACAACAGACACGTCTCTGTTTATTCTTCAGCGACCTGAGGTGACTATGTACATTCTGATCTATGTTGATGACATTATCCTTGTCAGTTCGTCCGTTGTTGCTACGGATCGGCTTGTGTCCTCTCTTGGTGCTGAGTTTGCTGTTAAGGATCTTGGGAGACTGCATTATTTTCTGGGTCTGGAGGTTCTTCATTCTGATGGTGGCTTGACTCTTACTCAGAAGAAGTACTCCCAGGATCTCCTACATCGTGCAGGTATGTTGCAGTGCAAGCCTGCTACGACTCCCATGTCTGTCATAGACAAACTGACAGCTCTTGCTGGTGACTTGCTCTCTCCTGAGGATGCCACTAAGTACCGCAATATTGTTGGTGGGCAGCAGTACTTGCTCATTACTCGACCAGACATATCATCTGCAGTTAACTGTGTGCCAAGATTTTCATGCACCACGTGATCCTCATCGTCACCGTTAAGCGCATCTTGCGCTATGTTCGTCACACTGGTTCATATGGTCTTCATCTTCAGCCTGCACCTTCTGGACTGATCTCAACATTTTCTGATGCCGATTGGGCTGGTAGTCCTGATGATCGGTGATCCACGGGGGGACATGCTGTGTTCTTTGGATCTAACTTGATCGCCTGGCAAGCTCGCAAGCAAGCTACAGTGTCTCGGAGTAGTACTGAAGCTGCGTATAAAGCGGTTGCTAATGCCACAGCTGAGATTATGTGGGTGCAGTCATTGCTTCGAGAGTTGAAGGTTTCTCCAGCTCAGCCGCCTGTCCTTTGGTGTGATAACATCGGTGCCACATATCTTTCATCCAATCCAGTATTTCATGCCCGAATGAAGCACATCGAAGTTGATTATCACTTTGTGAGGGAACGTGTTGCTCAGAAGCTTCTTCAGATCAAGTTTGTTTCTTCTAAGGACCAGCTTGCTGATATTTTCACTAAACCCTTGCCCTTGCCTTCTTTTGAAGGATGTCGACGCAATCTTAACCTTCTGAGTGTTTGAGGACATAGTTAAGATTGAGAGAGGGTGTTAGACTAAGTATATTGTAGATATACGTGTTGTAACATAACATGTATTTATACGGTTGCCTCTTATAAATATATGACAGCCGTACCCACCAAGGGTATCGAGCATTGTTCCAAACCCTAGTATATCTAACACCGAGGAAAACTTGGTCGACGTGGTGCTCGCCCACCCTGCGGCGCGGCGCGTGGATGAGATCCGGCTGGTCGCCAAAGAATTGAGGAGCGACGCGTACTATGACGGCGAGATCATCTGGGATCGGATAGGCGCCTACACGCTCACCATCAACAACCTGCCGTGGGAGACCCTCCGCGTGCTGGATCTCACAAACTGCCAGGGCCTCTACCAGCCGAAAAAGGCCGCCGCTGTAGTGCTCCCAAAGCTGTCGTCGCTCCAGCTGCGGCATTGTGGTCAGCACCTTTTCTCTCTCCAGAGCATCATCGACGCCGCGCTGGTGCTCGCCGTTGTCCGCCTTGAGTCTGTCCTCATCGACGCAACATGCCCCGACAACTGCTGGGGCTGCGGTAGCAACATCGACCGCTCGGACTCCAGCGACGAAGACAACGACGACGCACCTCCATCGCCGCCCAAAGAAGCTGCACCCTGCCGCCTCCAATGCCCAGCGGTCACCCTTCTCGTGCTGGACAGGTGCAAGTAGGAGGAAGGAACTGCTGGAATTTTGACTATTTTGGGCCTAGCCCAATAGCAATTTCAGAAATTCCTAATAAATCCTAGAGGCCCACGCAGCCCATTTGTGCAAGGCAAGAGGTGGAACTAAAGTTTAATCCCACGTTGCTAGTTTAGAGGGAGTTGGACCACTTTATAAGGGAGGCTCTTTCTCCACTTGTATGAGCATGAGAACAAGAGGGACATCCACGCGCGCTCCTCCTCCGCCGGGCCACAAGGCCGCTGGGTTGCGGGAATGAGCCGAGCCGATGTCTAAATTTTTGCCACGACTACGGGTATACAAAAGGTCACGCTGAAGCTGAAACATTTTGTTGTAGTGGAGATTGAATAACGGCGCACCTCTTCGCTTTGCTGCCTATTCGCTTGTCTCCCTCGTTCTTCTTCAACTCCGGCGCAGCCTCTCGCCTCCTTCTCTTGCGCCTATAAAGGGAGGTCGCTCCTCTGAGAGACGCACTAGAATCTCTTCCTTCTCTCGCCACAAGTTCTCGAAAGCATCAAGGCTGTTGCTACGATCTTCCTCATCCCGGCTTATGGCATGCACCGAGGGTCGACAAGAGGGCCTCAAAACCGCACCTTTTGAGTCTTGTACGGAGAAGGGTAATAAGGTTTTGGGAAGCGCCAAGCGACTATCGCTTGCTTCATCACGGACGATCCGGTCACCGACGACTACTTCCCGGACGACGACTTCTTCACCGACGTCCACGACCTCCTCAACGACATGGCAGGCGAGGACACCGACCCCAAGTCCAGCGCTTCTGCTGCTGCTGTGCCGTACGTGTTCTTCTCCTTTCTGTTAGAAGTCCTGCTACAGTTCTTTGCTCTAGTTTCTGCCCTACGTATGTTAGGTTCTATGTCGTATAAGCAACTTCATCTAGTGTCTGTTCTAGATGTGTTTAGCTCAAGTTCATATATGCAGACGATGTTTACCTTCTCTCTGTCAGATTGCATGACTTGCTTATATTTGCTATTTTAGTCAAGCTTTATCTAGTATTTCTGTTAATAAAATCATTCGGTAAATTGCTCATATTTCCAACAATCCAAAAACCTTATTATAGGCAATTTACCCCGAGTGGTTTGTCATTTTGTTGCACTTGATGTGTGCATCCTATGAGCATGAGCTCTACATATGTTTTGAACTATGCCATGCCATCTTTACAGGGGTGTATGCCATGTATTTTTTTTTTGATCTATGTGGTGACTAGCACAAGCATGCGAAGTAGCCTCCGTGATGTTGCTGATTTGTGTGACTTAGTGATTTCTGCTAAGTCTGAGTCTGTTATATTTTGTTACCATATAAACTTGCTGCTACCATGAGTTCTATGCACAATCTGGAGATGTTCACTAAGGATGTTTTGTTATACATGTCATGGTCTATCCATCCATGCCCCTGGTTGCATCTATAGCCTGCTGTAGGTTGTTTTAATCTTGCTCTCAAGTTGCTAAATAATGTTGTTGTCAGCCTGTTAACATTATGTTCAGTTTTTCCGTGTGTTTTTCTAGTGATCCATGCACCCTATGACTATGCTATTGTCATTCTTAGATTTATATTTATGCCATCTTGCTGTTGGTTACCTTGCCATGCCATGTATTTCTGTGTGGTGAGTGATTCAAGCTCACGAACATGCCTATTTATGGTTGTTTCTGCCATGTGCTGTTATTTTTCACTAAGTCTGAATCTGTCATATAACTTGCTATGTTTACATGGGAGCCATCATATCTTCTGATCCTTTTTGGCTCATGGTCAGTAAGGGACTTTTTTTCTATGCAATTAGTAGATTCATGCCATGCTTTTTGGTTGCCATGATAAGTTCCTCTAGCATGTTGTTTGCTAGCTCTAAACATTGCAAACTGATGTTATTTCTGCCATGTCTAGTGAATTCTGCCAAGTCTGTGAAACTGTTATTATTTGCAATCTTGCCATGTCATTTTGAGCATGTTCTAGTGATTTCTGGAGATAGCTCAGTGTTCATGTTTTGCCATGCTTTACCTGTACATCATGCCCATGCCTTTTGTTTTCACACTGAGATGTCGTAGCATATTGTTTTGATGCTTGCAATATGCCTAGTTGCTGTTTTGGACAGCTTGTCCTTTATACTTGTATGGTGTGTATGTGTTGAACCGTTGCTCTGCTTTTGAGTGTGCTCAAAATGAAACTTGCTTGATTTTGCATGTAGTATCATATTATCATGTTGCTTCCTTGTTTTGAGGTGTTTTGCTTGATGTTTGTATGTATTTTGCATCAATGCCATGCTTATCTTGTTTTGCTCATATCTTCTAAGCCGTAGCTCCGAATTAAATGAACCTTATATGTAACTTGACTAGAATCTCGTAGTTTCACCACTGTCAAGGGACCTAAGTGTCAAGTGTGTGTGCAAGCTAAGCAACCTCGTAAGTCTCACGTGGATCAAGCGGAGACGAGAAATCTTGCACCACTAGAACTTATACATTCAGATCTATGTGAAATGAATGGTGTTTTGACAAAAGGTGGAAAGAAATATTTCATGACGTTAATTGGCGACTCCACTAGATACCGCCGTGTGTATCTTCTGAAATCTAAGGATGAGGCTTTGAACTTTTTCAAGATCTATAAAGCTGAAGTGGAAAACCAACTTGATCGAAAAATCAAGAGGCTTAGGTCCGACTGGTGGAGAGTATTTTTCCAATGAATTTGATGCTTTTTATGCGGAACATGGTATAATCCATGAGAGGACGCCTCCCTATTCACCTCGGTCAAATGGGGTGGCCGAAAGAAAGAACCGTACTCTAACCGATTTGGTTAACGTCATGTTAGACACTTCGGTCTCTCCAAGGCATGGTGGGGGAGGCGATATTGACTGCATGTCATGTCCTAAACCGAGTTCCCACAAAGAACAAAGAGATAACTCCATTCGAGGAATGGGAGAAGAAAAGGTTAAAACTCTCTTATCTGCTGTAACATGGGGTTGTTTGGCGAAGTCAATGTTCCAATTCCAAAGAAGCGGAAGCTTGGACCAAAGATCGTGGATTGTGTTTTCCTGGGATATGCTTTTCATAGCATTGGCTATAGATTCTTGGTTGTAAAATCTGAGGTACCTGACATGCATGTCGGTACGATCATGGAGTCGAATGATGCGACTTTCTTTTAAGATATCTTTCCCATGAAGGATATGGCTACCTCATCTAATCAGGAGATGCCTAGTTCATCGAATCAGGAACCAGTTACAAATTACTGAACCTAGCATTTTGATGGAACACTTTGAAAGTCCCGTGGAGGAGAAAAATGAAGTTCCTACTAGGAGCAAGAGACAGAGGACTGCAAAGTCCTTTGGTGATGATTTTCTTGTGTATCTCATAGATGACACTCCCAGTTCTATTTCAGAGGCCTATGCATCTGAAGATGCCGAAATCTTGGAAGGAAGCAGTTAGAGCGAGATGGATTCCATCTTGGCGAATGAAACTTGGGAGATAACTGACGTCCTTATGGGTGCAAACCTATAGGATGCAAATGGGTATTCAAGAAGAAGCTTAGGCCTGATGGTACTATCGAAAAGTACAAGGCTCGGCTCGTGGCTAAGGGTTATACCCAAAAGGAAGGTGAAGACTTTTTTTGATACTTACTCACCTGTGGCTCATCGACCACTATTCGAGATCTACTTTCACTAGCTGCCTCACATGGTCTTCTCGTTCATCAAATGGATGTTAAGACTGCTTTCCTAAATGCAGAGTTGGATGAGGAAATTTATATGGAACAACCAGATGGGTTTGTAATAGATGGTCAGGAAGGGAAAGTGTGCAAGTTGCTGAAGTCTTTGTATGGACTGAAGCAAGCACCCAAACAGTGGCATGAGAAGTTCGAAAGAACTTTAACCGCTGCAGGCTTTGTTGTGAACGAAGCTGACAAATGTGTGTACTATCGCCATGGTGGGGGCGAGGGAGTTATGCTTTGCTTGTATGTTGATGACATACTGATTTTAGGAACAAATCTGAATGTTATTAAGGAGGTCAAGGATTTCCTATCTCGCTGTTTTGAGATGAAGGATTTAGGAGTGGCTGATGTCATTCTGAACATCAAGTTGTTGGGAGACGATGATGGTGGGATTACATTGTTTCAATCTCACTATGTGGAAAAGATCTTGAGTCGCTTTGGTTATAGTGACTGCAAGCCCTCTCCAACACCATATGATGCTAGTGTGTTGCTTCGAAAGAATCGGAGAATTGCTAGAGACCAATTTAAATATTCTCGGATTATTGGCTCGCTTATGTACTTAGCCGGTGCTACAAGACCGGACATCTCTTTTGTCGTTAGCAACCGAGCCGGTTTGTCTCAAAACCAGGAGATGTGCATTGGAAAGCTCTAGAGAGAGTTTTGCGTTATTTGAAAGGCACTACTGAATTATGGAATTCACTACAATGGGCACCCAAAGGTGCTTGAAGGGTATAGTGACTCAAACTGGATCTCGAGATCTTTGATGAGATAAAGGCCACGAGCGGTATGTGTTCACTCATGGAGGTGGCGCTGTTTCTTGGAAGTCTTGCAAGCAGACCATCTTAACGAGGTCAACAATGGAAGCAGAACTCACAGCACTAGATACAGCTACGGTCGAAGCAGACTGGCTTCGCCGGCTCTTGAATGACTTACCGGTAGTTGAGAACTGTACCGGGTATCCTTATGAACTGTGACAATCAAACTGTGTTCACTAAAGTGAGCAGCTCAAAGGATAACATGAAGTTATCAAGACACGTTCAGAGAAGGTTAAAGTCTGTCAGAAAAATGAGAAACTCCGGAGTTATTGCATTGGATTATATCCAAACGTCTAAAAATCTGGCAGATCCTTTTACTAAGGGTCTATCACGTAATGTGATAGATAATGCATCGAGGGAGATGGGAATGAGACCCACAATATGAGTTGTTCACAGTGGTAACCTATTCTTTGTGATCGGAGATCCCGTGAATTAGATGTGGAAGACAAGCTGTTGGTCAACTAAGAGGAGAGTATCCTTACTGTTAAAATACCACTCCATGAAGATGCAATACTCTCCTAAATCTGCATGGCAGGTTGATGTATATCTTAATGTGTTCTAAGTGGCTCTTTGAAGCAGAGATGTTGTCCTGCAGAACATCTTTTGAAGAACGCACCTATATGAGTCTGATTGTTAAACGTCGCAATCTATGAGAGTAGGGTTCTCTCTAGCAAACTCATGAAAGGTCACGGAGTATGACGCATAAGCTCCACCCACGGGGAAGACCCACGGTAGCCACGTATCGGTCAAGGCTCTATGTGAAACTAGATTCGCACAAAACTTGCAGTTCAAGGCCCAGTCCACTGTTCAAGTTGCTTACTAGTGTAGCATAGGGTTCTAGGTGGAAGTTCAACTTAACAGTCTCCACTGCATTACCGGTATATAAAACAGTGTTTTGGAACCAAAGGCAAATTTTGTGTGCCTCTGGGATCTGGTGGGGGATTGCTGGAATTTTGACTATTTTGGGCCTAGCCCAATAGCAATTTCAGAAATTCCTAATAGATCCTAGAGGCCCACGCAGCCCATTTGTGCAAGGCAAGAGGTGGAACTAAATCCCACATTGCTAGTTTAGAGGGAGTTGGACCTCTTTATAAGGGAGGCTCTTTTTTCCACTTGTATGAGCATGAGAACAAGAGGGACATCCACGCGCGCTCCTCCTCCGCCGCCCGCCTCGTCACGGCCAGCTGGCGGCGCCATGGTTGCGTGGAATGAGCCGAGCCGATGTCTAAATTTTTGCCACGCGGAAGCTGAAACGTTTTGCTGTAGTGGAGATTGAATACGAACGGCGCACCTCTTCGCCTGCTGCCTATTCGTTTCGTCTCCCTCGTTCTCTTCAGCTCTCGGCGTAGCCTCTCGCCTCCTTCTCTTGCGCCTATAAAAGGGAGGCCGAGAGAGAGACGCACCAGAATCTCTTCCTTCTCTTGCCACAAGTTCCTGAGCACTGCACTGCTGCTACGATCTTCCTCATCCCGGCTTGCGGCGTGCACCGTAGGTCGGGACAGTAGGCCTCCGAAACCGCACCTTTTGAGTCCTGTACGGGAGAAGGGTGATAAGGTTTTTGGGGAGCGCTCAGCGCGACTACTGGCTGCTTCATCACGGACGATCCGGTCGCCGACGACTACTTCCCCGACGACGACTTCTTCCCCGACGTCCACGACCTCCTCAACGGCATGGCAGGCGAGGACACCGACCCCAAGTCCAGCGCTTCTGCTGCTGCTGTGCCGTGCGTGTTCTTCTCCTTTCTGTTACAAGTCCTGCTACAGTTCTTTGCTCTAGTTTCTGCCCTACGTATGGTAGGTTTTATGTCGTATAAGCAACTTCATCTAGTGTCTGTTCTAGATGTGTTTAGCTCAAGTTCATATATGCAGACGATGTTTACCTTCCCTCTGTCAGATTGCATGACTTGCTTTATATTTGCTATTTTAGTCAAGTTTTATCTAGTATTTCTGTTAATAAAATCATTCGGTAAATTGCTCATATTTCCAACAGGAACATGGGCGCCACAGCCACTCGTACGGTGATGACGATGACAAGCTCGTCAACTTGATCACTGCGGACATCGACGCGCTGAGGCTGCGTCGCTTCAGGTACAAGGGATATCTCCGGCCGTTCTCATTCAGTTCACAGCCACCGGAGTTGGAACAAGTGGACCTCGAATTTTTCAACGACGACAACAACCACAAGAACAAGGAACCAAACCGCGTCCTAGCAACCATCTGGCGATTTGTTCCAAGGTTCCCCAGCACCGGGGAGATGAAGCTAAGGCTGAACCACCTCGAGGACATCGCCGTCCTCAGAAAGGAGAGGCGGGTCGAGCTCCTGCTTCGAAAATGTTTTACGGAACCATGGTTCAGCCGAACCTACGCTCGACAACACTATTGATTTCTAGACACTATTTATGAGGATCCATGCACGGTTGATTAAAAAATGCAGTTGGCATGCATGTTTATTCATGAGGATCCATGCATGGTTGATTAAAAAATGCAGTTGGCATGTATGTCACATATCCACATGTAGTAGGATGTTAAATCGTACGGCATAGACCATAAGTTCGGCTGAAGCATGGACCTAAATCATGTCTCTCCTCCTTCCCGCATTCCGCCGCCTCGAGCGACTCGAGCTGCATGGGGTTCACAGGCCGAAAGGCAAGACAACGGCCATGACGATCGCGAACCTCCTCCGCCGCTGCCCCGTGCTACGTGACCTCTGGATCAACCTCACTGCGGAGGACAAAGGTGCCTGCAAATATTATCAGCACACACATGAATTCTTGGAAAGGAAATTCCGATACGACCATGACAAGTCCATGGATCGTCTCGACCATTGCTGCCTCGACTCGGAGCCGGACACGGTTTCGCCGGAAGGAGAAGGCGATGGTGTTAACTATGACCAAGTTTCTGAAATTCCTGGCTTGAGTCAACACTCGTTCGAATGTTTGCAGAGCTCACTAAGGAGAGTGTGCCTGCAATTCCAGTTGGAGAAGTCCAACTGTCTCGGTCTCCAGCTGATCAAATTCTTCGCCGAGAACGCCATGGTTCTTGAAGAAATGCATATCGATGTTGGAATGGAAAGTTGTCGGAGCACATGAATAGCAAGGTCGAAACATGGATAGCCAATTCATGCCAAAGAAATAAGCCAGGAGCGCCAAGCTTTGTGGTCTTGCCCTAAAGAGATGGCTATACAAAGAATGAGATTTGTGATTTTTTGACATGTATACCCTTTTTAGAGGGAATACTTTTCTGTAGTGGAGGTTCTCACTTTCAATAAAAGTCACCATAACTACAGAAATTATTATTGTATGTAGGGTATATATTCTCCGATTAATCTTGGGGATCGCCCAGGAGGGTTGAGCAAATGATGAGGTGGAACGAGATGGCTACTCCTAGGTCAACTAGCATGTTGTGCTATGCTTGTTTTCTTTGTTGAAAAAGAGTGCACCCCCTCCGATTTCATTGAAGAAATGTGCTTTGACTGTTAGAACTACAAGGTCTCTCATTAGGCTTCTCGACCTCACTGTTTTGTTTTTCTCACAGAAATGCACACAAGGAACTTGTACAAAGCTCTCTAGTTTTAGCCGTTTAGGACGGTGCGATCCATATTTATAGCCTGAAAAAAATGACCTAGACTACAATTCATTGGCTTACACAACTATTGACTAACTTAATAGCTAAGCAAATTAAATTCAAAATTCGCTTCTTCTACTGCTTGCCGCAAATAACGACGTGTTACAATGGAGGCCTGCCAGGCAGAGATCAAGTCAGGCTGCTTTTTTTTAAAGCGAACCCAACTGGTCCTAAGACAACTAGCAGTCAATTTCCGTTTCCTTTTGGCTGCTATTGGTACTCTGTATTTTTTTTTTGCACATCGCTTGGCAAAGCCTGGTGCTTGCCTGACTTCGGCCATGTCCTTGGATACAATATTCTCTTCTTCTCTAATGGAAGTGACAGAGCTCCTATCATTTTCTTGAAAAGTATGCAGCTGTGAATATAGCTGGACTATAATTTTTAGGCAAGTTCTATATAGCAAAACTGAAAGCCACTGCTACCGATATGCATGCAATAAATTGCATGTGTTAAACCATTGTGGCTATAACAAGATTAATGTTGACAATTGTGAACATGTTATGCTAGATAAATGGATGAAAATATATGCTGCTGATAGATCATAGATATGAAACCATTGGTTTTTAGATGCATTGTCTCGAACACTATTGTAAAATTTCTGTTTGTAGTCTTTTCTATAAACACAACGAATGGTTTTGATTTATTCTAGAAGTTATTTATGTGAATGGTAGAAAATACCACGTATATGTAGACAACGGTTATGTATTTCTTTGGGGATTGAACTCCAATAACAATTTCCTTTCGATATTTTTTGTGAAATAATAGATTGTTGTTTAAGAACTATATTGGATGAATTGTATTTTGCTCGATATGGTTTTTGAACTCATGTGCTGCGATTATCTCTAGATTATACTAGATACATGCATTACATGATTACTACTCCCTCCGTCCCATATACTAGTGTCAAAAACGTTCTTATATTATGGGACGGAGGGAGTAGATTATAGTTTCTCGCATGAAGATACTCAATGGTGTCACACCTATCTACGCGATATGAAGTCCCTACATGGACCATGGCAAGTGAAACTTTTCTTTCCTTAGGAACTTGGGCCCTGTTTGGAACAAAAGAATTTTGCACAAATTTTACATGCCCATTGAATTGTAGGATTGACTTTTAAAAATCCTATTGGAACGATTCTGTTTCTTTACATTTTGGAGGCTTATAACATTTGCTCAAACTCATGTTTTCACTTTCTTTAAGAAGTCCAATGCAACATGTATCTTTATCTCTCCTCTTCTCTCTCTCTCTCTCTCTCTCTCTCTCTCTCTCTCTCTCTCTCTCTCTCTCTCTCTCTCTCTCTCTCGTAAAGAAACAGTTCCAACAAAATTCTTGTGAAGCATCCAGACAACTATGTTGTACAATTCCCGTGATCTAGATTCCTGAAGGAATCTACAAGACATTACTTGCAATTCTTACACTTTCCTATTCCTATGTTTTTCTACCATTCATTCCAAACTGACCGTTAGCATATTTTTCGACCCAAGCTGGTATCCGGCAATCAATAAGCTAAATATGATTTGGTTCCTTACTTTTGAAAGAACAGCTAAAACAATGGAAATATGTATTTTATTAAACTAGCAAATGTGCCCTTGAGTTGCAACGGGGGATAAGTATACCCACTTCCTCCTACCTTATTTAGCTGCACACATCCTCGTACTAAAAGAACACAAAGCATAAGGCGCGATACAGTGAGCTATGTGACCACAACCATGTTTTGGGTCTTCATATGTTTACCTTTGTTAGCAAATCATCTGTTTTGTGCTCTCTTTACTCTGGAACACAATTATTTCTTGTTCCGCCGTTCAATAGTTAGAGCATAAGTGACGGAAATTATGCAGAGTTTGGAACTGAGTGGAGGCACCGGTTGCATTGAACATTATATAATTGTAATGAACGTTAAGCTGCACATATGATTGGCGACCACATGAATGCTTAAATAGGATTTGCTATGGAAAATATTAATCCGCTCAAGTATGATGTGGCTATAGATAAATTAAGCTTTTTCGCAACAAAAATGTGTATGCTCGACAGTGCAATAGTGGCATGCCCAGATTATATTAAACTTTGGATATAGTTTTCCTTATCAAAGTGCTATATTCAATTTTAAATTCTAAGTGGGACACAAAGCGACAACTATTCTCTTTGTCTGCCAAATATGTGCCAACTATTTTGCTTACCTCCCTAAATGACCTTGCCAACTATATATTTAACCTACTATATATTTGTATCTCGCCTTCTAAAGAGTAAATGGTAAAATAAATTCTTTGATGGAAAGTAATTGCATTCTAATCTAAGTCAAGAAATCATGCAAATAAATTGGTTGCTCTGCGCATATGCTGGCCATGATTCGTTGATCCGTTACTTCGTGATTTTTGCCATCAACAACTCTTGCGTGTGTCGCCGTTGTCCAATCAGAAGGATCATGGTCTTCATCCGGAGGCACCCGAAAGAAAAAGAGAAGCCGTGATGATGTCTTCATGAAGGACACGACGTCCACGGACACCGCCGTCATAAGCCTGGCCACAACCAGACAAGGGGATGACCCTCGGCAATCAAAATTGCCTCCGCAATGTGGTGGGACCAGTCACAAAGACAACTGGCACACTTCCTGATCGCACGCTGGCCACCACGGCGCGCACACGACCATGGCTGCCACAGCCTGCACCTGAGCCGTGAGCTCCGCCCATGAGCACCACGTCTCCCACCACCGAGGCCCCTGCCCCAGAATCCGGGACCACCCGCAAGCAAAATTTTAGTATTTCGCTTAGTGATATAGAAGTAAACCGTAGAAGCCTAGAGGCTTGGAAATACATGTCAAAACAGAGGGCACAGAAACCAGCGGGCCAACCACACGCGGAAGCTCCCTCGGGGGCGCGCACTGCCCGCCCTGAGCTTTGCCCTTGGCTATGGCCGACTTGTAATTTTATATGGGCACACATCCGGCTCCCACCTCCCTCTGCCCAGCGATGCCTGCCCCTGGCGTGGCCCTCGGCCATGGCCGGCCTAAACAAGATATCACTGAAGGACTACGATATCGGGTGCAAGGTGAGTACGATGGAGTCATCGATGTGTAACACCCTAGTAGTCAATGTGCAACCCCCTCATTACTTGTGGCCGTGTAGTTTTTCACTGCTAGTACACCATGCCCTACCTACCCTACCAGCATTATGTGCAACTTAGTTTGTTGTTTCAGCTAACTGCCTAGTAGTTGATGTGCAACTCCTTCCCATTCCTACTTGTGGATGAGTAGTGAAAAGTTGCATATAGTAGAGCTATATGCATGCACATCACGACGGGAGGTGCTCACACATGACCTGGGAGTTGCACACTCTCATCGGCATGGTCGCACATGCTTGGCCGTGGAGTTGCACGCTCTCATCGGCATACTCACACATGCATGGCCGCGGAGT
Source organism: Aegilops bicornis (assembly GCA_021605145.1). Taxonomy (NCBI): domain Eukaryota; kingdom Viridiplantae; phylum Streptophyta; class Magnoliopsida; order Poales; family Poaceae; genus Aegilops; species Aegilops bicornis. The sequence goes on along the minus strand of CM038670.1, from coordinate 149,683,009 downwards.
TGCACACTCTCGTCTGCATAGTCTCACAGCCGCACACGCACGACCGTCTAGTTGCACACTCTCATCGGCATAGTCGGACATGTGCGGCCGCGGAGTTGCACATTCTAGTCCACAGTCACACATGTACTATTCAGGTGCTCAGGCACGGACGAGGAGTTGTACACCCTCGACAGCATAGTCATGCGTGGCCACAGAGTTGCAAAATATCGTCCTCATAGTCGCACATGAATTGATGTGGGAGGTGCTCACGCCCGGTTGCGGAGTTGCGCACTCTTGTCGGTATAGTTGCAAATGTGAGGCCGCGAAGTTGCACACTCTCTTCTCATAGTCGCACATGCAATGCCGCGGGAGTTGCACATGCACAATGGGATAGTTGTACACCCTGGCCAGCATAGTTGCTGACAGATGAAATATGGGTTGACACATTCTTATATGATAGTCCCTCACGTGCGTGCGGCCATGGGTGCTGCACATGGACGACGACTACCATTAAGTTGGCCAGGGTAGTTAGTGGGGCAGTAGACGAAATTGCACATCTCATTGTTACGGAGTAGTGAAAACTGCATATCCAAGGTTAGAAGGAAAACTTGTACATCAATTGTCAACTAGTTCCACATTAACGGCTAAACTGTTGTACCAAACGGAGACTAAATTGCACAGGAAAAAATTTGTCGAAACATACCTATGTGAGATCTAGTTTCGAAGAACACATCGCGAGAGTTTCAACAGTAAAAATTATGACATTTTAAAAACTTGAAAATTCCAATTAAATGCATCCACAGCTCTTCACATAGATGTTTTTAATACTTTTCTATTTACATGGTACCTTTTTTGAATATATAGATTAGAAAATTTCTTATATCAATTAGATGGGACAAATTATTACCTTTAATAGATTAGGGACCAAAAAATTTCATTTTATGCTGGCCGGTCGGGACAGCCAGCGAGCAGCCGGCCGCTCCCTAGACTTGTCCATTTTTTAGATAGGGGACAGATAGGAGAGAAGAGAAAAGAAGAGATGTTCCTAGAAAGATATTCTAAATATCCAGTAATATGTGTCCTAAATTAATACTTGTCCAGTTTTGCTAAAGCACATCTAGATGTGCCATAAATATTGCACATCTATACCTACTAATAAAGCAAGGTGCGTTTCTCCGATTTTTTCATCCGTTCACCATCGAAAAGATTTTTTTTCTAATCGAGGTGGTACTAAAGTTTTGTCCGTTCGTCTATTACAAAAAGAAAACGCCAGATTACGTACATGGGCCGCACGAAGTGTAGCATAGGAAAGCCAGCCCAGTTATTTTCGCCAGATTAAGAGGGAAAAAGCTATTTGTCGCCGCGAGCGTTAGATAGTCGCAAATTCGCAGGGGAGGGGGAGCAAGCTGGGCTGGCCCATCTTTTTGATTTGTGTGATGTTTCTATTTTTCTTTTTCGTTTCTTTCTCTTCCTCTTTGGTCTTTTTTCTTTTCAAGTTTTTCCCTTTTTTCGTAAATTCAAAATTTTGAAAAAAGTTCAAAATTTGATAAAATTTGACTTTATAAAAAAATGTGCAGAATATAAAATTTATTCCATTTTGAAAAATGTTCAGAACATTAAATATTTGTTCCTATTCCAAAATAGTCACAAATTCGCACAGGGCGTCCGAGCTGGGCTGAACGGTTTTGTTTTTTTGTTCTATGTTATGTTTCTATTTTTCTTTTTCCATTTCTGTCTATTTTTCTTTCCTATTCTTTTGTCTTTTTTCAAGATTATTTTTCTTTCTCCCTTTTTTCGTAAATTCAAAAGTTTCATAAAAGTTCATAATATCAAAAAATTCTATTTTTTAAAAATGTTCATGATTTTAAAATATAAATCGTTTTGAAAAATGTTCAGCATGTTAAATCTTTGTTACCATTCAAAAATTGGTTTAGATTTTAAAAGAATGTTCCATTTTTTCTTTGTGTTTTCCAAAGTTGTTTGAGAATTTTTTTAAAAATGCTCCAAGTACGAAAAATATTCTTGTTTTAATGAAATGTTCCCAAATTCAGAATAATGTCAAGAAACACATTTTCAATAATTGTTCTGAATGTTCAAAATATGTTTCATTTTTCAAAAAAAATAAAACATGTTCATGTTATTATAAAAGGTTTATGTTTTCAAATAAAATTGTGAATTTTGAGTGTTTCATATTTTTTTGTGTAGAATTTCAAAAAAATGGTTGGGAATTTCAAAATTATTCATGTTTTCAGGAATGCTCAACAATTTATATTTTTTAAACAGTTCAAAAACAATGTTTCCAATCTGACCTTAGAGTATGATCTTAAAGGTTTGAGTTGGCCATTGTTTGGTAGGACTCGTTTCTTTGAGTGGCTAGAAGCATGTAGTTGGGTCTTTGAGGGCCTTATTTTGATCCCTCAACTCATCATTTTTTTGATTTTTTCGTGCCTTACTAACACAGGTCGTCTTGGCGCCTACCGATTAATAAGGCCCCATGCGCTATTTTACGCAACAAGCATCATATAGTAGCCCCCACGCAGTTCTCCGAAGAAACAAATTGCTCCGTCGCATAGGTTGTATTATGCCTCAGCCGCGCTCCCCTACTGGGTCGTTCGAGGGAGAATTTTTTTCCTTGGTCCAATAAAAGAGAATATATTGGTTTGGCTCGAATAAAAAATTGTGGGCACACGAGCGCTAAAATAATCAAAGAGAATAAACCCTAATAGAGAAGGGACATTGGTGTCTGGTTATGCGCTAAATATGCTAATGAAATTGGATTTATGCGCTACAATTAGAAATTCATCCGGTTATGCCATCGTAAGAAAGAATGGTCGAAACAACTATGCCCCGAGGTAGGACCCTGAGGTAGGACCTCGTCGGCTGCCGGGTCCGAGGGAGGATGGGGAAGTCGTCGAACCAGCGTAGGGGCGCGGCGGCTGATATGTCTCCAACTTATCTATAATTTTTGATTGTTCCATGCTATTATATTACCCGTTTTGGATATTTATGGAGTTTACTTTACACTTTTATATCATTTTTGGGACTAACCTACTAACCGGAAGCCCAGCCCGTATTGCTGTTTTTTTTGCCTATTTCAGTGTTTCGAAGAAAAGTAATATCAAACGGAGTCCAAACGGAATGAAACCTTCAGGAGCGTGATTTTTGGAACGAACATGATCCAGAGGACTTGGAGTGGAAGTCAAGCAACAGCCGAGGCGATCACGAGGGTGGAGCCCCCCCTACTAGGCACGCCCCCTATCTCGTGGGCCCCTCGGGCGTCCACCGACCTACTTCTTCCTCCTTTATATACCCACGTATCCAGAGAACATCAAAGGTGACCACGAAAAACTGTTTCCTCCACCGTAACCTTCTGTATCCGTGAGATCCCATCTTGGAGCCTTCGCTGGTGCTCCGCCGGAGGGGGAATCAACCATGGAGGGCTTCTACATCAACACCATAGCCTCTCCGATGAGTTGTGAGTAGTTTACCACAGACCTTCGGGTCCATAGTTATTAGCTAGATGGCTTCTTCTCTCTCTTTGAATCTCAATACCATGTTCACCTTGATCTTCTTGGATATCTATTCGATGTAACTCTTTTTGCGTTGTGTTTGTCGAGATCCGATGAATTCTGGGTTTATGATCAAGTTTATCTATGAGAAATATTTGAATCTCCTCCGAATTCTTTTATGTGTGATTAAGTTATCTTTGCAAGTCTCTTCGAATTATCAGTTTGGTTTGGCCTACTAGATTGATCTTTCTTGCAATGGGAGAAGTGCTTAGCTTTGGGTTCAATCTTGCGATGTCATTTTCCAGTGACAGCAGGGGTAGCAAGGCACGTATCGTATTGTTGCCATCGAGGATAAAAAGATGGGGTTTATATCATATTGCATGAGTTTATCCCTCTACATCATGTCATCTTTCTTAATGCGTTACTCCGTTCTTTATGAACTTAATACTCTAGATGCATGCTTTGGATAGCGGTCGATGTGTGGAGTAATACTAGTAGATCTTGGCAGAGTCGGTCTACTTGTCACGGACGTGATGCCTATAGACATGATCATGCCTAGATAATCTCATAATTATTCGCTTTTCTATCAGTTGCTCGACAGTAATTTGTTCACCCATCGTAATACTTATGCTATCTTGAGAGAAGCCACTAGTGAAACCCTATGGCCCCCGAGTCTATCTCTTATCATATAAGCTTTCAATCTACTTTTATTTGCATCTTTACTTTTCCTATCTATATTATAAAATACCAAAAATATATTTATCTTATCTTATTACCTCTATCAGACCTCACTTTCGCAAGTGGCCGTGAAGGGATTGACAACCTGATGACCCACAAGTATAGGGGATCTATCATAGTCCTTTCGATAAGTAAGAGTGTCGAACCCAACGAGGAGCAGAAGGAAATGACAAGCGGTTTTCAGTAAGGTTTTCTCTGCAAGCACTGAAATTGTAGGTAACAGATAGTTTTGTGATAAGATAAATTGTAACAGGTAACACGCAATGAAAGTAAATAAAGTGCAGCAAAGTGGCCCAATACTTTTTGTAGCAAAGGACAAGCCTGGACAATTTCTTATAATGAGAAAAGAGCTCCCGAGGACACATGGGAATTATGTCAAGCTAGTTTTCATCACGCTCATATGATTCTCGTTCGGTACTTTGATAATTTGATATGTGGGTGGACCGGTGCTTGGGTACTGCCCTTGCTTGGACAAGCATCCCACCTATGATTAACCCCTATTGCAAGCAACCGCAACTACAAAAGAAGTATTAAGGTAAACCTAACCACAGCATTAAACATATGGATCCAAACCAGCCCCTTACGAAGCAACGCATAAACTAGGGTTTAAGCACATCACTCTAGCAACTCATCATGTACTTATTACTTCCCAATGCCTTCCTCTAGGCCCAAATAATGGTGAAGTGTCATGTAGTCGATGTTCACATAAAACCACTAGAGGAGAGACAACATACATCTCATCAAAATATCGAACGAATACCAAATTCACATGACTACTAATAGCAAGACTTCTCCCATGTCCTCAGGAACAAAAGTAACTACTCACAAATCATATTCATGTTCATGATCGTAGGAGTATTAATATGCATTAAGGATCTGAACATATGATCTTCCACCAAGTAAACCAATTAGCATCAACTACAAGGAGTAACCAACACTACTAGCAACCCACAGGTACCAACTTGTGGTTTTGATACAAGATTGGATACAAGAGATGAACTAGGGTTTTGAGAGGAGATGGTGTTGGTGAAGATATTGATGGAGATTGACCCCCTCCCGATGAGAGGATAGTTGGTGATGACGATGGTGATGATTTCCCCCTCCCGGAGGGAAGTTTCCTCGGCAGAACAGCTCCGCCGGAGCCCTAGATTGGTTCCGCCAAGGTTCCGCCTCGTGGCGGCGGAGTTTCGTCCCGTAAGCTTTCTTATCAATTTTTCCAGGGTAAAAGCCTCCATATAGCAGAAGATGGGCACCGGAGGGCCACCAGGGGGCCAGGGGAGACAGGCGCGCCCGGTGAGGGGTGGCGCGCCCCACCTCCCGGCTTTGGTGTGGGCCCCTCTGGTAGTTTCTTCGCTCAATAATTCTTACTAATTCCAAAAATGACTTCCGTGGAGTTTGAGGATTTTTGGAGCTGTGCAGAATAGGTAAACCTTGTAAAATAAGAGAGAATAGCCATAAGTATTGTGACATAACGTGTAATAACAACCCATAATGCAATAAATATTGATATAAAAGCATGATGCAAAATGGACGTATCAACTCCCCCAAGCTTAGACCTCGCTTGTCCTCAAGCGGTAGCCGAAATCGAAAAATATGTCCACATGTTTAGAGATAGAGGTGTTGATAAAAATAAAATACGGACATGAGGGCATCATGATCATTCTTATATCAGCAAAAAATAAGGATTTTGTCATATGATTTCTTATGCTCAAGTAACAATCAATTCACAATGTCAAGTATGGTTCAGAAACTTCATTGGGAACTAACAAACTATAATCTAAGTCATTGAAGCAATTTCAATTTATCATAACATCAGAAAGAGTCAAAAATAGAGCTTTTCAGCAAGTCCACCTACTCAACTATCATGTAGTCTTCTACAATTGCTAACACTCACGCAATACTTGTGGTTATGGAGTTTCAACCGGACACTGAGAAAGATAGGGGCTATTGTGTTGCCTCCCAACGTATACACCTTTGGGTGATGTCAACAATAATAATTCATGCTAACTTACATCCAATTGGATATATATATCAAGATCTTTCAAACACGAGGAGCTTACCAAAGGATAAAATGAAAAAAAGGAAAGGTGAAGATCACCTTGACTCAAGCATAAAGTAAAAACATAAAGTAAAAGATAGGCCCTTCGCAGAGGGAAGCAGAGGTCGTCATGTGCTTTTAGGGTTGCATGCACAAAATCTTAATGCAAAAAACATCACTTTATATTGCCACTTGTATATGGACCTTTATTATGCAGTCCGTCGCTTTGATTGCTTCCATAACAAGATCGTATAAAGCTTATTTTATCCACACTAATAAGTCATACATATTTAGAGAGCAATTTTTATTGCTTGCAGCATCATAACTTACTTGAAGGATCTTACTCAATCCATAGGTAGGTGACTCTCATGGCAAAACTGGGTTTAAGGATAGTTGGAAGCACAAGTAGTATCTCTACTTGGTGCAAGGAATTTGGCTAGCATGATGGGGACAGGCAAGCTCAACATGTTGGGAAGATCAATAACAATATACTTTAAGCGAGATGTGAGAAAACATAAACCATTACGTTGTCTTCCTTGTCCAACATCAACTCTTTTAGCATGTCATACTTAATGAGTGCTCACAATCATAAAAGATGTCCAACATAGTATATTTGTATGTGAAAACCTCTCTTTCCTTATTACTTCCTATTAATTGCAACGATGACCCAAACTATGTTTGTCAACTCTCAACAACTTTTATGCCTCATACTTTTTATGTGTGAATTCATTACTATCCATAAGATAAATATGAACTCTTTTATTATTTTTATTCTTTCTACTTTCTCATAACAAGATAGCTAAGCCCTTGACTCAACACTAATCTTTATTATAGATAGCTCACGGACTCGATTACATAAAGAGATCACAAAGCAAAACCCAAAACTACTTGATACTAAAACTTCAATCTACTAGATCAAGATACTACTAAAAGGATCGAACTAAATAAAATGGTAAAGATAGGAGTGTGATGGTGATACGATGCCGGGGCACCTCCCTCAAGCTTGGCAGTGGCCAAGGGGAGTGCCCATACCCATGTGATTATGTCCTTGGAGGTGGTGAAGTAGGAGTTGTTGATGATGTAGGCTTGTCGTCCATCTTCTAAGGCATAGGCTCAGCATCATAGAAGGATGATCGAGTCTCCGGGATCCTCAAATCTGCAGCCAAACTCATCCTCTTGAATCTATATTCATACTCACAGTTTTGGTTTTGCATGTCATAAATCTGGGCTTGGAGGTGCTTTATTTTCTCTTGAAGCTTGAAGATGGTCTCCCCAATGATCTTGGCATCTAACTTGTGGTTGTTGGTGAACTCTGTGATCATCATCTGGTTGGCGTTGATTCCACGCTCCACCATCCCTTGGCACTTGAAAACGTGTTGCTCCATGTCTTCGAGCTTTGTCTCCACGCTTCCGGTACGCCTTGGTCCCTCCACATCGCGGATGCGCAGCACCCCCTCACGCATCTCAATGGTTTGAGGGTGTTGCAGCACCTCCACGAGATAGGGGCTGATGACCCTCTCGAAAAACTTGTCCTTGGGAGCGCTTGGAGACGTCATGGTGCTTTAGATCTGCCAGAAAAATAGCTCGAAACGAAAACAGAGGATATTTGCATGATACGGTGGTCAAAACCTTTGGGAGATTATATAATGAATTTTTACCGACTAAAATACATAACGTGCAAGAAAACGGAGTCCGGGAGGCACACGAGGTGGCCACGAGACAGGGGGGCGCGCCCAGGAAGGGTGGGCGCGCCCTCCACCCTCGTGGAGGCCTCGTGTCCTTCCCGGATTACTTCTTGCTTTCCAAAATTCTTAAATATTCCAAAACGGAGGAAATTTGCCATTAGAACTGTTTTGGAGTCGGTTTACTTACCGTACCACATACCTATTCCTTTTGGTGCGAAACATTCGGAAAGTGTCCTTATGTATTCCTCGGGTTACGGTCTCAATAATATTAGTTTCAAGATTGATAGGATTACCTGAGATATAATGTTTGATTCTTTGACCGTTCACCACCCTCGGACTTGTGCCTTCGAAGTTGTTGATTTTTATGGCACCGGAACGATAGACCTCCTCGATAACGTAAGGACCTTCCCATTTAGAGAGAAGTTTTCCTGCAAAAAATCTTAAGCGAGAGTTGAATAATAACACATAATCACCTACGTTAAACTCACGCTTTTGTATCCTTTTGTCATGCCATCTTTTAACTTTTTCTTTGAACAGCTTGGCATTCTCATAGGCATGGGTTCTCCATTCATCAAGTGAGCTAATGTCAAACAATCTCTTCTCACCGGCAAGTTTGAAGTCATAGTTGAGCTCTTTAATAGCCCAATATGCTTTATGTTCAAGTTCTAGAGGTAAGTGACATGCTTTTCCGTAAACCATCTTATCTGAGAGACATGCCCATAGGATTTTTATATGCAGTTCTATAGGCCCATAATGCATCATCAAGTTTCTTGGACCAATTCTTTCTAGATCTATTCACAGTCTTTTGCAAAATTAATTTGAGCTCTCTGTTGCTCAGCTCTACTTGACCACTAGACTGCGGGTGATAAGGAGATGCGATTCTATGATTAACGTCATACTTAGCAAGCATCTTACGGAAAGCACCATGAATAAAATGTGAAACACCATCCGTCATAAGATATCTAGGGACTCCAAACCTCAGAAAAATAACTTCTTTAAGCATTTTAATAGAGGTGTTATGATCAGCACTACTAGTTGGAATAGCTTCTACCCACTTAGTAATGTAATCCACAGCAACTAAAATATGTGTGTAACCATTTGAGGCAGGAAAAGGTCCCATATAATCAAAGCCCCAAACATCAAATGGTTCAATAACAAGAGAATAATTCATAGGCATTTGTTGACGTCTACTAATATTACCAATTCTTTGACATTCATCACAAGAAAAGACAAACTTACGAGCATCTTTGAAGAGAGTAGGCCAATAAAAACCGGATTGCAATACCTTATGTGCAGTTCTATCTCCAGCATGGTGTCTTCCATATGATTAAGAGTGACACTTGCGTAGGATACATTCTATTCATGCTCGGTACACAACGTCTAATAACACCATCTACTCCTTCTTTATAAAGGTGTGGGTCATCCCGTAAGTAATGTCTTAAATCATAAAAGAACTTTTCTTTTCTTTGGTAAGTGAAACTAGGTGGTATAAATTTAGCAATAATGTAATTAGCATAATCAGCATACCATGGAGCAAGACGAGAAGCATTAACGACCGCTTAATTGTTCATCGTGAAAGCTATCATCAATAGGTAGTGGGTCATCAAGAACATTCTCTAACCTAGACAAGTTATGCGCAACGGGTTCTCAGCTCCCTTTCTATCAATAGTATGCAAATCAAATTCTTGGAGCAAGAGAACCCATCTAATGAGTCTAGTCTTAGCATCTTTCTTTTCCATAAGATATTTAATAGCAGCATGATCAGTGTGAATAGTAACTTTGGAATCAACAATATAAGGTCTAAACTTATCGAGATGCAAACACAACTGCTAAGAACTCTTTTTCAGTAGTAGCATAATTTCTCCGGGCGGTGTCAAGAGTTTTACTAGCATCTTGGATAACATTCAATTTCTAATCAACTCTTTGCCCTAGAACAGCACCTACTGACATAATCACTAGCATCACGCATAATTTCAAAGGGTAAATTCCAATCGGTGGCTGAACAATAGGTGTAGTGATCAAAGCTTTCTTAAGTATTTCAAATGCTTCTACACAATCATCATCAAAGACAAAAGGAATATCTTTTGTAATAAATTAGTCGAGAGGCCTAGAGATTTTAGAAAAGTCCTTAATGAACCTCCTATAAAAACCGGCATGACCAAGGAAACTTCTTATACCTTTTATATCCTTGGGACATGGCATCTTTTCAATAGCATCAACTTTAGCTTTATCAACTTCAATACCTCTCTCAGAAATCTTATGCTCCAAGACAATGCCATCATTAACAATAAAGTGGAACTTTTCCCAATTCAATACGAGACTAGTGTCCTCACATCTCTACAAAACTTGATCAAGGTTGCTCAAGCAATTATCAAAAGAGGATCCATAAACGGAGAAATCATCCATGAATACCTCACAAATCTTTTCACAAAAGTCAGAGAATATAGCCATCATACATCTTTGAAAGGTAGCAGGTGCATTACATAAACCAAAAGGCATACGTCTATAAGCAAAAGTACCGAACGGGGAAGTAAAAGTAGTTTTTGATTGATCCTTCGTGGACACAGGTATTTGAGAGAAACCAGAATAACCATCTAGAAAGAAAAAATGTGTATGTTTGGATAGTCTTTCTAGCATTTGATCAATAAAATGTAAAGGGTAATGATCTTTCTTAGTAGCCTTATTTAATTTACGGAAATTGATTACCATCCTATAACCTGTGATAATTCTTTGCGGGATCAATTCATCTTTATCATTAGGAACGACAGTAATACCTCCCTTCTTAGGAACACAATGGACAGGGCTTACCCATTCACTATCGACAGCGGGATAAATTATACCTGCCTCAAGGAGCTTTAGTATCTCCTTTCTTACCACTTCTTTCATCTTAGGATTTAATCGTCGTTGAGGATCTCTAACTGGTTTGGCATCTTCCTCCAATTTAATTTTGTGTTGGCACAAAGTGGAACTAATGCCCTTAAGATCATCCAGAGTATATCGAATAGCAGCGCGGTGCTTCTTCAGAGTTTTCAATAATCTTTCTTCTTCTTGCTCTGAAAGGTTAGCACTAATAATAACAGGATATATTTTCTTTTCATCAAGATAAGCATACTTAAGATTATCAGGTAATGGTTTGAGCTCAAACACGGGATCACCCTTGGGTGGAGGGGGATCCCCTAGGATTTCAACAGGTAAGTTGTGTTTCAGAATAGGACCCTGTTGAAGGAACACTTCATCTATCTCCCTTCTTTCATTCGTAAACATATCGTTTTCACGGTCTAGCCAATATTGTTCTAAAGGATCAGTAGGAGGCACGGCAATAGAAGCAAGACCAATAATCTCATCCTCACTAGGTGATTCTTTATCACGGGGTTGTCTATGAAACTTAGCAAAATTAAACTCATGAGACATATCCCTAAGCCAATTGTAACAACATCCTTTTGCAATCAATCCTAGCATTAATAAAGATTCAAGAAGGGTCTACCAAAAACAATGGGACAAAAGTCATCTTGTGGGGAACCAAGAACAAGAAAATCAGAAGGATATTTAACCTTCCCACACAAGACTTCGACATCTCTAACAATCCCAACTGGTTTAATGGTGTCCCTATTGGCATGCTTAATGGTAACATCAATATCTTCTATTTCAGTAGGTGTAATATCATGCATAATTTCTTTACATAAGTCATAGGGTATTGCACTAGCACAAGCAACCATATCACATAAGCCATGATAACAATGATCTCCTATTTTAACACAAATAACAGGCATGCCTACAACAGTACTATGTACCTTAGCATCTGGTCTAGCAATATTAGCAGTCTCACCACAGAAATAAATAACATGCCCATCTAAATTATCATCCAATAGATCTTTAACCATAGCAATACTAGGTTCAACTTTGATTTTCTCAGGAGGTGTATAAGTCCTAGTATTACTCTTACGAACAACTTGATCGAAGTTTTGGCATGATCCTTTATCCTAACAGAAAAGGAGGTTTCTCAACATAAGTAGTAGGAACAATAGGATCATTATAAGTGACAGTCTTTTCTTCAACTGTAATAGGTGCGACTACTTTTACTTCAATGGGAGGATTATATTTAAACCACTTCTCCTTAGGGAGATCAACTTGAGTAGCAAAAGATTCACAAAAAGGATCTACTATGTCAGAGTCAAGTCCATGTTTAGCGCTAAATCCACGAAAAGCATCGGTATCCATAAAAGATTTAACACAATCAAACTTAGGTGTTATACCTGACTACTTACCATCATCGGAACCCCAATCTTCAGAGTTGCATTTAATTCTTTCCAATAAGTCCCACTTGAATTCAATAGACTTCAGCATATAAGAACCGGCACAGGAAGTATCGAGCATGTTGCGATCATTGGGAGAAAGCCGAGCATAAAATTTTTGAATAATCATTTCTCTTGAGAGTTCATGCATGATTGGGGCATGAATATAACATTGACATAAGCCTCCACCAAGCTTGAGCAATGCTTTCTCCTTTGCGGATCTAGAAATTATATATGTAATTACGATCACGATGAACAAGATGTATAGGATAGAACTTCTGGTGAAATACCAACTTCAATCGTTTATAATTCCAAGATCCCGTATCATCACATAGCCTATACCATGTCAATGCATCTCCCTTCAAAGATAAAGGGAAGACCTTCCTTTTGACAAGATCATCGGGAATACCTGCAAGCTTAAATAATCCAAAAACTTCATCCACAAAGATAAGGTGTAAATCGGGATGCAATGTTCCATCTCCTGCAAAGGGATTAGCTAGTAATTTCTCTATCATACCCGAAGGAATCTCAAAGTAAATATTTTCAAAAGGTTCTGTAGGTTGAGGAGCAACTCTTTGCTCTACTGGTCGGGGTGAAGATACCCCGAACAAGCCCCTCAAAGGATTAGTTTCCATAGTAACAAGTGACAGAAAATTTCAGCACACTATATAAATGTTTCCTTCACGAAGTTCCACTCACCAAAGGCGCTTCACTCCCCGACAGCGAGCGAGAAAAAGAGTCTTGATGACCCACAAGTATAGGGGATCTATCGTAGTCCTTTCGATAAGTAAGAGTGTCGAACCCAACGAGGAGCAGAAGGAAATGACAAGCGGTTTTCAGTAAGGTTTTATCTGCAAGCACTGAAATTGTAGGTAAGAGATAGTTTTGTGATAAGATAAATTGTAACAGGTAACAAGCAATGAAAGTAAATAAAGTGCAGCAAAGTGGCCCAATACTTTTTGTAGCAAAGGACAAGCCTGGACAATTTCTTATAATGAGAAAAGAGCACCCGAGGACACATGGGAATTATCGTCAAGCTAGTTTTTGTCACGCTCATATGATTCGCGTTCGGTACTTTGATAATTTGATATGTGGGTGGACCGGTGCTTGGGTACTGCCCTTCCTTGGACAAGCATCGCACTTATGATTAACCCCTATTTCAAGCATCCGCAACTACAAAAGAAGTATTAAGGTAAACCTAACCACAACATTAAACATATGGATCCAAATCAGCCCCTTACGAAGCAATGCATAAACTAGGGTTTAAGCTTCTTTCACTCTAGCAACCCATCATCTACTTATTACTTCCCAATGCCTTCCTATAGGCCCAAATAATGGTGAAGTGTCATGTAGTCGACGTTCACATAACACCAATAGAGGAGAGACAACATACATCTCATCAAAATATCGAACAAATACCAAATTCACATGACTACTAATAGCAAGACTTCTCCCATGTCCTCAGGAACAAAAGTAACTACTCACAAAGCATATTCATGTTCTCGATCAGAGGAGTATTAATATGCATTAAGGATCTGAACATATGATCTTCCACCAGGTAAACCAATTGGCATAAAATACAAGGAGTAATCAACACTACTAGCAACCCACAGGTACCAATTTGTGGTTTTGATACAAGATTGGATACAAGAGATGGACTAGGGTTTTGAGAGGAGATGGTGCTGGTGAAGATGTTGATGGAGATTGACCCCCTCCCGATGAGAGGATAGTTGGTGATGACGATGGTGTTGATTTCCCCCTCCCGGAGTGGAATTTCCCCGGCAAAACAGCTCCGCCGGAGTGGTTCCGCCAAGGTTTCGCCTCGTGGCGGTGGAGTTTCGTCCCGTAAGCTTGCTTATCAATTTTTCCAGGGTAAAAGCCTTCATATAGCAGAAGATGGGCACGAGAGGGCCACTGGGGCCCGGAGACAGAGGCGCGCCCGGTGAGGTGGGCGCCCCCACCCTCGAGATTTTTGGAGCTGCATGAGAATAGGTTTCCAATATTTTCTCCTTTTCCAGCCAGAATTCCAGCTGCCGGCATTCCCCCTCTTCATGGTAAACCTTGTAAAAGAAGAGAGAATAGCCATAAGTATTGTGACCACTAGTAGAAATGGGGGCAATGGCCCAGGCAGGTTCAGCCCATTAGTCCGGTTACGCCTGACTGGGACAAATGGAGGTATTTGTCCCGGTTCGTGAGCCCAGGGGCGGCCGACCACGTGGGCCATTGGTCCCGGTTCGTCCGGACCTTTTTGGTCCCGGTTGGTGGGACGAACGGGACCAATGGGCACAACTCTGGCCCACCACTTTTGGTCGGTTGGTGGCATCAACTGACGAAAACTTCCCTTCAGCCCCGGTTGTTGCCACCAACCGGGACCAATGGTGGTGCCTATATATACCCCCTCGCGCAAGAGCAGAGCACACCTTTGCTTTTTTTTCTGGCCGAGGGGGAGAGGGCTTGGTGGTGCTCTAGCTCACCTCCTATGCACACAAGGTGTTCGATGGAATGCCCGAGCCACACTACTTAAGGTTTCTCCTCTCCATGCTCGACCACCAAGCTCCATTTTCCTCAATATTTATCTAGGTTTAGCGGTCCGTCACGCCCGTCCCGTCTTCACCGCCGCCGATCACCAGCGCCCGATCTCATCGCCCGGCACCACCGTGGTGAGCCTCTTGTTCTTATCTTCTTTACGAAAGGAAAAATATTCTTACTTGTATGTTTAGATAGATACTTGTATTATTTTCTTACTTTTATTATTGCATCTTATAGAGTGCGATGGTTTTGGTATCCGCCCGTCGGCCCTCGTCACATCTATGATTCGGATGTGGTGTATATTATCTTTTCATAACTATTGGTTCATTTATTGTTTATGAAAATTATGCCGATAACGTGACATAGATTTTATTTATCTAGGAGGTTGTTGAACCGGAAATTCCAACCGACCCTATTGTCGAGAGGTTAAATTTAGTTGAAGAAGAAAACAATTTCTGAAGGAAAAATAAAAAACTTGAGAAGGAGAAGATGATATTGGAGTTGCATGTTGCGGATGTAAATGCGATGATCAAAAGATCAAGATGGATGCAATGCGCTTGAAGATGAGAAAGATAAGAAAATATGCCATTCATACAGAGGCTTGGTATCATTATGCCGTTGTATAATTTATTACCTTGGTTGCGATTATGATCGAAATTGTATTCGCATTGAAATGTTTTACAAAGTTTCAATGTATGGTTTAATTAATTTAGATGCTCGCACAGCTTTATGTTGTTAGATGAGAACTATGTATGTACTTTGGTTTTTATGTGATGATGAACTTCTATTAATTTTATCACTTAATTATCTATTCATGATGTTATGTAATGATTATAGACACACTTAAATAAATATAATGCAATCAGATGAACAAGCAAAGGATGTACTGTCACAGACACACCAACGAGTACAATAAAGGCGAGCATGATTATCTAGAAGTGGCTGAGGCAAACAAGCGAGAATGGTTTTATGTGTTGTCCATGCCCTATATGTGGGAATCTGAAGTCTTACTCTGACCGGAAAATCCTTCACACCCTCACCTTTACAAGGGTTTCATGCCACACTATAATGTTTGGACCGAGGCACGGAGAAATAGGGGTTATGATGGAAGGCGGCGAGGAAGAAGAGTACGATGACAACTATGTGCTCCACGAATACGGTGATGCTCTTGAACATCAAGATGCACAGACGATGTGCACGATGGTCTGCAGCGAAGGCGAAAATTCTTGAAGATCAAGAGGAACCGGATGATGTGCCCGATGATGATGATCTCCGCCGGGTCATTGTCGATGCAAGGGCGCTTAATCACGAAAGTCAAAACGAGAAGCTGAAGTTCGATCGCATGTTAGATGATCACAAAAAGGGTTGTACTCAATTGCGAAGATGGCAACACAAAGCTCGGTACCGTACTCGAATTGCTGCGATGGAAGGCGAGAGAATGTTGTGCACGATAAAGGATTTGAGAAGCTCACGAAAATAATGAAGAAGAAGCTTCCAAAGGATAACGAATTGCCCGACAGTACATACGCAGCAAAGAAGGTCGTATGCCCTCTAGGCTTGGAGGTGGAGAAGATACATGTATGCCCTAATGACTGCATCCTCTACCGCGGTGCCTACAAGGATCTGAACGCATGCCCGGTATGCGGTGCATTGTGGTATAAGATCAGACGAGATAACCCTGGTGATGTTGTGGCGAGCCTCCGTGAAGAGGGTTCTGCGAAGGTGATGTGGTATGCTCCTATAATACCACGGTTGAAGCGTCTGTTCGAAGCGGGAGCATGCCAAATTGATGCGATGGCACGATGAGGACCGTAAGAAAGGCGGAAGTTGAGAGCACCTTGACGGGTCATGCAGTGGAGAAAAATCGAGAGAATGTCTTGGGATGAGTTTGCAAAGGACCCAAGGCGTGTCGTTTGCTTTAAGCGAGATGGCATTAATCCTTTCGGGGAGCGAGCAACAATCACAACACCTGGCCCGTGACTCTATGTATGTATAACCTTCCTCCTTGGATGTGCATGAAGCGGAAGTTCATTATGATGCGATTACTCATCCAAGGCCCTAAGCCACCCGACAGCGACGTTGATGTGTACCTAAGGCCATTAGTTGAAGAACTTTTACAGCTGTGGAATGGAACCGGTGTACGTACGTGGGATGAGCACAAAAAGGAGGAATTTGACCTAAAGGCGTTGATGTTCGTGACCATCAACGATTGGCCCGCTCTCAGTAACCTTTCGAGACAGACAAACAAGGGATACCACGCATGCACGCCTTTGTTTACTTGACACCAATAGTATATACACAGGAAGTTGCGGGAAGAATGTGTACACAGGCCATCGTCGATTTATTCCGACCAACCATCAATGTCGAAAGAAAGGAAGCATTACAAAAGCGAGGCAGATCACGGAAGAAGCCCGCCATGCGTACGGTGATCACGTACTTGCTATGGTCAATGATTTACACGTAATCTTTGGAAAGGGTCGGCCGGACTAGCTGTTCCGAATAATGGCTGAGAATCACGCACCCATGTGGAAGAAGAAATCTATATTTTGGGACCTACCCTCTTTGGAAAGACCTAGAGGTCCGCTCTTCGATCGGCGTGATGCGTGGCGAAGAACCTTTGCGTGAACCTGCTAGGCTTCTTGGGCATGTATGGGAAGACAAAAGATACACACGAGGCACGGAGGACACCTGCAACGCTTACGCGAAAAAAGAGGGCATGCCTCCGGAGCAGTATGAAGGTCTGCCAGCTACGCTCTTCTGAAAGAAGAGAAAGAAATCTTCTTTCAATGCACACTTTCGATATGAAGGTCCCAAGCGGCTTCTCGTCGAATATAAAGGGAATAATAAATATGCGGAGAAAAGTTCCGAACCTAAAGTCTCATGACTGCCACGTGATTATGGCGCTTAACTGCTTCCGGTTGCATTGAGGGGCTTCTACGGAAAAGCGTCCGATTAGCCATTGTGAAGCTATGTGCATTCCTCAATGCAATATCTCGGAAGGTGATCGATCCGAGAAATCGTACCAACGCTAAGGAGTGATGTGGGCGCAATGTCTTGTCGATTTGAGCTGGTGTTCCCACCATCCTTCTTCAACATCATGACGCATGTCCTAGTTCATCTAGTCGTGAGATTGTCATTCTGGGGCCCGTATTTCTACAATATGTACCCCTTTGAGAGGTTCATGGGAGTCCTAAAGAAATATGTTAAGTAACGCGCTAGGCGAAGGAAGCATCTCCATGGGCCATCAAGCGAGAGGATGTCATCGGGTTTTGTGTTGACTTCATTCCTGGCCTTAAGAAGATAGGTCTCCCTAAATCGCGGTATGAGGGGAGACTGATTTGGAAAAACACGCTTGGAAGGGACTCAATAATATGCAGGGGCGGATATTCTTGGTCTCAAGCACACTACACAGTTCTCTGAGAACTCTACCTTGGTGACCCGTATGTCGATGAACACAAGAACGATCTGCGCTCCAAACACCCGGAGTAGTCACGACGGCCGGATTACATGTGAACACATCGGGACTTTCAGCAGTTGGTTGGAAACACGTCTCGGAGGTGACAACACTGTTTGTGATGAGTTGTACTTGTTGTCAGGGACCATCTTGACGTAATGACTTGGAAAGGATACAAGATAAATGGGAATACATTTTACACGATTGACCAAGATGAAAAGAGCACCAACCAAAACAGCGGTGTCCGCTTTGATGCAACAACCGGCGGGGAAAGGACACATATTATGGTTACATAGTAGACATATGGGAACTTGACTACGGAGTAGATTTTAAGGTCCCTTTGTTTAAGTGCAAGTGTGACAATCTGTCAGGAGGCGGGGTACAGGTAGACCCATATTACGGAATGACAACAGTGAATCTGAAAAATCTTGGGTACACTGACGAACCGTTCATCCTAGCCAATGATGTGGCACAGGTTATCTATGTGAAGGACATGTCTACCAGACCAAGGAAAAGAAAAGATAAGGAAGCGAATACATCATACGATGAGCCAAAGCGCCACATAGTTCTTTTCGGGAAAAAGGGACATCCTCGGAGTGGAGGGCAAGGCGGACATTCAGAAGAGTATGAAAAGTTTCATGAAATTCCCCCTTCAAAGTCAAGGCTGACCCAAGCATCACGATAAGCGATGAAGATTATCCATGGTTCTGGCGCAATAATAAGCAAGCGACAAAAGCGAAGAAAAAGTGAAGACTTTCTCCCGCAACTATTATGATGATACCATGCCAACTTTGTAACAGACGAGTATGATACCATTGTCCGTTTTGTACATGCACATGCTATGCCAACTTTTGAGTTCATTTGAAAACTATGAATTTGAAAACCTCGCATGTAGAAGGCGCTCACACGGTTCATAAGCCCGTCTCTCACGCCTTTGTTGAGCTCACAAACTTGTGATTCACACAAATTTGAAAGAATTCAAATTTTAACTATTCAAATTTGAAAACTAATGGCACAAACAGAAAGTTTATAATTGTTCTAAAACTAAGGGCACTAACAAAAATTTTATATTTTTGCTTACATAAAATCAAAAAGAATTAAAAAATAAAGAAAAAAATCAAAAGAAAATAAATAATGCAGAAATCAATAAAAAATAACTTGAAAAAAAATAAAAATAGCAAGAATAAGTATTTTGTTGTAAGTAGAAACAAAATAAAATAAATAAAGCAATAAAGAAAACAAAAAAAGTGTTTTCAAATTTTGAAACTAATGGCACTAAAAGAAAGTTTATATTTTTCTAAAACTAAAAGCACTAACAGAAAGTTTATAATTTTCTTGACCTAAAAGCAAAAGAATTAAAGAATAAAGAAAAAAACCAAAAGAAAATTAATAATGCAGAAAACAAAACAAAAAAACTTGAAAAAAAATAAAAATAGCAACAATAAGTATTTTGTTCTAAGTAGAAACAAAATAAAAAATAAAGCAACAAAGAAAACAAAAAAGTGTTTTCAAATTTTAAAACTAATGGCACTAACGAGAAAGTTTATAATTTTTCTAAAACTAAAAGCAAAAACAAATAAAAATAAAGCAAAAAAAGTGCCACCTATTGGGCTAGCAGCTGAATACGACTAGAAACCCTACCATGGGCGAGATTCAGGCCAGCGGAAGGCCCAATAGGCCTGAGCTGCAATTGCAGGTGGGCTGAAAGCTTTGCTTTAGAGAGGAGCTCGAGAGGAAGCCGCACCGCACCTTATAAACAGGTGCGGCTCCCTCCTCAACTAGCGAGTGGGACTAAACTTTGGGCGTGAGGCGTGAAGGCCTTTGGTCCCGGTTGGTGGAACCAACCGGGACTAAAAGTGCGTGGTCCCGGTTAGTGGCACAAACCGGGACTAATGCCCCCCTTTAGTTACAGTTGGTGCCACCAACGGGACCAAAGACCGCCGCTTCCCGCCCTTTGGGCTCTTGAAAATTGGCCTTTGGTCGGTTGGTGCTGGCACCAACCGGGAAAAATAACATTAGTCTCGGTTTGTGCCATGAATCGGGACCAAAGCTTTTTCTATATAAGCAAACACTTAGCATTTTTTCAGATTTCATCGCCTTGATTTATTTCGACGACGCCGACCTCCTCGGCGCCACCAGGCTGCCCGCCACCGTCGCCGTCGCCCGTGACCCGAGCCACGCTTGGCGCCGTCCGCCGCCCTCGAGCCTGCCGTCGCCCGGCCGCCCTGCGCCACGCCCGAGCCGTCCCGCCCGCCCAAACACGTCGCCGCCCTCGGCGCCATCTGCCCGGCGCCCGGCCTCGCTCCCAGCGCCCAGCGCCGCCGCCGTGCCCGCCGCCCCCTGTGAGCTAGCACCTGCCTGCCAGCGCCCACCTGCCCTGCCCTGCCCCGCCGGCGCCACCGCTGCCGCCACGCCCCTTTTTTTTTAGTTTAATTTTTTTTCATATATGTATATAATGTATGTGTATGTATGTGGCTATATGTTTTTGTTCATATGTTGCAATATGTTTTTTTATTTTTATTAGTTTATTTTTTTTGTTCATATGTGATGTATATGTGTATGTGGCTATATGTTTATTTTTTTGTTCATATGTTACAATTTTAGAAAAGTTTTATATATGCAAAAGTTACAATTTTAGAAAAAGAAGGATAGGAAAGAAGAAAATAAGAAGAGGAAAGAAAGAAGAAGAGAGAGGAAAGAAGAGGAGAAATAAGTAAGAAGAAGAAAAAGAAGAAAAAGAGGAAGAAGAAAGCAATAGTGGAGAGGAAGAGAAAATAGAATATTCTATTTTCTCTTCTTCTCACTATTCCTTTCTTCTTCTCCTCTTTTTCTTCTTTTTTCTTCGATCTTCTCCTCTAGCTATTCCTTTCTTCTTCTCCTCTTTTCTTCTTCTTCTTCTTCTTCTTCTTAATTTTATCGGGAACGAGGGTGTCGAGGATCGCCGAGGGGTCGAGGGTCGGGAACTAGGGTAGAGGGTCGAGGGTCGTTAAGGGGTCAAGGGTCGAGGGTTTCAGGGTCGAGGGTTCGAGGGTTCTATATATAGGGTCGAGGGATCGAGGGTCGAGGGTTCCAGGGTCGTCTAGGGGTCGAGGGTTCCAGGGTCGTCGAGGGTTCGAGGGGTCGAGAGAGGTTTCCTAGTGTCAAAGTATTGAAGAAATCCATGGCTTCATCATTTGCCGGAAGTAACCAGGGCATGATGGTACGAAGTCCTCAAAGTTGATACGGAATGGAGTCGGATAGGATAAATTGCCTTTTTGTATGAATTTAAGCAAAGGCCTTCCAAATAAAGATATTGGAAGGTTCTTGCTGAACTTTGTACCAAAAAGCTTAATTATCCTATCGGGACTCTGCTCCAAAATAACTTTGGAGAGCTTCACCATCATGCACTACATTTTCGCCTAATGATGAAGACATGGTTTTGTTGAATACTTTGACACTAGGCAACCTCCCGACCTCGGCGATCCTCGACCCCTTGACCTCGATCCTCGGCGATCCTCGACCTTGATAAAAAAGAAGAGGAAGAAGAAAAAAGAGGAGAAGAAAGAATAGAGGAGTTCTTCTCCTCTATTCTTTCTTCTCCTCTTTTTTCTTCTTCTTCCTCTTTTTTATCGGGAGCGAGGGTGCGCCGAGGGTCGCCGAGCGGTAGAGGAAACTCTAATTAAATAGCAAGTATTGTCGATTGTGAGATACATGTGGCCGTCGGTGTCGGACACTACATCCACGTCCCACAAGTGACGCGAGCGTCGATGCCCACATCACTTGTGGGACATAGATGTAGTGTCGTCGTTGTTGTTGTCGATATACCCCCTCCCGATAGCTTTAACACATGGGGGGGTCGATATTACCCCCTCCTTGAAGTGTTCTCGAGGCCACCCCTAACCCTTGAGGCGTTGTTGAGGCCACCCGAAACCCTAGAGAAGCAGCGTCGAGGCCACTAATTAATATGATTCCTTATTGTGATTAGCTAGCTAGTTCTACGTTTGCCACTAATATATCCATATCTGTCATGTTTGAATAATAATTGCCATGTTGTAAATATTTGTAGAAACTATGGACACCCCCGAGGCCGAAGCACAAGAAGCGTTGTTGAGGGACATAATCGCAGAAGGAAGTGATGTAAAATACGCTTTCGTTGATGTTTCTCAACGACAACGATGGTCTGGAAGGAGAGGGTGAAGAAGCAGCTGGCTATGATTTACATGGCTCCTGTGAGGGTGAAGAAGGAGAGGGTGAAGAAGTAGACCGTGAGGACGGCTCCGGTGATCACCAAACCGAGTCCGGCCAGGTATATATATTAGTTAAGCCTGTGCTGACTAGCTAATTGATGCATTCATTGTTTTGGTATGTACACATATTAATTAACTCTCATCTTTGTTCATTTTCTAGCCCTCGGATCGAGCACAACTTCGGTAAAGAGGCGAGGCCCGAAGAAAAAGTTGAGCTCGGATGAAAAGTTTGAGATCATAGAAATGCGTGCTTGTGACGGCCAACCAATTGAACCCTACGGGACAAAGAAGGCATTTGTTGCTCGGTCACGGGGTTACAGTTAGGGACAAGATCGATCAGCATCCACCAATGGTATAAGCCTAAAGCGAAGACCACGAGGTGTCTTATGTCAATGATATCTTGAGAAGAATGATCTTTGGGTGAGCTGAAGTCAAATTTCACCCTACCGCGGAGGATGATCCGGAGAAGCCGGTTATAGAGCCATTAATCAAGTCTTTTGCTCTTAAGAAGATGGTAGACCTATTCAGGAATTGGAAGAAAGACACGAATAGGTATGTCGATAAAAATGAGACACCATAATTCAAAGGCAAATATGAGAAGATCGAGAGATGGTAGCCCGCATTTGTGGCCCACAAGACATCGGAAAAGAGTAAAAAGATGTCGGCGACAAACAAGCAAAATGCTGCAAAGAAGAAGCTTCACCATCGCACGGGGTTAGGTGGCTACCTCGTAGCCCGGCCTAAGTGGGCCAAGGCTGAGAGTGATCTGCTTGATAAAGGGATCGAACCAGAGACAATGAACTGGGAGACCCGTTCTTGCGGACTTGGTTCTTCGGGCTGGCGGAACCTTTGACCTATGTGAGGAAGTGCATTTGGACGGATGAACAATTGGACATACCAGTCAAGAGGCTTGACAATATATCGAAGCAGCGTTGACAAGGGACGTTCGTTCAGACAGGGAGAAGGACGAGCTCACAATGGCCCTCGGGAATCCTGAGCACCACAGGCGGACCACGAGGCACGCCCGAGCTCCCTTTCGTGGAAGGCTGGATTTCGGGAGGGGTTACAAAACAAAGGAGAGGAGGAAGAAAGCGGAAGCGAGAGCCAAGCTGCAGCGCTGCACGAAAGGGTAATGGGGCTAGAGGAACGAGAAGCGTATCGCAGCAAGCGACTGTCAAGCTTCCCCGAAGCTACCCGCCATCTCGGCGGAGAAGCGGCGTGGCTTCCACCGAGCTGCTTCGGTAGGAGCATGCCTTGCCAGCGGCTCTGCCGGCTATCCGTGGATGCTATCATGGAGTCTCAAAATTGCCACCTTATGGCGAAATGGAGCAATTTGAAGGTCAAAGCGGCTGTTGGCTCTGTTTATCCTACTAAACCCGACTCAACTTTTCACTGCGGCCGATTCGAGAAGGATATGCTAAGGTGATGGTGGATGAAATAACGGAGGATTTGAGGACCTCGGCTTGACCACCCTCTGGGTGAAGGGGAGTATCGGCTGGGTTACGCTCTGAAGACTCCATGCCTATGGCGGAAGGATCTCATCAACCTTCAGGCTGGGCGCCTCCGCCTCCTCCTCCTCCTCCTCCCGTGAGTCAGGGCACTCCGACTCCTCCACAGCCTCCTCCACCGCCTCCTCCACCGGCGAGTGTCGATCAGGGCACTCGGCCGACTCCTTCTCCGGCGCGTGGCGGCACTCCGCCTCCTTCTCTTCCTGCGCCGGCGCGCCCGAGCAGCCAGCCTCCTCCTTCTCTGCCTCGTCAGCAAGGGCGGAAGAGACCCGCCACCGCTCGGCTGCTCGTGGCGTCGTAGTTCTTCTCCTCCGCCTCGTAAGCAAGGAAAGAAGACATCCACTCCGTCTGCCTTTCTGCCGGCGTCTAGCGAGTCTGACAAAAGGCGGGAGGAGATCTGATTCGGTCCTTCTCACGAAGACTCGGAGAAGTTGCCGTCTGAGAGAGGTCCGAGGAGGAAAGCGAAGATCGCGCACGAAGTGGATGACTGGTTTCAAGGGTTGAAAGCAAAGAGACATCCACCTCCGGAGGAGAAGGTAGATCCGGTGAAAGTGAAGCGCACTCTGGCTGCCCGACAAGACCACCCAAGTCTCCGCCGAAGAAGGCAACTATAGGCGCATTATTGGAAAGGCATTTGCGAAGCGGAGAGGTCGGGAAGTACTAAAAGTGATCAAAGGATGAAGAGCAGCGAGCTGGGAAACAAATTGCCCAGCTCGGCGAACAACAAAGGAATCGTGCCCCCCTCAAGGTGCACTGCTAGCGACATAAATCGATCCGAGGATAGTGCCGGTTATGGCAATCCTGCAGATTACCTTGACGATGTACATTATGATTTCTTGGAGGTGCGAGATACAAAGATACAAATGCACGGAAGCCTCTCGTCAAAGATGAAAGTTCTCTATCAACGATGATCACGAAGATTGCATGATTGGTACATGAAAACCTGCGAGAGAGTGCGAGGGAGGAGTACTTTGTATGTGAGAGATAAAAGGAGCATGACCTCCTTGGAATTGAACTGTTGCCTATTCCATTTGAGGAGTTCTATAAGTTTTCAATCAATTGGCCCTCAATAAAGCAACGGTCACACTGCTTTGTCTTTAAGTAGTACTACTTACATCATTAAGTCTCTCTATATAACTCAGATCTTTCATTGCATGTATTTATAGTTATCCTCACTATATTATGCAGATTGAAGATCGCCGAATTGAAGAAAAGACAAGAGGGTGATATTGGGTTCATTAACACATATCTCATAGATAAAGCTGAGGTTGAATTTCATAAAGAAAATACCGAGGCCAACTTGCTACAATCGTTGGTAATAAATGAACACAAAGATATAATACTCTTTCCTTACAACTTCAAGTGAGTGTTACTCTCTTGTGGCATATTCGGTTTCCCTTATTAGTCCAGGTTATAGTAATGTAATATTGATGAGTTATGCATGTGTGCGCAGCTACCACTATATTCTCCTAGAGATTAAGCTTGGGAAGGGAGTAGTAACTGTCTTAGACTCCAAACAAAAAGATCCCAAGGAGTATGCAGACATGACTGAAATGCTCGAGAAGTAAGTTAAATCAATCATTATCCACCATATCAGCAACTTTGTTCATTTCTGATAGCACGTAATTGTTTTCTTTGTATGGCAGGGCTTGGAGAAAATTCACCAAAAAAGCTCCGGGACTGCCGAAGAAGCTGCAATTTAGGCAGAAAGTAAGTACTATATAGTAGCATATTCCACGCATCTCCTAGTGATTCAAGCGCTAGTTTCATCAATACCATTTAGCATGCTTGCTAATTATCAGTTTTATTGACCTCTATTTCTTGTAAAGTGGTTGTGGCAGGAACAAAGGAATGATTTCTGTGGATACTACATTTGCGAGTCCATCCGCCACACGACTTGTGAGCGGGGCTACTCCGACAAACAATATGAAGTGCGTAAATAACAATATTCACAATTTTATTTTATTACCATCATTTGTGTTGAGTTTCATTCATTCATATATATATATATATGTATTGACCCCTTCTTAAAATTAGATGTTTGGATGCGGGATGAACTCCTAGCACCAGATCGCATGCGAGCAATTCAAGAGGAATTGGCGGCATTCTTTCTTGACCATGTTATCGCTGAAGGCGGAGAATACTATGTGAACCACAGCGTCCGTATGTTAGGAGATTATATTTGTAAAAGATAATTATTGTATATATGTAGCGGTAGTGTCGGATAGATATAGAGAACTTGTTGTTCGACCAATCTCTCGGAGAAGTAGAGGTGGTCGATATCACTTCTCTCTGTATGCATATATGTTCATGGCGATCTTGTTTGCTTACTAGCTAGCTAAGCGTGTCTAGCTAGTCCTCTCTATCTCGTATGTATAGTACGTAGCGTCGACCAAGCACGAACAAAAGAGAGGACACTTCTCTCTATTAAATAGCTAGCTAACACAATATATGAAACACCTAAATTAACCCCCAAAACCCCCAACCCCCTTTTCAAAAAAATCCAGCCACGAAATCTTGTGGCGTGGATGCCTATTGGTCGGTTGGTGCCACCAACCGGACCAAAGGCCCTCCCTACTGAGGCTCAGCGGACAGGCCACGTGGAGGCCCATCTGTCCCTGTTCTGGATTGAACCGGGACTAAAGGGTCAGGGCATTAGTACCGACCCTTTAGTCCCGGTTCATGAACCGGGACTAAAGGCCCTCACCAACCGGGACTATAGGCCCTTTTTCTACTAGTTGACATAACGTGTAATAACAGCCCATAATGCAATAAATATTGATATAAAAGCATGATGCAAAATGGATGTATCACAACCCCTTTATTACGTTGGTTGCGAGTTCTTGTTTGTTTGTGTAGGTGTGTGGGAGTTTTGAGGAGCCTCCTACTGGGTTGATACCTTGGTTCTCAAAAACTGAGGGAAATACTTACGCTACTTTGCTGCATCACCCTTTCCTCTTCAAGTAAATCCAAAGCAAGCTCAAGACGTAGCAAGAAGGATTTCCGGCACCATTGCCGGGGAGGTCTTCGCTCAAGTCAAGACATACCAAGTACCCATCACAAACTCATCTCCCTCGCATTTACATTATTTGCCATTTGCCTCTCGTTTTCCTCTCCCCCACTTCACCCTTGCCATTTTATTTGCCCTCTCTTTCCCAATTTCATCTCTCTTTTGTTTGCCTTTTTGTTTGCTTGTGTGTTGGATTACTTGTCGCGATGGCGCAAGGTAATACCAAATTGTGTGATTTCTCCAATACCAATAATAATGATTTCCTTAGTACTCCGATTGCTCCTCTTAATGGTGTTGATTCTTGTGAAATCAATCTGCTTTCTTGAATCTTGTTATGAAAGATCAATTCTCCGGCCTTCCTAGTGAAGATGCCGCTACCCATCTAAACAACTTTGTTGATTTGTGTGAGATGCAAAAGAAGAAAGATACGTATAATGATATTGTTAAGTTGAAGTTATTTCCGTTTTCACTTAGAGATCGTGCTAAAGTTTGGTTTTCGTCTTTGCCTAAGAATAGTATTGATTCATGGAACAAGTGCAAAGATGCTTTTATCTCTAAGTATTTTCCTCCCGCTAAGATCATCACTCTTAGGAGCGATATTATGAATTTTAAACAACTTGATCATGAGCATGTTGCCCAATCTTGGGAAAGGATTAACTTGATGATTCGCAATTGCCCTACTCATGGTTTGAATTTATGGATGATCATACAAAATTTTTATGCCGGATTGAATTTAGCTTCTAGAAATCTTTTAGATTGACGCGGGAAATGCGTTTATGGAAATCACCTTAGGAGATGCTACAAAACTTCTTGATAATATTATGGCTAATTATTCTCAATGGCACACCGAAAGATCTACTAGTAAAAAGTGCATGCTATAGAAGAAATTAATGTTTTGAGTGGAAAGATGGATGAACTTATGAAATTGTTTGCTACTAAGAGAGCTCCTATTGATCCCAATGATATGCCCTTGTCTACTTTGATTGAGACTAATAATGAATCTATGGATGTGAATTTTCTTGGTAGGAATAATTTTGGAAACAATGCTTATAGAGGAAACTTTAATCCTAGACCGTTCCCTACTAATTCCTCTAATAATTATGGAAATTACTACAATAATTCTTATGGTAATTTTAATAAGATGCCCTCTGATTTTTAGAATAGTGTGAAAGAATTTATGATCTCTCAAAAGAATTTTAATGCCTTGCTTGAAGAAAAATTGCTCAAAGATGATGATTTGGCTAGGAACGTTGATAGACTCTCGCTTGATGTTGATTCTTTGAAACTTAGATCTACTCCTCCTAAGCATGATATTAATGAGTCTCTCAAATCTATGAAAATTTCCATTGATGAGTGAAAAGAAAGAACCGCTAGATTGCGTGCTAAGAAAGATTGCTTTTGTAAAAGCGTGTTCTTCTAGTTTCCATGAAAATAATGATGAAGATCTTAAAGTTATTGATGTGTCCCCTATTAGATCTTTGTTTTGCAATACGAATCTTAATAATGATGGGACTGGAGATGAGTCAACTTTAGTTAAAAGGCGTCCCAATGATTCAGACTTTTTAGATATTGATGCTAAATTTGGTGAAAGTGGGATTGGAGAGGTCAAGACTTTAAATAGCAAATTGAACCCACTATCTTGGATTTCAAGGAATTTAACTATGATAATTGTCCTTTAGAAGATTGTATTTCCTTGTTGCAATCCGTTGTGAATTCTACTCATGCTTATAGTTAAAATAAAGCTTTTACCAAACATATTATTGATGCCTTGATGCAATCTTTTGATGAAAAACATAATTTGGAAGTTTCTATACCTAGAAAACTTTATGATGGGTGGGAACCTACTATGAAAGATTAAAATTAAAGATAATGAGTGTTATGCTTTATGTGATTTGGGTGCTAGTGTTTCCACGATTTCGATAACTTTATGTGATATTGTAGGTTTCCATGATCTTGATGATTGCTCTTTAAATTTGCACCTTGCAGTTCCACGTTAAAAAGCCAATGGGAAGGATCAATGATGTTCTCATTGTTGCAAATAAAAATTTGGTGCCCGTAGATTTTATCGTTCTTGATATATATTGCAATATTTCTTGCCCTATCATTCTTGGTAGACCTTTTCTTAGAACGATTGGTGCGATTATTGATATGAAGGTAGGGAATATTAGATTCCAATTTCCATTAAGGAAAGGCATGGAGCACTTTCCAAGAAAGAAAGTTAAATTACCTTATGAATCTATCATGCGAGCTACTTATGAATTGAGTGACAATGATGGCACCACTTAGATCTATCCCCGCTTTTATGCCTAGCTAGGGGCGTTAAACGATAGCGCTAGTTGGGAGGCAACCCAATTTTATTTGTGTTTTTTGTTTTTGCTTCTGTTTAGTAATATATTTTGCATCTAACTTCTCTTTAGATGTGTTTTTATGTTTTAGTTAGTGTTTTTGCCAAGTTGAACCTATAGGATAACCTATGGTGTTAGTTAATTTGATTCTGCTGAAAAACAGAAACTTTGCGCGCACGAAAATCATTTTAGTAATTCACAGAACCGTGCTTTGCGCTGATTCTTTTTGCTGTAGATGAATAGACAAATTGACCAGGACTTCCTATTTTTGTACTATTTTTAGAGTCCCAGAATTATTCGGGAGTTACAGATTGCTACAGACTGTTCTGTTTTTGACAGATTCTGTTTTTTGTGTGTTGTTTGCTTGCTTTGATGCATCTATGGCTAGTATTAAGTGGTATTAACCATAGAGAACTTGAAATACTGTAGGTTTAACACCAATATAAATAAAGAATGATTTCATTACAGTACCTTATGTGGTGGTTTTCCTTTCTTTCACTAACGGAGCTTATGAGATTTCCTATTGAGTTTTGTGTTGTGAAGTTTTCAAGTTTTGGGTAAAGATTTGATGGACTATGGAATAAGAAGTGACAAGAGACTAAGCTTGGGGATGTCCATGGCACCCCAAGATATTCAAGAATAGCCAAAAGCCTAAGCTTGGGGATGCCCCGGAAGGCATCCCTCTTTAAATCTTCGTTTATTGGTAACTTTACTTGGAGCTATATTTTTATTCGCCACATGATATGTGTTTTGCTTGCGTCTTGTATGATATTAGTCTTTGCTTTTTAGTTTACCACAATCATCCTTGCTGTACACACCTTTTGGGAGAAACCCACTTGATTGGAATTTATTAGAATACTCTTTGTGCTTCACTTATAACTTTTGAGCTAGATAGTTTTTTGCTCTAGTGCTTCACTTATATCTTTTAGAGCACGGCGGCGGCTCAATTTTGTATAAATTGTTAGTCTCTCATGCTTCACTTATATTATTTTGAGAGTCTCTTAGAACAGCATGGTATTTGCTATGGTTATAAAATTGGTCCTAGAATGGTGGGCATCCAAGTTGGGTATAATAAAAACTATCATAGGAAGTGAATTGGATGCTATGATCAATTTGATACTTGATAATTGTTTTGAGATATAGAGGTAGTGATATTAGAGTCATGCTAGTTGGGTGATTATGAATTTAAAGAATGCTTGTGTTGAAGTTAGCAAGTCCCGTAGCATGCATTATGGTGAAAGTTGTGTAACAAATTTGAAACATGAGGTGTTCTTAGATTGTGCATCCTTATGAGTGGTACATCGGGGACGGCGATGGTATTTTCCTACCAATCTATCCCCCTAGGAGCATGCGCATTGTGCTTGGTTTTTGATGACTTGTAGATTTTTGCAATAAGTATATGAGTTCTTTTTGACTACTGTTGAGTCCATGGATTATACGCACTCTCACCTTTCCACCATTGCTAGCCTCTTCGGTACCATGCATTGCCCTTTCTCACCTTGAGAGTAGGTCCAAACTTCGCCGGTGCATCCAAACCCCGTGATACGATACGCTCTATCACACATAAACCTCCTTATATCTTCCTCAAAACAGCCACCATACCTACCTATTATGGCATTTCCATAGCCATTCCGAGATATATTGTCATGCAACTTTCCACCGTTCCGTTTATCATCATGACACACATTATCATTGTCATATTGCCTTGCATGATCATGTAGTTGACATCGTATTTGTGGCAAAGCCACCATGCATAAATTTTCGTACATGTCACTCTTGATTCATTGCCCATCCCGGTAGACCACCGGAGGCATTCATATAGAGTCATATCTTGTTCTAGTTTTGAGTTTTAATTCATGAGTTGTAAATAAATAGAAGTGTGATGATCATCATTATTAGAGAATTTTCTCCAAATAAAAAAAAAGAAAGGCCAAATAAAAAAAAGAGAAAGGCCAAATAAAAAAAAGAGGCCCAAAAAAAGAAAATAAAAAAGGGGGCAATGTTACTATCTTTTTCCACACTTGTGCTTCAAAGTAGCACCATGTTCTCATTATAGAAATTGGCTTGTATATTCCTATGATGGGCTTCCTCAAAATGCCCTAGGTCTTCGTGAGCAAGCAAGTTGGATGCACACCCACTAGTTTCTTTTGTTGAGGTTTCATTCATTTATAGCTCTAGTGCATCCGTTGCATGGCAATCCCTACTCCTCATGTTGACATCAATTGATGGGCATCTCCATAGCCCGTTGGTTATCCTCGTCAATGTGAGACTTTCTCCTTTCTTTTTGTCTTCTCCACACAACCTCCATCATCGTATTCTATTCCACCCATAGTGCTATATCCATGGCTCACGCTCATGTATTGCGTGAAAGTTGAAAAGGTTTTAGATTACTTAAGTACGAAACAATTGCTTGGCTTGTCATCGGGGGTGTATAAGATGGGAGCATTTTTGTGTGACGAAAATGAAGCGTAGCCTAACTATATGATTTTGTAGGGATGAACTTTCTTTAGCCATGTTATTTTGAGAAGACATGATTGCTTTGATTAGTATGCTTGAAGTTTTACTATTTCTTATGTCAATATGAACTTTTATTTTGAATCATTTGGATCTGAACATTCATGCCACAATAAAGAAAATTACATTGAGAATTATGCTAGGTAGCATTCGACATCAAAAATTATGTTTTATCATTTACCTACTAGGGCGAGCAGGAATTAAGCTTGGGGATGCTGATCGTCTCCAACGTATCTATAATTTTTGATTGTTCCATGCTATTATATTACCCGTTTTGGACGTTTATGGGCTTTACTTTACACTTTTATATCATTTATGGGACTAACCTACTAACCGGGGGCCCAGCCCGTATTGCTGTTTTTTTGCCTATTTTAGTGTTTCAAAGAAAAGGAATATCAAATGGAGTCCAAACGGAATGAAACCTTGGGGAGCGTGTTTTTTGGAATGAACTGATCCAGAGGACATGGAGTGGAAGTCAAGCAACAACCGAGGCGGTCACGAGGGTGGAGGGCGCCCCCCCCTACTGGGCGCGCCCCCTTATCTCGTGGGCCCCTCGGGAGTCCACCGACCTACTTCTTCCTCCTATATATACCCGTGCCGGGAACATCAAAGCGACCACGAAAAACTATTTCCACCACCGTAACCTTACGTATCGCGAGATCCCATCTTGGAGCCTTAAATCGGCGCTCATTGGAGGGAATCAACCACGGAGGGCTTCTACATCAACACCATGGCCTCTTGATGAGTTGTGAGTAGTTTACCATAGACCTTGGGTCCATAGTTATTAGCTAGATGGCTTATTCTCTCTCTACGAATCTCAATACCATGTTCTCCTTGATCTTCTTGGAGATCTATTCGATGTAACTCTTTTTGCGGTGTGTTTGTCGAGATCCGATGAATTGTGGGTTTATGATCAAGTTTATCTATGAGAAATATCTGAATCTCCTCTGAATTCTTTTATGTGTGATTAAGTTATCTTTGCAAGTCTCTTCGAATTATCAATTTTGTTTGGCCTACTAGATTGATCTTTCTTGCAATGGGAGAAGTGCTTAGCTTTGGGTTCAATCTTGCGGTGTCCTTTCGGTGTGGCCTGAGGGCAACGCACTGCGTATTGTATTGTTGCCATCGAGGATAAAAAGATGGGATTTATATCATATTGCATGAGTTTATCCGCTACATCATATCATCTTTCTTAATCGTTACTCCGTTCTTTATGAGCTTAATACTCTAGATGCATCTTTGGATAGCGGTCGATGTGTGGAGTAATAGTAGTAGATGTAGGCAGGAGTCGGTCTACTTGTCATGGACGTGATGCCTATATACATGATCATGCCTAGATAACCTCATAATTATTCGCTTTTCTATCAATTGCTTGACAGTAATTTGTTCACCCACCGTAATACTTATGCTATCTTGAGAGAAGCCACTAGTGCAACCTATGGCCCCCAGGTCTATCTCTTATCATATAAGCTTTAAATCTACTTTTAT
The DNA here is from genome assembly GCA_021605145.1 of Aegilops bicornis. Classification (NCBI taxonomy): domain Eukaryota; kingdom Viridiplantae; phylum Streptophyta; class Magnoliopsida; order Poales; family Poaceae; genus Aegilops; species Aegilops bicornis. The sequence goes on along the minus strand of CM038670.1, from coordinate 149,649,694 downwards.
TTGCATCTTTACTTTTCCTATCTATATTACAAAATACCAAAAGTATATTTATCTTATCTTATTATCTCTATCAGATCTCACTTACGCAAGTGGCCGTCAAGGGATTGACAACCCCTTTATTGCGTTGGTTGTGAGTTCTTGTTTGTTTGTGTAGGTGCGTGGGACTTTTGAGGAGCCTCCTACTGGATTGATACCTTGGTTCTCAAAAGCTGAGGGAAATACTTACGCTACTATTGCTGCATCACCAATTCCTCTTCAAGGAAAACAAACGCAAGCTCAAGACGTAGCAGCGGCTGGCGGATCGGGGGACCGGTGATGGCAGATCGGTAAAGAGTCCGCAGAGGACGACGGGGACACCTCGGTGGCCACCTCGCCGGCGTCGGGCGAAGAAGCCTCGATAAACCACTAGTAGAAAAATGGCCTATAGTCCCGGTTGGTGAGGGCCTTTAGTCCGGTTCATGAACCCGGGACTAAAGTCGATACTAATGCCACGACCCTTTAGTCCCGGTTCAATCCAGGCAGGATGATGGGCCTCCGTGGCCTGTCCGTGAGCCCGAGCGGGGAGGCCTTTGGTCCCGGTTGGTGGCACAAGCGGGACCAATAGGCATCCGCAGCGTCGACATTTACGTGGCTGGGGTTTTGTTTTTTTTAAAGGGGGGGTTGGGGGTTAATTTAGGTGTTTCATATATTGTCTTTGGCTAGCTAATTAATAGAGAGAAGTGTCCTCTCTTTTGTCCGTGCTTAGTCGACGCTTCATTACTATACATACGTTATAGAGAGGACTAGCTAGACACGCTAGCTAGCTAGTAAGCAAGCAGAAGATGCGTCATGAACATATATGCATACTGAGAGAAGTGATATCGACCACCTCTCCTTCTCCGAGAGATTGGTGAACAACAAGTTCTCGTATATCTATCCGACACTACGGCTACATATATACAATAATTATCTTTTACAAATATAATCTCTAACATACGGACGCGTGGTCCACATAGTATTCTCCGTCTTGAGCGATCACGTGGTCAAGAAATAATGCGTAATTCCTCTTGAATTGCTTTCATGAGCGTCTGGTGCTAGGAGTTCATCCGCATCCGAAACATCTAATTTTAAGAAGGGGTCAATACATATATATATATATGAATGAATGAAACTCAACACAAATGATGGTAATAAAATAAAATTGTGAATATTGTTATTCGCACTTCATATTGTTTGTCGGAGTAGCCCGCTCACAGGTCGTGTGGCGGATGGACTGCATAAATGTAGTATCCACAGAAATCATTCCCTTGTTCCTGCCACAACCACTTTACAAGAAATAGAGGTCAATCAAACTGATAATTAGCAAGCATGCTAAATGGTATTGATGAAACTAAGCGCTTGAATCACTAGGAGATCGTGGAATATGCTACTATATAGTACTTACTTTGGTGTCTAAATTGCAGCTTCTTGGTAGTCCGGAGCTTTTTTGGTGAATTTTCTCCAAGCCCTGCCATACAAAGAAAACAATTACTTGATATCGAAATGAACAAAGTTCTTGATATGGTGGATAATGATCGATTTAACTTACTTCTCGAGCATTTCGGTCATGTCCGCATACTCCTTGGGATCTTTTAAGCTTGGAGTCTAAGGCAGTTACTACTCCCTTCTCAAGCTTAATCTCGAGAATATAGTGGTAGCTAGCACATACATAACTCATCAATATTACATTACTATAACCTGGACTAATAAGGAAACCAAATATGCCACAAGACAGTAACACTCACTTGAAGTTGTAAGGAAAGAGTATTATACCTTTGTGTTCATTTATTACCAACGATTGTAGCAAGTTGGCCTCAGTATTTTCTTTATGAAATCCAACCTCAATTTTATCTATGAGATATGTGTTAATGAACCCAATATCACCCACTTGTCTTTTCTTCAATTCGGCGATCTTCAATCTGCATAATATAGTGAGGATAACTATAAATACATGTAATGAAAGGGCTGAGTTATATAGAGAGACTTAATAGCGAAGTAGTACTACTTACAGACGATGGCGGTGTTTGTTGCTTTATCGAGGACCAATTGATTGAAAAACTGATAGAACTGCTCAAATGGAATGAGCAGCAGTTCAATTCAGGGGAGGTCATGCTCCTTTTTAACTCTCACATACAAAGTACTCCTCCCCTCGGACTCTTTGCAGGTTTTCATGTACCAATCATGCAATCTTAGCATCATCGTTGATAGAGAACTTTCATCTTTGTGAGAGGCTTCCGGTACTCGTATCTTTGTATCTGCACCTCCAAGAAATCATAATGTACATCGTCAGGCAGGTAATCTGCGGGATTGCCATAACCCGGGCACCATCCTCGGATCGACAATGTCGCTAGCGAGCACCTTGAGCGGGGGCACGATTGCTTCGCTTGTTGGCGAGCTGGGCAATTTGTTTCCCAGCTCGTCGTTCTTTCATCCTTTGGTCACTTTTAGCACTTCCCGACCTCTCCGCCCGGCAAATGCCTTTCCAATAATCGCTCATTGTTGCCTTTCGGCGGAGACTTGGGTGGTTTTGTCGGGGCAGCAGATGCGCCCGCTTTCACGGATCTACCTTCTCCTCCGGAGGTGGATGTCTCTTTGCTTTTAACCCTTGAAACCAGTCATCCACTTGATCTGCGCCAATCTTCGCGTTTTCCTCCTTGCTCCTCTCGTGCAGTAACTTCTCTGGAGTCTTGAGGAGAAGGACCCGAATCTATATCTCCTCCCGCCTTTGGCTGTCTTGCTAAACGCCCGGCGGAAGCGAGCCAGGCGGATGTCTTCTTTCCTTCCTTACGAGGCGGAGGAGAAGGACTTCTGACCGGAGCAGCGGGCGGCGGCGGGTCTCTTCCGCCATTCTTGGCGAGGCGGAGAAGGAGGAGGCTGGCTGCTTTCGGTAGCCGTATGGCGCGGAGAAAGGAGGCGGAGTGCCGCCACCACGCGGAGAAGGAGCGGCCGAGTGCCTGATCGTCACTCGCCGGAGGGAGGAGGCGGTGGAGGAGGCTGAGTGCCTGACTTCGCGGAGGAGGAGGAGGAGGCGGAGGTGTCGATTCGGAAGGTTGATGAGATCCTTCCGGCATAGGCATGGAGTCTTGAGCGAGAACCCAGCCGATACTCCCTTCACCGGTAGGGTGGTCAAGCGGAGGTCCTCAAATCCCTCCGTTATTTCATCCACCATCACCTTAGCATATCATACGGAATCGGCGGCGGTGAAATGTTGAGTCGGGTTTAGTAGGATAAACAGAGCCAACAACCGCCTTGACCTTCAAATTGCTCCATTCCGCCGTAAGGTGGCAATTTTGAACTCCATGATAGCATCCGCAGGATAGCTGGTAGGAGCCTTCAAGGCATGCTCATTTGAAGTAGCTTCGGTGGAAGCCCGCTGCTTCTCCGGCTGAGATGGCGGGAGGTAACCGAGGGAAGCTTGGCCGGTCGTTCTGCGATCTGCTTCTCCTTCCTCTAGCCCCATTACCCTTTCGTGCAGCGCTGCGGTTGGCTCTGCTCCGGTTTCTTCCTCCTCTCACGGGTTTTGTAACCCCCTGCGTCCGAAATCCAGCCTTCCACGAAGCGAACTGGCGTGCCTCGTGTCCATCCGAGGTGCTCGAGATTCGAGGGCCATTGTGAGCTCGTCCTTCTCCTGTCAGAGCAAACGTCCCTTAACTGCTTATTTGCTTTGATATATTCTTTGAAGCCTCTTGGTTGGTATGTCCAATTGTTCGTCGTCCAAATGCACTTCCTGTTATAGTGTCTAAGGATCCGCCGGCCCGAAGAACCAAGTCCGGCAGCAGTCTGGCCAGTTCATTGTCTCTGGTTCGATCCCTTTATCAAGCAGATCATTCTCAGGCCTTAGCCCACTTAGGCGGGACTCACGAGGTAACCACCTGACCCCGTCGCGATGGTGAAGCTTGTTCTTCGCAGCATTTCTCTTGTTTGTCGCCGACATCTTTTTACTCTTTTCCGATGTCTTGTGGGCCACAAATGCGGGCCAGTCATCTCTGATCTTCTCATATTTGCCCCTGAATAGGTCTGCCATCTTCTTCAGAGCAAAAGACTTGATTAATGGCTCTATAACTGGCTTCTCCGGATCAACCTCTGGCGGTAGGGTGAAATTTGACTTCAGCTCAGTCCAAAGATCATTTTTCTACATATCATTGACATCAGACACCTCAGGGTCTTCGTTCTTAGGCTTATACCATTGGTGGATGCTGATCGGGATCTTGTCCCTAACCAGAACCCGCTAGAGCAACAAATGCCTTCTTTGTCCGGTAGGGTTCAATCGTTAACCCGTCAGCGCGCGATTTGTATGATCTCAAACTTTTCATCCGAGCTCAACTTTTTCTTGGGCCTCGTCTCTTTACGAAGTTGTGCTCTTTCCGGAGGGCTAGAAAAAAGAACAAAGGCGAGAGTTAATTAATATGTGTACATACCAAAACAATGAATGCATCAATTAGCTAGTCGGCACATGCTTAACTAATATATATACTGGCGGACTCGGTTTGGTGATCACCGAACCGTCCTCACGGTCTACCTATTCACCCTCTCCTTCTTGCACGGCATTGGGTCGCCGGAGCCATGTAAATCATAACCATTTGCTTCTTCACCCTCTCCTTCCAGACCATCATTGTCGTCGAGAAACATCAACGAGCAGATGACATCACTTCCTTGTGCGATTATGTCCCTCAACAATGCTTCTTGTGCTTCGTCTCGTGGCGGGGTGTCCATAGTTTCTAGAAATGTTTACAACATGGCAATTATTATTCAAACATGACAGATATGGATATATTAGTGGCAAACGTAGAACTAGCTAGCTAATCACAATAAGGAATCATATTAATTAGTGGCCTCGGCGCTGCTTCTCTAGGGTTTGAATTGGCCTCGACAGCGCTTCAAGGGTTAGGGGGTGGCCTCGAGAACGCTTCAAGGAGGGGTGGCCACATGTATCTCACTGCAAGCGATACTTGCTATTTAATTAGGGTTTCCTCTACCGGTCGGCAACCCTCGACGACCTTCATTCCCGATAAAAAAAAGAGGAAGAAGAAGAAAAAAAGAGGAGAAGAAAGAATAGAGGAGGGTCGAGGGTCAAGGGGTCGATGATCGCCCGGCGGTCGAGGTCAAGGGTCGAGGATCGCCGAGGGTCGGGAGGTTGCCTAGTGTCAAAGGATTCAACAAAACCATGTCTTCATCATTAGGCGAAAATGCAGGTGCATGATGGTGCAAGCTCTCCAAAGTTATTTTGGAGCGGAGTCGAGATAGGATAATTAGCTTTTTGGTACAAAGTTCAGCAAGAACCTTCGAATATCGTTATTTGGAAGGCCTTTCCTGAAATTCGTACAAAAGGCAAATTATCTATCAGGAACTCCATTCGAAATAACTTTGGAGGACTTCATGCCATCATGCCCTAATTACTTCGACTAATGATGAAGCCATGGATTTCTTCAATACTTTGACACTACGAAACCTCTCTCGACCCCTGGAACCCTCGACCCCTAGACGACCCTGGAACCCTCGACCCTCCATCCCTCGAACCCTCGACGCTGAAACCCTCGACCCTTGACCCCTTGCGACCCTCGACCCTCTACCCTAGTTCCCGACCCTCGACACCCTCGTTATATCGACAACGGCCGCGACATACATATACATGGGAAAATAATGTTATCGGGGAGGGTATCGGTACCCCCCTCGTGTCGAAGTTTCTTCTTTCTCCTCTATTCCTTTCTTTCTTCTTCTCCTCTTCTTTTTCTTCTTATCCCTCGAGAAAGGAAAATAAGGAAAAGGAAGAAAAGAGGAAGAAGGAAGAAGGAAGAAGAAGAAGAAAAAAAGAAGAAAAAAAAGGAGAAGAAGAAAAGAATAGAGAGAAGAATAAAAAATAGAATTTTTTTCTATTTTTCTTCTTCTCCTCTATTCCTTTCTTCTTCTCCTCTTCTTCTTCTTTTTTCTTCTTCTTATTTATTTCTCCTCTTCTTCTTCTCCCTCTTCTTCTCCTTTCTTCCTCTTCTTATTTCCTTTTCCTCTCATTCTTTTATTCTTCTTCCTTCTTAAAAATACAAGAAGTAGTATTGCCTAATTCATTGTTCATATGAATATACAAACATTTGCATATTTACAATAATTAATATCACCAAAAAATCTATGAACAGAAAAAAATCCTAATTTTTCTAAAAACTATCTTTTGCATTGTTCACATACACATATACATTATAGCCACATACACATATACATCACATGTGAACAAAAAATTAAAGTAATAAAAATAAAAAAACAGAGCAGGCGGCGGCTCACTGTGTGAGGCGGGCGAGGCGCGCCATGGGCGGAGAGGCAGGGGCAGGACGCCGAGGCGAGGCGTGACGGCGAGCCCGTAGCTTGAGAGCTCGAGGCCACGGCCCAGGCGGCGAGGCGCCCAGCGTCTTGAGGCAGAGACAGGCGAGGCGAGGCGTGACCCAGCGAGCAGGCAGGGGCGTGGGGCGGAGGCAGCGAGCACGCAGGCGACTGGCGCCGTCGTCGAAGGCTGACTCGGGCAACTGGCGGCGTCGTCGAGGCGAGGCTGGCGATGAAATCTGAAAAAGCATAAAGTCTTTGCTTATATAGAAAAGAGCTTTGGTCGGTTCGTGTACGAACCGGGACTATCTGCTAGTCGGTTGGTGCCACCAGGGACCAAACAATTTTCAACAGCCCAAAGAGGCGGGAAGTGGCGACCTTTGGTCGGTTGGTGGCACCAACCGGGACTAAAGAACACTCGTCTGATTAGTGCCACGAACCGGGACCAACTCTGCTAGTCGGTTGGTGCCACCAACGGGACCAAAACACTGTCTGCACCGCGCCCAAAAAGTTTAGTCCCACCTCGCTAGTTGAGAGAGCTCGGCGTGGTTTATAAGCGTATTGCGCCCACCCTCTCGAGCTCCTCTCAGCTGCAGGCTTCAGAACCCTAATCATCACTAGCTATGTGCTGTGGGCCTACTTGGCCTCCTGCGGGCACTGAATTACAGCCCATGTAGGGTTTCTAGTCGTATTCGGGCCGTGGGGGTCCGATGGCGACACTATTTTTTTCCAGTTTTTTGTTTTGTTTTACGCATTATTATTTATTTTTTGTTGTTTTTGCTTTATTTTTTAATTCTTTTTTGCTTTTAGTTTTAGAAAAATATAAACTTTCTGTTACGTGCCATTAGTTTTCAAATTTGAAAACATTTTTGTTTTCTTTGTTGCTTTATTTATTTTATTTTGTTTCTACTTACAACAAAATACTTATTATTGCTATTTTATTTTTTTCAGTTTTTTGTTTTGCTTTACGCATTATTTATTTTTGTTGTTTTTGCTTTATTTGTTAATTCTTTTTGCTTTTAGTTTTTGAAACATTATAAACTTTCTGTTAGTGCCATTAGTTTTCAAATTTGAAATCACTTTTTATGTTTTCTTTGTTGCTATATATATTTTATTATTTTTTTAATTAAAACAAAATACTTATTAATTCTAATTTTATTTTTTCAAGTTTTTTGTTTTCTTTTCTGCATTATTTATTTTCTTTTGGTTTTTGCTTTATTTTTTAATTCTTTTTTTCTTTTAGTTTTAGAAAAATTATAAACTTTCTGTTAGTGCCATTAGTTTTCAAATTTGAAAACACTTTTCTTGTTTTCTTTGTTGCTTTATTTTTTATTTTTTCTACTTACAACAAAATACTTATTGTTGCTATTTTTATTTTTTTTCAAGTTTTTTTGTTTTGTTTTCTGCATTATTTATTTTCTTTTGGTTTTTTGCTTTATTTTTTAATTTTTTGCTTTTAGGTCAGCAAAATTATAAACTTTCTGTTTGTGCCATTAGTTTTCAAATTTGAATTCTTTGAAATTTGTGTGAATCACAAGTTTGTGAGCTCAACAAAGGCGTGTAGAGGGGCGGGCTTATAAACCGGTGTGGCGCCCTTGGTTGGCGAGGTTTTCAAATTCATAGTTTTCAAGTGAACTCTGAAAAAGTTGGCATAGCATGTGCATGTACAAAGCGGACAATGGTATCATACTAAATACATTACAAAGTTGGCATGGTATCATCATAATAGTTGCGGAGAAAGTCTTCACTTTTCTTCGCTTGTGTCGTTGCTTATTATTGTAGTAACCATGGATAATCTTCATCGTTTATCGGGATGCTTGGGTCAGCCTTGACTTTGAAGGGGAATTTCATGAAACTTTTCATACTCTTGAGACATGTCTGTCTTGCCCTCCACTCCCGAGGATGTCCCTTTTTCTGAAAAAGAACTATGTGGCGCTTTGGCTCATTCTATGATGTATTCGCTTCCTTATCTTTTCTTTTCCTCGATGCGGTAGACATGTCCTTCACATAGATAACTTTGTGCCACATCATTGGCTAGGACGAGCGGTTCGTCGGTGTACCCAAGATTTTTCAGATCCTTGTTGTCATTCCGTCTTGTGGGTCTACACATACCGCCTCTAACAGATTGACCCACTTGCACTTAAACAAAGGGACCTTAAAATCTACTCCGTAGTCAAGTTCCCATATGTCTACTATGTAACCATAATATGTGTCATTTCCCTTGTCGGTTCTTTGCATCAAAGCGGACACTGCTGTTTTTGGTTGGTGCTCTTTTCATCTTGGTCAATCGTGTAAAATGTATAACCATTTATCTCGTATCCTTTCCAAATCATTACAGTCGAAGATGGTCCCTGGACAACAAGTACAGCTCATCACAAACAGTCTTTGTCACCTACGAGGCGATGTTTCCAACCAAGCTGCTTGAAAGTCTGATGTGTTCACATGTAATCTAGTCGTCGCCTTGCTCGGGTGTTTGGGCCTTGATCGTATTCTTGTGTTCATCGACATACAGGGGTCACCAAGGTAGAGTTACGTAGAAGCTGTGTAGTGTGCTTGAGACCAAGAATATCCGTCCTGCATATTATTGAGTCCCTTCCAAGCGTGCCTTTTCGGTCAGTCTCCCCTCATACCGCGATTTAGGGAGACCTATCTTCTTAAGGCCAGGGAATGAAGTCAACACAAAACCCGATGACATCCTCTGTTTGATGGCCGATGGAGATGCTTCCTTCTAGCCTAAGCGCGATTCACGTACATATTTCTTTAGGACTCCATGAACCTCTCAAAGGGGTACATATTGTGTAGAAATACGGGCCCCGAATGACAATCTCGTCGACTAGATGAACTAGGGCGTGCGTCATGATATTGAAGAAGGATGGTGGGAACACCAGCTCGAAGCCCGACAAGACATTGCGCCACATCACTCCTTAAGCGTTGGTACGATTTCTGGATCGATCACCTTACGAGATATTGCATTGAGGAATGCACATAGCTTCACAATGGCTAATCGGACGTTTTCGGTAGAAAGCCCCCTCAATGCAACCGGAAGCGATTGCGTCATAATCACGATGGCGATCATGAGACTTTAGGTTACGGAACTTTTCTCTACGGCATATTTATTATTCCCTTTATATTGACGAGAAGCCAGTTGGGACCTTCATCTTGAGCAGGCATTGAAAGAAGATTTCTTTCTCTTCTTTAATGAAGGCGTGGTGGCGGGACCTTCATCTGCTCCGGAGGCATGCCCTCTTTTCGTGCAAGCGTTGCGGGTCCTCCGTGCCTCGGGTGTATCTTTTGTCTTCCATACATGCCCAAGAAGCCCTAGCAGGTTCACGCAAAGGTTCTTCGTCCACGTGCATCACGTCGATCGAGAAGCGGACCTCTAGGTCTTTCGGTAGGGTAGGTCCCAAAATATAGATTTCTTCTTCCACATGGGTGCGTGATTCTCGGCATCATTCGGAACAGCTAGTCCGCGGGACCCTTTCCAAAAGATTACGTGTAAATCATTGACCATAGCAAATGCGTGATCACCGATGCGCATGGCGGGCTTCTTCGGTGATCTGCCTACTTTTGAAATGCTTGCCTTTCTTTTGACATTGATGGTTGGTCGGAAGAAATCGGCGATGGCATAGGTACACATTCTTCCTGCAGCTTCCCGGTATATACTATCGGTGTCAAGTAAACAGTGCGTGCATGCGTGGTATCCCTTGTTTATGCATCTGAAAGGTTCTTGAGAAGCGGGCCAATCATTGATAGTCACGAACAGCAACGCCTTTAGGTCAAATTCCTCCTTTTGTGCTCATCACGTCGTTACACGTTTCCATTCCACAGCTGTAAAAGTTCTTCAACTAATGGCCTTAGGTACACATCAATGTCGATTCTTGCCGGGTTGCTTAGGGCCTTGGATGAGAAGCGGCATCATAATGAACTTCCGCTTCATGCACATCCAAGGAGGAAGGTTATACATACATAGAGTCACGGGCCGGGTGCTATGATTGCTGCTCTGCTCCCTGAAAGGATTAATGCCATCCGGCGCTTAAAGCAAACCATACGTTCCTTGGGTCCTTTGCAAACCCATCCCGATGCTTTCTCTCGATTTTTCTCCACTGCGACCCGTCGGCGGGTGCTCTCAACTTCCGTCTTTCTTACGGTCCTCCTTTGTGCCATCGCATCAACTTGGCATGCTCTCCGTTTACGAGCAGAGCGTTTCAATCGTGGTATTATAGGAGCATACCACATCACCTTCAGGAACCCTCTTCACGGAGGCTCATAAATCAACATCACGAGTTCATCTAAATGCGATCTTATACCGCAATGCACCGCATACCGGGCATGCGTTCGAGATCCTTGTAGGCACATGATGAGAGGATCTGATCATTAGGGCATGCATGTATCTTCTCCACCTCCAATCCTAGAGGGCATACGACCTTCTTTGCTGCGTATGTCTTTGTCGGGCAATTCGTTATCCTTTGGAAGCTTCTTCTTCATTATTTTCGGTAGCTTCTCAAATCCTTTATCGAGCACATCATTCTCTGCCTTCCACTTTGCAGCAATTCGAGTCACGCACCCGAGCTTTGTGTTGCCATCTCGCAATTGGGGTACAACCCTTTTTGTGATCCTCTAACATGCGATCGAACTTCAGCTTCTCCTTTTGACTTTCGCATTGTGTCCTTGCATCGACAATGACCGGCGGAGATCATCATCATCGGGCACATCGTCTGGTTCCTCTTGATCTTCAGCAGCTATGCCCGTTCTTGAGCACCATCGTGCACATCGTAAATGCGGTGCATCTTGATGTTCGATAGCATCACCGTATTCAGGGGCACATAGTTGTCATCGTACTCTTCTTCCTCACCGTCTTCCATCATAACCCCTATTTCTCCGGTGCCTCGTCCAAACATTATAGTGTGGCATGAAACCCTTATAAAGCGGTGGGTGTGAAGGATTTTCTGGTCAGAGTAAGACTTTGTATTCCCACATATAGGGCATGGACAACACATAAAACCATTCTCGCTTGTTTGCCTCAGCCACTTGAGAAAATCATGCACGCCCTTAATGTACTTTCGGTGGTGTGTACGTCACCGTACATCCATTCTGCGTGCATTATATATAATTAAGTGTGTCAAAAATCATTCTGAGAACATCATTAATAGATAATTAAGTGACCAAATTAATAGAAGTTCATCATTACATAAAAACCAAAGTACATACATAGTTCTCATCTAACAACATAAAGCTCTGCAGAGCATCTAAATTAATTAAAGCATACATTGAAACTATGTAAAACATTTCAATGCGAAAACAAATGCGATCATAATCGCAACCAAAGTAACAAGCCAGTCAACGGCATAATGATACCAAGCCTCGGTATGAATGGCATATTTTCTAATCTTTCTCATCTTCAAGCGCATTGCATCCATCTTGATCTTGTGATCATCGGCGACATCCGCAAACATGCAACTCCAATATCATCTTCTCCTCCTCAAGTTTTTTATTTTTCCTTCAAGAAATTGTTTTCTTCTTCAACTAAATTTAACCTCTCGACAATAGGGTCGGTTGGAATTTCGGTTCAACAACCTCCTAGATAAATAAAATCTATGTCACGTTGGTCGGCATAATTTTCATAAACAATAAATGAACCAATAGTTATGAAAAGATAATATATACCACATCCAAATCGAGGAGGCAGGGCCGACGTGAGGCGGATACCAAAACCATCGCACTATATAAGATGCAATAATAAAAAGTAAGAAAATAATACAAGTATCTATCTAAACATACAAGTAAGAATATTTTTCCTTCGGAAAGAAGAGTAAGAACAAGAGGCTCACCACGGTGGTGCAGCGATGAGATCGGCCTTGGTGATCGGCAGCCAGTGAAAGGCAGGGGCCAGGCGTGACGGACCGCTAAACCTAGATAAATATTGAGGAAAATGGAGCTTGGCGGTCGAGCTTGGAGAGGAGAAACCTTAAGTAGTGTGGCTCGGGCATTCCATGAACACCTTGTGTGCATAGGAGGTGAGCTAGAGCACCACCAAGCCCTCTCCCCTCGGCGAAAAAAAAAAGCGGTGTGCTCTGCTCTTCTTGTGAGGGTATATATAGGCACCACCATTGGTCCCGGTTGTTGGCATGAACCGGGGCTAAAGGGAAGCCTTTGGTCGGTTCATGCCACCAACCGGGACCAATAGTGGTGGGCCAGAGCCAGCCCATTGGTCGGTTAAATCCCACCAACCGGTACCAAAAGGTCCAGACGAACAGGGACCAATGGCCCACGTGGCCCGGCCGGCCCCCACAGGCTCACGAACCGGGACAAATACCTCCATTGGTCCCGGTTCGTGGCAGAACCGGGACTAATGTGCTGAACCTGCCTGGGCCATTGCCCCCTTTTCTACTAGTGAACCTCTCTCGGGCTATTGGCTCCTCGAGCTCCCTGGCACACAGGCAGAGGTTGAGGATGTAGGCGGTGGTGATGGCGGCGACCTACCAATGGTTACGGGGGTGGTGTGTGTCGGTGAGCGTAGGTTTTATGGAGTGTGTGTTGTGTGTGGAGGAGGGGGGTTAAGGTCGTGTTTGAGGTAATACCGCGGCAACTCAAAATTTTACTAGGCGGGAGTAACAAGGTGGGGTTATTGAAAATTTGGATCAAGGGCGAGCAATTATTTTTGAAATTGCGAGGGATGCAGAGGCGGGAGTATTTGGGGAGCGAGCTAGTGTTCTTGACTCGCCAGCTGTGGACTGTAGCCGATGCACCTTCTCGCGTAAGCCATAGGCGTAGTATACACCGGCGGTGCTCCAGGATATTTTGTACTTTATCTCACACGGTTGGTGATAATAAACTGTGTGGGATCTACTAGATTTTTTATTTTGATTTGAATTACATAATGGGGTCACAGCGGCAATGGATAGAGTTTGAATTGCTAGACCTTTTTTCTGCAGTGAACATGCAACTATATGTGTGTTGTAAAAAATTGGAATTATCCAGGTTTCGTTTGGAAATTTTATACATTAAATTAGTTTTCTAGTAATTTCAGGTGCACAATTCAAAATCAAAGCACATGCTCCAATCCCTAAAAACGGGTTGCAAAATCAAATGTTTGTCCTTGGTTGCAAGCTTAGGTCACATGCAAGAAATGAGAATGAATGTCAAACACCTTGACATTGTCGCTCAGCCGCTAACATTGAGATACATGGTTTTAAAATTATAGTAAATTGAAAACTCAGCTGAAATTCATGGAACCTGACATGATATCATGGAATGACATCGACATGTTGTGGTAAAAATATTTTCCCATTTGGGGCAGGTTTGGGTGTAAGCTTCTCGCAAATCGGAGCTTCTCTCACAACAAGCCAGATGGTTTCGGTAGGTAACGTGCCACCTTGGGGGACAAACGTTATATGTTGCCACTTCTTACTTTCTAAATTTTTCTCGTGTCAACCACGAGTAGAAAATGGGTCAAATCTGAGACACATTAGTGCAGGTTTGATTTTGAGCCGGCACTAATGTGTCCATTAGTGTCGGTTCCAACGGCTAGCCGGCTGCTTTCATTAGTACCGGTTCGTGGCGAACCTTTAGCACCGGTTCGTGCCACGAACCGGTACTAAAGAGAGTGGTGGCAGGATGTTGTCAGTCTGGGGCCCCTCCAGCACTTGTAGTACCGGTTCGTGGCACGAACCGGTACTAAAGGACGTCGTACATAAACCCTTCGTCCACCCGAGCTCGCTCTGTTCTTCCCCTTTCCCCTCACTTCCTCTGTTCTTCCCCTCTATTCCTCGAGCTCATCATAAATTTTCCCAAAATTTGTCAAGATTTGAAGGCCCCCATCCATTGAAATGATCACAAAGGTTAGCAACTTTGTCCTTTCATCTCTCATTGCTAGATTAGCTCTTGCAATGCTTTGTATAGTGATTAATTTGTGAGTTTAGTAATTTGGGAGGAATTATATGTGCTAGTATTTGATTTATATGCAATTTGTGGTCAAAAATAACACTTAGTTTGCATATGTAGGTGTGGTTTACTTAGTGCCTTCTAAATCTCCGTCGTAACCACCGTTGATCGCTCAAGATCGTCCCTTGTCAGCCGGCACCACCCTGTGGTGAGGCTCTTGTTCATGAATGTTTTACATTACCAAATTGATGTTTGTGTGATTTGGATATATAGTTACTCGTATAATTATCTTACCCGTACGTTGTTTCTTATACATAGTGCCATGGTTTTGATATCCGTACCCGTCGGCCCTCGCCCTTGTTATGATTCGGATGTGGTATATTCCATTTTAAAACTAGTTGTTGCATTTCGTGTTTATGACAAATTATGCCCATCAAGTTGACATAGATATTTTCATCTAGGAGGTATGTGAACCAGAAATTCCAACCGACCCTATTGTCGAGAGGTTAAATTTAGTTGAAAGTGAAAACGAGTATTTGAAAGAAAAATTGAAAAGAATTGAGGGGAGAAGATGGAATTAGGGTTGCATGTTGCCGATGTCGTCGATGATCATAAGATCAAGATGGAGAAAATGAGGTTGAAGATTAGAAAGATTAGAAAATATGTCATTGATAGTGTGGCTTGGTATCATTATGCTGTTGGATCAATTGTTACCTTAGTTGCGATCTTGATCGCATTTGTTGTTGCATTTAAATTCTTTAGCTAGAGAGTTTTTGTATGTTGCATTTAATTAAGTGTTGTATATGAACTTTATGTATGAACTTGTATTAATTTGGTCTATTCGGTGTTGTGTAATGAAGATGAGTCGACAATGGATGTATGATGACCGATGCTCTCCCGAGTTCATTAATGGCGTGCATACTTTTCTGATCGCCGCTGAGGCAAACAAGCTGGCAGATGGTTTTATGCCTTGTCCATGTGCTAGCTGTAAGAATGGTAACAATTACTCTACGTCAAGAACCATTCACGTCCACCTATTTGAGTCTGGTTTCATGCCCCACTATAATGTTTGGACCAAGCACGGAGAAAGAGGGGTTATGATGGAAGACAATGAAGAAGAAGAGGGCGGCGACATCTATCCCGGCCATGGGTTCCCTGAATACGATGATACAACAATGGGGGAAGAAGCTGAGCGGAAATGCGGGAAGAAGCTGAAGAAGAGGCATCGGATGAGCCAGTGATGATCTAGGTTGGGCCATTGACGATGCAAAGAGAAGCGCACAAGTGATGCGGAGAGGAAGAAGTTGCGATTGCATGTTAGAGGATCACAAGAAATTGTTGTACCGAATTCAAGGCTGACAAAAAAAGTTGGGCACCACACTCGAATTGCTGCAATGGAAGGCGGAGAATGGTGTATCGACAAGGGATTTGGAAAGTTCTTGGTAATGATAAATAATATGCTTCCAAAGGACAACGAATTGCCCGAAATGCGTGTATGAAGCAAAGAAGGTTGTCCGCCCTCTAGGGTTAGAGGTGCGGAAGATACATGCATGCCCTAATGGCTGCATCCTCTACCGCGGTGAGTACTGAGGATTTGAACACTTGCCCGGTATGCGGTGCATTGCGTTATAAGATCGGTCGCGATGACCTGGTGATGTCGAGGGCGGCGCCTGTGAAGAAGATTCTGCCAAGGTGATGTGGTATACTCCTATAATACCACGGTTGAAACATTTGTTCCAAAATAAAGAGCATCACGAAAGGCGATGCGGTGGCGGAGAAGACCGTAAGAAAGAGCGGAAAGTTGAGAGTACCCGTGACGGTTGTGATGGAGAAAATCGAGAGAAAGTCGAGGAGGAGTTTGTAGGTGACCCAAGGAACGTATGGTTTGGTCTAAGCGCAGATGGCATTAATCCTTTTGGGAAGCAGAGCGACAACCATAGCACGTGGCTGTGACTCTATGTTTGTATAACCTTCATCCTTGGTTGTGCACGAAGCGGAAGTTCATTATGATGCCAGTGCTCATCCAAGGCCCTAAGCAACCCGACAACAACATTGATGTGTACCTAAGGCCATTAGTTGAAGAACTATTACAGTTGTGGAATGGAGCGAATTATGCGTGCGTGGGATGAACACGGACAAGAAGAATTTGACCTAAAGGCGTTGCTATTCGTGACCATCAATTATTGGCCTACTCTCAGTAACCTTTCAGGACAGACAAACAAGGGATACCGTGGATGCACGCACTGTTTGGATGATACCGACAGTATATATTTGGAGAGTTGTAGGAAGAATGTGTACCTGGGACATCGTCGATTTCTTCCGGCAGGCATCCGTAAGAAAGAAAGGCAAGCATTTCAAAGGTGAGGCGGATCACGGTGAAGCCTCGCCACCGTCTTGGTCTTGATGTATATGATATGGTCAAGGACTTCAAGGTAATCTTTGGAAAGGGTCCTGGCGGACAACCTGTTCCGAAGGATGCTGACGGAAGCGCACCCATGTGGAAGAAGAAATCTATATTTTGGGACCTGCCGTATTGGAAAGACCTAGAGGTCCGCTCCATGTCGACGTGATGCACGTGATGAAGAATCTTTGCGTGACCCTGCTTGGCTTCTTGGGCGTGTATGGGAAGACAAAAGATACACGGAGGCACGGAGGACCAAAGTGATACGTCTCCAACGTATCTATAATTTTGATTGTTTCATGCTATTATATTACCCTTTTGGATGTTCATGGGCTTTATTTTACACATTTATATCATTTTGGGACTAACCTATTAACGGAGGCCCAGCCCATATTGTTGTTTTTATTGCCCGTTTGATATTTTGAAGAAAAGGAATATCAAGCGGAGTTCAAACGGAATGAAACCTTGACGGCGTGATTTTTGGAAGAATATGATCCTGGAGACTTGGAGTTCACGTCAGAAGATCCTCGAGGCTGCCACGAGATAGGAGGGCGCCCCCCCTGTCGGGCGCGCCCCCATGTCTCATCGGCCCGTCGAGCACCTCTCGACCGACTTCTTTCGCCTATATAAGCCTACGTACCCTAAAACCATCGAATATCAACATAGATCGGGAGTTCCGCCGCCGCAAGCCTGCATGGGCGACCAAAACCTCTCGAGTCTGTTAGGCACCACGGAGGGGAACCATCACCGGTGGCCATCTTCATCATCCAGGCGCTCTCCATGACGAGGAGGAGTAGTTCACCCTCGGGGCTGAGGTGCAATACTAGTAGCTATGTGTTTGATCTCTCTTTCTCGTGTTCTCTCTATGGCACGATCTTGATGTATCGCGAGCTTTGCTATTATAATTGGATCTTATGATGTTTCTCCCCCTCTACTCTCTTGTGATGAATTGAGTTTCCCTCTTGAAGTTATCTTATCGGATTGAGTCTTTACTTTGAGAACACTTGATGTATGTCTTGCCGTGTTTATCTGTGGTGACAATGAGATATCACGTGCCAGTTGATGTATGTTTTGGTGACCAACTTGCGGGTTCCGCCCATGACCCTATGCATAGGAGTTGGCACACGTTTTCTTGACTCTCCTGTAGAAACTTTGGGGCACTCTTTGAAGTAATTTGTGTTGGTTGAATAGATGAATCTGAGATTGTGTGATGCATATCGTATAATCATGCCCACGGATACTTGAGGTGACAATGGAGTATCTAGGTGGCATTATGGTTTTAGTTGATTTGTGTCTTAAGGTGTTATTCTAGTGAACTCTTGAATAGATCGATCTGAAAGAATAACTTTGAGGTGGTTTCGTACCCTACCATAATCTCTTCATTTGTTCTCCGCTATTAGTGGCTTTGGAGTGACTCTTTGTTGCATGTTGAGGATTGTTATATGATCTATCTATGTTATTATTGTTGAGAGAACTTGCACTAGTGAAAGTATGAACCCTATGCCTTGTTTCCTATCATTGCAATACCGTTTACGCTCACTTTTATCATTAGTTACCTTGCTGATTGTATTATTTCAGATTACAAAAACCTTTATCTACTATCCATATTGCACTTGTATCACCATCTCTTCGCCGAACTAGTGCACCTATACAATTTACCATTGTATTGGGTGTGTTGGGGACACAAGAGACTCTTTGTTATTTGGTTGCAGGGTTGCTTGAGAGAGACCATCTTCATCCTACGCATCCTATGGATTGATAAACCTTAGGTCATCCACTTGAGGGAAATTTGCTACTGTCCTACAAACCTATGCACTTGCAGGCCCAACAACATTTACAAGAAGAAGGTTGTGTAGTAGACATCAAGCTCTTTTCTGGTGCCGTTGCTAGGGAGGTGAGTGCTTGAAGGTATATTTTAGATCTTGCAATTGAATCTTTTTGTTTCTTGTTTTATCACTAGTTGAGTTTATAAAAGAAAACTACAAAAAAATGGAATTGAGTTTGTCTCATACGCTTCATCTTTTTAATATCTTTCATGAGTATGAAGAAAAGGAAAATTGTGCTCAAGTACTAGAAGAAGAATTACATAGAATTCTTGGCATGAAATATGTGAATGATGAGCATGATTGCAATGTTGTTAGTATGAATTCCTTGAATATCCATGATGCTAATGATATGCAAAGCCACAAGCTTGGAGAGTAGTAAATTTTCTATGCTTGTAGATCATGAAAATAATGCTTTAGGTGCTGGTTATATTGTTGAATTCATTCATGATGCTACTGAAAATTATTATGAGGGAGGAACTTATGCTTGTAGGAATTGCAATAATGTCAAGTTTCTTCTCTATGTGCTTAAAATTTTGAAGTTATGCTTGTTTTGCCTTCCTATGCTAGTTGATTATTGTTCCCATAAGTTGTTTGCTCACAAAATACCTATGCATAGGAAGTGGGTTAGACTTAAATGTGCTAGTCATATGCTTCATGATGCTCACGTTGTGTTTCAATTCTTATCCCTTATGTGAGCATCATTGTCATCATGCCTAGCTAGAAAGGCATTAAAGAAAAGCGCTTGTTGGGAGACAACCCAATATTTATCCTTACTGTTTTTGTGTGTACACATGATTATGCTACTGTAGTAATCATGTTTTATAGCTTTTGTTTCAATAAAGTGCCAAGTAAGACCTTTAGGATGGCTTACGGTGATAGTTCTGTTGATCCTGCTGGAAATCAGAAACTTTTGCACCCAGTAAATTAGTTTTGTTAATTCACAGTAACGTGCTTCTGATCTGATTCATTTTGCTCTGGATTTGTACACAAATTGCTTAGGACTTCCTAATTTGGTTGAAGTTTTGGAGTTCCAGAAGTATACGTTTGATAGAGATTACTACAGATTGTTCTGTTTTTGACAGATTCTGTTTTCTATGTGTTGTTTGCTTATTTTGATGAATCTATGGCTAGTATTAAGTGGTATGAACCATATATAAGTTGGAGTACAGTAGATATTACACCATTTTTAATTTACAATGAGTTCATTACACTACCTAAGTGGTGGTTTTATTTTCTTATACTAACGGAGCTTACGAGTTTTCTGTTGAGTTTTGTGTTGTGGAGTATTCATGTTTTGGGTAAGGATTCGATGGACTATGGAATAAGGAGTGGCAAGAGCCTAATCTTGTGGATGCCCAAGGCACCCCAAGATAATATTCAAGCATAGCCAAAAGCTTAAGCTTGGGGATGCCCCGGAAGGCATCCTCTCTTTCGTCTTCGTTCATCGGTAACTTTACTTGGAGCTATATTTTTATTCACCACATGATATGTGTTTTGCTTGGAGCGTCATTTTCTCTTGTTAGTTTTTGCTATCTGTTATTTAGAATAATGTTTTGCATCTTTAGTTTCAATGAAAAAAGTCAAGGATAGCCTTTGCCATGCTTATTTTGCTTGTATACATGTTGTTGTTTGAAAACAGAAAGTTTACCGCTGTTACAAAAATTCCCTAGAAAAGTAAGAGCATGATATAATGTTGAAACCTTTTGCATAATGAGCTATGATAAATTTACTACAGTGGGAATTTTATTTCATAATTTTTGGACTTAGGGAAGTATTGATACTCTTGCATTCTTTACAGACTGTACTGTTTTGACAGATTGCTGTTATGTTTGCATTGTTTGCATATGTTTGCTTGTTTAATGATTCTATTTGAGGATAGGAGTATTAAATATGCAGAGGCATTTAGTATGCAATGTTGAATAATAATTTTAGTGATTTGTTACAGTAGAAAATGATAAGGTTTTGCATTGGTTTATACTAACCTATCTCACGAGTTCTTGTTGAGTTTGTTGTGGATGAAGCTTTTGATAAAATGAGAAACCATGATATGAGAGGAACTAAGGAGACACAAAGGTCCAAGCTTGGGGATGCCCAAGGCACCCCAAGATAATATTTCAAGAAGTCTCAAGCATCTAAGCTTGGGGATGCCCCGTTAGGCATCCCGCCTTTCTTCTTCAACAACTGTCGGTTAGTATCGGTTGAGCCTAAGTTTTTGCTTCTTCACATGAGTTGTGCTATCCTTGCAATGTCATTTTATTTTGTTTTGCTTGTTGCCTGATTAGAATACCAAGATCTAAAATTCCTTAATGTTAGAGAGTCTTCACATAGTTGCACAATTATTCGACTACTCATTGATCTGCACTTATATCTTTCGGAGTAGTTTGTCATTTGCTCTAGTGCATCACTTATATCTTTTAGAGCACGGCGGTGGTTATATTTTGTAGAAATTGCTAGTATCTCGTGCTTCACTTATATTGCTAGAGTCTTCTAGAACAGCATGGTATTTGCTATGGTTACAAATTGGTCCTAGAATGATGAGCATCCAAGTTGGGTATAATAAAAACTATCATAGAAAAGAATTGGATGCTATGATCAATAAGATGCTTGATAATTGTTTTGAGATATGGAGGTAGTGATATTAGAGTCATGCTAGTTGAGGTGATTATGAAAAATACTTGTGTTGAGGGTTGTGATTCCCGTAGCATGCACGTATGGTGAACCACTTTGTGATGAAGTTGGAGCACAATTTTATTTATTGATTGTCTTCCTTATGAGTGGTGGTCGGGGACGAGCGATGGTCTTTTCCTACCAATCTATCCCCCTAGGAGCATGCGCGTAGTGCTTTGGTTTTTGATGACTTGTAGATTTTTGCAACAAGTACATGAGTTCTTTTGACTAATGTTGAGTCCATGGATTATACGCACCTCACCTTTCCACTATTGCTAGCCTCTCTTGTGCCGCGCAACTTTCGCCGGTACCATACACCCACCTTATACCTTCCTCAAAACAGCCACCATACCTACCTATCATGGAATTTCCATAGCCATTCCGAGATATATTGCCATGCAACTTTCCACCGTTTCGTTCATATGACACGCATTACTTTTGTCATATTGCTCTTTGCATGATCATGTAGTTGACATTGTATTTGTGGCAAGGCCACTTTCATAATTTTCATACATGTCGCTCTTGATTCATTGCATATCCCGGTACACCGCCGGAGGCATTCATATAGAGTCATATCTTGTTCTAGCTTTGAGTTGTAATTCTTGAGTTGTAAATCCATAAAAGTGTGACGATTTTCATTATTAGAGCATTGTCCTAGTGAGGAAAGGATGATGAAGACTATGATTCCCCCACAAGTCGGGGTGAGACTTCGGACTTTACAAAAAAAAGGAAGAAAAAGAAGAAAAAAAGAAAATGCCAAAAAGAAAAAAAGGAAGGCAAAAGAAAAAAAAAGAAAAAAAGGAGAAAAAAGAAAAAAATATATAATGAGAGAAAAAGAGAGAAGGGACAATGCTACTATCTCTTTTTCCACACTTGTGCTTCAAGTAGCACCATGATCTTCATGATAGAGAGTCTACCAGCAACGTATGCACGGAAAAGACGGCATACATCATGGTCAGGCCAGCTATGCTCTTACCAAAGAAGAAGGAAATCTTCTTTGAATGCACCTTTCGACATGAAGGTACCGCTGGCTATAAATCGAGTATAAAGGGAATAATAAATATGGTAGAGAAAAAGTTCCGAACTTAAAGTCTCATGACTGCCACGTGATTATGACGCAAGCGCTTCGGTTGCATTGAGGGGCTTCTCTTGGGAAGCGTTCGGTTGGCCATTGTGAAGCTATGTGCATTCCTCAATGCAATATCTCATAAGGTAATCGATCCAGAAATCATACCAAGGATTCTGAGAATGATTTGGTGCAATGTCTTGTCGGTTTCGAGTTGGTGTTCCCACCATCCTTCTTCAACATCATGACGCACGTCCCTAGTTCACCTTCTTGAAGAGATTAACGTTTTGGGTCCTGTATTTCTACACAATATGTTCCCCTTTGAGAGGTTCATGGGTGTCTTGAAGAAATATGTTCATAACCGTGCTAGGCCAGAAGGAAGCATCGCAAAGGGCAATGAAAGTGAGGAGGTCATTGAGTTTTGTATTGACTTTATTCCTGACCTTAAGCCGATTGGTGTTCCTGAATCACGGCATAAGGGCATTTGGATGGAAAAGGCACGCTAGGAGGGATCAAATAATATGTATGGGCCGGGCATTCTCTCGAAGCACACTACAGTTCTCTGAAATTCCGCCTTGGTGGCTCCGTATATGGAGGAACACAAGAATTTTCTACACTCTAAACACCGGAGAAGTCGGCATTTGGATTACACGTGAACAAACCAGGACTTTCGCGGTTGGTTGCGAAACGTGCCATGCATGATGGCGATATTGAAGATGACATGTACTACATTGTCCCGATTACCATCTTCGAATATAATGACTTTCAAAGGGTACCAGATAAATGGGAATACATTTTACACGATCGTGCAAGATAAGAAAAGCACCAACCAGAAAAGTGGTGTCCGCTTTGATGCAACAACCAACACGGGAAAGGAAACATATTATGGTTACATAGAGGACATATGGGAACTTAACTATGGAGGTGGTTTGAAGGTCCCTTTGTTTTGGTGCAAATGGGTCAATATGACACGAGGCGGGGTAACAGAAGACCCGCAGTACGGAATGACAACAGTGGATCTCAACAATCTTGTGTATGCAGACGAACCATTCGTCCTAGCCAATGATGTGGCGCAAGTTTTTTATGTGAAAGACATGTCTACCAGGCCGAGAAAAAGAAAAGATAAGGAAGCGAATGGATCATCTGACGAACCAAAGCGCCACATAGTTCTTTCGGGGAAAAGAAACATCGTGGGAGTGGATGACAAGACAGACATGTCGGAAGATTATGAAAAGTTTTATGAAATTGCTCCATTCACGGTGAATATTGACCCGAGCATCCGGTTAAATGATGAAGATTTTCCATGGCTCTGTGCAAAGGGACACAGGCGAAGAAAAAGTTTCATACCCAAAGATTTGGGATGTGATCGGCTTCACTATCATCACTTTCTTCTGTGTTTCACACCCAGGAGGGAATCTCTGTAATAGTTAGGGTAGTTATGTGTTTTGGCATTTGAAACGCGAAGAAATTTTATGTGCAAACAAATTTTTTCATGCATTTACTAATTTTTCAGCTAAATGTCCCTGAAATTGAAAAGCATTTCAAATGAACTCAGAAAGGTTGAAAGTTGGCATGGTATCATAATTTCACCCACATAGCATGTGCAAAAAAGTAGAGAGGGTTACGGAAAAAACAGGATGCACTTCGTGTACAAAATGAAAAATCTCTTTCGAAATATCAGGGTTTTAGACGAAAACTCATCTGTTACAAAGGCATTTTATTTCTTAAATAACCTAAGCATTACCAAATTGAATATAATGATAAAACACACTAATAACATTAAACATAAGAAAAAACAATCACGGAAAAATCTAATTTCAAAGTTAAGTTATTCACAAAATAGTGATTCACAGAAATTTCAAATAATTCAAAATTTAAACTATTCAAATTTGAAAACTACCGGCACTAACCTAAAGCAAAAATATTCACAAAGAAACTCTATATACATCAAAAAACAACTCAAAAAAAATAAAGCAAAAAAAATTAAGGAAATAGAAAAGCCCGCCTACTGGGCCAGAGCGGCCTGCATACGACTAGAAACACAACGTTTTGTCGGGCCAGGATGCAGTTCAAGAAGGCCATAAGAGGGCCCATAGGGCAGCAGTGAGCAGGTGTAGGCCCAGAGGCCTGCTTTGGAGAGGAGCTTGAGAGAGCTACATTGGGG
Source organism: Aegilops bicornis (assembly GCA_021605145.1). Lineage (NCBI taxonomy): Eukaryota > Viridiplantae > Streptophyta > Magnoliopsida > Poales > Poaceae > Aegilops > Aegilops bicornis. Next base: position 149,625,365 of record CM038670.1, on the reverse strand, counting down.
CTTATAAACCAGTCGTCGCCCTCGGCTAGCGAGGTGGGACTAAACTTGCGCACTGCTGGAGCAGCGCACCCCCCTTTAGTACACAGTGGTGGCTCCAACCGGTACTAAAGGGGGGGCGTTAGTACCGGTTGTAACCACGACCCGGTACTAAAGGGTGGGCGCCTTCTGCCGCTTGGCCTGGCCAAAATAGACCTTGAGTACCGGTTGGTGGCTCCTCTGCCAAGTCCGGCACAGCGTCAGGCCACTCCTCCTGCTTCAAGTCCGCCTGTTGTCGACCACGTCGGCCGTCTCCGCCGTCTCGACAACCCGCGGAAGAGACACGCCCGCGATTATGGTGCTTAGTGGTGCAGTCGAGGTAGTACAGGAAGTACAGGCGGAGACAAGCGATATAAATATGGTCCAAGCCTGGCTCCTCTTCCTCAGAGGCCTTACGACATGACTGAGGGAGTCATGGACTAGGGGGTGTCCGGATAGCCGAACTATCATCTTTGGCCGGACTCCTCGACTATGAAAATACAAGATTGAAGACTCCGTCCCGTGTCCGGATAGGACTTTCCTTGGCGTGGAAGGCAAGCTTGGCGATATGGATATGTAGATTTCCTACCATTGTAACCAACTCTGTGTAACCCTAACCCTATTCGGTGTCTATATAAAGAAGGGTTTTAGTCCGTGGGACGAAAAACAATCATACCATAGGCTAGCTTCTAGGGTTTAGCCTCTCACGATCTCGTGGTAGATCTACTCTTGTACTACCCATATCATCAATATTAATCAGCGGGAGTAGGGTATTACCTCCATCGAGAGGGCCCGAACACAGGTAAAACGTCGTGTCCCTTGTCTCCTGTTACCATCCGCCTAGGCATAGTTGGGACCCCCTACCGAGATCCGCGGTTTTGACACCGACATTGGTGCTTTCATTGAGAGTTCTGTGTCGTCACCTATAGGCCGATGGCTCCTTCAATCATCAACCAGCAGCCTTGATCCGGGGTGAGATTTTCTCCCGGACAGCTCTTCGTATTCGGCGGCTTTGCCTTGCGGGCCAATTCGCTAGGCCATCCGGAGCAGATTAAGCTACGCCCCTGGCCATCAGGTCAGATTTGGAAGCTTGGACTATACGGCCGATGTCGCGGAGACTTGATCTTCGACGGATTCGAGCCGCACGGCGTGCCGCCTTTGTCTCGATGGAGTGCGATCTAGCTCTGCCGCGAAACGATTGCCACGGAGCCGCACGATCACCGCTCCGACCCTTAATCCGGGCCGGTTTCGCCCGATCGAGGATGGTTGGTTGGACACCGCCTCGGGGGCTGAAATCTCTCTGGCGATTGAGCGAACACCATCCTGTCGCTGCGGCTTCGTGACTCCAGTGCGGGACTCCTTTCCGGACTCACGAACTTCCAGCGCCCCTGCCGGTCGAATCCGGTAGGCGCCGATTATGGAGTTCACCATCGCGGACGTCTTCGGCACTTTTCGCCCTTTGGCGATATCACGAACTCATTAAAGTCTCTCTCTTTGTCGAGGAGCCCTGGCGAACTTCTGTCGGGGAAGGTTGTGATTCAGACGACGAAGAAATTCAACGCCCACCCACCACCCACTTTGTAGCCACTGTCGATGATTTAACCGACATGCTCGACTTCGACTACGAAGACATCGGCGGTATGGACGGCGGTGCGGAGGCGATCAAAACCCGGCGCCCACGGGGCCTTTGGAAGGCCACCTCGTCATATGACACATACATGGTGGACATCCCAAAAGATGGGAATGGCAATGGAACAGCGGAGGATGACCACTCCAAGAAACAACAAGCGCCCGGCGTCGGTGGCGCCGCTCTAAATCCGCCACGGTAAAAGCGGTGATTACGACCACGGGAGACAATAATACCGGACGGTTGCGAAGGCGGCCCCCTCGGTAGGACTCGGCCACGGAGGAGGGAGAAGCAAGTCCGCCTGACGGTCTGGCGAAAAAGAGGTGAAGGGCGATAATTATCGCCCCCCTCGAAGGCGAGGCAAGCCTCGGCGACGACGAATTTCGTCGTGCGAGAGGATCCCGTCGAACAAGAGCGTTTTAAGCGCGGGCTCATGGCCACGACAAGCAGCCTCAAGAAAGCAGCAACAGCTTAAAGCTGACCAAGACCTGCTAATGGCGGATGGACGAAGTCCTTGCGGCCGAAGAGTACGAACTCGAACGCCCCTCAAAAGCTACCCCAAAGCGCGGGCCGTTGCCTCGATCGGAGGAGGAAGCACCCGCGTCACCAGCGCCGCGACATGGCAGACCAGCCACCCCATGGGCGACAGAGAAGCCTCTCGGCCCTCGCTCAAGCCACGCCCGACGCCGCTCAAAAAGTACCAAGGCACGGGAGAAGCAGCGCCCGGACTTGTGAGATATCTTTGGAGGATAAGCCAAAGCAAACAAGATCGATCTACAGATCGGCGTGCGCCTAACGACTCGGGATGATTACCGTCACGCGGATACATCAACCCGGCCAGGCGAACCACGATGAGACAAAGCTCATATGAGCTAGGTCGTGATATAGCCCATATCTGAGGCGCCGCACACCCACTATGCTTCACGGATGAAGTAATGGATCATCAAATCCACGAGGGCTTCAAACCCGTAAAATCGAATCATACGATGGTACCACGAGATCCTGCAGTGCGGATCGAGGACTATCTCCTCCATATCCACATGGCCCGCGGTGATGATCTACATGCCATCAAATACCTCCCACTCAAGCTTAAAGGACCAGCTCGGCATTGGCTCAACAGCTTGCCAGCGAGTCAATCGGTTGTTGGGAGGACCTGGTAGCCGCATTCCTCGATAACTTCGGGGCACATATGCGACCACGAGACGCCGATGACCTTAGCCATATAATACAGCAGCGGAAGAATCGGCGGACAATTACGGGACGCGGTTCCTAACAAAGAAAAAATCAGATCGTCATTTGTCCGGATGCGAGGCGCTTAGCAACCTTCAAACACAACATCCACGACGAGTGGCTAGCCCGGCACCTAGGGACAGGAAAAGCGAAATCCATGGAAGCCCTCACCACACTCATGACCCACTTTTGCGGCGGAGAGGACAGGTGGCTAGCTCGAAGCAACAACAGCCAAACACCACGGTAGTTCGGATACCAAGGACAGCAATGGCAGGTCGGCGTCGCAACAAGCATAAGCGCCGCGTGCGCGGTGACAATCTTTGAAGATCTGACGATGAAATGCAGATTCGAGAGGCTCTAAACCGGTCGGTGAAGAAGCCATTCAAAAGAAATAACCAGGGCCCGTCCAACTAGGACCGAATACTCGATCGCTTGTGCGGATATATGGCACCCTAAAAACTTGCCAACCACACCAGCGAGGATTGTTGGGTATTCAAACAAGCGAGCAAGCTAAGCGCCGAAAACAATGACAAGGGGCTGCATAGCGATGGCGAGGAAGAGCCCGGCCGCTGAACAATAGAGGACGGAAGGGCTTTCCCACACAAGTGCGGACGATGAACATGATATCGCAACCCACATACCCAAAGGGAGGCGAGCGTGCACTAAGGGGCGTATATGCGATGGAGCTTCGCCGAAGTTCAACCCATGGTCTTCCCTACCCGATCACCTTTGATCGAAGGACCACCCACTAGCATCCGTCACGGCGGTTTCGCGCATTGGTTCTTGACCCAATTATTGTGATTTCACCTCACCTCGATCTGATGGATGGCGGTAGCAACTGAACCTGATTTATCGAGGATACGGTCGCATAAAATGGGCATAGACCTATCAAGAATCAAACCCACAAAGGCGACCTTTAAAGGCGTCATTCCAGTGTAGAGGCCAGTATGCGAGCTCCGTTACACTTGAAGTGGTCTTCGGATCCCGGGATAACTTCCGGAGTGAGGAGTTAATCTTGACATAGTCCCGTTCTGCAGCGGCTATCACGCCTTTGCTCGGCGAACCGCGTTCGCAAAATTCAATTCGATTGCCGCTTTTCTGGCGTACCTCAAGCTCAAGATGCGAGGCCCTCGGGCGTAATCACGGTCAATGGAACACCGAGCGCTCCCTCCGAGCGGAGGAGCATACGGCCGCCCTTGCGGCGAAGTGCGAACAACCTCTTAAGGCAATCCTCGATCCGGCCAATAAACAATCGGACAACATCAAGCGCGCCAGAGTAACCTACAGCAAGGCCGCTGACGCACGTTCGAACAAAGCGTAATGTCGGCTAACCCCAGCCCTCGCGAACTCGCGAAGCCGATTACTACAGCGCCGCGTAATTGCGCTCACGAAGCACCATGGGCATAGGGGCCGGGCCACGACCACGGCATGCCGAAGCGGCTAGACCGCACTAGGGGCTCCGTTTGTGTCATTCCTTTTTCTCTTTTTCTTTTTACTTTCGGGACTCTGTTCTCCGAAGCCTGTCCGGCATTCGTGCCGACTACGATGCAATGCCAGGGAAAGCGAGAAAACTGCGTCAAGTGTCCAGGTGGTCTCTATTACGAGCGGTACACCTGTTTTACATACCACACATAAACTTACCCTGGAAGAGGACATATCAAAGTCCGTTACCTTGCTTATCGCCAAATTTGTATCGTTCTGCTTTTATTTGCAGTTTCTTTTGAATAAACACTATATAGCTCTTGCCTAATATTGCATTCTGTCCCATTGTATATGTTCATCTATGACAATGCGCAACTGCATACAATTTAGTGCGGCCACCACACCGAGGGCTTATGGACCCCAAAAACATGGTGTGGCAAGTCCGGACACTTTCACAAGTGCGGCACCCCGAACTTATAGCATTATATGCATCGGCTCTGAATAATGTCTTGGGTCAATAGTTGGGTTTGCCCGGCTCCCATGTTTTGGTACCTTATGTTCCGTTATATCGGCTAAAGAACCTTTGGGAGAACCAACTGCGATTGTGCCGGTTGAGCTGGGTTGAGAACCTCGGTGGAGAAAGCTAAAACTGACCCGTCATGATAAGGCGAGAGCCGGTCTCTATTCGAGAGGTTTCTTCGAGTCCCTAAAGACTTATGCCGCTTAGAGCGAGGAACCGGCATTGTCTGTCCAAGGCGTGGATAGCGCCCCGAACTCGGTCTTCTGAATACTAGGGGCTTCGCCGAAATTTAAAATTATAGAATTCTATGGCTAAGTGAGAGTGTTCAAGCATTATAGTCCGGTTGCACTGGTTCCGTTGCGTTGGCGCCTCCCTCGAAGGACCCAAGAATGGGAACAAGAGCACTCAAGTTTATCGAACACCCGGCACTTTTCGTGTACGGGGGCTGAAGCCAACGACTCGCCATCTCTCAAATTTGATAAACGGCCGCACAGAAGGTAATATTTTAAATTCAAAAGCGTTGCTTAACGCATATGAACAAGTTTTCAGCGTATAGGATAACAAATGCGAGTCTACTCAAATATTACATCTTTGGAGCATTCACCCGCTATAAGACGGGCACCCTTCAGGACGCCCTCATAATACTTCTCGGGCTTGCGATGTTCCTTGCCCGTGGCGGCTTTGTCCATCACCGGCTTCTCCGCGTCCGGCTTGCCCAGTGTACCTTGGCACGGGCAAGGGCCCCTCTGAGCACCTTCAATCTGACAGAGCGCTTGATGACTTTGATCCATGGACGAGCGTCCACCGGCCGCCGCACTAGCCGAAGTAGCTCCGAGCATGGCCTCATTTAGCCACAGCCGAGCTATAAGGCCCTTCATGGCCTGTTCGGCGACCTTATGGAGCTCGACCAATTTCTTGATTGGTCGCTCAAGGAGCTGCCGGTGTTCGGCCTCGACATCTTGAGACCAAAACACCTACTCCGTCGAGGTCCCCTCTTCGGCTCGGTAGAGAGCGGCGGCATCGGATACACTGCGGGGCAGATCTGCGAAGGCTCCTCGAGAGCTCCGGATTCGGGTAAGTAACAGATAATTGACTTTTACATTGTTGCTTTGCATCAAGAATGCCTTACCCACCGCTATCTTCCTCATCGCCTCAATCTCTGGAGGGCTTTACGGGCTTCGGCCTTAGCGGCCTTGGCACGCTCAAGAGCCAAAACAGCTCGGACTCTCGGGTCTTGAGTCACGCTCCAAACCCACGTGTTTTCCACGAGAGCACGGAGCTCTTGCCGTACCTCCATGACTCGCCTCCCCCTTCTCTCGCTCGGTGCGCTCACGCCGCTTTGTTTCGACGCGGTCACCGCTACCTGCCAGTCGCCACCTCGTTCGTGGCCCCTGCAGTACCCACGTCATTCCTGTTATCTTTGGCAACCACATTTTTAACAATTCCATAAGGTATTACTTACCTTCCTTGTACTCGAGCTGCTTCTTGGCTTGGCGAGCTTCGTTCTCGGACCGCTCGAGGCTCTCCTTCAATGCATTGACCTCCATGATCCCGGTCTGGCAGAGGTCAGCAGGGCAGCCAGCATTCCCATATTGACATAATTAAGTAATACTCATGCGTATATATTTTCAGATCCTCAGTCCGGCTTTTCTCTTCGAACACCGAACTAAGCATCGAGAGCTCATCTGTCTATCGGTAATCTTCTTACATATATTGAAAACTTACCTCAAAGCTGTTGGAAGGCTGTTGCGAGCTTCAGTCGGCCCGCTCTTGGCGGGTGAACTTCTGGATCACCACACTCATAACAGTGCGGTGCTCCTCCTCGATGTAGGCGCTGTTAAGCGCCTCCAGTAAGCTATCCTTTGCCTCCGGTTGGACGGAGGACACCGGCGTCTTACCCTTCTTACGAAGGGGCCGCTTGCCGGACTTCGGAACCACTGAAGGTTCCGGTATGGAGTCCGGACAAGGGTCGGGCTTAGAGATCCTGGGGGTCTCGCTCCCCTCGCGCCTGGAGTCCGGGAGGCTGCCTTGTGGCGCCTCCTGCGCCACCTCCTCTTGACCAGGCCCCCTTGGGGCCCCACCTCGGCGTCGTCGGCGGCCCGAGGCGAGGAGGCGGCCGGAATAGAAGTGCTCTCCACTTCGGACGAATTCAGGGACCCGCTTGACGAAGCGGCGAGCTCGTCCTTGGGCGGTCTGCATGATTGTTCGGCATTAGAGAACACTATACAATGAATAAAAAAACCATGGGTATCCGGACACTTACGGTCTCGCCAGGGGCTTGGCCCTCGAGGGCCACTCCTCCTCGCCATCATCGGCGTTGGTGGAGACGTCCGGAGGAAGGGTTCTTCCCTTCTTGGACCCTTCGGCCTCCCCAGTTGGGGCGGGCTTTCTTTTCTTCTCTCCCCGGCTGGGAGAGGCTTCTTCCTCCTCCTCGTTTTCACGGGAGAGTCCGGCGACACTGGCGCGGGCACTCCTTGAGTCCCGTGGCCTTCTTCTTGGCCTTCTTCTCGGCACCATGGCGTAGCGGGAGCCAACCCTCCAAGCGGCGTCTCTGGGTCTTGGCAAAGGAGCAGACGATTGACTTGCGGGCGTGCTCGCCGATCTGTCAAAAGGCAAGGAGTTTAGATCCGCATAGAGTCAAACTATGAAAAGTAAGATTCCCATGAAGGGCAAAATAGCTTACCTCGGTAGCTTGGCCTGCTGAGCTGAATCCACGATCTTAGTAGCGGATGAGGGAGCCTCGGCGCCCTTGAACAGCACCTTCTAGGCATCTTAAATGCGTGGTGTCGAAGAGCCTCTTGAGGTTGGATCTTTGTCTTGGGATCGAACTCCCACAATTTGAAGGCCCGTTGTTGGCATGGGAGGATCCGTGGATGAGTATAACCTGGACTACATTGGCGAGCACGAGATTTTTGATCACCAAGGTTAGCATGCAGGTTTGGAGTCGGTCAGCTCTTGAATTACCCACGCCAGCCGGTCTCCTTCCAGAAGTGAGCCCGCGTGGGAATGCAGGACCCGAAATTCCGGGGGCGCCCGCCCATTTAGGGTCGCGGCTCGGTGATGTAGAACCACCCGGTGCCACCTTCCACGGTCTCCACAAAGGAGGCATCGAGCCATAAGGCGTTGGCAATCTTGCCGACCATGGCGCCTCCGCACTCCGCTTGGCGGCCGCCCACAACCTTGGCTTGACATTGAAGGTCTTGACCATAAGCGAAGTGGGGCTGGATGTAGAGGAAGGCCTCGCTACCTGACGATGAAACGCCGAGATGTTGAGGATAAAATTCGGGGCGGATCGTGGAAATCTAGGCCGTAGTAGAACATGAGCCCCGGACAAATGGGTGAAGTGGAAAACCCGATCCATGAAGGAAGTGGGCAAGGAATACGACCGCTCATGGGGCTCGGGGGTGAGGATGAGCTGCCTTCGTCAGGGCAGCCGATGTCGCGACGTCGCCGGACAAGTATCCGGCCTTCCGCAGTCTTTTATGTGGCCCTCCGTGTGGCGGAGGAGACCATCCACCTGCCTCCGCTCCGGACGCCGTTTGGAGAAGGTCGAGGAGGATCGCAGCGGACTTAGGCGCTCGAGCTCGAAGTCTTGTGAAATGGATGAGCAAGGGAGGAAGAAGGCGTGGGTGAGAAAGGTGGATCCTTATCCCCTTATATGGACGAATGACCAAGCTATCGTCCCCACCAACTGGTAAAACTTCGTTTGCCTCCCAAAGCGCCGCAATCAATGGCGCGGTTGGGTTACCCACGTCCGTATTGATGAGAATCCGGAATAAGGGGCACGATCTACGCTTTGATAAGGCGATGCCAAGGAAACCGCCTCGCTAAGCGCGTTCGGTGGGACGATAAAAAGCGATTGAATAAAGGCTTGGGCGTGGTGTGATGTCACGCAGCGAAATACGTCAGCCAGATCTGTGCAAACATTGTTCTCTCTACGGTGGTATGTGGAACTTGTTTTGCGAGCGGACACAATCCTTGTGTTCAAAACCTTCTATGAAGTATTCGGAGGAGGAACCCGCCTTGCAATGCCGAAGACAATATGGCGCTGGACTCGTCGTCATTGAAGCTTTGGTTCGGGGAGACTCTTGAGGAGTCTGGACTGGGGGTGTCCGGATAGCGAACTATCATCTTTGGCGGGACTCTGGACTATGAAGATACAAGATTGAAGACTCCGTCCGTAATGGGATAGGACTTTCCTTGGCGTGGAAGGCAAGCTTGGCGATCTGGATATGTAGATTTCCTACCATTGTAACCGACTGTGTAACCCTAACCCTATTCGGTGTCTATATATCACAGAAGGGTTTTAGTCCGTGGGGCCGAAAAACAATCATACCATAGGCTAGCTTCTAGGGTTAGCCTCTACGAGCTCGTGGTAGATCTACTCTTGTACTACCCATATCATCAATATTAATCAAGCGGGGTAAGGTATTACCTCCATTAAGAGGCCCGAACACAGGTAAAAACGTCGTGTCCCTTGTCTCCTGTTACCATCCGCCTAGACACACGATTCGGGACCCCTACCGAGATCCGCGGTTTTGACACCGACAATGACCGAGGAGCAAAAGCAGCCATAGTGCAGGCCCAAGTGGGCGCCCATTTTGGACTGAAACGGCACCGTGACAAAAGGAGAAAGATGCACGAGAAAATGATTGACCACTTCATTCGTTATGGCTAAAGCACCAGCTCCCAAGCACTGTTATTTCAGGACTATGGCGCCAAATCAAGAAGCTACATCGAGCACGGCTACAGAAGGAAGCGAGCTCGAGCTCGAGCCAACAAGCAGCTGGCTAAAAATGCGGGAAAACTGTTCCCCAGCTGGGAGAACAGGCGGTGCAATCGATCCCCCTGCTTGCTGGGCGATGTGGTAATAACCGAGGAGCATATAATGCAGGCTGAAATGCTCAAGATCACTGTTGGACAACTCCTCGAAATCGAACCCATGCCTCGGCTTAGAGAGGAGGAAATAAAACAGAAATATGTCCAGGGCCAACCTTTGGTCGAGCCAGACAAGGTCAAGAACCTCCCAACGAGAATGTATGAATTGCATCAATGGAACATGAACATTACCAAGATTTCCAATCAAGAGTCCCTCATTGTGAATGTCAAGCATGAGCATTACTTCCATGAGAAAGCTCTGTCCGTTGAGTATTCATAACTATTTTAGTTATATAATCAAGACGCACTCAACAGGTCTATAAATGGGTTGCTATTATGCGTAAGTGATTTCTTTACGTAATTTAAGTCTCAAGCTAGCTATGTAGTGATCATTTTGATCAATCATTACATGTAATTATCCTCACTATATTCTTTTCTGTGGTATTATATGCAGGATGAAGATGTATGACATGTAAAAATCTGGACGCTATGGCATTGGGTTCATTGACCCAAATACCATTAATGAGTACATATGGAATCTTCCAATTTATCAAGCAAGTGTAGAGGAAAGCATGCTAGAGTTCTTGAAGCGCCTCAATACCAATGAAGATATAATACGTCCTTACAACTTCGTGTGAGTCACACTGTCTTGTAATACAAATTCTGTTTTTGCTTACTAGCTAGCCAGATGTTAATAATTAAGTGTATACGGTTTATGATAGTTGATTAATTTTATGCACATGCCTGCTTAATTAAGACATGCAAACGTGTGCCCATGCAGTTTCCATTGGATCTTGTTAGACATTAAAGTTGAAGTACTGGACTCACTACTCAAAGAAGATAAAGACTACACCATTGTGAAGGGGATAGTCAAAAGGTAATTTCAATCATTATTAACTATATCTCGGCCTATTATTAGTTTGTCATTTCCTGATATGAACTATTTAATAACCCCTCACTAGTAGAAAAAGGACCTAATATGAGACACATTAGTGCCGGTTTGGTTTTGAGCCGGTACTAATGTGTCCAATAGTACCGGTTCCAACGGCTAGCCGGCCGTTCTCATTAGTACCGGTTCGTGGCGAACCTATAGTACCGGTTAGTGCCACGAACCGTGTAATAAGAAAAATTGGTGGCGAGGTGTTGTCAGTCTCGGGCCCGTCCAGCACCTTTAGTACCGGTTCGTGGCACTCTGTTCTTCCCCCTCTCTCCTTGAGCTGCTCACAAATTTTGCCGAAAATTTGTCAAGATTTGAAGGCCCCCATCCATTCAAATGATCACAAAGGTTAGCAACTTTGTCCTTTCAACTCTCATTGCTAGATTAGCTCTTGCAATGCTTTGTATAGTGATTAATTTGTGTGGTATTATTATCTTTGCTAGCATTTGATTTATATGGAATTTGAGCACAAATATAACACTTAGTTTGCTTATGTAGGTGTGGTTTACTTAGTGCCTTCTAAATCTCCGTCGTAACCACCGTCGATCGCACTTGCTTAAATCCCGTCATGGCACCACCTTCTGGTGAGGCTCTTGTTCATGAATGTTTTACATTACCAAATTGATGTTTATGTGATTTGGATATATAGTTACTCGTATAATTATCTTACCCGTACGTTGTTTGTTATACATAGTGCCATGGTTTTGATATCCGTCCCCGGCGGCCCTTGTCCTTGTTATGATTCAGATGTGGTATATTCTCTTTTAAAACTAGTTGTTGCATTTCGTCTTTATGACAAATTATGCCCATCAAGTTGACATAGATATTTTTATCTAGGAGGTATGTGAACCGGAAATTCCAACCGAGCTCTATTGTCGAGAGGTTAAATTTAGTTGAAAGAAAAGCGAGTATTTGAAAGAAAAAATTGAAAAGAATTGAGGGGAGAAGATGGAATTGGAGTTGCATGTTGCCGATGTAAATCCGATGATCACAAGATCAAGATGGAGAAAATGAGGTTGAAGATTAGAAAGATTAGAAAATATGCCATTGATAGTGTGGCTTGGTATCATTATCTTTGTTCGATCAATTGTTACTTTAATTGCGATCTTCATCGCATTTGTTATTACATTTAGATTCTTTAGCTAGAGAGTTATACGTATGTTGCATTTAATTAAGTGTTGTATATGAACTTTATGTATGAACTTGTATTAATTTGGTCTATTCGATTGTTGTGTAATGAAGATGAGCCGACAATGGATGTATGATGACAGATGCTCTCGAGTTCATTAATGGCGTGCATACTTTTACGCTTGCGCTGAGGCAAACAAGCGAGCGGATGGTTTTATGCCTTGTCCATGTCTTTGGTACAGAAGAATAGTCCACAGTTACTCTCGTCAAGAACCATTCATGTCCACCTATTTGAGTCGGTTTCATGCCCCACTATAATGTTTGGACCAAGCACGGAGAAATAGGGGTTATGATGGAAGACAATGAAGAAGAAGAGAATGACAGCGGCTATCCTGGCCATGGGTTCCCTGAATACGATGATACAACAATGGGGGAAGAAGCTGAGCCCGGCAATGCGAGAAAGAAGGTGAAGAAGAGGCATCAGATGAGCCCGGTGATGATCTAGGTCAGACCATTGCCGATGCAAAGAGAAAGCTAGCAAGTGATGCGGAGAGGACGAAGTTGCGGCGCATGTTAGAGGATCACAAGAAATTGTTGTACCCGTGCAGAAGCTGACAAAAAAAGTTGGGCACCACACTTGAATTGCTGCAATGGAAGGCGAGAGAATGGTGTATCGACAAGGGATTTGGAAAGTTGCGGTAATGATAAAGAATATGCTTCAAGGACAACGAATTGCAGGAAATGCATTATGAAGCAAAGAAGGTTATGCGCCCTCTAGGGTTAGAGGTGCAAAAGATACATGCATGCCCTAATAGTTTGCATCCTCTACCGCGCTAAGTACGAGGATTTGAATGCTTGCCGGTATCACGGTGCATTGCGTTATAAGATCGATCGCTGATGACCACCGGTGATGTCGAGGGTGGCGCCCAGGAAGAAAGATTTACGCCAAGGTGATGTGTTATGCTCCTATAATACCACGGTTGAAAGCGTTTGTTCCAAAACAAAAGAGCATCTTGAAAAGCGTCACGGTGTACCTTGAAGGCCAAGTAAAGAAAGGCGGAAAGTTGAGGAAGTACCAGCTGACGGATTCGCGATGGAGAAAAAATCGAGAGAAATCTTGGGAGGAGTTTGCGGGTGACCCAAGGCGTATGGTTTGTTCTAAGCGCGGATGGCATTAATCCTTTTGGGGAAGCGAGCAGCAACCATAGCACGTGCCTGTGACTCTATGTTTGTATAACCTTCCTCCTTGGTTGTGCATGAAAGCGGAAGTTCATTATGATGCGGTGCTCATCCAAGGCCCTAAGCAACCGACAGCGACATTGATGTGTTCCTAAGGCCATTAGTTGAAAAACTCTTACAAGCTGTGGAATGGAGCAGGTGTACATCGTGGGATGAGCACATGGGGAAGAATTTGACCTAAAAGGCGTTCTTTGTTACGTGACCATCAATGATTGGCCTGCTCTCGGTAACCTTCGAGACGGACAAACAAGGGATACTGCGGATGGGCCTGTTATTTGGATGATACCGACGGTACATATTTGAATAGTTGTAAGAAAAATGTGTACAGGACATCGTCGATTTCTTCCGAGCGGGCATCCCGTAGAAAGAAAGGCAAGAATTTCAAAGGTGAGGCGGATCACCGACGAAGCCTACGCCACCGTCTTGGTCTTGATGTACATGATATGGTCAAGGATTTGAAGGTAATCTTCGAAAGGGTCTGGCGGACAACCTATTCGAAGAAGGACGGCGGACGCGCATGACCATGTGGAAGAAGAAATCTATATTTTGGGACACTGCCATATTGGAAAGACCTAGAGGTCCGCTCCGCAATCAACGTGATGCGTGGCGAAGAATCTTTGCGTGACCCTGCTTGGCTTTTTGGGCGTGTATGGGAAGACAAAAGATACACGAGAGGCGGGAGGACCAGCAACGTATGCACGGAAAAGACTACATACATCGAGTCGGGCCAGCTACGCTCTTACCAATGAAGAAGGAAATCTTCTTGAATGCACCTTTCGGCATGAAAGGTATCGTCGGCTTCTCGTCGAATATAAAGGGAATAATAAATATGGCGGAGAAAAAGTTCCAGAACCTAAAGTCTCGTGGCGCCCACGTGATTATGGCGCAACTCCTTAGGTTGCATTGAGGGGGAACTTCTCGGAAAAGCGTTCGATGAGGCCATTGTGAAGCTATGTGCATTCCTCAATGCAATCTCTCGGAAGGTAATCGATCCGAGAGAAATCATACCAAGGTTACAAAAATGATTTGGTGCAATGTCTTGTCGAGTTCGAGTTGGTGTTCCCACCATCCTTCTTCAACATCATGGCCTTACGTCCTAGTTCACCTTCTTGAAGAGATTAACGTTTTGGGTCTGTATTTCTACACAATATGTTCCCCTTTGAAAGGTTCATGGGAGTCTTGAAGAAATATGTTCATAACCGTGCTAGGCGGAAGGAAGCATCTCGAAGGGCCATGAAAATGAGGCTCCGTATATGGAGGAACACAAGAATTTTCTCTGATCAAACACACGGAGAAGTCGGCTATTTGGATTACCATGAACAAGCGAGGACTTTTCGGGTTGGTTTGCAAGCGATTACTTACTGAATGATGGCGATATTCAAAATGACCTGTACTTTCATTGTCCCGAGTTACCATCTTGAATATAATGACTTTCAAAGGGTACGGATAAATGGGAATACATTTTACACGATCGCCCAAGATAAGAAGAGCACCAACCAAAAGCAGTGGTGTCGCTTTGATGCAACAACCAACACGGAAAGGAAACATATTATGGTTACATAGAGGACATATGGGAACTTAACTATGGATCAGGTCATTTGAAGGTCCCTTTGTTTGGTCTGCAAATGGGTTGATATGCCACGAGGCGGGGAGTAACGGAAGACCCTTGATGCGGAATGACAACAGTGGATCTCAACAATCTTGTGTATCTGAGACGAACCATTCGTCCTAGCCAATGATCTGGCGCAGGTTTTTATGTGAAAGACATGTCTCTGGGCCGAGAAAAACAAAAAGATAAGGAAGCGAATGGATCATCTGACGAGCCAAAGCGCCACATAGTTCTTTCGGGAAAAAGAAACATCGTGGGAGTGGATGACAAGGCAGACATGTCGGAAGATTATGAAAAGTTTGATGAAATTGCTCCATTCACGGTGAATATTGACCCGAGCATCCGGTTAAATGATGAAGATTTTTCCACAGCTACGGTATGCAAAGGGACACACGAGAAGAAAAGTTTCACACCCAAAGATGCAGGATGTGATCGGCTTCACTATCATCACTTTCTTACATGTTTCACACCGGGAGGAATGTACGTAATAGTTAGGGTAGTTAATTACGTGTTTTGGCATTTGAAATGCGAAGAAATTTTATGTGCAAACAAATTCTTTTCATGCATTCTTGATTTTTCGACTAAATGACCCTGAAATTGAAAACCATTTGAAATGAACTTCGAGAAAAGGTTGAAAGTTGGCATGGTATCATAATTTCATACAAATAGCATGTGCAAAAAAGTAGAGAGGGTTACGGCAAAAGCGGATACACTTTGTACAAAATGGACAATCTTTTTGAAGTATCGGGGTTTAAATGAAAGCGAAATGTTACAAAGGCATTTCATTTTTTAAATAACCTAAGCATTACCAAACTGAATATAATGATAAAACACACTAATATTAAACATAAGAAAAAAGAATCCTTGAAAATCTTTTCCAAAGTTAAGTTATTCACAAACTAGTGATTCACACAAATTTCAAATAATTCAAAATTTAAACTATTCAAATTTGAAAACTACCGGCACGAACAGATCAAAGTTTGTAAATTTATGTACATAAAGCACAAATATTCACAAGGAAACTCTAAATACAACAAAAAACAACTCAAAAATAAATAAAACAAATAAAAAATCAAAAAAATTAAGAAAATGAAAAAGCCCGCCCTCTTGGGCCAAAGCGGCCTACATCGACTAGAAACTCAACCTTTTGTTGGGCGGGGATGAGGCAGGAAAAACCCGATGGGCCTATCTTGACAATGAATTGGTAGGCCCAGTAGGCCTACTTAGGAGAGGACCTCGAGAGAGCTACCGCCTGGGGCTTATAAACCGGTCACGGTAGCCTTCGACTAGCGAGGTGGGACTAAACTTGCCGCCGCTGCGCTATGCCCCCCTTTAATGCGGGTGGTGGCATCCGTACTAAAGAAACCCCTAATACCAGTTGGAGCCACCACCCGGTACTAAAGAAATCGCGCTTCCGCGCTTAACTGGCAAAACAGACCTTTAGTACCGGTTGGTGGCTCCAACGGTACTAAATCCATCCTATATATACAACACTTGAAAAAATTCAGTTTCCCTCTGTTCTTCCCTCTGTTTCCTCACTGCGTCGCGCCCTGCCCGATCGTCGCCGCCCGCCCTTCGTCGCCGACCAGCCGTCCCGCCCTAAATCGCCGCCCGTCGGCGTCGCCAATAGTCCCGTCCCGTTGTCCCCGTCGCGCCCTTACCGTCGTCGCCCGTCCGTCGCCCGGCCGCCCTTGTCGTCGCCGCCCGATCCCGTCGCCCAGTTATCGCCGCCCGTCCCGTCGCCCCTTAAATGCCCAATCGTCGCCTACAGTGATGGCTTCGCCCGGCCAATATCCACACACACACAGTACTACACACACACTACACACACACACACACACACTACACACATTAGTTTGTTTGTTATAAATTTTCTGTTTTTAGTTATAGAAATGTTAGAAATTATTCTTTTTTTAGTTATATAAATATTAGAAATGTTAGTTTTATAGAAATGTTATAAATGTTTTCTGTTTTTAGTAATAGAAATATTTATAGGAATGTTAACAATTTTCTGTTTTTTAGTTATATAAATATTAGAATTGTTATGGAAATGTTAGCTATATAATCATGAAATTTTAGAATTAGTTTTAGTTAGATGAATTAGATTAATGTCAAATTGTTAGAATTTGCATATATATAAATTTTAGTTATCACAATCCAATCATTTAAAAAATGTTACTTTTGCGGGCATATAGTATTTGTTCTCGATGATATGCGGCCCGCATCCTCGCCGTCGACCCGTTCTTGACGGCGTCATGCTTGAGGGGACCCATGTAAATTTGGGCTCATGAGCGAACTTGGCAGGAGGTGCTACACGGAGAAGCGCCCGCAGTGAGAACCCGACTTGGGTCCCGTCGTCGACCACGATCTTCTTTGGTGGCATTCGCGTTGGCAACATTCGGTCTTGAGGGCAGCCGGCCCGCGGAAGGTGGTCTTGTCGCCGTGGCGAGGAGGAAAGATGAGCACGTCCATCGCTACATGGCTGCTATGGATGGCGTCGGGTTCTCCACTACTTGGCGGGTTCTTTGGGCGGATGGCGGAGATATGATCTGTGATGGTTCCTTCTCTTTGGGTGTGCACCGCCGCGCCCGAACCGCATGAGTGGCGCCCTAGATTCTTACTGTAGTACTCGATCTTTATTAGGTACCTAACCCGATGATGTATTCGATATATAGTATTCGAGGCGATGTATTGAGATTATATATATTAAGGCGATGATGTATTCGAGATTATATATTCGAGAGGATGTATTCGAGATTCAGATTTTCCTTATTGATTAATTGCATCCATGCATTGTAATTTGAATACTAAATTGTTTTATATTTCTTCCGTATTATTAGTAAAGTAAAAGCTATGGCGGACAATACGGCGAGAGAGAGAAGAGGAATTGTATTCGACATCATACGCAGCCCTCACGAGCTAGATGATCTGAATGAAGCGGATGGCGGCTCCCAATATCTTAACAATAGGAGAGGGTGATGAAAAGATATTCGATCTCGACGGCAAAGGTGATGAAGTCATGAACTATGATTATGATTATGACCTGAGACAATGTTTGTGATGACCTGAGACAATCTTGATCTTCAAATAACAAACACTACCGGCGAGGTATATTTATATAAGCATGCATCATGGTGATCATCACATGTTTTTTATTGACGATATATTAGCGAATCGATCTTTCTTCTTTCAGCCCTCCGGATCGAGCAAATCTGCTTCTGAACTGACAAGACAAAGCGAGGCAGGCAGATTGTTGAAGGATGGTGTAAAGTACCAAATCGAATCCATCAAACCTAGTGGCGAACCCCTCACGCCTAAGAACATTGCGAACAAGTGGACTCAAATCGGTCTGCGGAGATCTTGTGAAGGACAAACTCCCGATCTCCATTCAAGAATGGAAAGAGCCAAAGACTAAGCGTCCGAGGTGTTACTTGGGTCGATGGCGAGCCAAAGAAGTCTGGTGAAATCTACGATGGAACATTTCACCCTACCAGATCATTTCACTAAAGCAAGATGTGGACAAAGTCAAGGCCGCTGCTCTTAAGAAGATGGCAATTGCATTCAACACCCATAAGAAAATTGTATGGGCCAACTACCTCACTAATGAAAGGAAGACTCCAGTTTCAAGGGAACCTTTGGAGAAGCAAAAGAGAACATTGGGACTATTTCGTGACCTTCAAGGATTGAGAAATATCTAAGGAGCAGTCGATGAAGAACAAAGGCAAATGCCGCTTAAGAAAACCCAGATTCCATAGGTTTGAGTCCGGTGGCTCTGTGGTGGCATTGCCTAAGTGGGATAAGTCTGAGCAAGAGATGGAGGATCACGGGGGTCACTCCGGTTACCGGCACTAGGCCCCAGTGCGAGAACTTGGTTCTATGCGCATGGGGCGTTAGAACCGAAAAGGCAGACCTGGTTTCAAAGAAGGCAAGTCTAAAGGAGCCGAACAAAGATAATTGATGCAATAGAAGAAGCTCGGCGGGGGTGTTCACATGGAGAGGAAAACGGCGAGCTACAGCGCATACAGGAAATCCTGAACACCCGGGGAAGAACACGAGGCATGGGTGTTATTCCCTGGTATGAGGGCTTTTGATTTGGAATGGCGACTACTGGTCCGTGCAAGAAAGAAGATGGAGGAGGAGAAGAAGAGGAAATTTGGAGGAGGAGTAGAGGAAGCGGGGCCTTGAGAAGCGTCTTCAAGGCCTAGAACCAAGGCAGCGGACACAGCAATCAAATTCCAGCGGCAATGACAGCAGATCGACTCACTTAGCCGAGGAAAGGGGTCTCGGCAGGCGGCTGACAAGCGGATGATCGTGCGACATTGGTTTGCACCGTCCATCCATCTTTGAGAAGCAGCGTTGGTTACGCCCAGGCGACACTGCTTCTGGATACATACCACATGGATGACATCATAGAGAACACTAAGCATGAGCTAAACTCCAAAATGAAGAACATATCCATGAAGGAGGCGGACGGCATTGCTTTTCGATTACCCGAAGCAACCTACCATTGCATCCCGATTCCGGAGGGCTATGCTCGTGTCATGGTTGATGAAGTGGTGGACCCATATTCGGGGCTAACGCTTGACATTCCACGGAGGTGAAAACGGCGCGCACACTCGGAGAAGGCCATACATCGTATCATCCTATGGAGAAAGGATTGCATAATCTTTGAAGTCCACCAAACACCGCGTCGTCTGCTGACTCCTCGAAGTCCGCCACCGAGTCGGCGGACTCCGCTCCTCCAAGTCCCACGAGCAGCGTGAGGCGACTCCTCCTCAGTCCGCCACCTCCTCCAAGTCCCCGACAGCGTGGTGACTCCTCCGGTTTCAAGCCCGGCCGGTGTCATGCCACTTCTCCGGTTGCAAATGCAGCAGCATGTGAGCCACACCTCTGCTTCAAGTCCTTGCACATCGTGAGCAACTTCTCTGGTCCAACTCCACGTCGACCATGTCCGCCGTCTCGGCAATCGCAGAAGAGACATCCGCAGCTTTGGTGCGTGGCGATGCAATCGAGGTAGTTCGGGAAATGCGGTCGAAGGCAAGCGATATAAATATGGTCCAAGCCTCGCTCCTCTTCCTTAGAGGCCTTACGAGATGACTAAGGAGCAAAACACGGTCATAGTGCAAGCCCAAGTGGGCGCCCATTTTGGACGAAACCGGCACCGCTGCCAAAGGAGAAAGTGCACGAGAAAAGTAATTGACCACTTCATTACGTATGGCTAGAGAACCAGGCTCCCAAGCACTGTTATTGACTCGGACTATGGCGCCGGAAGGCACATCGAGCACGACTACGAGAAGGAAGCGAGCTCAAGCTCGAGCCAACAAGCGGTGGCAAAAATGCGGGAAAACCGTTCCCAGGTTGGGAGAAACGGTAGTATAGCGATCCCCGCTTGTTGTGCCAACAACACATGAGAGGAGTAATGCAGCGCCAAATATTATTGTGGGCAAACCGTTAGCGTTCCCCGGCATGGCGATGTGGTAATAACGAGGAGGATCATATAATGCGAGGCTCACATGCTCAATATCTCTGTTGGACAACTCCTCGAAATCGAGCCCATGCCTCACGCTTAAAGAATCCCGGAAATAGCATGGCAATATATGCAGGGCAAACCTTTGGTCCATCCGGGACAAGGTCAAGGACCTCCCAGCGAGAATGTATCAATTGCATCAATGGTACATGAACATTACCAAGATTTCAATCGAGAGTCCCTCATGGTGAATGTCAAGCATGAGCATTATTACCATGAGAAAGCTACGGCCATTGAGTATCGAGAACTATTTGAGGTTATTTAATCAAAGGCCTTTTCGACAAGTCTATCATCGATTTGCTATTATACGTAAGTGATTTCTTTACGTAATTTAAGTCTCAAGCTAGTTATGTAGTGATAATTTTGATCAATCATTACATGTAGTTATCCTCACTATATTCTTTTTACGTGGTATTATATGCGGGATGAAGATGTATGAAATGAAAAAAAAATTTGGGCGCTATGGCGTTGGGTTCATTGACCCAAATACCATTAATCGGGACATATGGGAGATTGAACATTGTAAAGCTGCTTTGTAGAGGAAAGCATGCTAGAGTTCTTGAAGCGCCTCAATACCTTGAAGATATACTACTTGATACAACTTCAAGTGAGTCACACCTGTCTTGTACTACAAATTACTGTTTTTGCTTACTAGCTAGCTAGATGTTAATAATTAAGTGTATACTACGGTTTATGGTAGTTGATTAATTTTATGCACATGCCCGCTTAATTAAGACATGCAAGCGTGTGTGTATGCACGATTGTACTTCAGGTCTTGATAGACATTAAAGTTGAGGAAGGAAAAGTTGAATTACTTGGACTCACTAACTAAAGAAAATAAAGACTACACCATCGTGAAGGGGATAGTCAACAGGTAACTTCAATCATTATTAACTATTAGTTCTGATATGAACTATTTAATAACCCTTTATTAATTTTCTTTGCCCGGCCAGGCGGGGCATGAGCAAAAGTTGATGGCAGTGACTCGGAGAATGGAAAAAAAATTGTTTTGGCATCGACCCAAGGTAAGTAATTAAGTAGTACTAGCTAGCTACCATCTCTTTAATTCTTGTTTCAATATCATTAATTAATTATTATGCTTGATTAATCATTATCGATTCAATTACATTCTCGTAAAGGCCACGAGGCGGTGAAGGAATAATGCGGCGTAATGCATACTACGTTTGCGAGAACATTCGCATGATGACGATGCGAAAGGAGCGGATCGATAGAGCGGGACCAGATGCGTTTTTGTTAGAACACTATTCACACCATTATCGATATCTAGTCACACAACTATACACATGCATATTGATCTCCTTCTTAGCAGATTCGGATCGGTGCGGGATAAGCTCCTACCATCGGACCGCATACAAGCACTTCAAGAGGAAATAGCGGATTTTTGCTTTCGACCAGGTCATAGATCCAGAAAGGAGAATACTATTACCGCTACCGCCCCATGAACCACTTGTCATCATGATCCGAAGGCACCAAGGCAACATGTAGTAGAAATTGTATATGTATATACATGTGTATATGTGTGAATAGTTAATGGTGTTGGTTGTGAGACATTCGATGATATATATTATATATATATATATATATATATATATATATATATATATATATATATATGCGGTTCTACGTGCGAGAAAATCTATTTAATATATATGCATAACGTGTACAATTTGTAGTATCGTGAAATACCGGCCAAACAAAAAAAGAATTAAATGCAAAATAAAGCCAAATTGAAAACACAAAATTAAAGCAAAATAAAAAAAACACCCAAACATTTAGTACGGTTGGTGTTACCAGCCGGTACTAATATCTACGCTTACAGGCAACTGGCTCGTGCCCGTGTTGCACTTTAAGCGCCCGATTAAGTGAGCGAACCCGGTACTAAAGGGGGCTTTAGTCCCCACTCTTTAAATCTTGGGATTCGTAACCATTTACACTAAAGGCATCCTGACAACCGGCACTAAAGCCCGGTTACGCACTAGTGCCTTTATTAATTTTTCTTTCTTGGCGGGCAGGGGCTTGGGCAAAGTTCATCAAGGTGACTCGGGCAAATGGCCAAAAAGTTGTTTTGGCATCGACCAAAGGTAAGTAATTAAGTAGTACTAGCTAGCTACCATCTCTTTAATTCTTGTTTCAATACCATTAATTAATTATCATGCTTGATTAATCATTATACGATTCAATTCCATTCTCGTAAAAGGCCACAAGCGGTAGGGGAATGATCTGTGTGCATTCTACATTTGCGAGAACATTCGCATGATGGAGTCGAAAGGAGCGAGATCCCAAAGGCGAGGAATTTGGAATGCGTTTGTCCGAACACTATTCACACCTTTATCGATATCTTGTCACACAACTAATACACATGCATATTGATTTTCTTCTTATGAGTTCGAGAGGTGCGGGATAAGCTCCTACCGGCCGGACCGCATACTAGCACTTCAAGAGGAAATAGCGGATTTTGCTTGACCAGGTCATAGATCCCAAAGGAGAATACTATTACCCGCTACCGCCCCCCATGAACCACTTGTCATCGTGCTCCGAAGGCACCAAGGCAACATGTAGGAGAAATTGTATATGTACATACATGTGTATGTGTGAATAATTAATGGTGTTGGTTGTGAGACATTTGATGATATATATTTATATATATATGCGGTTCTACGTACGAGAAAATCTATTTATATATATGCATAACGTGTACAATTTGTAGTATCGTGAAATACCCGCAAACAAAAAAAGAATTAAATGGAAAATAAAGCCAAAGCCCCCAAACATTTAGTACCGGTTGGTGTTACCAGCAGGTACTAATATCCTACACTTTTTGGGCACGGCTTGTGCCACGTGGTGACACTTTAGCGTCGGTTAAGTGACGAACCGGTACTAAAGGGGGACCTTTAGTCCCCACACTTTAGTGATTCTTAGAACCGACACTAAAGCCCGTTATGAACCGGCACTAAAGGCGGTTACGCACTAGTGAGCGATAGAACAACACGAGTGTTGTGTCATTTTAGGGAGTTTTGAGACTCGCTTGGACATTTTTATACATTAGCGAGTTTTCTATGCATTCATGTGCATAATTCAAATTTAAACTACATGCACATGCTCCAGTGCATATAAAGTGGTTCAGAATTGGAATGTGTGTCCTTGGTTACATGCTTAAGTCCCATGCAAGAAGTGAGAATGAATGGCAAACACCTTGCCACCGTCGCTCGCCCGCTAACATTAAGATACTTGGTTTTTAAATTCTAGTAAATCGAAAACGCGTTTGAAATTTATGAACCTTGACACGCTAGCATGGAACGGCATCAACTTGCAGTGGTAAAAATATTGTCCCATTTGGGGCAGGTTGGGGTATATATAGGCTTCTCACAAACCAGAGCTTCTAACAACAAGCCTCATGGTTATGGTAGGAAACGTTTCACCTTTCTGGACGAGACGATATCCTTTGCCTCTTCTTGATTTCAATTCTTTTATCGGGGTTCGTTTGGACATTTTCATGCATTAATTGACCTTTCAATGCATTTATGTGCATACAATACTAGCAAAAGGGCTATAGATGAAATGGATACTAATGGCGCACCTGACATATGGTGCGCCACTACTATCTGCGATGGCGCACTAGACACATAGTGCGCCACTAGTAACAATTTTTTTCCAAACATACTAATGGCGCATCCGAGCACGGTGCGCCATTACTAGTGCTAACTAATGCTTTGGCCCTCAGCTTATACAAAGGCGCCACTACTATAGTTTTTTTATTCTTTTTTTGCAAAACTACTAATGGCGCACCGTGGCATAGTGCGCCGTTACTAGTTTAAACTAGTAATGGCGCACTAAGGCCTCGTCGCTGGATGGGGTCACCGTGAGGGTCGCCGCGAAATGCATGTCGACTTCGAGGGTTGACTCGCCGACTTTGAAAGAGCAAACCTAGTCGCGCTACAACACATAGGCGTGGTCGATCCTTGGGTGGTAGAGCACAAAACCTTTATTGAGAAGGCGTTACAATGACCGAGGCCAACAGAGGGCGGGGCGGAGATATAATCAAAGAGCACAACTCATGTTTCACGCATTGGTTCAAGTAGAAGCTTCTGTCGTACCCTTTACATGAGGATTCTTCCACGGAAGAATAACTCATATTCACCTTGTCACAGGGCGCCGAGCACAACCTGATGACGTATGAGCACTACAAGAAATATGTCAACTAGTGACCTTCTGTCAGTGACCCTGGAAGAATTAGTCATAGATCTATGACCATTTCAGACCAATTGGTCAAAAGCTGTTGGGGGCTCCAAACCTTAAACTATAACGACCATTTTGGTCGGAAAGGTCGTAATTTCCTTACCTGAAATGGTCATAAAGCGGAATAGCAGCGGTCCGCTGCCTTACTTCTAGCTGATCGTGACCAATGTAGATGGTCATAACCTTGTAAATTGTGGTGGGTTGCTATGACTAGGCGCCATCTCATCAGTTTTGCCTATGTGTCATGTCCATGTGGCAGTTTTTGCCCTAGGTTGTGAAGCAACCTATATTTACATCATTCCCAAAATTCCCAAAAAAATCTCATAAATTCTTTGGGTCATATCTTCATCAAGTATGTAAAAACCTTCCTTGCCTAGTTCAAAATAATTCAAAAATATTCATTTTCCTATTATGTTCAGAAAAACACTTTGTGAAGGAAGTACAACTTTGGCATGTCCAAATGGTATACATTTTCTATAGTGCTTTCCTATGCCCAAATAACCAACCTCCACCAAATGCCAGCTCAATCCATTCATTATTTTTGAGCCAGGCTTCAACATTCAGTATTTATGTCCGGTGTGGTACTTTGCAAAGCAAGTACCACCTAAACTCCTCCTTTTGAGCTGAAAATTTGTGAAGACGGTCTTCTTAGTTAGCGATCATCCTCGTAAAACTCATACCCATTAGCCATATGCATTTCCCGTACCGCTAATCAAACACTTGGCTGTTTATTCATGTTTGAGTATCGATCGGTCTCCTCGTGAGAATCTTATATTGTGATTTTCTTCCTAGAACCTACCCGGGGAGTGCCCAACCCACTAGACATGCCTAGGCCGCCCAGAACACATGGCAACGCCAGTCCTTGGCCAAGTGACCACGTGGCATGCATCTTGATTCTGGCGCTCTAGAGTTGGGGCCCTCGGCCACCGTCCAAACCTCGACGTATAGCCACCAAACCATGTATTTATGATTAAATAAGTGCGTATGTAACTAGAAATGATTTTGGAAAAAATAAATAGCAAACTATGAGGCATTGTAGTTCAAATTTGACCCGCTTCCTGCTGAATCGGCGGGAATTTGTCTTTTTCACCAGAGGTGGATCAGAACTTTGGACACCCAACCATTTTGTCAATTCTGCATTAAATATGGCCTAGTATTTTATAAAATTGATTGGGTCCAATTTTGCAACAAATATATGGTAGGTCCTTCACAAAAAACTCATTTGAGCTTTTCGGAAAATGGAAAATGAATTTTACGTGCAAAAAAATGAAAACTCCTAAGGCAACATTGTTTGGAATTCCAAGATGCACCCTTGTGCACAATATGAGATCATTTGAAAAAACAATGCCATGAATGTGGCCATAAGATTGATCATTTGGCTTGAAAGCCAAGAATCTTCACTCATGATAGCTCATTTAAGAACACTTTTTAAAATAATTCCTGTATTACAAGTTTATTATTTTTCACGGAAACTTGGTCATATATAATGAAACAATCTGAAGGTTTTCCAATTTTTTGATTTGTTTGAATTTTTTTGCCTGTTTCAAAATGCGGTCAAAGCGGCGGGCTTGAATAGTTCCTAGCTAGTGGTTGAATCTTGGAAAACTTTTGATGTTTCTCTGATTAAATAGATACTTATGTACCTAGAAATGATTTTCAAAAAAATAAAGAGCAAGCTATGAGGTAAATGCAGGTTCAAATTTGACCCGCTTCCAAAATTGAATTCCATAGGAAATTTGTCTTTTTCACCAGAGGTGGATCAAAACTTTTTACATACAACCATTTGGTCAAATGTACATTAAATATGACCTAGTATTTTGCAATAATTATTTGGTAGGCTCATCACAAAAAAACCTCATTTGTGGCACTCGAAAAATGGAAAATGGCTCTTTTGTGCAATGAAAGTGAAAACTCCCCAAATGAACATTGTTTTTAATTCCAAGATGCACCCTTGTGCACAATATGAGATAATTTGAACAAACTATGCCCTGAATGTGGCCATAAGATTGATCATTTGGCTTGAAAGCCATGAATCTTCACGCATGATAGCGCATTTCTGAGAACATTTTTTTAAATAATTTCCTTATTACAAGTTTATTATTTTTCCTGGAAACTTGGTCATATATAATGACACAATGCGAAGGTTTTCCAACTTTCTGATTTTTTTTTAATTTTTTATGCCCGTTACAAAATGCGGTCAAAACAGCGGGCTTGACCGTTCCTAGCTAGTGGTTGAATCTTGGAAAACTTTTGATGTTTCTCTGATTAAATAGATACTTATGTACCTAGAAATGATTGTTGGAAAAAGTAAAGAGCAAACTATGAGGTAGCTGCAGTTCAAATTTGACCCGCTTCCAGCTGAATCGGCTAAAATTTGTCTTTTTCACCAGAGGTGGATCAAAACTTTTTACACCCAACCATTTGGTCAATTGTGATTAAATATGACCTAGTATTTTAGAAAAATGATTTGTTCCATTTTTGCAATAATTATTTGGTAGGCTCTTCACAAAAAAACCTCATTTGTGGCGCTCGAAAAATGGAAAATGGCTATTTTATGCAACGAAAGTGAAAACTCCCCAAATCAACATTGTTTGGAATTCCAAGATGCACCCTTGTGCACAATATGAGATCATTTCAACAAACTATGCCATGAATGTGGCCATAAGATTGATCATTTGGCTTGAAAGCCATGAATCTTCACGCATGATAGCGCATTTCTGAGAACATTTTTTTAAATAGTTTCCTTATTACAAGTTTATTATTTTACCTGGAAACTTGGTCATATATAATGACACAATGCGAAGGTTTCCCATTTTTTTTTGAATCTTTTATGCCCGTTTCAAAATGCTACGGTCAAACGCAGCGGGCAATTAGTTCCTAGCTAGTGGTTGAATCTTGGAAAACTTTTGATATTTCTCTGATTAAATAGATACTTATGTACCTAAAAATAATTTTTGGAAAAAAATAAAGAACAAACTATGAGGTAGCTGCAGTTCAAATTTGACCCGCTTCCATCTGAATCGGTGAAATTTATCTTTTTCACCAGAGGTGGATCAAAACTTTTTACACCCAATCATTTGGTCAATTGTGCATTAAATATGGCCTAGTATTTTAGAAAAATAATTTGGTCCAATTTTGCAATAATTATTTGGTAGGTTCTTCAAAAAAAACCTCAGTTGGGGCACTCGAAAAATGGAAAATGGCTCTTTTGTGCAACGAAAGTGAAAACTCCCCAAATCAACATTGTTTGTCATCCCAAGATACACATATGTGCACACTATTGTTTCATTTTAGCAAACTATAAGTGGTTAATATGATGAATGTTTACCCTGAATTAGAGGGTGAAAATTATAAGACAAACAAAAAAAGTATCTAAGCTTAATTCTGATTGGTGGAATCACCAGTGGCTTGGATTGATGACCTGGCAAACATCAGTCCATCCATCCGTCCATCGATCCATCCCATCCGATGGCAGCAAATCCCCACCCAACCCGTCTCTCTCGCGTGAACCCCACCCAACCCTCCTCTCTCTCGCGCAAACCATAGCGCTGCACTCCTCCCTTGCCGCCGCCACCTCCGGCACCAGATCCTGGCTGCCACGTCTCCCTCCGACCTCCCTCCGACCTCGCCGCCGGCGCTCCCCCCTCTCCCCCCTCCCTCCCCTCCCCTCACCTCACTGGAAGAGAAGAGAGAGATCATGCGCGCGAGCAGGTCAGGCGGCGGCCAGCAGGCCCCCTCCACCATGCCGCCGGCCAGCAGCAGCAGATGGCGCCCACCGCCATGGCGCCGCCGCAGGCCCCCTCCACAGGTACGCAGCCTTCCGGATCTGGCCAGCATGGCCGCAATCCTCCTCCTCGTTGGTGGCTTACGTTTGCCGGCGCTGGTTTTCCGAGCAGGGGATCCGCTCTACATGGAGGAGTCCACGCAGCCCAAGCCCGCCGACCCGGAGCTCCCCAACGGCGCCGGGGACCCGGACCAGCCGGAGCCGGCGTCGCCCGCCGCCGCACCGGCGGCAGAGGAGGAAGTGGCGGCTGTGGAGGAGGTCCCGTCGAGATCGGAGCCGTCCAAGGGTGTGGGGACGAACGCGGACGGCTGGCGCCCCTACACCACGGGGGAGCTGCTCGGGGTGGCCGCTGAGGCCGCCGCCGGGAGATCCGACTTCGCCGACGGTAATGGGGCCGGATCTGCCACCCCGGAGCGCTCCAGGTCAGTGCCCGCTCCCTCCCTTCCTCCCTGCCCGCGCCGGGCCGTCCAGATCTCGATCGGCCCAACCAATGACCTCTACTTTAGCAGTCTTGTGCCGCTTGGTTGCGCTTAGTTGTAGAGCGTCCCGCCGGCAAGGACACGGTGAGTTCCAGCGACCTTTTCGCCGAGATCTCATTCGTCTGGGGAAATTTGGTGCTTCTGGATGTTCTTTATATTTTTTTCGCAGTTCAAAAACTGGAAGCAACTTCTGGATGGCAAGCGAACATACCTCCAACCACGAAGGGGGCACCATGTTCTCAGTGATGTTTTCAAGTGTCCAGATACTCGTAAAGCTGCATTAGGACGCCAGGTGTGAATATCGTTGCTCCTCTATTTTTTAAGCTCATCAGTCATAAATTGCATGTTCACCACAATGTAGTGCATTCTTTTATTGTGCTGATGTTCATACCATCTGACCTCCCGAACTTCCTAGCGATACGCTTCAGTAGATAACTAGATATTCGCGAATTAAATCTATAACATTTCTAGTGAGCTTCTTCAGTATCATAGTCTCTGTTCCTTGTCTACACAAATATTACTATCCTAAAATTTGTCACTTTTTTTGCGGGAATAAAATATTTCATTTTATCCTGCTATACCATTTGTGGAAGACATTGGATTCTTTCTGAAATTCTTTGATATTTGTTCTTCTTCCGGAAAAATCATTTTGTTCGACGTCAGGTAGTGGCTCTGTTTGTTGTTTAGTGCACCCTCAGGTAGTTTTTCTTCTTCTTCCGGATCTCGATTTGGTTCTAGTGGTCCTTGCATCTTTTGATCTTTTTCCATGGTAAGCGAGACTGTGTCAAATAGTGGCTCTGTTTGTTGTTTAGTGCACCCTCAGGTAGTTTTTGCTGCATGCTTGGATAAGTTGGTTGGCTTTTCTGAACATTATTGTTGCGGATACACGATGAGGACACCACCACCACCACTAGCATGGCAACGAGCCAAGTATCCTGCAATGTAAGCCCCCTGATCCTTGCTACTGATGAATACACTGGAAAACTGTATTCAGGTTGTAGCATTCAGGTTGGATACGAGTAGGAGTAGTATTCATGATCCTTCCACCTCTCTTACATGATCGTTCCACACGATGCTCGTGGAGTAGCATTCGTGTTGGAAGCAGAGCTGCTACTTCGTCTTCGACAGATAGACATCCTTTGGACTTGCAACAACAGGATAGAGATGAACCATACGTGCTAATGATCCCGACGTTGCGGCTTCTCGCTATGCGTCTAGCTGGGACTCCGAGGTCACAGGCATCATCAAAGTTGGATCTAGGGCGACATGTAGCATAAGGTTCTTAGCAGATTAACGATGCAGGCTGTACACACAACATGCAATGCTAGGCCGAGTGAATGAAAAATATTAACCACAGTGTGTGGAGAAGTTCTCAGACCTACCTTAGGGGGGAACAGTATATATAATCTTGTGCTGACTGTGTGTGTTGCAAACACTTGTGCTTCTCGTGATATTTCCGGTATATATAATAGTTAGCGGATTTTGCCCTCGAGTTTGTTTTTCGCTTTTGCCACTCTGCTCTAGTCACGCGTTGTGCTACGTGCACTCAAGTGTTTCCTTTGTCCATGTTTGTGTCGCGCCGCTTGCAGTTGGTGCTTCAACCTCAATCTTTTCTCTTGTGTCTAAAACATGAATGGCTTTTATCGGCTAAAATGCGAGACACTGTGCAAGCACCAAGACCACCAGAAAAGAATATCTCCAGCATATTCTGATGGCTTTTCTTACATCAACATTATTAGAGGCTCAGCACAGTAACTACTAATCACTTGCCCATATTCATCCGCATGATGCATACTTCTGAAGTATATCATTTTGAAAACACGTCTTTGTCAAGTTAATGCTTGCTTATTTATAATTTCAGATATGCATTTGGAGATGGCGTTTTGATGCCACCAGCAGATGTGCAGCAGAGACGACCCAAGTGAGGTGGGTTGTGGGATTATGTAAGATGTTTAAGTCAGTCCTTAAGAGATGTCCCAAGGAAGGAAGGGAAGATCACTGCTTCGCTCCTGTGGGTCGTCGCTGCTCGAACGCCATTGAAGGTCCCTCGCCGCTCTCTCTCTCTCTCTCTCTCTCCCTCTCTCTCTCTCTCTCTCTCTCTCTCTCTGGTTGTCTACACCCATCAAATTTGCAAAGCTTAATGCAACTTATTCAGAGGAAAACTTTAGAAAATTGAAACTTTTGTTCTTTCATCGAGAGGACAACTAAGCCATGAGGAATGAAAAGCGCAGAAAACTAAAACTTTCCTTCTTTCGTAAAACTGAAAGTGTTCACATGCGCACACTGAAAATTTAGCTTTTCTTCATTCTTCTGAAATAAAAAAAATATTAACCACTCTGTGTATGTACTGACGCTACATGTATGAACAAGTTCTCAGTCCTCAGAGGGAAACATCATATATAATCTTGTGCGTACAGTTTCTCACCAATGAAGATAATAATAATAAGCAGCAACATCGGCACGAGAAACAAATTTAAGACAACTTGAATATGCTAAAACATCGTCGGGAGATTTTGATCTTACTAAATCTGAGTAGCATGCAAGATGTGACTTTTGTTTCGTTGGTACATGCATAATGGTGTATCTAATGTAAGTGGAGGGTGAAAAGTTTTTCCCATTAAGTAGTGATCTAATGATATGTGTACAAGAAAGGTTGCTCACGGGAGAAGTACAAACCATGTTCAGCTTTTAACTAGTACAAAAATTATGCCGTGCATTACAAAGACTCATTCATAACATAAATTGCTATCTTTGTTGTGAATGCTACTGCCTGTGTTTATGATGCAAAGTAAGATTATCTTGATTATCTCTTGCTGCTTGGCCAACATCACCACCTAGTAATGTAAATGGTGTGACACAGTTCTAAATATAAATGCAAATAGCTTGTGAATGTCAATCTCATGTATTAGGGTCCTGTTCTTGTAAACCTTGTATAAAGCTAAAATTCTTGCTTTGTGCAGGGTGACTAGTGATGCAGCACACCAAGCAGAAAGCTTGAGCATACCAAGCGGCCAGTAGGGAGGGCTCTCTTGAGCGTCGCCGCCGGTCATTACATCATCATCGATTGACGATGGATGATCATTTGTTAGTTTAGCTCGGTTCTTGTCGTCGTTTATCTCCTTGGTAGTCCCTACCTCTCTTGCAAGCGTCTACTTCTGCTGGTAGAAATAGAAATGGTAGCTGTAGTCCCATGTAGTTGTACTACCATGTAGTTCCTGTACTCGACATGTAGTTCCTCTACTCGGGTTGCCCTTTGTTGATTCATTTCTATGTTCATTTAGTCTTTGTTGAATTTATCTATTATTTACTATTGTGGCTGCTGAAAGAAATAAAATGGTTTGGATACATGCGTACATGTTGATATGTCAAGCTGGAATAGCTGCCCTTGTGATGTCAAGCTTCTAAATGTTTGTTGTGGAGGCCCAAAATAAATTGGACCGTAAAAGGGCCGAGGCCCAAAAAAGAAATGAATTATAGAAGGCCATGATCCTAGAAAATAAAATGGGCCAGGCCGATATAGCTAGCGAAAATTAACAGGAAAAAAACATAAAATGGGCTGAATTGTTGGGCTCGGCCCATGTAAAAACCCCAATTGGACCGGGCCGATTCTAATTTTTGACCTTTTCAATTGGTCGTAATTTTGCCACGTCAGATTGCCACGTCGGATCCGACGTGGCCTGGGGAGAAAGCTAATGACCGAAACAAAAGGTCATGGGTTCAACGACCTTCTGTTTTGGTCGTAAACATATACGACCTTCTCACAGAGAAGGTCGTTAATTTCAGTTTATGACCGCCAGCTTTTGACCTTCTGTTTTTGGTCACAAAAAGGTCACAAATGAAAAATAATGACCTTTCAGTGACCAATAGTCAAGGTCACAAGTTGACATATTTCTTGTAGTGGAGGCGTACGATATCAACGGCTACACATTCTACACCGAGGGAAAGGACATGAAGAGCGACAGTTATCAGAACTCCGGGGTAACGATGGAATCCTACACCGGTAACGACAAGGACAGATACTACGGAAGGATCGAGGGAGATCTGGAGCTCGAGCTACGCCGAGAGAAGGTCCCGATGTTCCGTGTTAGATGGGCCAAGAGCGTCATAAAGAAGACCGGTATTTTACCACCATGGTTATACGAAGCCAAATCCAAGATCATGGGCGCAAAGCGTCGCCGTGAAAAATGAGCCATGGGTACCGGCTTCCCAAGTGGACCAATGCTTCTTCATTACCAACCCGCCAAAGCCCAGTCGTGTTGTCGTGAGGAGAGGCAAAAGGAAGATCATCGGAATGGATGGAGTCGCCAATGAGCAAGACTTCGACAAGTACTGCGACCCGAAGATGGAACATGATGAAGACGATGAAGTATCAGCATACACAACAAGAAGAAGCAGGACCACCCTACCTAAAGGACATCCGTTCAAGAGAAGAACTCCATTTACGAAAAATAAGGGCAAGAAGATTGTGAACTGATAGCTAGCTAAGATCGATTGTATTTAAATTGTAGCTTTAATTTCTCGATTGTATTTCATGGGCACTTTTTGAACTCATGAATGTTTTTCAATTTCATGGACACTCGATCTCGATCGCTATCCCACCTCGCCAGATCCGGTCCCCCTAGCCGCCGAAAGCAAACCCGCTTCCTCTCCCCCGCTCCACGGCCGTCACGCCGACCCCCGCACCCTCCCCACTCCACCGGCCGACGCACCCACCGCACCTCTCCCCGCACCCTCCTCGGCCCGCTCCACCGTCACAAATGAATGCAACTAAAATTGCAAAAAAAACAAATTTGATTATACTTTCAAATAATAAATTTGATGATATTTTCAAATAATAAATTTGATGATATTTTTCATATTCATAAATATTTTCAAATAACAAATTTGATGATATTTTTAAAAAATTATTACTGTTTTTATAAAAAATTATTCTTGCTTTCATATTCATTTTCTAAAAATTATTAGATGCAACAAAAAATAATAATAATAAAATTTACTTATGGCGCACCTCTGGCTGGTGCTGCCATTGCTATATAAAAAAAAGATTACTTATGGCGCACCGTCCTGGGGGTGCCCCATTGCTATCAAAAAACATACTAATGGCGCACCGCAAGGGGGTGCGCCATTAGTAATCTTCCCTATAGCTAGTCGCCCGATCCACCGTCCTCCCTCGCCAGATCCACTCCCCTCCTGCGCCACACCCTCACGCCTCCTTCCGCCGATCCACACCCGCTCCAACGACCCCAGCGCCCGCCTCGCCGTCCTCGGTCCTCATGACAGCTTGCCTTGCCCCGCCCCACGCCCACCACCACACCCTCGACAGCCTCCTGCGTCGTCACACCAGACGCCACCGCCTGGGCCCGGGCCAGAGCCGCGCTCCACCACACCCACGACACGCAGCCACCAGCGTCGCGCACCAGACGCTACCGCCCCGCCGCCCGGCCAGAGCTTGTTGCGCCTGCCTCCGGGGACCATGATCTGCCCGTCTCGGCAGCCGTGATCTACTACGCTACGGTGGTCTCCGCCGCCACCAGATGCCCCTCCCCTTTCTCGCACCTCACCCAACGGCAAAGACCTCTGAACCCTCCAGCGGTAGCGCCCTTGTCGGTCAGCGGTGCCAATGTGGCTCGCTTCTCTCCTTGCCCCGCGCCCCTCACGGCCGTATGCGGTCGCCTACCCCTAGAAGAACTAGAGCACAGGGCCTGAAGCTCTCGGCCAGGGCCCAGACCAGATCTGTAGCTACCTCCTCCGTTGAACTATTGCGTTACTTCAACCGATTGCTAGTGACTAAAGTATAAACGAGTCCAAAATTAGTCCATTTCTGTTACTGATGAGACGCCTCGCTAGCTGCTAACCCACACTCCAATCACCATGGATGACACCGCCAATTCTGTAACCCACCGCAGTTCGATCCGGTGCACATCCCTAATCAACTTGCAATGTATTACAGGCTAATCGAACCCAACTTCATCAGGATCTCAAACACAAATCGAGCCCCCCATTGTCACAACTTCCACCGTGCAATATTCATTCAGGCTAGCGCTACACGTCTTTTCTTGTTAGGCGAATCACATCTTTTCTTAGAGTTGTTGGTTTGCTTTAGCGTTTTGCATGGCATGCACTAACTGAGTATAAGCTCATTGTGTTTCATTGACGGTATTTCTCTTGTTGGTGCATTTTTGAGCTGCTTTCAGTCAACAATGCTTAAGTGTGCTACACGGAGGAAAACAAGCAAGTTGCTCCTGGCTGAACTGTGCCCGATTCGAAGAGGCTTTATAGAATTACGATAAAAAGGTGTGTGTGATATCGTAGATACCATTACGCATATGGCTTGCTCGCTTACTTTGACTATGTACAGAGTGCTTAGGCGACTTGAGGAGTCCATTGCCGCTTCTAGTTGTCCCTTGCAAGCATAACTAGACAATACCATTAATCGCTAACAAGATGACAACATCTTGATACATGAACTTCGGTGTAGGTCCAAAGAGCTTATTAGCATAGAGTCGACGATGCATACTTGCAGGAAATGCAAGTCTGAGTGCAAGATCGACAAAATTCAGTTAACCATGGAGTACTTGAGATGAACATATAGTATAAATTCAGTTAGACTTGCACTTTGTATGCTTTCGGTATTGGGTGAACATACAAAGATAGATTCAGTTAGCCTTGCACTTTGTATGCGTTCAATATTGGTGAACATATAGTAGATAAACATACAGTATAAATTCAGTATGAACAATTATTGGTCATAATTGAATTCAGATGGGAACATCCTCAGGCCCCTGCTCTTATTCTTATTCTGTAATTTTATTTTTACACTTTATTCTTTGGTTACTTCAAGTGAGTAACTACAATAACTTCAAGGGGTTAACTCAATTTTCTGAATTTTTTTACATTACATTAACCATGATATTTGTTCCTCTATTCTGGTCATAATTATATTCTGATTGATGAACCCTTAATCATTCTCATAATGTTTACATGATGCATTAACATTAATGCCCTGATGTTCCATCTTCCTTGACACTAACAATCAGTGTGTCTCACAAAAATAACAGAAAACCTGACAATGTAGTGACTGTAGTGAAACATAAGATCTGTACTACTCCTATGATCTGTAAATGAAGAGATAATCCAGAAAATAGTTCATCAATGAAAATAGTTCATCAATAGTACTTCAATGCACCAGTAGTTTCCTCAAATCTTAATCAAGCTAAATAGCTATCTGATGTGGGCATGTGCTGCCACACTTCTTTTTTTATATATCAAGAAGTCTGGACTACTTGGTTTATTTTCCTTTGGTTCCTTTTCAGGTATCTGGTCTGAAATCAATTATTTCTAAGCATTTAGCTTTAGCAAGGGGCCATAATTCCCTTTCCACCAGAGCAAAACTATTGATGATTTTTTGCTGGGTGACCTATTAGATCTGGAATGGAAGCTCACATAAGTTGAGCTGATTTTTGTCCATATGAAAGCAGAGGACCATATGGTGCGTGGCCTTTTCATCCATATGAAAGTAGAGGCACATTGTGGTGCTAGTTTGCGGGTTTTGTCTCCGACCTTCGTGTCGTGATGATTTTGTAGATACCCCGAGAGGCCCTTGAGTTTGCTTGGAATGTCGATTAACTTCCGCTCCAAGCAAATTCGGGTACTCCATGTGTCCTATTTTCAGCAAAGGTCATGCTGAAATTTTCCGTGAATTTTAGCATGACTTTGCTAAAAATCGGACATATGGGGTACTTTGCTACTAATGCATGGGCCGGGTATCTTAGTACTTAATTAAGTAGGATCAATCGCCTTTATTCTTCTTTGCATTAAACCATAGGTGGCAATAGAGCCAAGTGATTAGGCCCAACTTAGAGTCGACAAACCCTAAATGATGAAACCTTGGCTTTTAGGGTGTCTCGGTGTCGATGAGAACCTAAATGATGTACGCTTAGGCTTTTAGGGTGCCTCGGCGTCAAACAAACCCTAAATGATAAAAGCTTAGCTTTTAGGATGCCTCGGTGTCGACAAACCCTAAATGATGAGACCATGATCTTGTTCCTTGACAATAACCAACTTTTGACCAAACTTTTTCCTATTTAGAGCGAAACAGGGCCCACAACGATGAGGCCGGGCGGTTCGGGCGGCAAGCAATTCGAGCTGTCCCAAGAGTTGGAGGAAGAACCTCACCGCTATGAGGACGCCTTGGAAGACACCGATCCCGACTACACAACCCCTAGTGGCGCTGGGATGACACCACCGATGATGCCGCCGAGGATGCCACCATCGATGATGGCGGGCGCACGCAGATGGCAGCCAACCAAGAGGCAACGGAAGGACCGGCGCCGAGCGTGCTTGGCACCGTCAAGGAGGAATTTATCAAGTGAACTCCGACGGCATCCGACGGCTCCAAAGAAGTAGTAGTCAAGGGGTACTCGGTTCAGCTCGGGTGCATTCTCCGGACACCGTCTCGATCAACACCGAGAACCTAAGGCATAAGGACCGAGGGAATTTGCAGCCTCCTCTTCATGAAGCTGCACGAATGATACAAGTTCCACGCTGAATTTGCAAACACACGCCTCTCGGGAACAAAGTGAACAGTGCACGCCCTCACGAAGATGAGCACGCCCTGTCTACTTGGAGAAGCACGGTGAAGGCAATGATTGAAAAAGGTGATAGTTATGGAGAAGATCAAGGCGAAATATCCTTTGATCGTGAAGATGACTACAAGGAGTTCAAGATCAAGTGCGAGAGCAGCGCAAATTCGAATCAAGTCGCTGGGGAAAGAAATGCGGAAGTTGAACTTAGGGGTCCACCAACTCGGTCCCAGTGATTCTGAGTTTGAGCCTATATGGGACAAGGAGGACGCGGAGGCGTGCCGAGCAAGGCCTACAACCCGCTTTGAGAAATACTGGTGACAAGCGCATCAGGAACTTTCTCAAGGCCCGGTACAAGGAAGACCCGGTAACAAAGGAGCTTACCACGGATCCGAAGACAAGGGCGCTTGAGCTTGTTCTGGTAAGGAATACACCCCCGCGTAATTAGCTCCATATGGTTGCATTCTAATTAATCCCCAATATTTCTAAATGGTTCACGTTCCTTCCGCAGGACACTGAAAGCAGTAGCGCGGGGTTATCTCAGAGCTCCCCTTTCAACACCCCTTTAAATAGGGCGTTGAACGTAATGAAAAACAAGGGTAAGCTCATTAAGCCGATGTCAGTTGGTCGTGTGGCTGGCAAAGGCTTGTCCACAAAATGGTCGTCATACTACACCGCTGGTGGGCGAAAGGAGAAAAAGGCCAGCTTGGAAAGCCAGTCGCGCGAGGTTGAAGCACTCAAGGCACAAGTGGCGCGGATTCCGAAGATTGTCCAAGAGCAAGTGCAACAACAACTGGGAACGACGCTCACCGCCATGGTGCCTACGTTGATTCATGGGCTGACGTGGATTGCGGGCGGCCAACAGGGGCCTCCCCCGGTTCCCAGCTTCACGGCCAGCAACTCGCACAACGCGCAGGCGGCGCCATTGGTGTCTCCGGCGGCGGCGCCATTGGTGTCTCCGGCGGAGGCGGTATTCGTGTCTCCGGCGCTGGCACGGGCATTGGAGCTTAATGCACCCGGGTGTATGCCGGTCGGCACCTCGCCCGATAGCGGCCCCTCCGTCGATTGTATCGCCCGCCGATGGCGGTGCCTCGACATTAACCGAGCTCGACGGCATCACGGTAACTAAGCCTCTCGGCCGATGACTTCATCTGCATGCCTTTGACTAAGCATCTCTAACGCCCTACATGTTTTCGCAGGGCGCCGCCGACGTTCCTTGCACTCTCCTGCACTTCGTGGCAGCGAGTTGGTCGATGTCGCCAAGGGCAGAATCGTTCAACCGGGCAACCCCTTGTTCCACGGTAATCCGATGCCACCCACCTTGTATAGGGTTGAACTGGTTCGGGTGCTGCCAGGCTGCGACAAGGTGTTACCTCTGATTCGACCTGCTGGGGCCGACGAAGACGATGTGATGACCCTCAGCGCCTGCGTAAAGTGGCCCCTTCTTTGGCTGAAGAGCCAGATTCGTTTGGGGGTGGGGGACACCACCCCACAGACAAGACCGCCAGTCGTGCCGGCGCCAAGCCATGGCAAGAACGCCGCAATGCTACCGGACCTGCCGGACATCCCTATGGCATGTGATCCGGACATGCATATGGCATGTGATTGGACGACGACGGCGACAACGACGATAGTACATTTACCAACGTCAATATGTACTTTGCCGAACATGGGTACGGTGACGAGTTCGGCGGGCCTCCTTCTCAAGAACCCAACCAAGACGACCGCGATCTAGCTGGTACGGCGGAGAAACCCAATTGTAACAGGCGTCGTCTGGCGTTCAGTTCTCAGGAGATGCCGCCAGCTGCCGCCTTCACCGAGCCTCAGATAGCTGAGGTGCGAAATATTATCAGCCCCAACACGCCAAGAAGGCGATTACGTGAGCGTAACTTGGTCCCATTACATCAGATCAAGAAGAAGGGACGGAAGCGAAAGACTAAAAAGGGCGCCGGTGTGAGCCAGCCGGCACCGAGTACGATCCGTGCTCAGGACGGGCCACCTTCACCTAAGGATATCTCGAGGAGGGTGCATGTGGCGGGTAGGGCGATGCTACCGACAAATATGGTCAATGCTGCAACCGGTGCTATGTGGAGTTGCATGATGGTGTTCTTTCTATGGAGAAGCGGCGTCTCGAGAGAATGATATGGCATACCGGTTTTTGTGGCCAAGGTGCGGAGGGCAAGGGCTTTGTGGATGGCGCCATCGGGGGTACAATCGTCCTACGGTTTGATGACATCTTTGCTATGTTTAACCTTCATCCGCTGCACTACACCTTCGTTCGGCTGTTTTCGCTGAGTATGGAGTTGCGGATCATTAGAGACAAGACCCCGGACGTCGTGATAGTCGACCCCTTCTACATGCGTGCCATGATCTTGGGCAGCGCTAGGGACCGGCATGTCGCGAGTTCTTACCTCGAAGGCGTCATTACGCAAACCGGATAAGGATAACTTCCTCGTGCCTTACTTTCCCGAGTAAGTCATCCCTAACCGCCCCATAACATATGATTTCTTAGATTTCAATCGTTTTTTTTCTAACATTCCGTGTTGCGTGCGGACACACATTGCACAC
The DNA here is from genome assembly GCA_021605145.1 of Aegilops bicornis. Lineage (NCBI taxonomy): Eukaryota > Viridiplantae > Streptophyta > Magnoliopsida > Poales > Poaceae > Aegilops > Aegilops bicornis. The sequence continues at coordinate 149,585,563 of CM038670.1, read as the reverse complement.
TCATCCTCTTAAGCCCGAAATATTCCATGGCCACGTATTTCGACCGGACCGTGACTCCAAGATAGACTACACAAATATCAAGAAAGTTCTTGATGATGTTCTCCTGCCACGCCAAACTGGAGGCACCTTCACCAGGCCGTAACGTAGGTACGGCAGTAACGTGTTCGCCCACAATACGACGTTCTCTCCGTGTCAAGCAGCCGCTGGCGGTCAGAAGGATGCCTACTACGCCCTCCATCACATGCGGGCGATCGTACGGGACCATCATCACCTTTTGCTACCAGATAATCTCAAAGATTGGGCCGTGAGCTTGTCGGCAATCCAGGACACGGACATCAGACACGAATTCTTCCGCATCCAGTCGGAGTTTGCGGAAATTATCCATCAAGATGTCCTTCCTACCTCGGGGCAGTTCTACCTATGATATCAACCGTCCAATAGTGAGATAGACACAACGCTACAAATGCAGGCTGACAACGCCCGCGATTTCATGACCATCACGACAGACGCCGGCTTCATCCACGCTCCGGTCCCATGAGTCGAGTCGAAAGTAGTGATGCTATGTGTAGTTCTGAAACATTGATTGGCTCATGTTGTAATTAAACTTTAATGAACTTGTATGTCTCTTTGGTTTGGACAGTCATTCAACTTAGATGTAATCGATGCTATTTATTAGTAGGACCATGAATCGTGCTATTAATGTCTTGCTTTTCTCTTCCGGGATCCTTTTGTTGCATACTTATATATTGCTTATGTATTGTCTGTTGTTTGGCTTGTGCATAGAGATGCCGCCGTATGTCGTGGTACAAGGGTAAGGTTCCTGAGTCTCTGACGACCGGGAGGAGTGTCGGAGGCAGGTTCACCGTTTCAGTGATATGATTACAAAGGGTACACCACTAGGGCGGAGGCGGAATCTAGATACGCCCACTATCTAGCGGGAGAGAGGAGGGAGCGTTGGAGGAACCGGATGAAGACCAGTTTCATCGCGATGATGCTCATCGTGATGACCGCAGCTCTCTTCTATGTGATGGTAGTTTAGATGATCGATGTCGAGTTGTAATGTGAAGACAAACTCGCTACTCGCGGTCTCGGGACTTGTAATGTTCTATCATTGTTCGGTCTTTTGAATTCGGAGACTAATATGATGAATTGTATTCGGAAACTAATCTTCTATTGTATTCGATGAATCTGCTGTTGCTGTGTGGTGCTATCTATATTCTGTCCAATAATATATTTTGTAACCTGTGCAAAAATCAGAGAAGTAAAAAAAAACATAATATTCATACTAATGGCGCATCACCTCAAAGTGCGCCATTAGTATGCCAAAGGATACTAATGGTGCATCACTACACAGTGCGCCATTAGTATGCCAAAGGATACTAATGGCGCATCAGCCCGCAGTGCGCCATTAGTATGCCAAAGCACATGGGTAAATATGGCCCCCTGGAAGGCATACTAATGGCGCAGCGTGGGCTATACTAATGGCGCACCACATGTGCGCCATTAGTAAAAAATACTAGTGGCGTGGTACTAGTGGTGCACCAGTAGTGCGCCATTCGTAGGCAAAACTGGTGCGCCACTAGTAGGCCTTTTCCTAGTAGTGATAATTCAAATTTGAACTACATGCACATGCTCTAATACATATAAATTGGTTGAAAATTCAAATATGTGTCCCTGGTTGCATATTTACGCCGCATGCAAGAAATAGGAATGAATGTCAAACACCCTACCATCGTCACTCGGCGGCAAACATTGAGATACCTAGTTTTTAAATTCTAGTAAATCCGAAACTCGTCTGAAATTCATGAAATCTGGCATGCTATCATGGAATGGCACTCGACATGCCGTCGTAATTTTTTTGTCCCATTTATGGCAGATTTGAGTATTTTTTGTCCCATGCCGTGGTAAATCTCACAAACCAGAGCTTCTCACAACAAGCCTGATGGTTTCGGTAGGGAACGTTTCACCTTTCTGGACGAAACGATAGCCGTTGCGTCTTCTTTATTTGAATTTTTTCTCTGGTGTCAACATAGAACAACATGAGTGTTGTGTTAAATTTTGAAATTTTTCGGGGTTCATTAGCACATTTCTTATGCATTAATTGAGTTTTCAATGCATTTATGTGCATAATTCAAATTTGAACTACATCATGGAATGGCACCCTACATGCCGTGGTAAATACTAATGCAACGCACGGGCCTTTTTGCTAGTCTTTATCTAATTACAAACGGGAGATTATTAATAATTTGGAACCAATATCCCAAACAGATTATTTATTCAAACCATGAGCGTTAGACCAACAATGGATACGTGCCATGCTTCGGTTAAGCAATAAAGCGACAACATTAATCATGCAAATAGAAAAACAATATACTTTGGATTATATACAACAAGTCATCAACACTCAACGACAACAAGGATACGTGTTGGATTATAGATTATTTCCAACAAAACATTCTAGTAAATACGACAAATAACAAAGCGATGAAATGAACTTCAGCTCAACCAATCCTCGGCGATGGAAATGCTTGCTTTGAACCATAACTGATTCTCTGTGAAGGGCCAGCTATTGTCAATCTCAAGACCAACGCAGGACTGATCATCCAGGCTGAAGCAGCCTATATCAGGACGCATATTGTCATGGAACAGTCACGGCAGATGTCCTAGAGAAATGACTTAGTCATAGAGCCATCGCTACTAGGTTATCTTAAAGGGGTTAAACGGGACAAAGGACACATGAGTTTATACTGGTTCGGCCCCTTGCAGTGAAGGGAAAGGCCTAATCCAGTTTGTGGTGGTATTGCTTATGTCTCGATTACCAGGGAGCGAATCCGCTTGACCTAGCTTTTGATCTGTTGTTTCTTGCCCTGAACCGCCGCCAGGTCGTCCATTTATATACACAGGTTGACGCCCAGCGGCTCACGGAGTCATGACCAGCTCATAGACAACGTGTCCGGCTGTGACTATCTATAGATGCCTTACAATACAAGTCTTACACATATGGCGGATTACTCCTACGGGCCTTAAGTCGCCCTTGGGCCTTGGGCCCTCGCCTGGGAGCCGCCATCTACGATATCCTCATGGCCTTCTTATCATGAATCGCCATAGGTATAACCCGGCCCCATCTGGGCGGGTCATACCTAATAGTTATATTCCCAACATTAGGCCCCAGGTTGATTTGAACTTGTTCATGTCAATCTTCAACACTTAGGAAAAATCTTGCCTTCTTCATTTATGCAAGAACTCATAACCCGCCATGACGTCATCTCCTGGACTTGTGGTAACACGCCATGACATCACCTATCATTAATTTACACGATATCCAATATATCTTAACGGATCTTTATCTTTAATAGCCGTCCTGAGAATCGAGGCGCCCGAGCAGCTGGATAACCATGTTTTGGCCTCCTCGTTTTTCGTGCCCACCCGTTACCTTTTCCTTATAAATAGGGTCGAGTAGCCTCTTCTCATTCTCCCCCCTTTCCTTCGTCTTCCTCCTCTCGCGACTCTCCTGCCACTTGAGCTCCATCGTCGCCGCGAAGCTCACCATCCTCCTCGTCCTCGGCTGCTGCATCAACATGAACGGGACCAGAGACTGGCGGCGCTCCACCGCAGTCTGATCTGCATCTGTAAGTGCTCACCCTCGTACACTACAGATCTGCATTAGGGTTCCTGAGTTCTTCGAGTTCTTCATAGTTCTTCGTAGTTCTTCTAGACAGCCCTTGTTTTAGAGCCGAGTATGTCTATTAGGACGCGCGGAACCTATTTCCCTTCCTTTTCTTGTCTCAAAACCTGCTTCGCAGATGCATAGATTTCACCCTTCTACTAGTTCCTCTGCTGCTACAATGCTTTAGGTTTTTGATTTTTTTTCTTTTTCTGAACTGTTGTTGATCCAAAATTATAACTGTAATCTGTGAAACCTGTTTGTCCAGTACCTAGCGAAAATTTCTTCCTGATAGATCAACCTGGTCATGGCGGCATGCATAACCCGTTGTAGCTAGTCATATACCATTAGGCCCCTTTTTAAGCCCCATTATGAATAGGTGTTATAATGCTCTTCCTCCGGCTTAATATAAACCGGCAAACTTGCTCTTTTTCTTTTTAGGCTTCTTTTTTCACAATGGCCCCGAAGACAGCCACCTTCTGTAACTGGGTTCCCTACATTGTCACTGAGAAAACACTCCAAGACTTTGTAACAACCGGCTATTTGCCAAAGAAGACTGTCATGCATTATCGTGCCCCCAAGCCGGAAGAGGAGAAACCTCAGCCAAAGGATGATGAAGTCATTGTCTTTACTGATCACATGAACCGGGGCTTCTCACCGCCCGGCTCTAAATTCTTCCGGGACGTCCTGCACTTTTTTAATCTTCATCCCTCAAGATATCGGACCCAATTTCGTGTCAAACATATGCAATTTCCAAGTTTTCTGTGAGGTGTACCTTCAAGAAGAGCCCAGTGTGGAGCTGTTCAGAGAATATTTTTATTTGAACCGCCAGAATGAGTACTCAAACGGACCCAGCCTGGAACTTGGTGGGATCTCAATTCAGCGAAGGAGAGATGCTATCTTCCCTTATGCCCGCCTACCGAGTCATCCCAAGGACTGGAATCAGACATGGTTCTATTGCAAGGATACTTCTCCGGCTGACGAGAACCGTCTGCCAGGCTTTCGTGCCCTGCGTCTTGACTCAAAACGTCATCTTCCCGACAAGCTGACAGCTGCTGAACGCAAAAAACTCGCCCCCACCATTGCCAAGGTCAAGGTTCTGTTGGGAAACGGCTTAACTGACATTGACTTGGTTCGATGCTAGGTTGCATGGCGGGTCATTCCCTTGAGTCACCGTAATGGCTTAATGTGCACCTATACGGGTGGCAAAAAGGATCCACTGCGCCACAGTTCAGAGGATTTAACTAATGACGCCATCAACGAAATGAAGAAGTCCCTTCTTAATGAAAGCCCAATAGACTGCAGCAAGGTGGGCCTAAGCCCTTTCTGCACATCTAACACGGATCTAACCCGGCACCAGAAGTATGTTTTTAAATTACTTACTTTACCTTCGTCCTTAAATACTTTGTTTAACTCAATTTTGATGACTTTCACAGGCTGATGATGACTTTTGGAAGAAGGAATATGACCATGAAGCTGCAAAAGGGCCAGGAAAGCCAAGAAAGCCGGCAAGAGAACTACCAAGAAGAGGGGAAAGAAACCGAATGCTTCCGAGTTGCTTGAACTGGACGACAGCTCTGAGTCGGAGGTAGCCCTTGATTCTGTTGGTTCCTTTTTCAACCATCTTATTGACATTGATTATCATCAGGATGACACGTGGACCAGTCAAGCAATCGAGGAAGAGGTAACTGTCATTTCCTCCGACTCCGAGCCTTTGCCAAGACAGAAAGTTCGAAGAGTAACCCGGAAAGTAAGCTTTTCACACCGCTTAACTCATCTGGATCCTCACTTTCTTTTTAAGCAACAGCAGCACGAGAGTTGGCGACAGACTCGGACTAGCAGGGACGAAGAATTATCTTCCGGCTTACTGAACACTCCAAGGAAGCGTCAAAACGAGGTATCCCACGATTTAAACTCTTTCTATCCTCTGGCGGGTCTCCTCCGCCAACCACTTAATTCTTCCGACTCAAATTATCAGGAGACGTCGCGTTCCTCTTCCGGTGATTCATCTTAGTCTCATCTGCCGGCTTTCAAGACTGCTCCCGGGTAATAAAAATTTACTTATCATTTGATCATCATCATACTTTATACTTATACAGACCTCCCATGACTCATGCAGTGGAAAAGCCAAGCCTAGCAAGAAGGAAAAGGTGACTGAGCCGAAGACCCGAAAGTCAATAAGCCAGAGCAACAAACCCCAGCGCCTGAGATCTCCGTTCCTCAATAGTCTGAGCCGGTTCTTCACGTTCCACCAGTGACTCCTGACCGCCTACCGATCAAGCCAGTGATGACCCTTTGAATCCTGAAGCATCAAGCCCCATTAAGACGGCTGACTCACATGATGATGATGTACTGATTACCAACACCAGCTTTAGAGAGCCGGGAAGACCCACTGCCCTGGCCAAGCACTCCGCTAAGGAAGAACACATTGAACAGCATAAAGGGAGATTTTGTGTCGCCAATTACTCTCAATTGAGCATTGGTGAAATATATTCTGGCTTTCTCAGTCAACTACACAGCAGCCGTGAACTTGAAGTTGACATGGTGAAGCAAATGCACCAAAAGTTTGAGGTATGAGCTCCTCCTTTATTGAGTTATGCACATTCTATCAGCCACCGAGTCTACTGTTTATGATGAATATGATGTAGACTTAGATTAACCATGAGCATAAATAATATCCTTTGTCAGACTCCTTCAAAATCACGCTTAAAGCATCCAGTTTAAAGTATATCTATAATGATTAACACCGAATCCGTAGCCCCCAAGGGCCGGTTTAATCAGCATGAATGAGCCGGTCCTTTATATGCTTGTGTAGAAAGCAATACATGTGTAGTTCTCATGAGCTGGTTGTGGTCGTTTGCAGCACAACCGGGTCATCGTAAAATAGTAACAAAAACAAGCAATATGCATTAGCCGCCAAGTGCCAAGTACTCTTGCTCGCAAAGTGCTTGGGACTTATCCACATAAGTCGTTGCATGAGTAATTTTTTCGGCAGACATTAGCCCCCAAGTGCCAAGTGTTGTTGCTTGCAAAAGGCTTGGGACTTCATGTTTTAGCTAAATCTGAATTATGATTTTGACCCGGTGTTTGTACAGACCACCACTGCTCAATTTCAATCAGAGCTGTCTGACTTGATGACTCGTCTGGAGCTACAAGAATCTGAGACCCGGAAAGCGAACTCAAAGTTTCAATTCAGCGTGACTGAAACGGAAAAACTGAAAACCCGCTTTGAAATGGAAAGAAATGCTTGGGCTAAAGAGAAGACGGCCTTGACACAGCGGGCTAAGAAGGCGGAGGCGGCTCTCCAGGAGGTGACCATTAACTTGCTGGCTTAAAACGCCATGTGTCTCAGATGGTTTCTGATATCTTTGGTAAGTCGCCTCACTAGTATCCATTTAAATTTCTTCCTTAATTGATATAAGCCACCTCTAATCCATCCATGATTATTATGTAGGCCCCATGAGCACAAATCTTAACCAGGAAATGCTTGTGAAGCTGAAGGCGGTTTACACACTTGTGGAGCAGCTTTATACTGGTGCTCAGCATGCATTGGCCACAATTTCTCCATCTGACCAAGCCCCCACTCTCTTGGTTGACGTGTTGAGGAAGCTTTCTATTCTGCCTGAGAGATTTAGTGAGATGAAGCGATCATCTGCAAGAGCCGGAGCTGTGACGGCCTTAAGCCGGGCCAAAGCATGGTTACTAGAGCTAGACCCGGCCAATATATCTATTGGGTACCTAGTCTTGAAAGAAGACGACACTCCTTTTTATAAAAAAGACTTTGCCGCCTGCGTGAAGGACATACGACCCCTGGCCAGTCTGATTGCCAATGAAATAGATCTTTCCAGATATCAACCGGCTTATGACTTGGAAAATCAGAAGATGCTGACGCCATCGTACAAAGTGAGGATCTAATTCCCCCAATTCGTAAGCATGCTTCTGCTCCTAAAGTTGACCTGTCCGAGCTTATTGATGATGAAGCTGAATTTCAAGCCTTGAACGGCATTGACTGGTCATCACCAACCTTCCAGGAAGTAGAACAGGACAAAGAAGCAGAGAGGTGTGATCCAGAAGCTTCAGGCCATCAGAGTCAAGAAGATTGATCCGCTGGGCGGTTCATAGATGTGACCTTCTGGAAAACAGTTAATCATTTTGACTCCTTGAGTCATGTAATAGGGTAACAATAACTTTGCTCTGTCATGCCATCGTGCATGGTTTTATGTTTTGCCCAACAGTATTGAGCCGCCACTTGATAATAATCCTTTTAAACTTATCATGACGTTGATCTGTGCAGATGAAAAATTTTAATTACCCTGCACACAAGTATGTCACAAGAGCCCTTGGCAGTTTACCACAGGGCGGGTCATAATACCTCACATAAAACCACTGATGTTTAAAACAGTTATAGATAGGGATGGTTGAGCCGGAATTTAGACATAATTATAATAACAATATCATACCTGTGATATTGAATCGTACTGCCGGTTTATGATACCTGTGAAGTGCTACATCTTGAGCTTGCGTTGGTTTTCCTTGAAGAGAAAAGGGTGATGCAGCAAAGTAGCGTAAGTATTTGCCTCAGTTTTTGAGAACCCACTACAAGAAATATGTCAACTTGTGACCTCGACTATTGGTCACTGAATGGTCATTATTTTCCATTTGTGACCTTTTTGTGACCAAAAACAGATGGTCAAAAGCTGGCGGTCGTAAACTGAAATTTAAGACCAAAATATGCCTACTATTTTGTTTTGGTCACTAGCTGTCTACCCAGGCAACGTCGGATCCGACGTGGCAAGCTGATGTGTCAAAATTATGACCAAATGAAAAGGTCGTTGACAAGAATCAGCCCAGTCCAATTAGGTGTTTTACATGGGCCGAGCCCATTAATTCAGCCTTTTATTATTTTTTTTCCTTCTTAATTCTGGTCGGCTTCATGGGCCAAGCCCAACATTGCAGCCTTTTTCATTGTTGGGCCATTGCTTTTTTAGTCCATTAATTTTCTAGTTTCGGCCATTATATATTGGAGCTGGTCCAATTAGTCAGCCAAGCCCCACATGTTATACTCTCATACACCGATCCCACGCATCAGATATTCCAACATTTCTCAAATTATTTTGATATGTGGATCCCACTAGTCAGGTTTCCAATTTTCACACTTTTTTAATCACTATTTGAAACAAAACAGAACAAAACTAACTTATCAAAGAACAATAAATATGTTACAATGTCACAATCTCGACAGTCTATTACAGTCAAACAAAATAAACAAATCTCTCGCAAGTAAGGCATCAAGGCTTTGTGCTTGGTTTCATGGCTTCACACTTCAAATTTGTCCTGGCGCTCCTGGATATGAGTGAATACAAATTCTACCAGCATTAGTGTACTGCTGCTGAGGCCAAAACCAAACAAATGCAATGGCAACACTAATATAAGCAACATGGCAGATCCACCCAGTAGTCCTAAATTTGGACACTATCATACAATACTAGAAAGGGCAAATAAAACAACAGACTTGCATAGGGAAATGTTTGCTTTTATATATCTTATACAATAATTTGTTTATGACAGGAATGCATCAGTTTGTACAATACTAGAAAGGGCAAATAAAACAACAGACTTGCATATGGCAAATAAAACACGTTAACCTCATTGTTGTTCTACACTTCCACTACAAAGACTCAAGCTCATGTTAGGCACTAAAAATACTAACCTGCTGTGTACCAGCAAGGTATATTGGTACAAGTGCAGATCATGCAAGGAACATCACTGCAACACATTCACCTGAAGAAAAGTACAGTACTACTCTACTACCACGACCATCCATTCAGAGACAATATCTACAATACTAGTAAGCCCACACAGACTAACATCACAAGGCAGGAGAGAATAAAAGGAACCAAGACCTGATGATGATAGTGTCAACAATGATCTGATTAGGATAGCGTCACTGAGGTGGATAATCTGTACACAGTTTTAATCAAAAGAAACAGCAGCATGATTAAAAAAACTTAGTATTGTTCTCAAAGCACAAGAACATTAAGAAACCCCGAAACAAAACACTAAGCTATTAACACTAGAGGAGCAAGCATACTATCAAACTGAGGTGTCGCAATCTCAAGGGAATATTGAATTGCAAATTTCATTCTAGATTATCAAATTGTGATCATCCCTAACATGTTGTTTTTCATAGAGCTAGCTGGGTTGCGCTTGATTAAAGGGCAGGTGATCCCAGGATAAGTAGCAGTAGGACAATAATGGTACATTCACAACTTCGGTTCAGTTCAATATCACCAAATGTATCAGTATACAGGTAGAAATAGTATCCTCGAGCACAGCAAAAACAGCAGCTTAACCCATATAAGTCATAGCTCTAAAGAAAGAAAGAAAGAAATAACAGGTAGGTTCAGCTAGCTAAGTACACATGCAGATTGTATCCTCCTGCACCCACCCACAATAGTATCCTCCTGCACCCACCCACACACAGATTCATTCATTCAGCAGCATCACCAAGTGTATGCATGCGTATGGAGCAGAGAAGAGGAGAGGATTCATGGAGGAGTACCTGCCATCCGAATGGGTAGACGAAGGAGTAGCCGGCCTTCCTGTCGATGACCGGCATGAACTTACAGCATCACTCAGGACTTCCACTTCTCACCATCGGCCTTGCCAATCGGCAATTCAAACCCTGCACAGATCAGGACACGTAAATCATTTACTAGCATGGCTCCTACTTGCCACAGATATTACTAAGGGAGTACTAGGAGCAGAATATGTCCACTCAAATTCAGACAAATCTGAGAGAAGAGATGGTCGATGAAATTGTAACTAAGGGAGTACTAGGAGCAGAATATGTCCATTCAAATTCAGACAAATATAGAGAAAAGATGGTCAGACGAAATTGTAGCCTTGTAGCTAACTATAGTGAGCAACAGACTGCTCTATCTAGAATGAGACAACATCATTAACCTCAACCATTCCACAAAAAATGTAAGCAGTACTAGCAGCAGCATGCTATTTCAAATTCAGATAGTATAAATGCAGGAACAAAATATATTTGCAACAAGCTATTTCAGGTAACATAGTTTAATTTGTTAGGGCAATAATGCAAAATAGAGCTATTTCAGGTGTCAACAAGCTATCTACAAGCAGAAACACATCATTCAATAAGTATAGACACCAACACTGACTTAAACGGATCAAGCAACAAGCAAGCAACATATAAAAACAGACAAATAACTACTTTTGAAAACTTACCTTATTGCAGCAGCAGATCATCTGCCTGACACCAAGAGTGAAAGCAAGGAGAGTGTGCTCACGGGTCTGGCCATCCTTGGAGATACCAGCCTCAAAACCACCAGTGGTGGAGTCAATTATAAGCACCTGACAATCAGCACAGGAGGTCCCAGTGATCATGTTCTTGATGAAATCACGGTGTGCAGGAGCATCAATGACGGTGCAGGAGTACTAGGTGGTCTCCTGCACCCACCCCCACACAGATTCATTCATTCAGCAGCATCACCAAGTGTATGCATGCGTATGGAGCAGAGCAGAGGAGAGGATTCATGGAGGAGTACCTCCATCCGAATGGGTAGACGAACGAGTAGCCGGCCTTCCTGTCGATGACCGGCATGAACTTACAGCATCACTCAGGACTTCCACTTCTCACCACCGGCCTTGCTAATCTGCAATTCGAACCCCAATCCAGATTAAGACACAGAAATCATTTACTAGCATGGCTCCTACTTGCCACGGATATTACTTCGATCCAAAGAACAGAAACCGTGTCAACAAAATGTATTCACTTCTCAGTACCAACCTCTTACCCTAAAGAGTTGAATTGCAACCATACATACAGTAGTAGTACCCTAAAGCCATGATACGGGGGCAAGAACTACGATCCTAGGTTGCGACACCTAAATAGGATATATAGTCAAATAAACATAAACGCCAGCAGAGTGAAGCTAGCAAGCTAGTACTAATAACGACAGTAGTTTTGAATGTAGGGTTGATCCTAGCTAGCTAGTCCAACGTACAGAAGCAGACCAAGCACAATCCAACAAAGTCGGATAAGGCTAGCTACCATCCACCAGCCATTTCGATACTAGTACTAGGACGACGAGGAGGAGGACTCAGACCCAATTCGCAGCTCCTTGTCGTTCTTGAAGCGGGTGCGGATGTTGTCGAGCTCCTTGTCGACGCGGAGGCGCTCCTCCTCCTTGTTGTGGCCTTCCTCGCAAGGATCTACGCGCAGGGGGTTGATTCAAAGCAGAACTCAGGATACCATGAGTAGAGATAGAATACGAAGAAGTCTATCTGGTAATAGGCAGAAGGATAAGAGTAGGAAGGAAGAGCTGACCCCGACGCTCTCGAGCACGTTAACGATGTCGTAGATCCGGCGCCTCTCGACGCCGAGACGTCTGGACGCGTCGTCCAGCCCGATGGACTCCACGCCATCCGGTGCGTGACAGGCCAAGCTGCCTCACTTGGAGCGAGCAGGCGGCGACTTCGCCACGGTTGTAGGCGTGGTGGCGCAGCCTCGCGCCCCCGCCGCGCTCAGCGAACAGCAGCAGCGGGTTCGGAATTGGAAGCCGCAGGAGGGGCGCCGGCACCACCGCCGTCGGCTCCAGAGCTGTCGAAGAGTGGGGCGCGGCCATCGTCGTCGCCGCCGATCCGCGTGCGGGCAGAGGCAGGATCTGTGTCATGTCGCGTGGTGGGCGGTATCGGATCGGAGGAGGGAATTGTCGCGGCGTTCTTATAGACGGATAGAACTGCGGGCAGGCGGGTGCGGGGTGGGCGCCGGCCGTTGAAAGGAATCCGGCGTGTGCTCGAACGAATTGGCGCGGCGGGGAAGAGGAGTGGGGTGGGAGCGGTTGGAGGCGGCGGCGGATCAAAGTCGAAGAGAGAGGTTGGGGGCGGCGGCTCTGAGGGAGTCCTGGATTAGGGGGTATCCGGACTGCCAGACTATATACATCGTCCGTACTATTGAAGCGTGAAGATACAAGACTCACGACTTCGTCCCGTGTCCGGATGGGACTTTCCTTGGCATGGAAGGCAAGCTTGGCTATCCGGATATTATATTTCCTTCCTTGTAACCGACTCCATGTAAACCCTAGACCTCTCTGGTGCCTATATAAACCGGAGAGGTTGGTCCTTAGAAGACCGATCACAATTACAATCATACCATCATAGGCTAGCTTCTAGGGTTTAGCCTCTACGATCTCGTGGTAGATCTACTCTTGTACTACCCATATCTTCAATATTATTCAAGCAGGAAGTAGGGTTTTACCTCCATCGAGAGGACCCAAACCTGGGTAAACATCTGTGTCCCTTTGCTTCTGTTACCATCAGCCTAAGACGCATACGGATCGGGACCCCCTACCGAGATCCGCCGGTTTTGACACCGACATTGGTGCTTTCATCGAGAGTTCCTCTGTCGTCGCTACAGGCTCGATGGCTCCTCGATCATCGTCCAACAACCACGACCCGGGTGAGACCTTTCTCCCCGGATAGATGTTCGTGTTGGCGGCTTTCGCCTGTAGTCAACTCGCTTGACCATCTGGAGCAGATCGACAGCTACGCCCCTGGCCACAAGATCAGGTTCGGAAACCTGAACTACATGGCGGACATTCGCGGAGACTTGATCTTCGATGGATTCGGGCCTATGCCAGGAACGCCGGACAGTCACGACGAGCACGCCTTAGACCTATTGTCGGACAAAGCTCGGGGTATCACCCCCGTAGTAGCCCCGGACCTAAATCTGGAGCAGGCTGCGCTGCCTAAGGACGGAGGGATGGACCCCGCCCCGCAAGTCGAGCACTCATCGGCGGTGGAGCCGAACATGGGTCTTACCTCTGTGGTGACCTGTGACTCCGGACCCCCGGATTCGTATCCGGACACCGGTTCCGATCGCGCGACTCGATCGGTCGAGCCAGGTTGGGCTCCGGTAATGGAGTTCACCGCTGCGGATATCTTCGGCACTTCGCCCTTGGCGATATGCTGGACTCATTAAAGTCTCTCTCTTTGTCAGGAGGCTCTCGGCCGAACTATGTCCGGCTCGAGTGGGAGGCAGGCGATGATGGAATTCTTTGCCCACCCACCACCCACTTCATTGCCACGGTCGATGATTTAACCGAGGTACTGGACTTCGACTCCGAAGACATCGACGGTATGGACGACGATGCAGGAGAAGAACATGAACCACCGCTCACTGGGCGGTGGACAGCCACCACTTCCTATGATATATATATGGTGGACACTCCGAAGGAAACAAATGGCAATGAGGTAACGGAGGACAAAACCTCAGGGAGAAAAGCAAAGAATGGGCGTCGTCGGCGCCACTCCAAGCCCCACCACACCCAGGAGACGAAAACAATCCGAATGGTGCCGAAGAAGAATACAACCCCGATCAGCCCGCCTTCGAGCAGGCCGAACAGGAGGATGAGCAGGTCAGCCCAGAAGAACAGGCGACGGACGAATACCCGGAGGAGAACAGCTACATGCCCCCCTCCGAAGACGAGATTAGCCTCGGCGACGACGAGTTCGGCGTGCCTGAGGATCCCGTAGAGCAGGAGCGCTTCAAGCGTCGGCTTATAGCCACTGCGAGGAGCCTGAAAAAGAAGCAGCAGCAACTCCAAGTTGATCAAGACCTGCTCACAGATAGATGGACTGAAGTCCTGGCAGCCGAGGAATACGGACTCGAGCACCATACAGCTGACCGGCCACCTCGTGGCCGGGATAAAATGGCATATCAGTCCGCATACCAGCCAACACCCCCACGCCAACATACTACGGCCCGGGGCAACAAAACAGGACAGGCAAGATCGATCTACGGATCGCGGTAGCGCCGCCGACGCGGCGATGACCGTCATGCCGGGATACACCTTCAACAAGTCCGGCCGGGCGAATATTGCCACCCGAGCAATTACCGACCTGCGTAGCCACATAGCCCGCACGCAGGCGCCGCGCACCCTCCGCTTTCTTGGCGAAGTAATGGATCATGAATTCCCGGAAGGGTTCAACCCGTAAACATCGAATCATACGATGGCACAACAGACCCCGCAGTATGGATCGAAGATTTCCTTCTCCACATTCACATGGCCCGCGGAGACGATCTAAATGCCATCAAGTATCTTCCCCTTAAGCTCAAAGGACCAGCCCGACACTGGCTAAACAGCCTACCTGCAAATTCCATTGGCAGTTGGGAAAGCCTAGAAGATGCATTCCTCGACAACTTCCAGGGCACATACGTGCGACCACCGGACGCTGATGACTTGAGCCATATTACTCAACAGCCCGGAGAGTCAGCCAGGAAATTCTGGACTCGGTTCCTAACTAAAAAGAACCAAATAGTCGACTGTCCGGACCTTGAAAGCCTTGGCGGCCTTTAAGCATAATATCCGTGACGAGTGGCTCACTTTGGACACCTCGCCAGGAAAACCCAAGTCCATGGTAGCTCTCACAACACTAATGACCCAAGGCTGGCGAGGACAGTTGGTTGGCTCGCAGCAGCACTACGCCACATTCGGCACCCGGATGGCCGCGACAATAACGGCAAACCACGGGCGTAACAGACATAAGCGACGGAACAACGGTGACAAAGATCAAGATACGGCGATCAACGCTGGATTCGATGAATCCAAGCCCGGTCTGCAGAAGAAGCCGTTCAAAAGAAATAATCGAGGACCGTCGATTCTGGACCATGATCTTTGAGCGCTCGTGCCAAATTCGTGGCACCCCGGACAAGCCAGCCAACCACACCAATAGAGATTGCTGGGTATTCAAACAGGCCGGCAAAATAAACGCCAAAGACAAGGATAAGGGGCTCCACAGCGACGATGACGAGGAGCCCCGACGTCCGATCACGGGGGGACAAAAGAAATCCCCCCCCCCCAAGGTGAAAACGGTCAACATGATCTACGCCACGCACATCCCCAAGCGGGAACGGAAGCGGGCACTACGGGACGTCTATGCGATAGAGCCAGTCGCCCCCATATTCAACCCATGGTCAGCTTGTCCGATAACCTTTGATCATAGGGATCACCCTACTAGCATCCGTCACGGCGGCTCGGCCGCATTGGTCCTAGACCCAATCATCGATGGATTCCACCTCACGCGCGTCCTTATGGACGGTGGCAGCAGCTTGAACCTCCTTTATCAGGACACAGTGCGCAAAATGGGCATTGACCCTTCAAGGATCAAAGCCACCAAAACCACCTTTAAAGGTGTGATTCCTGGAGTAGGCCCGTTGCACGGGCTCTACAACATTGGAAGTGGTCTTGGGATCTCCGGATAACTTCCAAAGCGAAGAGTTAATCTTTGATATCGTCCCTTTCTGCAGTGGTTACCACGCACTGCTCGGACGAACCGCATTCGCTAGATTCAATGCGGTACCACACTACGCATACCTCAAGCTCAAGATGCCAGGACCGCGCGGGGTCATAATAGTGAACGGAAATATGGACCGCTCTCTCGAGCAGGAAGAACATACTGCAGCCCTCGCGGCGGAAGTACAATGCAGCCTCCTCCGACAAACCAATCCGCGACAACAACTTCAAGCACCATCAAGAGAGTCCGGAGCACCCCGCAACAGGATCATCAGGCACGCCAAGAGCCAGACTAGCAGTCCGGCCTCCGCTTAAGCCCCATCAAAGCAGCATTCGTGCCATGCGTACACAATTACTCACTCAAGATACCATGGGCATAGGCGGAGGCGCAACAATGACTCAGTCAACAGTGCGGGATAACCGCCTCATACCTTCATAACCCGTCCTTCTTCTTTTTTTCAGGACATTGCTTTAGAGCAGCCTCTCCGGAAAAAGCCGGATTGCGGACTTACATAGGAGAGAAACCAAGGAGGCAACAGTTTCGCACACGGAAGGAAAACCCAGGTGAAATCTATGTACGATTGTTATACCTGTTTTATATATCCATACGCGGCCTGCCCCTGGATAGGACATGTTAAATAGTCCTATTTATCTCTGCTTAATGGATTCATTGTAAACATACGCTTAAACATATTTTCATCAATGGGAGATTATATATAGCGTCAGCTCATTATTCTTATTTGAACATTTCTCTTACAAATGTCTCTTTCATATTGCATCCGTACACTTTGGTATGGTCCGTTTGCCAGGGGCTTCCTATGGTGCCCGTTCTACGGCAACTAAAGTCCGAACACTTTAAACAGTGCGGCACCCCGAACTTATAGCACTATATGCATCAGCTCCGAATCATGTCTTGGGTCTACAGTTGGGTTAGCCCGGCTCCCTTGTTTTGGCACGTTACGCCCGTTATATCGGCTCGGAAGTAGCGAGGAGAACTACTGCGATTGTGTCCCGGTTCTTCCCGGACGAGCACCTCGAGAGAAAGCCGAAACTGACCAGCATGATGCGGCGAGAGCTGATCGCTGTTCGAGAGGTCTTAAAATCCTTAAAGATTTTTTTCCACTTTAGGCGATGAGTCGGCCTTGTCCGATTTAAGGCGATATAAGCGCCCCAATTCGCCCTCCAATTCTAGGGCTTTGCCAAAATTTAAAATTATAGACTTCTATGGCTAAGTGAAAGTTATAAAGCCGTATAGTCCGATTGCCTTGTTCGCTGCGTCGGATACCTCCTTAAGGGACCAAACATTTCGATAAAGAGTATCCGGGTTTTTCCAGGAACACCCCGTCACTAGTTGCATGGGGGCGGAAGCCGACGACTGGCCTACTTTCAGTATTCTATAAACAGCCGCATAGAAGGTAATATATGAAATCAAACAGTGCTACATAGCACAAGTAACTTTGTCTTTAAATTACAACAGCGGCAGAGGTACATTTATTCAAAGATCTTGTCCTTGGAACACTCATCGGCCACGAGACGAGCGCCTTTCATAACGCCATCATAGTACTTCTCGGGATGGCGATGCTCGTTGCCCTCGGGCGGACCATCCTTCACCAGCTTCTCCATATCCAGCTTGCCCCAATGCACCTTCGCACGGGCAAAGGCCCGGCGGGCACCGTCGATGCAAACGGATCGCTTGATTACTTCAAGCCGCGGACAGGCATTCACCATCCGCTTGATCGGGCGAAGTAGCTAGTGGCGAGGGCTCACCGAGCCACATCCGGACTATGAAATCTTTCATAGCCACTTGGCTGACACAGGAGTTTGACCAACTGCTTCAGTTAGTCACTCAGAGGCATTGGGTGTTCGGCCCCAGCATACTGGGACCAGAACAGCTTCTCCGTTGAGCTCCCTGTCGGTGTCAAAACCGGCGGATCTCGGGTAGGGGGTCCCGAACTGTGCGTCTAGGCGGATGGTAACAGGAGACAAGGGACACGATGTTTTTACCCAGGTTCGGCCCTCTCGATGGAGGTAATACCCTACTCCTGCTTGATTAATATTGATGATATGGGTAGTACAAGAGTAGATCTACCACGAGATCAAGGAGGCTAAACCCTAGAAGCTAGCCTATGGTATGATTGTTGTTCGTCCTCTGGACTAAAACCCTCCGGTTTATATAGACACCGGATAGGTTAGGGTTACACAGTCGGTTACAATGGTAGGAGATCTACATATCCGTATCGCCAAGCTTGCCTTCCACGCCAAGGAAAGTCCCATCCGGACACGGACGAAGTCTTCAATCTTGTATCTTCATAGTCTTGGAGTCCGGCCGTGACGATAGTCCGGCTATCCGGACACCCCTAGTCCGGGACTCCTCGGTATCCCCGAACCAGGCTTCAATGACGATGAGTCCGGTAGCGTTGATTGTCTTCGGCATTGCGGCGGGTTCTTCTCCAAATTCCATATACTTGTCCGAATAGTGTCCGGCTTCGATAAATGCTGCGCTCCTCGGCTTCTACGCCCAATAATGGCCTTCTTCCACGTGTTTGAATGAATCACGAACAGCCAGGTATTTTACAATTACCCCTAGTCAGCGCAAATGAGCCGCCTATAAAAGGGGCAAGGATCTAGATCTGAGTCACACCATCCCCCTTTGCAAGCTTTCATCAGGCGCCATCGACCAAAGCCCATTCCATCATGGGCAGATTGACGCGGCTCCTCTTCTCGCGCTCCCGGCCCTCAGCCAGGAAATTGGGCGAGCTGCTCGGTCCCGCATCGCGAGCTAGTTATACTCCAAACCAAGGGATTTCTCCCCCCGGCCTTCATGGTTCCGGTTCGAGCCGGACTTGCCACCTACAAGGGCGGAAAGCAAGCGGAGAGTGTCCCCGATCCCTCTAAAGGAGAGTGGGTATGCTTCATCTCTTATCTAGTAAGAGGCCTTGGATTTCCCATCCATCCATTTCTCCGGGGGCTCTTGGAGTTCTACGGCCTCCAATTGCACCACCTTACTCCTGCCTCCATCCTGCACATCGCGGGCTTCGTGGCCCTTTGCGAACTATTCTTGGGCGTCGAGGCTCATTTCAGACTGTGGAAGAGAATATTCTGCCTAGTACCCCGTTCTCATGAGGGGTCAATATATCAAGTGGGCGGAGCCGAGCTATGGCGCATCGCCGGGACAGGATACCTATCCGGAACCCCAAACAAGGCGTCCGAAGACTGGCCTTCGGAATGGAGGACGTCCTGCTGTCGGATCCTGTTCGGATCGGCCTTCCGGAGTTCAGCAATGCTCCTCTGAAGAAGCGCCTAAGCTGGCGCCCTCGGAGCCCCCGGAGAGAAGATGACCGGGATGTCCGTTATTTGATGAGCCGAATAAGGTTACTGGCTCATCCTGGATTGACCATGACAGGAGTAATGGCAATCTACATTATGAGGGGAGTGCAGCCGCTCCAATACAGGGGCCACCCCATGTGGGACTTCAACGGGGAGGACGATGCCACCCGCCATGGCCGCAAAGGGCCTGGATCGGTCACCGAACTGGTGAAGATCTTGTCTGCCATGTACAAAGGAGAGGAGGAGGATTTCCTCCGTGTCAACCCATCAAGGAGTTTTCTTCGTATAATCCTCGGCTGGGTAAGCAAACATCTTTGTGACCCGTCTGATCCATATTCCCGTAGTTAAATATCTCATTTCATGGTTTTCGCGAGAACCGCGCCGGACCGTGGAGATGATACACAGCCCGCCCCGTAATCCGAGGATCCGGAGCGGTCCCTCGATCCGACCTCGAAGAGGATCCGGACATAAAAGTGGAGTTGATCGACGGGTATTCCACCAACTTAGCATCGACAATGCGTTGAGTCGCCATTACTGACTGATTACCCCGGAATACTTCCACCTCACAATTAAATGAGACCGAGATCCCAAAACCGATAACGACCCATCCATGCTTATTTTGATCACCTCATACCAATGGTGCTTGCAGGGGTACCTTCGAGGCAGGAAGTCGAACAAGGGCTGGCCAACAAAGGGCAGTCGGCCCGCGGTTAAAAAGAAGTGCGGTCCGGATTGAAACTCCGCCGCGAACGGTATGGCATGTCACCATACTCCCGTGGATTGATTCTGGAAGGCGTACTAGCTGATACCCTTTTCAGGAAAAAAGCGCTCGCGGATCGAGTCCCGAGAGGTTGCCGATCGAACCTTCACCGAACAAGCTTCAAAGCCGGGTCCGAAGGTCGAGGCGAAGCACGAGACGTCGTCGGATGCTCCTCCAACAGAGGAGGCCCGACAGGTTGTCCGCCACCAACTCCGAGGTGCAGGCGCCTTGAACCTGACGTCGCCCAGACAGTTCTTCGTGGCGCGTGTTTCTCCCAAGAGGCCTTGAATGCCTTTGATTAGGAGATGCGCACCTCCGTGCTGCTCAAGATGGACTAGCCAGAGCCACGGAGCAAAGTATGTGAAGGACATACGGGTAAGGAAATTTGACAGATTATATATGCCAAGAGCCCCGAGACTTAAAATAGTTAGAATAACTGATTTAAGGATCATTTGTTATCTGAGGATCTTACAAAAAGAATACCCGACTGTCTCGGAGCTTGAAGAGTGCAGGGCCCATCTTGAGGCCGCACGAGCCGCTTCTGAGGGGAGCCACAGAGACCCCCTACGGTAATATACGCTTGGAAGATAAATAATTTATGAAGTGCGGCGGTGTGTAAAGTCGACAAAAACATTGCAGATGGCGCGGACTAGATCCGGCAAGCAACAGCTCTACGCCAGATTAAAGGCAGCGAGAGCAAGCTTACGAGTGCGGCGGAGAAGAATAACCTCCAAGACGCCAACACCAAGCTGGGTGAGGAACTGAAGGACGTTCGTGCCCAGTTATCTGACTCCGTAAAGGAGAATCGGCGGCTTCGTCGCGGCATTTTCAGTAAGTGCTTGAGCAAACTTTGAAAGAGTTCGGCGAGGAAGGCGACTAACATAAACATGTATGTAGGTTTGCTCACAGGTCGTCCTGAGGAGGAGATGCCCAATTCTTCGGGTGATCTTCTTCCTAATTGCGTCGGTGCACCTAACGAGTCCGAGGGTGATGAAAGGCATCGGCCAAGCCTTGTGGCCATCTATCTCCCCGCCGAAGGCATTGGGGAGCTGGCGGGGCGGCTTCAAGGGGCATGGCGTGGTAGCTTCCGGCTATGGAAGATATCGGCCTGCCGTCAAGGCGCCGAGGAGGCTGGGCCATGGTGAAGATGCGGTACACGGTTGACCCAAACCACATGGCCGAGGTCGGACTGTGGGGCGGATGGGATGGAGATCCTCAGTAAGCAGTGTACGGCCAAGTAGAATTGGCCGCCAAGTATTCCCAAAGAAGATTGTAAATTAGATAGCCTATTAGATGGCATTGAGGAGGAATACAATGAGTCGAGTTGACTATGTAAAATATGACATGAAAAAATGTCTTCTAGCGGATTGTAGATCGTTTGTCGTAGCGGACCTTTTAACGCCGACCTCCGGACAATAGTCCGGAGTGTGTCCGAATACCTTCGTGGTTATATAAGAACCGTGGTATGCATGGAGACAAGGTGTAGGGGTCATTGTTGCTGTATCAGACAAGTGCCCAACTAGTTATGTTATATTACATGGGTAGTAAGAAACATCTTCCAGGGAGAATAGTTCCGTTAAGGGTTCCTTTCGCTGGGATGCATGCCCTAAAGTGCATGTCAAATCTGCTATGAAAGCAGAAAATCATCTGGGGGCAGATGGGTAAAAAGTTAAAAATCATCTTTCAATTCAACGACCGAATATTCACTTAAGAACGCTAGCTTTCGGCTTCACCCAGTCAGAGGTACACATCCGGCTGACCGGCGATAACAATCGCAGAGGTGCTACCTTTACCACCTAGCCGAATAATCGGGAACGTGAGGGGTAAGCACAGAGCCAGCAACCCAGCTTGGCCAAAACTTAAGTCATATCGATGCATATAATGGTGAATAAAAGGTACATGCGGAAGTTTAACGCATGTATTGGGCATGAAGCCCATATAAATAAGCTTCTGTTAAAGAAGCCCCCAGGTATAATGAGCGCGGATAGCGTGTCAAGTGTGTGCGGAAAAAGTGCAAACGAGCCTCTAAAGGCTACAAGAAGAAGAAGGAGGAAGGAGAGAAATAAAAGACAGTAAAAAGCGAAAATAAAGAATGCGGACGGAGGAAGGAGACGAACTTGGAATCCAGCACTTAGGCGTAGAATCTTCGTAGACGGGCTGCGTTCCATGGGTTCGGCTCGAGTCGGTTATCTGATGCGTTTCGCAGATGGTATGCTCCGCCGGTCAGGACCTGGTCGATGATGAAGGGACCTTCCCATTTGGGCTTGAGTTTGTTCTTTTTCTTGTCCGGCAGGCGTAGAACTAGTTAAGCCAGCGTTATAAGCTTTGGCCCGTACTTCCCTGCTTTGATATCTTGAGCCTGCTGTTGATAGAATGCGGAACGAGCTTTTGCCACGTCGCTCCCCTCCAATGCGTCCAAACTGTCCCGCCGATCGAGCTCGGCTTCTCTATCTTCATACATGCGACGCCGAGGTGAGTCATGTAGTATGTCGCAGGCAAGATCGCCTGCACTGCATACACCATGAAGAATGGTGTAAATCCGGTAGTACGATTCGGGCGTGGTCTCAGCCCCAGAGTGCGTGGTCGAGCTCCTCGACCCGGTGCGTGTTGGATTCCTTGAGGGACCGCACTAGTCCGGGTTTAATGCCGCTCATGATTAGACCGTTTGCCCGTTCGACTTGGCCGTTGGTTTGAGGGTGATAGGCGAGGCATGTCGAGCTTGATGCCCATGTTTTTGCACCATGATTTGACCTCATCGGCCGTGAAGTTGGTGCCATTGTCGATGATGATACTGTGGGGGACACCATAACGGTGCGCTACCCCTGATATGAAGTCTATCATTGGTCCGGATTCGGCCGTTTTAACTGGTTTGGCCTCTATCCATTTGGTGAATTTGTCCACCATGACCAATAGGTATTTTTGCTTGTGGGTTCCTCCCTTGAGGGTCCAACCATGTCAAGCCCCCTGCATGAGCGAACGCCGGGTGATGGGTATAGTTTTAAGGCGGTGGGTGGCATGTGGCTTTGGTTAGCAAAAAGCTGGCAACCGACGCATCGTTGGACTAAGTCCTCGCAAGATTCCGCCTCTGCCGGGCCCAATAAAATCATGTACGGAAGGCCTTGCCTACAAGGGCGCCAAGGCTGCGTCGTGCCCACCCAGTCGGCAAGATGAATTTCAGCCAGAGCTGCCCTTCCTCTTCGGAGATACACCTTTGAAGGACTCCGGTAGTGCTTTTCTTATAAAGCTCTCCCTCATGGACTTCATAGGCTTAGAGCGCCGTACTATGCAGCGAGCCTCATTTTGGTCTTCAGGGAGTTCCTGCCTAGTTAGGTAGGCTAGGAATGGTTCCGTCCACGCGGCGATAACCGCCATTATTTAGTGAGCAGAGGGTGTTATCTCGGGGGCGGAGCCTCCGGTTGCGTCAGAGTATTCGGCGTCAGCGGTGCGGTTGGGTCCGGATTGTTGTTGCGGACTCCCTTCCCATAGTACGGATGGCTTGAACAGCCGTTCCAAAAGATATTGGGTGGGGCGGCATCGCGTTTTGCACCGATGCGTGCCAATATATCCGCCGCCTGGTTGTTATCCCGGGCTATATGATGAAATTCAAGCCCTTCGAACCGTGCTGACATTTTTAGGACCCCATTGCGGTATGCTGCCATTTTCGGATCTTTGGCGTCAAAGTCTTCGTTTATTTGAGATATTGCGAGGTTTGAATCCCCGCGCACCTCTAGGCGTTGAATGCCCATGGAGACTGCCATCCGGAGGCCGTGCGAAGGGCGTCGTATTGGCTGCGTTGTTGGAGTCCGTATACATTATCTGAAGGGCGATGGACTGTGTCCCCGGTTGGAGACGTCAGGACGACGCCTTGACCCCAGTGCCGAGCAACATTTTGGAGCCGTCAAAGTGCATGATCTAATTGGAGTATGCGCCGTACTCTTTAGGGAGTTCGACGGTCCATTCGGCCACGAAGTCGGCCAAAACCTGCGACTTAATGGCTCGTTGTGGCTTATAAGTTATGTCGAATGGAAGGAGCTCTATGGCCCATTTAGCAATCCGTCCCGTCACGTCGCGGTTGTTTATAATGTCGTTAAGAGGTACTTCGGAGGCTATCATTATCGAACACTCTTGAAAGTAGTTTCGCAGCTTCCGGGATGCCATAACACCGCATAATGTCCGTTTCTCGTTCGACAACGAGCACCGCGCTGACAACTTGATGTGTTGCGGCGATATATAATAGCATTGGTTCGCCCACGTTAGGCTGACCAGGAACGGATCTGTTGCCAAAATGGCCTTTATTTCTTGGAGTCCGGCCGTGGCGGCATCAAATCCACTCGAAGTGTTCGGTGCGGCGGAGGAGGCGGTAAAGAGGTAATGCCTTTTCTCCTAAGCGGAGATAAAGCGGCTTAGAGCCGCCACGCATCTCGTCAATTTTTGTATTTGTTTGAGGTCTTTTGGAATATCCAATTGTGACAGAGCTCGAATCTTGGCTGGGTTTGCTTCAATTCCTCTACTGGACACAATGAAGCCCAGGAGCTTTCCGGCTGGAACGCCGAAGACGCATTTTTCCGGATTGAGCTTGATGTCATATTTTCGAAGATTGTCGAATGTGAGCCTCAAGTCGTCTACTAGAGTTTCGACGTGTTTGGTTTTGACGACCACGTCATCTACATATGCTTCCACTGTTTTACCGATCTGGTTTGCCAGACATGTCTGGATCATGCGCGCCGATATGTTGCGCCGGGCGTTTTTGAGCCCAAAGGGTATTGTGTTGAAGCGAGCGGGCCGTATGGAGTGATGAATGCTGTTGCAGCTTGGTCTGCTCCGCCATCTTGATTTGGTGGTAGCCGAGTGCGCGTCGAGGAAGCACAATGAGTCGTGTCCTGCTGTCAGAAGGCGTCAATGATTTGATCAATTCGAGGGAGGGGAAGGGATCCTTTGGGCAAGCCTTATTAAGGTCTTTGAAATCAACACATAGGCGCCTGTGGATTTATCCTTCTTTGGTACCATCACCGGGTTTGCTAGCCAGTCCGGATGTTTTATATCTACGATGAATCCGGCCTCCGGAAGTTTGGCTAGCTCCTCTCCCATGGCCTTTGTCTCTTGGGTTCGGAAAAGCACCAAAGAGCCTGTTTGATCTGGCTTGAATCCTTTTAGGATGTTGAGGCTGTGCTCGGCCGGTGACGTGGGATTCTGGCATGTCTGAAGGGTGCCGAGCAAAGATGTCCCGCTTTTCTTGTAGAAATTCTCGTGGTCTGGCGTCTACATCGGGGTTTAATTGTGCCCCGATGGAGGCCGTCTTTGCAGGGTCCGTTGGGTGGACTTGGAATTTGGCTATTTCATCCGCTGGTTTAAAAGGCGTGGACTTGGATCTTTTATCAAGTATCACATCGTCCTCGTTTCACCGTGGAGCGCATCGCGGTGAGTTGCTCGGCCGCTAGGTCTTCTGATAGTGCCTCGAGGGATAGTGCGGCTTTCTTATTTTCGGCCAGGATTGCTATGCTAGGATCACTAGCGAGAGTGATGATTCCGTTGGGACCGGGCATTTTAAGCTTCATGTACCCATAATGGGGTATGGCTTGAAAAATTGTGTATGCCTCTCGTCCTAATAAAGCATCATATCCATTGTTGAGCAGGGCCACTTGAAATGTGACCTCCTCGGACCTGTAATTGTCCGTGAGCGAACACTACGTCGGCGTGATTTTTCCTGTGCGGTATGCTTCCGGCTAGGGATTATTCCTCTGAAGTTTGTGCTGCTTCGCTCAATGCGGTTCCAGTCTATTTCCATTTTTGGAGGGTTTCCTCATAAATGAGGTTTAGTCCGCTGCTGCCATCCATGAGTACCTTAGTAAAGGCGAAATCCACTATCGGTGAGGACCAATGCGGCTGGTGCCCGGGCAGTTCGGAATTTAGGTTCATCACTGGCGTTAAAGGTAATATCCGTGTCACTCCATGGATTTATTGTTGCTACTTGGTAGACTTCGGCAAGGTTGCGGAGTTGTCGTTTTCGCATGTTATTTGATGCGAAAGTCTCGAAGACTGTTAACACCGTACTGGTGTTGCTGGGCTGGGACTCTGAAGCTAGAAGCTCTTCGCCACTTTTGTCCACCTGCCGTAGTATCCAACATGCTCGAAGGCTATGAGTTGGAGTGGCGCCCTCTGTGCCGTGAATTTTGCAGGGTCCGTTTAGCCAACCCTCCAGTACGGTTTCGTACCCTTTAGGGGGTTTTGGTTTTATGGTATTTAACCCAGGTGCTTGATAATGATGCACCCTTTTGTTCCGGACTAGGGATGTATTCGGGCCCGGATTGTCCCAAAATTTACTTTCGGTTTTCCAGGCGCTCTCCATCGCACAGTACTTTTGTACTATGGTCACCAAGTCAGCAAAGCGTGTAATTTCGCGATGACTTATGGCGTTTAGGATTCCCTTGTCCGTGCAATTATTGCAAAAAATTGGGATTGCGTCCTCCTCTCGGCAGTCCTTTATCCTGTTCATAACCAGGAGGAATCTGGCCCAGTAATGATGTACTGTTTCAGCAGGCTCTTGCCGAATTCAAGAGATCGCCAATGTTTGGGTGGGCGGGTGGCACTAAATCCGAAACCCCATCCAATTTAGGACTCAAGGGCCGAGAAGTTTCCGAACTCGGAAATTTGGATTTTTGAGTGCTATCCAATGAGTCCGACCCGCTTTGACTTTAGGTTGAGGGCTTGATCGACATCCGTCCCTCGCGGGAATCCAGCATGGAGGGATCGGGAATCGGACGTAGCTAGTCCTTAAGGTAGAAGAAGAATCGCCGCGTTGCTCCTCTATCACAGCAACATGATGGGTAGCCTGGGGAGAGTTGATATCTCTCAGATCGGTTTTAGGCTCGATCCGGTCGTAATCTGTGGCGACTCACAGGGCGGCGATGTGATCCAAGAGCTCGTTTTTGGACGGGAGCTCGATCGGATCTAACTGCTCGGCAAGTTCCGAACTAACATGGAGATTGGTTTCGATGACTCGAGAGGTCATCGTCGTTGCAACCGGCCGAACTAGCGGTCATGAGAAAACCGCCCTAGCCGAAGAGTCGACCCGGTGGCCAAGGCTTCTTTGGCGATGGTATCGTCTTTAAAGACAAGACGAGGCATCCTACCTGATAAGCGGCTGACACGGAGGAACTCTCAATGAAAGCACCAATGTCGGTGTCAAACCGGCGGATCTCGGGTAGGGGTCCCTTAACTGTGCGTCTAGGCGGATGGTGACAGGAGACAAGGGACACGATGTTTTTACCCAGGTTCGGGCCCTCTCGATGGAGGTAATACCCTACTCCCCGCTTGATTAATATTGACGATATGGGTAGTACAAGAGTAGATCTACCACGAGATCAAGGAGGCTAAACCCTAGAAGCTAGCCTATGGTATGATTGTTGTTCGATCCCCTACGGACTAAAACCCTCCGGTTTATATAGACACGGATAGGTTAGGGTTACCGCAGTCGGTTACAATGGTAGGAGATCTACATATCCGTATCGACAAGCTTGCCTTCCACGCCAAGGAAAGTCCCATCCGGACACGGGGCGAAGTCTTCAATCTTGTATCTTCATAGTCTTGGAGTCCGGCCGTGACGATAGTCCGGCTATCCGGACACCCCCTAGTCCGGGACTCCCTCACTCCCCTCTTGGGAACGGTAGAACTCTGCGGCATTTGATATGCTGCGTGGCAGATCTGCGAATGCCCCTGGAGAGCTCTGAATTCGAGTAAGTAAAAGAAACGCCTCCTCCACATGTTTGCTTTGCACAAAGAATTTCTTACCCGCCGCTATCTTTTTGGCCTCCTGGATCTCCTGCTGTGCATTCTCGGCTTCGGCCTTGGCGTCTTTCATACTCACAAGGGCCTTCGCAAGCTCGGCCTCTTTCTTCTTCAGATCATGCTCCACGGACTCGAACTTCTTGCCGAGGTCCTGGAGCTCTTACTGTACCTCGCCCACTCTAGCACTTTGCTTCTCGCGCTCATTGCATTCCAGGGCCGCCTTGTCTTTGGCCTCGGATAGCGCTTTCTTGAGGGGCGCCACTTGGCGGTGGACCTGCCACACGATCCACGGCAACCGTCGCTAGACTAAACAAATTTATCTATCTTTACATATATAAGAGCGGAGAATCACTCACCTTTGCTCTCTTGAGCCGCCTCTTCGTGAGATCGAGCTCCCCTGCTACTGCTCCAGGTCCCGCTTTAGTTCGGCAACCTCGGTGTGCGAAGTAGCGTGACAGCAAAGCGGCTTTGCTTAGTCACGTAAACACTTATTAGACTCTGCGGATTATAATTGACCCTCCATTTAGCTTTTCTTTCCGAACACCAAGCAGTATCAGGGGCTACTACCTATCGGGTGGTAATTTCACACATTTTATTACTTACCTCGAAGCCCGTCGGGAGGCTTGCGAGCTTGATTAGTCCGCTCTTGGCGGACAGAACCTTTTGAATCACCACACTCCTTAAGAGTACGGTGCTCGTCATCCATGGAGGCGCCTCGGCGCTTCCACCAGACTATCCGGCGCCCGGCTGGCATTCACGGAAGCCCTCGGCACGGACGGCCCGCCCTCCCTAACGAGGGGCTGTCCGCCTAAATCCGGAACCGTCAAGGGTTCCGGAATAGTGTTCGGTCAAGAGTCCGCCATGCTGCGGCTCTCATCGACGCGATCCGCAGGGATCTTGAACCCCGCATGTCTGACATCTGGAACTCCGCCTTGGGGCATCTCCAGGGTCACCTCCCCCTGCTCGGGGAACCTTCGGGACAACACCTCCGTGTCATCCGCAGGCTGAGGAGTGGTGGCCGTCGGGAGCGAGTTCATCTCTGAAGCGCTCAGAGACCCATCCGAAGACGACACCTCCGGATGAGCCCTGGCCGGACTGCATATATGTTCGGCGTCATTAAACAACTATGAAGTAAAATCACGATAGAGTGCGGACACTTACGATCGAGCTAGGGGCTTCCCCCTGGGCGGCCACTCTTCCTCGCTATGAACGGCCGTGGCGGAGTAGTCCGGAAGGGACGTCTTTCCCTTCTTGGACGTCCCAGCCTCCCCCTCCGGGGCGGCTTTCCTCTTTTTCTCCTCCCCAGTGCGGGGAGGTAGAGTTTCTTCTTGCTTCCCCCCGCCTCCGCGGGAGGAATCTGTTTCGTCGTTATCAGACGACGTGGTTATGACAGCCTTGCATCGAGGGCCTCTCCTGGCCCCAGGGCCCGTTTCCTCAGGCCCCTCATCCTTTATGGATGGGGCGGCTTCTTCTTCTTCCTCCTCTTCGGGGAGAGTGCGCCTCGTCATCTTCGGACGAGGCTTCCCGACAACCTACGCCGGGGAGACCCTTCACGGTCCCGGGGCCTTCTTTTCGGCCCTCTTCGCCGGTGCCTTGTAGGCGCCGCGATAAGCATCTCTGTCAGGAGAGCGTCAGCCGGATCTTCTGGCTGCGGAGCCGGACAGTCAATCTGCTCCGCTGTCTGCACATAGTCCTGATCAAATATACACAAATACTTAAGACTCCTCCATGAATGTATTCGGAAAAACCGAATCCGGTGGTAGTCCCAAAACTCACCGGACCTTGAGGCACGCATTGCATGAAGTCCATGGTCCTTGGATGTGGGAGGAGGTACTTGGAAGCCTTAAACAACGCCTTCCACGCGTCTTTGTGCTTCATGCCATAGAGCCTCTGGCGTCGGTGTTGGCGGGGACGAACTCCCACAGGTTGAATGCCCGCCTTTGGCACGCGGCAAGAATCCGGCGACGAGCATGACCTGGATCACGTTGACAAGCTTGATGTACTTGTCCTTCATGCTCTTGATGCAGGTTTGGAGTCCGTCAGCTCTGTAGGTTACGCCCAAGTCAGGGCCCTTCTTTTCCCAGGAGGTGAGCCGCATGGAGGCTCCGGATCGGAACTCGAGGGCCGCCGCCCAGTTGGCGCCGTGCGGCTCGGTGATGTAGAACCACCCCGATTGCCACCCTTTTACGGTCTCCGCAAAGGAGCCCTCCACACTCCGCTTGCTGGCCGCTTACAATCTTTGGCTTCATGCAGAACATTTGCAGCCACAGGCCGAAGTGAGGCCGGATGCGGAGTAATACGTCTCCAACGTATCTATAATTTTTGATTGCTCCATGCTATATTATCTACTTTTTTGGGCAATACTGGGCTTTATATTCCACTTTTATATTACTTTCGGGACTAACCTGTAAACCGGAGGCCCAGCCCAGTTCTTTGTTTTTTGCCTATTCGATTATTTCAAGAAAAGGAATATCAAACGGAGTCAAAACGGAACGAAATCAACGGGATAAGTTATTTTTGGAAGGAACGCCACCCGATGGACTTGGAGTGCACGTGAGGAAAGAAGGGAGGTGCTCACGAGGGTGGGGGGCGCGCCCCCCTTCCTCGTTGCCCCCCCTTCGGTCCACCGACGTACTTCTTTCACCCATATATACCTACGTACCCTAAAATTTCCAGAACAGAAGATAGATCGGGAGTTCCGCCGCCGCAAGCCTCTGTAGCCACCAAAAACCTGTCAGGAGCCCGATCCGGCACCCTGCCGGAGGGGGAACCCATCACCGGAGGCCATCTTCATCATCCGGCGCTATCCATGACGAGGAGGGAGTAGCTCACCCTCGGGGCTGAGGGTATGTACCGTAGCTATGTGTTTGATCTCTCTCTCTCTCGTGTTCTCTCTCGTGTTCCCTCTATGGCACGATCTTGATGTATCCCAAGCTTTGCTATTGTAGTTGGATCTTATGATGGTTCTCCCCCTCTACTCTCTTGTGATGAATTGAGTTTCCCCTTTGAAGTTATCTTATCAGATTGAGTCTTTTATGAGAACACTTGATGTATGTCTTGCCGTGTTTATCTGTGGTGACAATGGGATATCATGTGCCACTTGATGTATGTTTTGGTGACCAACTTTCGGGTTCCGCCCATGAACCTATGCATAGGGGTTGGCACACGTTCTTGACTCTCCGGTAGAAACTTTCGGGCACTCTTTGAAGTAATTTGTGTTGGTTATGAATCTGAGATTGTGTGATGCATATCGTATAATCATGCCCACGGATACTCCAGGTGACATTTGGGTTTTGATTTGATTTGTGTCTTAAGGTGTTATTCTAGTATGAACTCTTTTATAGATCGATCGGAAAGAATAGCTTTGAGGTGGTTTCGTACCCTACCATAATCTCTACGTTTGTTCTCCGCTATTAGTGGCTTTGGAGTGACTCTTTGTTGCATGTTGAGGGATTGTTATATGATCTATCTATGTTATTATTGTTGAGAGAACTTGCACTAGTGAAAGTATGAACCCTAGGCTTGTTTCCTATCATTGCAATACCGTTTACGCTCACTTTTATCATTAGTTACCTTGCTGTTTTTATTATTTCAGATTACAAATACCTTTATCTACCGTCCATATTGCACTTGTATCACCATCTCTTCGCCGAACTAGTGCACCTATACAATTTACCATTGTATTGGGTGTGTTGGGGACACAAGAGACTCTTTGTTATTTGGTTGCAGGGTTGTTTGAGAGAGACCATCTTCATCCTACGCCTCCTACGGATTGATAAACCTTAGGTCATCCACTTGAGGGAAATTTGCTACTGTCCTACAAACCTGTGCACTTGCAGGCTCAACAACGTCTACAAGAAGAAGGTTGTGTAGTAGACATCAAGCTCTATTCTGGCGCCGTTGCCGGGGAGGCTAGGTAAGTGAAGGTATATCTTTAGATCTTGCAATCAAATCTTTTTGTTTCTTGTTTTAGCACTAGTCTAGTCTATAAAAGAAAACTATCTAAAAAATGGAATTGAGTTTGTCTCATACGCTTCACCTTTTTAATATCTTTCGTGAGAATGATGGAAAGGAAAATTGTGCCAAAGTGCTAGAAGAAGAATTACATAGAATGCTTGGCATGAAATATGTGAATGATGAGAATGATTGCAATGTTGTTAGTATGAATTCCTTGAATATCCATGATGCTAATGATATGCAAAGCCACAAGCTTGGGGAAGCTATGTTTGATGAAGATGATATTTTTTGTCCCCCAAGCTTTGAAGAGCAAATTTACTATGATGAAAGCATGCCTCCTATCTATAATGATTATTGTGATGACACGTATGCTATAAAGAATAATGATAACCATGAAACTTGTCATCTTGATCTTAATTTTCAATCACATGATAGTTGTTTTGTTGAGTTTGTTCCCACTACTATTGATGAGAAGAATTTTGCTTATGTGGAGAGTAGTAAAATTTCTATGCAAGTAGATCATGAAAAGAATGCTTTAGGTGCTGGTTATATTGTTGAATTCATTCATGATGCTACTGAAAATTATTATGAGGGAGGAATATATGCTTGTAGGAATTGCAATAATGTCAAGTTTCCTCTCTATGTGTTGAAAATCTTGAAGCTATGCTTGTGTTACCCTCCTATGCTAGTTGATTATTGTTCCCATAAGTTGTGTGCTCACAAAATCCCTATGCATAGGAAGTGGGTTAGACTTAAATGTGCTAGTCATATTCTTCATGATGCTCTCTTTATGTTTCAATTATTATCTCTTATGTGAGCATCATTGAAATCATCATGCCTAGCTAGGGGCGTTAAACGTTATCGCTTGTTGGGAGGCAACCCAATTTTATTTTAGTTTCTTTCATTTTGGTTCTGTTTAGGAATAAATAATCCATCTAACTTTTGTTTAGATGTGGTTTTATGTTTTAATTAGTGTTTGTGCCAAGTAGAACCTTTGGGAAGACTTGGGTGAAGTCTTTATGATCATGCTGTAAAAAACAGAAACTTTAGCGCTCACGAGATTAGTTAGAACTTTTTACTGGAGAGTGCTATTTAGTTGATTCGTTTTGAATATGATTACTAGACAAATTCCTCAGGTCCACCATTTTATTTTAGAATTTTTGGAGTTCCAGAAGTTTGCGTTAGTTACAGATTACTATAGACTGTTCTGTTTTTGACAGATTCTGTTCTCATTGTGTTGCTTGCTTATATTGATGAATCTATGGCTAGTAAAATAGTTTATAAACCATAGAGAAGTTGGAATACAGTAGGTTTAACATCAATATAAATAAATAATGAGTTCATTAGAGTACCTTGAAGTGGTGTTTTGTTTTCTTTCGCCAACGGAGCTTACGAGTTTTCTGTTAAGTTTTGTGTGGTTGAAGTTTTCAAGTTTTTGGTAAAGATTCGATGGACTACGGAATAAGGAGTGGAAAGAGTCTAATCTTGGGGATGCCCAAGGCACCCCAAGGTAATATTCAAGAGTAGCCAAAAGCCCAAGCTTGGGGATGCCCCGGAAGGCATCCCCTCTTTCGTCTTCGTTCATCGGTAACTTTACTTGGAGCTATATTTTTATTCACCACATGATATGTGTTTTGCTTGGAGCATCATTTTATTTTGTTATTTTT
Organism: Aegilops bicornis; assembly: GCA_021605145.1. NCBI lineage: Eukaryota > Viridiplantae > Streptophyta > Magnoliopsida > Poales > Poaceae > Aegilops > Aegilops bicornis. Next base: position 149,552,080 of record CM038670.1, on the reverse strand, counting down.
TGCTTGCTGTTATTTACAATAATGTTTTGCATCTTTAGTTTCAATAAAATAGTCAAGGATAGCCTTCGCCATGCTTATTTTGCTACTATACATGTTGCTTTTTGAAAACAGAAAGTTTACCGCCGTTGCAAAAATTCCCTAGAAAAGTCAGAGAGTGGTATAATGTTGAATCTTTTTGAATATTGAGCACTGATAAATTTCTTACAGTGGGAATTTTAGTTCATAATTTTTGGAGTTAGGGAAGTATTGATACTCTTGCATTCTTTACAGACTCTACTGTTTTGGCAGATTGCTGTTCTGTTTGCATTGTTTGCGTTTGTTTGCTTGTTTAATGATTCTATTTAAGGATATGAGTATTAAATATGCAGAGAAATTTAGTATGCAATGTTGAATAATAATGTTAGTGATTTATTACAGTAGAAAATGATACGGTTTTGCATTGGTTTATACTAACCTATCTCACTAGTTCTTGTTGAGTTTGTTGTGAATGAAGCTTTTGATAAAAGAGAAACCATGATATGAGAGGAATTAGGGAGACACAAAGTTAAAGCTTGGGGATGCCCAAGGCACCCCAAGATAATATTTCAAGAAGTCTCAAGCATCTAAGCTTGGGGATGCCCCGGTAGGCATCCCACCTTTCTTCTTCAACAACTACCGGTTAGTATCGGTTGATCCTAAGTTTTTGCTTCTTCACATGAGTTGTGCTATCCTTGCAATGTAGGTTTATTTAACCTTGCTTGCTGTTTGAATAAAATACCAAGATCTGAAATTATTAAATGGGAGAGTCTTCACATAGTTGTATAATTATTTAGCTACTCATTGATCTTCACTTTTATCTTGTTGGAGTAGTTTGTCGTTTGCTCTAGTGCTTCACTTATATCTTTTAGAGCACGGTGGTGGTTTTATTTTGAAGAAATTAATGAACTCTCATGCTTCACTTATATTATTTTGAGAGTCTTAAACAGCATGGTAATTTGAACGAAAACTATCATAGGAAGTGAATTGGATGCTATGATCAATTTGATACTTGATAATTGTTTTGAGATATGGAGGTAGTGATATTAAAGTCATGCTAGTTGGGTGATTATGAATTTAAAGAATGCTTGTGTTGAAGTTAGAAAGTCCGTAGCATGCACGTATGGTTAAAGTTGTGTAACAAATTTGAAACATGAAGTGTACACGGCTAGTGCATCCTTATGAGTGGTGGTCGGGGACTAGCGATGGTCTTTTCCTACCAATCTATCCCCACAGGAGCATGCAGCGTAGTGCTTGATTTTTGATGACTTCTAAATTTTGCAATAAGTATATGAGTTCTTTTGACTAATGTTGAGTCCATGGATTATACGCACTTTTATCTTTCCGCCTTTTGCTAGCCTCTTGATGCTGTGCATTGCCCTTTCTCACCTTGAAATTTGGTGCAAACTTAGCGGTGCATCCAAACCCCGTGATATGATACGCTCTATCACACATAAGCCTCATTATATCTTCCTCAAAACAGCCAACATACCTACCTATTTATGGCATTTCCATAGCCATTCCGAGATATATTGCCATGCAACTTTCCACCTTTCCGTTTATCATCATTATGACATACGTTACTTTTGTCATATTGCCATTACATGATCATGTAGTTGACATCGTATTTGTGGCAAAGCCACCATGCATAATTTTCATACATGTCACTCTTGATTCATTGCACCATCCCGGTACATCACGGAGGCATTCATATAGTCATATCTTGTTCTAGTTTCGAGTTGTAATCCTTATGTTGTACTCAATAGAAGTGTGATGATCATCATTATTAGAGCATTGCCCAAAAAAAGAGAAAGGCCAAAAAGAAAAAAAAGGCATAAAAAAAGAAAAAAAGAAAATAAATAAAAAAGGGGCAATGCTACAATCTCTTTTTCCACACTTGTGCTTCAAAGTAGCACCTTGTCCTTCATATAGTGAGTCTCATATATTGTGCTTCAAAATAGTATCTTGTCCTTCATGTAGTGAGTCTCATATATTGTGCTTCAAAGTAGAACCATGCTTTTCATATAGTGAGTCTCAGAAGTTGTCTTTTTCATACTAGTGGGAATTTTTCATTATAGAAATTGGCTTGTATATTCCTACGATGGGCTTCCTCAAATGCCGTAGGTCTTCGTGAGCAAACAAGTTGGATGCACACCCACTAGTTTTCTTTTGTTGAGCATTTATAGCTCTAGTGCATCCGTTGCATGGCAATCCCTACTCCTCATGTTGACATCAAGTGATGGGCATCTCCATAGCCCGTTGATTATCCTCGTCAATATGAGACTTTCTCCTTTTTTGTCTTCTCCACACAATCCCCATCATCATATTCTATTCCACCCATAGTGCTATATCCATGGCTCACGCTCATGTATTGCGTGAAGCTTGAAAAAAGTTTGAGATTATTTAAGTATGAAGCAATTGCTTGGCTTGTCATCGGGGTATAGAAGTTGGGAACATCTTTGTGTGACGAAAATGAAGCATAGCCTAACTATATGATTTTGTAGGGATGAACTTTCTTTTGCCATGCTATTTTGAGAAGACATGATTACTTTGATTAGTATGCTTGAAGTGTTACTATTTATTTTATAAATATGAACTTTTATTTTGAATCATTTGGATCTGAACATTCATGCCACAATAAAGAAAATTACTTTGAGATTCATGCTTGGTAGTATTCCACATCAAAAATTCTGTTTTTATCATTTTCCTACTCGAGGAATGAGCAACAATTAAGCTTGGGGATGCTTGATACGTCTCCAACGTATCTATAATTTTTGATTGCTCCATGCTATATTATCTACTGTTTTGGGCAATATTGGGCTTTATTTTCCATTTTTATATTACTTTTTGGACTAACCTATTAACCGGAGGCCCAGCCCAGATTTGCTATTTTTGGCCTATTTCAGTATTTCGAAGAAAAGGAATATCAAATGGAGTCAAAACGGAACGAAATCAACTAGAGAATTTATTTTTGGAAGGAAAGCCACCCGATGGACTTGGAGTGCACGTGAGGAAAGAAGGGAGGTGCTCACGAGGGTGGGGGGCGTGCCCACCCCCCTGGGGCGCGCCCCCTTCCTCGTGGCCCCCTTCGTCCACCGACGCATTTCTTTCACCCATATATACCTACGTGCCCTAAAATTTCCAGAACAGAAGATAGATCGGGAGTTCCGCCGCCGCAAGCCTCTGTAGCCACCAAAAACCTGTCAGGAGCCCGATCCGGCACCCTGCCGGAGGGGGAACCCATCACCGGAGGCCATCTTCATCATCCCGGCGCTATCCATGACGAGGAGGGAGTAGCTCACCCTCGGGGCTGAGGGTATGTACCGGTAGCTATGTGTTTGATCTCTCTCTCTCTCTCTCTCTCGTGTTCTCTCTCGTGTTCCCTCTATGGCACGATCTTGATGTATCCCAAGCTTTGCTATTGTAGTTGGATCTTATGATGGTTCTCCCCCTCTACTCTCTTGTGATGAATTGAGTTTCCCTTTGAAGTTATCTTATCGGATTGAGTCTTTTATGAGAACACTTGATGTATGTCTTTCCGTGTTTATCTGTGGTGACAATGGGATATCATGTGCCACTTGATGTATGTTTTGGTGACCAACTTGCGGGTTCGCCCATGAACCTATGCATAGGGGTTGGCACACGTTATTGACTCTCCGGTAGAAACTTTGGGGCACTCTTTGAAGTAATTTGTGTTGGTTGGATGAATCTGAGATTGTGTGATGCATATCGTATAATCATGCCCACGGATACTTGAGGTGACAATGGAGTATCCAGGTTACATTAGGGTTCTGATTTGATTTGTGTCTTAAGGTGTTATTCTAGTATGAACTCTTTTATAGATCGATCTGAAAGAATAGCTTTGAGGTGGTTTCGTACCCTACCATAATCTCTACGTTTGTTCTCCGCTATTAGTGGCTTTGGAGTGACTCTTTGTTGCATGTTGAGGATTGTTATATGATCTATCTATGTTATTATTGTTGAGAGAACTTGCACTAGTGAAAGTATGAACCCTAGGCTTGTTTCCTATCATTGCAATACCGTTTACGCTCACTTTTATCATTAGTTACCTTGCTGTTTTTATTATTTCAGATTACAAATACCTTTATCTACCGTCCATATTGCACTTGTATCACCATCTCTTCGCCGAACTAGTGCACCTATACAATTTACCATTGTATTGGGTGTGTTGGGGACACAAGAGACTCTTTGTTATTTGGTTGCAGGGTTGTTTGAGAGAGACCATCTTCATCCTACTCCTCCTACGGATTGATAAACCTTAGGTCATCCACTTGAGGGAAATTTGCTACTGTCCTACAAACCTGTGCACTTGCAGGCCCAACAACGTCTACAAGAAGAAGGTTGTGTAGTAGACATCACGGAGGAAGGCCTCACATACGACGATGAACGCCAAGATGTTGAGGACGAAATTTGGGGCTAGATCATGGAAATCTAGCCCGTAGTAGAACATGAGCCCGCGGACGAAGGGATGAAGTGGAAACCCCAGTCCACAGACGAAGTGGGCGACAAACACGACCCTCTTGTGGGCTCCTGGTGTCGGTACGACCTGCCCGACGTCCGGTAGGCGGTGCGCTATGTCTGCGGCCAAGTATCCGGCCGCCCGAAGATTTGCGTTATGCTTCTCCTTGACGGTGGAAGCCACCCACTTGCCTCCTGCTCCGGACATGTTTAGCTGTGCAGAGAAGACTTGTTCTTGGGCGCTGGAGCTCGAGGAGGCAAGAGTGGGCAAAGGAGGAAGAAGGCGTGGGTAAAAATGGGGAAATATTATCCCTTTATAGAGGCGACAAAAGCAGTGCGCCTCCCCACTTGCCTGTTGGGAATCGCTTGCTTCCCAAGCGCCACGATTGATAGTGTGGTGGGATTACCCGTACCCGTATTGATGAGAATCCCGTGATAAGGGGACACGATCTCTGCTTTGACAATACGTGTCAAGGAAACCGCCTCGTAATATGCGATGTGGCTGGTTGTGGGAAAACGGTTCGAATAATGACCCGACCGTGATGACACGTTGCGTTGCCTAAAAAGTTGTCAACAGATTGCATTTGTGAAATACCATTCTCTCTACTGTGGCAGGTGAAGATCATTTTGTGGATCCGGACACGGTTCAAGTGTTCGATAATTACTTTGGAGTACTCGGAGAAGGAACCCGCCTGCAATGCCGAAGACAAGATCGGCGCGGACTCATCGTCATTGAAGACTGGTTCAGGGGCTACTGAGGGAGTCCTGGATTAGGGGGTATCCAGACTGCCGGACTATATACATCGTCCGGACTACTGAAGCATGAAGATACAAGACTCAAGACTTTGTCCCGTGTCCGGATGGGACTTTCCTTGGCGTGGAAAGCAAGCTTTGCGATCCGGATATTATATTTCCTTCCTTGTAACCGACTCCATGTAAACCCTAGCCCTCTCCGGTGCCTATATAAACCGGAGAGGTTGGTCCTTAGAAGACCGATCACAATTACAATCATACCATCATAGGCTAGCTTCTAGGGTTTAGCCTCTACGATCTCGTGGTAGATCTACTCTTGTACTACCCAAATCTTCAATATTAATCAAGCAAGAAGTAGGGTTTTTACCTCCATCGAGAGGGCCTGAACCTGGGTAAACATCTGTGTCCCTTGCTTCCTGTTACCATCAGCCTAGACGCACAGATCGGGACCCCCTACCCGAGATCCGCCGGTTTTGACACCGATAGGCTCCACCAGATCGGAGTGAGGGAGAGCAGAGGGGCTCGCTGTTGGAGGTGGGGGAGGGAGGGAGAGAAAGAATGGAGGCGGGGGGGGGGGGGGGGGTGGAAAATGTCCATGGGGACTGACCTAGGGTTTCGGCTCGGGTGGATTTGGGCCATTGGATTCGGAAGCATCCGACAGTAGTTAATGTGTGATCCGCGTGATATGCTCATGGTCCAATCAGAACGCAGCAAACCATTTGAGGACCTTATGACCATATAAAATGGTCGTGATCGATTCAAAATAAAAAAATTCATTCCATTTTTCAGTGCTCAAAATGAGTTTTTTTGTGAAAGTCCTATCAAATATTTGTTCAAATGATATCATATTTTGCACAAGTTTAAATCGTGGATTTGCAAACAATATTGACAAAGGGAGTTTTTATTTCCTTTGCGAAAAAACAATTTTCCATTTTCGAGTGCCCAAAATAAGTTTTTTTGTGAAGGACCTATAATATATTTGTTGCAAAATTGTATCAAATCAATTTTCTAAAATACTAGGACATATTTAATGCACAATTGACCAAATGGTTAGGTGTTAAAAGTTTTTATCCACCTCTGGTGAAAAAGACAAAATTCCGCCGATTCAGCTGGAAACGGGTCAAATTTGAACTGCATCTGCCTTCTAGTTTGCTCTTTATTTTTTTCAAAAATCATTTCTAGGTACATAAGTATCTATTTAAACGGAGAAACACCAAAAAAATTCCAAGATTCAACCACTAGCTAGGAACGGGCATAAAAAATTCAGAAAAATCAAAAAATTTGGAAAACCTTCGCATTGTGTCATTATATGTGACCAAGTTATCAGCAATAATTATAAACTTATGTCTGACAATTATTTTAAAAAGTGTTCTCAGAAACGAGCTATCAAGTGTGAAGATTCAGGGCTTTCAAGCCAAATGATCAATCTTATGGCCACATTCATGGCAGAGTTTGTTCAAATGATCTCATATTGTGCACAAGGGTGCATCTTGGAATTCCAAACAATGTTGCCTAAGGTAGTCTTCATGTTCTTTGCACGGAAAATTCATTTTCCATTTTTCGAGTGCCCTAAATGAGTTTTTTTGTGAAGGACCTATAATATATTTGTTGCAAAATTGTACCAAATCAATTTTCTAAAATACTAGGACATATTTAATGCACAATTAACAAAATGGTTGGGTGTCAAATGTTTTGATCCACCTGTGGTGAAAAAGACTAATTTCCGCTGATTTAGGTGGAAACGGGTAAAATTTGAACTGCAGCTGCTTCATAGTTTGCTCTTTATTTTTTCCAAAAATCATTTCTAGGTACATAAGTATCTATTTAATCAGAGAAACACCAAAAAAATTCCAATATTCAAGCACTAGCTAGGAACGGTCAAGCCCGCCGTTTTGACCCCATTTTGAAATGGGCATAAAAAATTCAAAAAAAATTCAAAAAATTAGAAAACCATCACATTGTGTCACTATATGTGACCAAGTTTCCAGGAAAATAATAAACTTGTAATGCGGCAATTATTTTAAAAAAGTGTTCTCAGAAATGAGCTATCATGCGTGAAGATTCAGGGCTTTCAAGCCAAATGATCAATCTGATGGCCACATTCATGGCATAGTTTGTTCAAATGATCTCATATTGTGCACAAGGGTGCATCTTGTAATTCCAAACAATGTTTCCTAAGGGAGTTTTCATTTTCTTTGCACGGAAATATCATTTTCCATTTTTCGAGTGCCAGAAATGAGTTTTTTTTGTGAAGGACCTACCATATAATTGTTGCAAAATTGGACCAAATCAATTTTCTAAAATACTAGGCCATATTTAATACACAAATAACAAAACGGTTGGGTGTCAAAAGTTTTGATCCACCTCTGGTGAAAAAGACAAATTCCCACCGATTTATTAGGAAGCGGGTCAAATTTGAGCTGCAATGCCTCATAGTTTGCTCTTTATTTTTCCAAAAATCATTTCTAGGTACATAAGTATCTATTTAATCAGAGAAACATCAAAAGTTTTCCAAGATTCAACCACTAGCTAGGAACGTTCAAGCCCGCCGTTTTGACCGCATTTTGAAACGGGCCTAAAAATAAAAAAAATAAAAAATTTGGAAAACCTTCGCATTGTGTCATTATATGTGACCAAGTTTACAGGAAAAATAATAAACTTGTAATACCGAAATTATTTAAAAAATTGTTCTCAGAAATGAGATATCATGCGTGAAGATTCATGGCTTTCAAGCCAAATGATCAATCTTATGGCCACATTCATGGCATAGTTTGTTCAAATTATCTCATATTGTGCACAAGGGTGCATCTTGGAATTCCAAACAATGTTTCCTAAGGGAGTTTTCATTTTCTATGCACGGAAAATTCATTTTGCATTTTTCGAGTGCCTAAAATGAGTTTTTTTTGTGAAGGACCTACCATATATTTGTTGCAAAATTGGACCAAATCAATTTTCTAAAATACTAGGCTATATTTAATGCAAAATTAACAAAATGGTTGGGTGTCAAATGTTTTGATCCACCTCTGGTGAAAAAGACAAATTCCCACTGATTCAGCAGCAAGCGAGTCAAATTTAAACTGCAGCTGCCTCATAGTTTGCCATTTATTTTTTCCAAAATAATTTCTAGTTACATAAGTACCTATTTAATCATAAGTACATGGTTTGGTGGTGATACGTCGAGGTTTGGACGGTGGCCGAGGGCCCCAACTCTAGAGCGCGTAAACGCGCATGCCCGCCGCGTGGTCGCCGCGTGAATGTGGCGTTGCCATGTGTTCTGGGCGGCCTAGGCATGTCTAGTGGGTTGGGCACTCCCCAGGTAGGTGCTAGGAAGAAAATCACAACATAAGATTCTCACGAGGAGACCAATCGATGCTAAAACATGAATAACTAGCCAAGTGTTTTATTAGCTGTATGGGAAGTGCACATGGCACTACTACAAAAAGGGCTATAGATGGAATGGCCACTAATGGCGCACCTGTCATGTGGTGCGCCATTACTATATAGTAATATATTACTAATGGCGCACCTGGTGCCTGGTGCGCCATTAGTAGTTTTGAAAAAAAACATTAAAAAAATTTAGTACTAATGGCGCACCGTTGTATAGTGCGCCATTACTAGTTGACATAGTAATGGCGCACCACATCCACCGTGCGCCATTAGTAGTTTTGAAAAAAAAGTAAAAAAAATATTTGTTACTAATGGCGCACCATGTCTCGGTGCGCCATTACTAGTTTTAACTATTAATGGCGCATACGATCCTTGAGTCGCGCCAGGTAAGTTTTTTCAAAAAAAAATTAAAAAAATATCAATTTTTATTTTTTTTTCAAAACTAGTAATGGCGCCGTGGGTGTGGTGCACCATTACTAGTTTAACTAGTAATGGCGCACCACCCCATGGTGCGCCATTACTAACTTGCCCCAACACGAATGCACCCCCTCCTGTGGATCGCCTTTTTAGTTTTAAAAAAAATGAAAGAAAATTATGGAAATGTCAAAAAGATAAAAGAAAATAAGTTTCCCATGTGATATGTGGTCTAGTTGTTGGGAAAATTTACAAATATGAATTTCGACTTTATTTGCAAAATCCCTCTGGAAATTTGTAAAATGGGCATAACTTTTGCATACGAACTTCGGATGAAAAAGTTTTTATATGAAAAATCATCTACGAAAAAAATTCAAAAATTTCAAACTTACTAGTGGCGCACCGTGGATGTGGTGCGCCACTAGTAACAGAAAAAAATTGGTTTGGAATTTTTTCAAAAATGATAATCGTAATATGACCGGGAAGTTTGAAATATTTTTCAAAATTTCATCATAGTCATGAACATGAACAAAGTCCTAGACATCAACAAGGTATAATAGGATTGATATGCTAAATATATCAACAAGTGCTTGTGAAGTGAAATTTATTCTTTGGGGTTGGATAGAACTCTGAAGTTAAGCGTGCTTGGGCTGGAGTAGTGTGAGGATGGGTGACCTTTTGGGAAGTTTGACCACGAAGTGCGATTTGACCTGAGATTAAGCATATTTACCCGAGATTAAGCCATAGTGAACTGAGATTAAGAAAAAAACAAAAAAATTGAAAAAAACATTTAAAAAAATTGTGAATTTTTTTTTGAAAAAATATTGTTACTAATGGCGCACTTCTATGTGGTGCGCCATTAGTATACCAGATACTAATGGCGGAGCCTAGGTGGTACTTGCTTTGCAAAGTACCACACTGGACATAAATACGAATGTGAAAGCTGGGCTCAAAATAATGAATGGATTGAGCTGGCATTTGGTGGAGGATGGTAATTTGGGCATAGGAAAGCACTATAGAAAATGGATACCATTTGAACATGCCAAAGTGGTACTTCCTTCACAAAGTGTTTTTCTGAACAGAACAGGAAAATGAATATTTTTGAATTATTTTTGAACAAGGCAAGGAAGGTTTTTTACATATTTGACGAAGATATGACCCAAAGAATTTATGAGATTTTTTTGGGAATTTTGGGAATGACAGAAATATAGGTTGCTTCACAACCTAGGGCAAAAACTACATGGACATGACACATAGGCAAAACTGATGAGGTGGCGCCTAGTCATAGCAACCCACCACAATTTACAAGGTTATGACCATCTATATTGCTCATGATCAGCTAGAAATAAGGCAGTGGACCAGTGCTATCTGCTTTATGACCATTTCGTGTAAGGAAATTACGACCTTTCTGACCGAAATGGGTGTTATAGTTTAGGGTTTGGAGCCCCCCGAACAGTCCAGGGTCAATGACAGAAGGTCACTAGTTGACATATTTCTTGTAGTGACCAAGGTATCAATCCAGTAGGAGGCTCCTCAAAAGTCCCACACACCTACACAAACAAACAAGAACCTCGCAACCAACGCAATAAAGGGGTTGTCAATCCCTTCACGACCCACTTCATGAAAGTGAGATCTGATAGAGATAATATGATAAGATAAATATTTTGGTATTTTTATGATATAGATTGGAAAGTAAGCGATGCATATAAAAGTAGATGAAAACTTATATGATAAAAGATAGACCCGGGGCCATAGGTTTCACTAGTGGCTTCTCTCAAGATAGCATAAGTACTACGGTGGGTGAACAAATTACTGTCGAGCAATTGATAGAAAAGCGCATAGTTATGAGATTATCTAGGCATGATCATGTATATAGGCATCACGTCCATGACAAGTAGATCGAAACGATTCTGCATCTATTACTATTACTCCACACATCGACCGACTCACCTTTTGCTTCTAGAGTATTAAGTTCATGAAGAGCGAGTAACACATTAAGAAAGATGACATGATGTAGAGGATAAACTCATGCACTATGATATAAGCCCCATCTTTTTATCCTCGATGGCAACAATACAATACGTGCCTTTTTGCCCCTCACATCCTTTGGGAAAAGGACACCTTTGCAAGATTGAACCCAAAGCTAAGCACTTCTCCCATTGCAAGAAAGATCAATCTAGTAGGCCAAACCAAACTGATAATTGAAGAGACTTGCAAAGATAACAATCACACATAAAAAAAGAATTTAGAGGAGATTCAAATATTTCCCATAGATAAACTTGATGATAAACCCACAATTCATTAGATCTCGACAAACACACCGCAAAAAGAGTTACATCGAATAGATCTCCAAGAAGATCAAGGAGAACTTTTTATTGAGATTCAAAGAGAGAGAAGAAGCCATATAGCTAATAATTATGGACCCGAAGGTCTGTGGTAAACCACTCACAACTCATAGGAGAGGCCTTGGAGATGATGTAGAGGCCCTCCGTGGTCGATTCCCCCTTCGGCGGAGCGCCGGCGAAGGCTCCAAGATGGGACCTCGCGGATCTGAAGGATTCTGGCGGTGGAAATAGTTTTTCGTGGTGCTCCTGGATGTTTTCGGGGTACGTGGATATATATAGGAGAAGGAAGTACGTCGGTGGAGCAACGAGGGGCCCACGAGGGTGGGGGCGCTCCCACCCCCAAGGGGCGTGCTGGGCACCCTCGTGGCCGCCTCATTCGTTGCTTGACGTCCACTCCAAGTTCCCTGGATTGCGTTTGTTCCAAAAAGATCGCTCCCGAAGGTTTCATTTCGTTTGGACTCCGTCTGATATTCCTTTCCTTCGAAACACTGAAATTGGCAAAACAAAACATCAATTCGGGTTGGGCCTCCGGTTAGTAGGTTAGTCCCAAAAATGATATAAAAGTGTAGAGTAAAGTCCATAAACATCCAAAACAAGTAATATAATACCATGGAACAATAAAAAATTATATATACGTTGGAGACGTATCATGCAGGAAGGGTGATAACCCAAAACTTTAGAAGCCAATACTTCCAAGTGCTTGATATCATCATGTAGAGACCACGGTTATGCTTCAAATATGAGCTGTGAGATTGAAGGCTACATGGCTGGAATCACATTAAACCAAAAGGCAAGATAGTATCAAGAAGAACCGAAAAAATCTTCAAAGAACCAAGCCAAATGAGAAAAACGAGGCTATGCTTCAAATACGAGCAGGAAGCCGGATCAAAAGGGTTAATAGCTATGATTCGAATACGATCAGGAAGCCCCCAAATGGTTTTTGGCATTGCGTCGATCACTAGGGTACCGACAGCTATGATTCGAATATGATCAGGAAGCCCCCTAGTGACCATAAGTTTTGGCATTGCGCCGATCAAGAGGGTATCGACAACTATGTTCTCTTTGGTGAATACACCTATGTTTGAACAGGAAGCCCCCAAGTGACCACAAGGTTTGGAATTGCGCCAATCAAGAGGGTACCGACACCTATGTTCTCTTTGGTGAATACACCTATGTTTGAATAGGAAGCCTCCAAGTGACCATGATGTTATGATGAAAAGGCTCATTATTTGTGGAAACGAAACGATAGAGGCCCTGCTTTGTCAGGGATGTCAGCTTTATTATAAACATCATAATATATACATTGTCGAAGTATGTACATCATAAGAGTCGGTGGCTCTAGTGTAGTAAGGCCGAAGATGAGCAATATTCCACGGCCGGCGGGTCTCCACCTCAGTGGCGTGAGTCCTTGTGGTCTCGAACATTGATGAGATAATATGACCCATTGTTCAAATTCTTGCTGACCACAAAGGGTCCTTCCCAAGGTGGGGATAGCTTGTGCATGTCAGTTTGACCCTGGATGAGCCGGAACACCAAGTCACCTTCTTGAAAGGCTCTGGTCTTAACCCGGCGGCTGTGATAGCGTCGTAGGTCTTGTTGGTAAATCACCGAACGAGCCGCCGCAAGGTCAGGCTCCTTATCTAACAGGTCAAGTGCATCCTGACGTGCTCTTTCATTATCAGCCTCAACATAAGCCGCCACACGAGGTGAGTCGTGACGAATGTCACTAGGGAGAACCGCCTCTGCTCCGTAAACCATGAAGACAGGCGTGTAACCCGTAGACCTGTTGGGGGTAGTATTGATACTCCATAGAACTGCAGGTAATTCTGAGAGGCATCAAGCCCCGGCTTATGGTTCCTTAACAATGTATTGATGCCTCTCAGAATTTCTTGATTGGCTCTTTCAGCTTGACCATTGGATAGGGGGTGAGCTACTGACGACACATCAACTCGAATATGCTCACATTGACAAAACTCTTTCATAGCACCCTCGGACTGATTAGTGCCATTATCAGCTATGATGCCATGGGGAAAGCCAAAGCAAAAAATCACCTTTTTGATGAATTGAATCGCCATTGCCGCGTTACACTTACTGACCGGCTCTGCTTCAACGCACTTTGTGAATTTGTCAACCGCCACCAGAAGGTGGGTCTTTTTATCCTTGGACCTTTTAAAAGGCCCAACCATATCAAGCCCACAGACTGCGAATGGCCAAGTAATTTGAATCATCCTCAATTCTTGAGCCGGTACATGAGCTCGCCATGAGAATTTCTGACAACCATCACATTTACTGACCAAATCCTCTGCATCAGCGTGAGACGTCAGCCAATAAAATCCATGACGAAAAGCTTTGGCCACAAGAGACTTTGAACCGGCATGATGACCACAATCTCCTTCATGAATCTCACGAAGAATCTCACGGCCCTCCTCAGGAGAGACACAACGCTGAAACGCCCCAGTGACAATGCGATGGTGTAACTCGCCATTGGTAATTGTCATTGACTTAGACCAACCGGCTTAAGGCATCAGCCACCTCATTTTTCCTGCGATCAATATGTTCCACATGATAACCCTTGAAGTGCCCAGCAATAGCGTCAACTTCGCGGTGATAAGCCACCATGATCGGATCCTTAGAATCCCATGTGCCTAAGACTTGCTGAGCCACCAAGTCTGAGTCGCGGAAACTTCTCACCCGGCTTAAGTTCATCTCCTTAGCCATCCGAAGACCATGGAGTAAGGCTTCATACTCAGCTGCGTTGTTAGTACAGGGAAACATCAACCTTAGAACATAACAAAACATGTCACCTCAAGGGGAAGCTAAGACAACTCCAGCCCCCGAGCCCTCCAATTGCATGGACCCGTCAAAGTGGATAGTCCAATATGTGTTATCTGGCTTTTCTTCAGGCATCTGTAGTTTTGTCCAATCGTTGATGAAATCCACCAGTGCTTGAGACTTGATGGCAGTGTGAGGCATATATTTCAAACCATGAGGCCCAAGCTCAATGGCCCACTTGGCTACCGCCCTATGGCTTCTACATTTTGAATAATATCCCGAAGGGAGCAAAACTGACCACGCTGATGGGATGACCCAGAAAATATTGCTTAAGCTTTCGGCTGGCCATGAACACCCCATAAACGAGCTTCTGCCAGTGTGGATATCTCTGCTTGGACTCAGTAAGCACTTCGCTGATATAGTAAACCGGCCATTGAACCGGATATTCCTTGCCTGCCTCCTTCCGTTCCACCACAATAGCTACACTGACAGCCCGGGCATTAGCAGCCACATATAACAGCAACGGCTCCTTATCAATAGGAGTAGCAAGGACTGGCCGCTCAGCTAGTTGTTTCTTCAGAGCTTCAAACGCGTCATTAGCAGCATCACTCCAGATGAAGTTATCTGTTTTCTTCATCATCTGGTACAATGGTATGGCCTTCTCACCCAACTGGCTTATGAACTGGCTTAATGTAGCAATACGACCCGCCAGACGCTGAACATCATTAATACACACCGGTTTTGCCAGGGAGGTAATGGCCTTGATCTTCTCCGGTTTACCCTCGATGCCTCTGTGAGAAACCATAAAACCCAAAAGCTTGCCTGCTGGCACACCAAAAATGCACTTGGTCAGATTAAGCATCATCTTGTAGACCCGGAGATTTTCGAAGGTGTCCTTCAAATCAATTATCAAAGTTTCCTTCTCTCTGGATTTTACCACAATATGATCCACATAAGCATGAACATTGCGCCCAATCTGACTGTGGAGACAGTTCTGCACACACCGCCGGTAAGTCGCCTGGGCACTCTTAAGCCCAAAGGGCATAGACACATAGCAGAAGGCTCCAAAGGGGTGATGAAAGTTGTCTTCTCCTGGTCCTTAACTGCCATCTTGATCTGATGATAACCAGAATAAGCATCCAAAAAAATCAAACGCTCATAACCCGCCGTAGCATCAATGATTTGATCAATACTAGGGAGAGCAAAAGGATCAGCAGGATAAGCTTTATTTAAGTTCGTGTAGTCCACACACATATGCCAAGTGTCATTCTTCTTAAGCACCAGCACCGGATTAGCCAACCACTCAGGATGAAAGACTTCAACAATGAACCCAACGGCCAAGAGCCGGGCCACTTCTTCGCTGATGGCCTTATGCCTCTCCTCATTGAAGCAACGAAGGAATTGCTTGACTGGCTTAAATTTTGGATCAATATTAAGAGTGTGCTCAGGAGTTCCCTTGGTACACCCGGCATGTCAGAAGGCTTCCATGCAAAGATATCCGGTTCTCATGGATGAACTTCGATGGCCGCCGCTTTCCTATTTTGGATCGAGTTAGCACCGACATCTTGAACTGCTTGGATGAGTCACCAGGAACAAACTCAACCAGCTTAGTGTCATCGGCCGAATTAAACTTCAGCACCGGATCATGCTCTATATTAGGCTTTTTCAGAGATGTCATATCAGCCGGGTCAACATTATCTTTATAGAACTTCAACTCCTCGGTTGCACAGACAGACTCAGCATAAGCAGCATCACCCTCTTCACACTCCAAAGCTATTTTTTGACTCCCATGCACTGTAATGGTGCCTTTGTAACCCGACATCGTGGGCTGCAAATAAACATAACAAGGCCGTGCCATGAACTTAGCATAAGCCGGACGTCCAAACATAGCATGGTACGGACTTCTGATCTTGACTACTTCAAAGGTTAACATCTCGCCCCTGGAATCGTGCTCATCTCCAACGGCCACATCCAGTTCAATCTGGCCTACAGGGTATGCAGACTTACCAGGCACCACTCCATGGAAAACAGTATTGGACGTCTTAAGATTTTTATTAGTTAATCCCATGCGACAGAAAGTATCATAGTAAAGGATATTAATGCTGCTACCTCCATCCATGAGTACCTTAGTGAATTTGTATCCACCAACTTGAGGCGCCACCACCAAAGCCAAGTGACCCGGATTATCAACCTGGGGCAGGTGATCCTCCCGGGTCCACATAATGGGTTGCTCAGACCATCGCAAATAGTGTGGAACTGCCGGTTCAACGGCGTTTACAACCCTCTTATGGAGCTTCTGGTCCCGCTTGCATAGACTTGTGGTGAAAACATGGTACTGCCCGCTACTTAACTGCTTAGGATGACTTTGATATCCAGACTGCTGCTGCTGCTGACTCCCTTGATCGGATTGTTGATTGTAACCTGATACGTCTCCAACGTATCTATAATTTTTGATTGTTCCATGCTATTATATTACCCCTTTTGGATGTTTATGGGCTTTATTTTACACATATATATCATTTTTGGGACTAACCTACTAACCGGAGGCCAAGCCCGTATTGCTGTTTTTTTTTTGCCTATTTCAGTATTTTGAAGAAAAGAAATATCAAACGGAGTCCAAACGGAATGAAACCTTCGGGAGGCGTGATTTTTGGAGCTAACGAGATCCGGAAGGACTTGGAGTGCAAGTCAAGAAGTAGCCGAGGCGGCCACGGGGCGAGGCGCACCCACCCCTCCTGGCGCGCCCCTATCTCGTGGGCCCCTCGGTGCCACCGACGATACTTCTTCCTCCTATATAAGCCTACGTGCCCGAAAACATCCGAGGAGCCAACGAAACACAATTTCCACCACCGTAACCTTCTCAGACGTGAGATCCCATCTTGGAGCCTTAGCCGTGCTCCACGTGAGGGGGGAATCGACCACGGAGGACTTCTACATCAACACCATAGCCCCTCCAGCGAGTTGTGAGTATTGTACCCACAGACCTTGGGTCCATAGTTATTAGCTAGATGGCTTCTTCTCTATTTTGGATCTCAATACAATGTTCTCCCCCTCTCTTGTGGAGATCTATTCGATGTAAACTCTTTTTGCGGTGTGTTTGTCGAGATCCGATGAATTGTGGGTTTATGATCAAGTTTATCTATGAGAAATATTTGAATCTCCTCTGAATTCTTTTATGTATGATTGAGTTATCTTTGCAAGTCTCTTGAATTATCAGTTTGGTTTGGCCTACTAGATCGATCTTTCTTGCCATGGGAGAAGTGCTTAGCTTTGGGTTCAATCTTCGGTGTCCTTACCCGGATGTGAGAAGGGTTGCAAAGGCACGTATTGTATTGTTGCCATCGAGGATAACAAGCTGGGGTATATATCATATTGCATGAGTTTATACCTCTACATCATGTCATCTTTCTTAATGCGTTACTCTGTTCTTTATGAACTTAATACTCTAGATGCAGGCAGGAGTCGGTCGATGTGTGGAGTAATAGTAGTAGATGTAGGAAGGAGTCGGTCTACTTGTTGCGGACGTGATGCCTATATACATGATCATGCCTAGATAATCTTATAATTATTCGCTTTTCTATCAATTGCTTTCGATAGTAATTTTTTTCACCCACCGTAATACTTATGCTATCTTGAGAGAAGCCTCTAGTGAAACGTATGGCCCTGGGTCTATCTTTTATCATATAAGCTTTCAATCTACTTTTATTTGCATCTTTACTTTTGCATCTATATTATAAAATACCAAAATATATTTATCTTATCATATTATCTCTATCGGATCTCACTTTCTTAAGTGGCCGTGAAGGGATTGACAACCCCTTTATTGCGTTGGTTGCGAGTTCTTTGTTTGTTTGTGTAGGTGCGTGGGACTTTTGAGGAGCCTCCTACTGGATTGATACCTTCGATGTTTGTACGGTACGCAACGACAAGCACTTCATCATAATAAATATCATCACTTGTGCTTCTTTTGTTCAACGTGTAATTTATGGATTTTTTTCAATACGACTAGTACATCCCGTGCCATGCTAGACCATATGTATTGGAGAAGCTTGGTTTTGGTTTAGATGACTTTGAGAATGTGGAGACGAGGAGGGCTCACTTAAGAACTAAACATGGTTATGAGTTTCTGGTTAAGTTCTACAATGCGGTCGATCGCTCCCATTTCGGTTGCTCTAATTGGGAAGCTCTCTGCAAGGCATATGGATTTGAGGAGGGAATGCGAATAAGGTTTGATATTCGTCCCGAAGATTATGATGACGGTGATAATATCAACATCTGGGTGGATGTGGATATGCCTTCAGTTTTACCTAGATGTGAGTTTGTCAAACTAATTTGTTAAGTTCAGTAATTTATGTTGTTAATTTAAAAATATTTGATGTTTGTCCGTACTAAACTTATTTATTTATAATTGTTAGCTTATTTCTTATCTTCAAGAAATACTCGGAAGGTAGTAGACAACACATACTACAGCTATGATTCCAAGCTTAATTGTGAGGAGAAAGGTTATCTTGTCTCATTCATAGAAGATGTTGAGGCCTTCAAAACCAGTCACTCTATCAGCCCAAATTATACTAGATACGTGCCACTAGTCCATAAATTTCTTGATGGTAACTTCATTGCCAAAAACTTGGTAAGATTTTGTTAATGATGGTAACTTCATTGCATACATTATTCTTAAGTAAACTACATTGCTAACTATATATGTTACTATGTTGGTTTTGAACAGAGGCTCCCGAAGCAGGTTGTGCACGACATGCTATGTCTGCGAAGGTGATATGCATATGGTTAGCTTACGACCAACCCCTTCGGAGGCTTACCATACTGCATACTCGATTTGTTCAAATGATGGAAGGCTCAAAATCAAAGAATGGAGCAAAGTGATGAATGCGCACATGCAAATAGTTGGAGACAAAATGAATGTGCGGAAGCCACAAGTTGGAGATAGGTTTATGTCCATTCTCCATTGTGGTGAAGGACCGGTTTATCTGTTTTATGGCATTTTAGCTAGGAGAGAGGAGTAGGTCCTAACTATTAAGAACAATTAGTTAGTGTTGATTATATATGACTACAATGTCTTAGACTTGATGGTGATGCTGAGTAGGGTAGTGATTATGAGTACTATGATGATGATGATGATGAGGAGTTGTTATTATAACTAGTGACGAAGTTGTTATATGATGTCTCATCATGGACGAAAATGATGATTATGAGGAGTTATATGACAATGATATATTATGATGATAAGTTGTTAATGATATTATGATGATGATGATAAGTTATTATGTCATTGGGTGAAAGAACAGCGGATTAGTTTCAAATGGATGGATCCAAAGTGACCATTATATTGGTTACTTTGGATCCATGCACTGAAACTAATCCAAAGTTCTTTCACCTAGTGATTTAATAACTCATTATCATGTTAAAACAATCTCTAAATTGCTACTTGTATGAAAAATTGTATACGGTGTATGAATACGACCTAAAATAAAAAGAAATTGAACTAGGAATAATAGTAGTAGCGATTGTTATCAAAAGCGCTACTAGTAATTAGCAATGGCGCTTTCGTTTGGGAAAGCGCTACTACTAAGTGAATATAGCGATGGCGCATGCGGTGAGCGCTCTGCTAAGCTTTAAACTGTGGCGCTATATCGATGGCGCTTCCGGCGCATCTTGATAGGCCAAAAACCAGCGCTACTGCTAGGCTTTTCCCTAGTACTGGCATGCTATAGAAGAAATCAATGTTTTGAGTGGAAAGATGGATGAACTTATGAAATTGTTTGCGACTAAGAATACTCCTCTTGATCCCAATGATATGCCTTTGTCTACTTTGATTGAGAATAATAATGAATCTATGGATGTGAATTTTGTTGGTAGGAATAGTTATGGAAACAATGCTTATAGAGGAAACTTTAATTCTAGACCGTTCCTAGTAATTCCTCTAATAATTATTGATATTCCTACAATAATTATTATTGTAATTTTAATAAGATGCCCTCTGTTTTTGATAATAGTGTGAAAGAATTTATGATTTCTCAAAAGAATTTTAATGCTTTGCTTGAGGAAAAATTGCTCAAAGTTGATGATTTGGCTAGGTACTTTGATAGACTTTAACTTGATGTTGATTCTCTTAAACTTAGATCTTCTCCTCCTAAGCATGATATCAATGAGTCCCTCAAAGCAATGAGAATTTCCATTGATGAGTGCAAGGAAGGAACCGCTAGATTGCATGCTAAGAAAGATTGCTTTATAAAGGTGTGTTCTTCTAGTTTCCATGAAAATAATGATGAAGATCTTAAAGTTATTGATGCGTCTCCTATTAGATCTTTGTTTTGCAATATGAATCTTGATAATAATGGGACTGGAGATGAGTCAACTTTAGTTAGAAGGCGTCCCAGAATTCGGAGTTTTAGATCTTGATGCTAAATTTGGTAAAAGTGGGATTGAGAGGTCATGACTTTAAATAGCATTGAACCCACTATCTCGGATTTCAAGGAATTTGATTACGATAATTGTTCTTTAGAAGGTTGTATTTCCTTGTTGCAATCCGTTGTTAATTCTCCTCATGCTTATAGTCAAAATAAAGCTTTTACCAAACATATCGTTGATGCCTTGATGCAATCTTATGATGAAAAACTTAATTTGAAAGTTTCTATACCTAGAAAACTTAATGATGAGTGGGAACCTACTATAAAGATTAGAATTAAAGATCATGAGTGTTTTGCTTTGTGTGATTTGGGTGCTAGTGTTTCCACGATTCCGAAAACTTTATGTGTTATTCTAGGTTTCCATGATCTTGATGATTGCTCTTTAAATTTGCACCTTGGATTCCACCATTAAAAAGCCAATGGGAAGGATCAATGATGTTCTCATTGTTGCAAATAGAAATTTGGTGCCGTAGATTTTATCGTTCTTGATATAGATTGCAATCTTTCTTGCCCTATTATTCTTGGTAGACCTTTTCTTAGAACGATTGGTGCGATTATTGATATGAAGGAAGGGAATATTAGATTCCAACTTCCTTTAAGGAAAGGCATGGAGCACTTTCCAAGAAAGAAAGTCAAATTACCTTATGAATCTATCATGCGAGCTACTTATGAATTTAGTGCCAAAGATGGCACTACTTAGATCTATCTTCGCTTTTATGCCTTCCTAGGGGCGTTAAACGATAGCGCTAGTTGGGATGCAACCCAATTTTCCTTGTGTTTTTTGTTTTTGTTCCTGTTTAGTAATAAATTTTGCATCTACCTTCTGTTTAGATGTGTTTTTATCTTCTAATTAGTGTTTGTGCCAAGTAGAACCTATAGGATAACCTATGATGATAGTTGATTTGATTCTGCTGAAAAACAGAAACTTTAACGCATGCAATTTAGTTTTGTTAAATCACAGAAACGTGATTATGCGTTGATTCTTTTTGCTGCTGATCAATAGATAAATTTTCCAGGACTTCCTATTTTGGTAGGATTTTTAGAGTTCCAGAAGTTTGCGTTAGATACAGATTGCTACAGACAGGTCTGTTTTTATTAGACCCTGTTTTTCGTGTGTTGTTTGCTTATTTTGATGCATAGTAGGTTTAACACCAAAATAAATAAAGAATGAGTTCATTATATTACCTTATGTGGTGGTTTTGTTTTCTTTCACTAACGGAGCTTATAAGATTTCCTATTGAGTTTTGTGTTGTGAAGTTTTCAAGTTTTGGGTAGAGCTTTGATGGACTATGGAATAAGGAGTGGCAAGAGCCTAAGCTTGGGGATGCCCATGGCACCCAAAGATATTCAAGGATAGACAAAAGCCTAAGCTTGGGGATGCCCCGGGAAGGCATCCCCTCTTTCGTCTTCGTTCATTGGTAACTTTACTTGGAGCTATATTTTTATTCGCCTCATGATATGTGCTTTGCTTGGAGCGTCGTGTATTATATTAGTCTTTGCTTTTTAGTTAACACAATCATCCTTGCTGTACACACCTTTTGGGAGAAGCCCACTTTATTAGAATTTGCTAGAATACTCTATGCGCTTCACTTATATTTTTTGAGCTTGATAGTTTTTGCTCTAATGCTTCACTTATATCTTTTAGAGCACGGCGGTGGTTTAATTTTGAAGAAATTGCTAGTCTCTCACGCTTCACTTATATCTTTTTGAGAGTCTTTTAGAACAGCATGGTATTTGCTATGGTTACAAATTTGGTCCTAGAATGATGAGCATCCTAGTTGGGTATAAATAAAACTATCATAGGAAGCGAATTGGATGCTATGATTTATTTGTCGCTTGATAATTATTTTGAGATATAAAGGTAGTAATCTTAGGGTCATGCTAGTGGGTAATTATGAAATTGAGAAATACTTTTGTTGAAGTTGGCAAGTCCCGTAGCATGCACGTATGCTAAAAGTTGTGCGACAAATTTGTTACATGAGGTGCTCTTTTGATTGTCTTCCTTATGAGTGGCAGTCGGGGAATGACGATGGTCTTTTCCTACCAATCTATCCCTCTTGGGGCATGCGTAGTAGTACTTTGCTTCGAGGGCTAAGTAGACTTTTGCAATAAGTATATGAGTTCTTTATGACTAATGTGAGTCCATGGATATACGCACACTCATCCTTCCACTTTGCTAGCCTCTATTATATCGTGCAACTTTCGTCGGTATCATAAACCCTTTATTTACCTTCCTCAAAACAGCCACCATACCTACCTATTATGGCATTTCCATAGCCATTCCGAGATATATTGCCATGCAACTTTCCACCGTTCCGTTTATTATGACACGCTTCATTATTGTTATATTGCTCTTTGCATGATCATGTAGTTGACATCGTTTTTGTGGCAAGGCCACCTTCATAATTTTCATACATGTCGCTCTTGATTCATTGCATATCCCACTACACCGCCGGAGGCATTCATATAGACTCACGTCTTGTTCTAGCTTTGAGTTGTAATTATTGAGTTGTAAATCAATAAAAGTGTGATGATTTTCATTATTAGAGCATTGTCTCAGTGAGGAAAGGATGATGAAGACTATGATTCCCCCATAAGTCGGGATGAGACTTCGGACTTAACAAAAAAGAAAAAAAGAAGAAAAAAAGAGAAAGGCCAAAAAAAATGAAAGGCCAAAGAAAAAAAAGAAAAAAAAGAAAAAAGAAAAAAAATAAAATGTGAGAAAAAGAGAGAAGGGACAATGCTACTATCTTTTTTTTCCACACTTGTGCTTCAAAGTAGAACCATGATCTTCATGATAGAGAGTCTCCTATGTTGTCGCTTTCATATACTAAGTGCGAATTTTTCATTATAGAACTTGGCTTGTATATTCCAATGATGGGCTTCCTCAAAATGCCCTAGGTCTTCGTGAGCAAGCGAGTTGGATGCACACCCACTTAGTTTCATTTGTTGAGCTTTCATATATTTATAGCTCTAGTGCATCCGTTGCATGGCAATCCCTACTCTCACTCACATTGATATCTATTGATGGGCATCTACATAGCCCGTTGATATGCCTAGTTGATGTGAGACTATCTTCTCCCTCTTTTTGTCCTCACAACCACCATCTTTTACCACCTTAGTGCTATGTCCATGGCTTACGCTCATGTATTGCGTAAGAGTTGAAAAAAAAAAGCTGAAGCGCATTAAAAAGTACAAAACAACTGCTCGGCTCGTCATCGGGGTTGTGCATGATCGGAGTATTTTGTGTAATAAAAATGAAGCATGGCCTAACTATATGATTTTGTAGGGATAAGCTTTCTTTGGCTATGCTATTTTGATAGGACATGATTATTTGTTAGTATGCTTTGAAGCATTATTATTTTTATGTTTTATAAGCTTTTATCTTGAATCATTTGGATCTGAACATTCATGCCACAATAAAAGAAAATTACATTGAGTAATATGCTAGGTAGCATTCCACATCAAAAATTCTGTTTTTATCATTTACCTACTGAGGACGAGCAGGAATTAAGCTTGGGGATGCTTGATACGTCTCCAACGTATCTATAATTTTTGATTGTTCCATGCTATTATATTACCCCTTTTGGATGTTTATGGGCTTTATTTTACACATTTATATCATTTTTGGGAATAACCTACTAACCGGAGGCCCAGCCCGTATTGCTGTTTTTTTTTCCTATTTCAGTATTTCGAAGAAAAGGAATATCAAACGGAGTCCAAACGGAATGAAACCTTCGGGAGCGTGATTTTTGGAACGAACGTGATCTAGAGGACTTGGAGTGCAACGAAACACACCTCCTCTGGGCGCGCCCCCTATCTCGTGGGCCCCTCGGGCAGCCACCGACGTACTTCTTCCTCCTATATAAGCCTCGTGCCCGAAAACATCTAGGGAGCCAACGAAACACAATTTCCACCACCGTAACGTTTTGTATCCGTGAGATCCCATCTTGGAGCCTCCGACGGCGCTCCGCTAGAGGGGGAATCGACCATGGAGGGCTTCTAAATCAACACCATAGCCCCTCCGATGAGTTGTGAGTAGTTTACCACAGACCTTCGGGTCCATCGTTATTAGCTAGATGGCTTCTTCTCTCTTTTTGGATCTCAATACAATGTTCTCCCCCTCTCTTGTGGAGATCTATTCGATGTAAACTCTTTTAGCGGTGTGTTTGTCGAGATCCGATGAATTGTGGGTTTATGATCAAGTTTATCTATGAGAAATATTTGAATCTCCTCTGAATTCTTTTATGTAGATTGAGTTATCTTTGCAAGTCTCTTCGAATTATCAGTTTGGTTTGGCCTACTAGATTGATCTTTCTTGCCATGGGAGAAGTGCTTAGCTTTGGGTTCAATCTTGTGGTGTCCTTACCCAGTGACAGAAAGGGTTGCAAGGCACGTATTGTATTGTTGCCATCAAGGATAAAAAGATGGGGTTTATATCATATTGCATGAGTTCATCCCTCTACATCATGTCATCTTGCTTAATGCGTTACTCTGTTCTTTATGAACTTAATACTCTAGATGCGAGCAGGAGTCGATTCGATGCGTGGAGTAATAGTAGTAGATGCAGGCAGGAGTCGGTCTACTTGTTGCGGACGTGATGCCTATATACATGATCATGCCTAGAAAATCTCATAATTATTCGCTTTTTAATCAATTGCTCGACAGTAATTTGTTCACCCACGGTAATACTTACGCTATCTTGAGAGAAGCCTCTAGTGAAACCTATGGCCCCGGGTCTATCTTTTATCATATAAGCTTTCAATCTACTTTTATTTGCATCTTTACTTTTTGCATCTATATTATTAAATACCAAAAATATATTTATCTTATCATACTATCTCTATCAGATCTCAATTTTGCAAGTGGCCGTGAAGGGGTTGATAACCCCTTTATTGCCTTGGTTGCGAGTTCTTCATTTGTTTGTGTAGGTGCGTGGGACTTTTGAGGAGCCTCCTACTGGATTGATACCTTGGTTCTCAAAAACTGAGGGAAATACTTACGCTACTATTGCTGCATCACCCTTTCCTCTTCAAGGAAAACCAACGCAAACTCAAGACAGAGCATAACCACCCTGATTACCTTGATTATAACCACCCTTATTACCTTGATGGTGTTGGTGGCCTTGGAAGCCGGAATTAGAACCGCCACCTCCATAGCCCGGGCCATGAGAACCGCTACCACCGGAACCTGAGTCGCCGCCTGGCCCATGGTTGTTTTGAAGCAAATTAGAAATTTTGAAAGCCCTCATAATTGAACAATCTTTCCAAAGGCGAGTAGTTGGCTTCTCCTGCGTGCCATGCTTTGGACAGGGCTCATTCAGCAACTGCTCAAGATTGGGACCTGATCAACCGGTCTGAGGAGGCGGTCTCCCCTTACGACGCCGATTATTGCTCTGTGTATTGGTCTTAACCATAAACTCCAAATTACCATTAGCCTTGCGCTTACCATTTCTCCCCTGATTCGCCGGGTTATGCTGCGGACCCTTGGCGTTGGCACTCTACTTTCCCTTTCCCGGCTTGTCATCATCAGACTCGGGGTCCTTGGTACATCAAAGTCGGCATATTTGATTAGAGCCGCCATCAGCTGCCCTATATCATTGCAATCACGTTTGAGCCGCCCCAGCTTCTGCTTAAGATGCAAAAAACGGCATTTTTTCTCCAAAATTAGGGCTGCAGAGCCGGCATTCATGTTATCGGATGAGTGTATGATAGCTTTGACCCGGCGCACCAAATGGGTCGTTGATTCACCCTCCTCTTGGGCGCAAGCAGCTAAATCCACAATCGACATGGGCTGTTTGCATGTGTCTTTAAAGTTACGAATAAACCGGCCTTTAGCTCAGCCCATGACCCAATGGAATTGGTGGAGCCCTTTTAACCAAAATGCACGGTCGTCCCATCCGACATCATGGTGGCGTATTGCTTCGCAGCATCAGCGACCTCCAATAGGTCCATGGCCATCTCATAACTCTCAATCCATGCCTCAGGGGGTAAGTCGGCTATATAGTTAGGCACCTTACGAGGTCCTTTGAAATCCTTGGGCAGATGCTCATTACGTAGAGCCGGCACCAAATCGGGTACACCGGTAGTTCTAGAGGTCACGCATGCCTCTACCGAAGTCGTTGGGTATGGCTGGAAGGGGCTGGTGAGCCGCTCGCTGAGCCGCCTGCTCAGCCTCTTGACGCACTCTGTCCTGATCGACCAAGTCATGAGCTCCATCACGCACCAGGTTATACCCACGTGGCTGGTTATTACGCTGGGCATTGCTCGAAATGGCTGGTGAGTCCATGTGCCTGCTATAACTCCGGCTCGGGCGAGGGGTCGAGTGAATCCTATCTCGACTGTAAGAATATGCCTCCTGCTGCACCAATGTTGTTTGAAAAAGCTCCTGGAGAGTCGCCGTCCACTGGGAGAGCCACCAATCGTGTCGCCGCGGCGATCATGTTCTCCTAAGGGTTAGAATAATGACCCGGTGGTGTTGGCACATGCTGAGGCGGAATATTATTCAGGCGAGGTGGTTCTGTCACGCGTGGTTGAACCGGCGTTCCAGCCCCAGGCACTGTAGCCCGGTTCATCTCCGGCGGGTTACTGGTCCCTGCTCCAGGCGTGCAAAAGAGGTTTCTCGCCTCATAAACCGGAGGCAGACGAGACTTATGCCTCCTCCTCATAATTTCATTTGAAGCGTTTTGATCCATCGTAAGCCAGAAAGCTTCTGACTGAATCCGTTGGGCCTGCGCATCCAGGGCAGCCCTCTCTGCGGCCATCCTGACATCTTCTGCCGCCGGGTTTTCTTTGGCTTGTGCTACCTCATCACGCAGCTTTGCAATTTCCGCTCTATGCTGATCCTGATTCGCCGGGTTAACTTCTGCTGTTAATAAGGCTGTGAGCTTATCCAGTAAATCCATCAACACCTGAGACGGCGGGCGCACAGGGCCTCCTGCCTCGGCTGCCATCACCGCTGCTGACCCGGAAGTCATTGCTGCCGCAGTTGAAGAATTCTTCCCATGTTGGGTACCAGCCATGAAGATTGCGACCCTGTTCAGCGGCTCATAGGGGTCCGGAATACTGTCACCATCGGAACAACCCCCAAGCCCGCCGTCTTGCAACTGATACAATGAAGTAGTCTCGCCTGTGGACGACTCACCATCAGAATAGATGGCTTTCTCACCGCCAGACATTGATCCTTCATCAAATTCTGCTCCATGGATGAATCCCACGAAGGCACGCTTCTGGCGGGCTGAGCTGGGGTGGGTCTCGCACGCTGAGCCGTCTCGATGAGGTCGGTGCATATGTCCGGCTCAGGGCCCGGCTCACCGATCTTGCCGATAAAGACGTGAATTCCGCCGAAGGGACCCGATACCGTACTCAATTGAGCGGCTTGAGGCCCCACTGCATCGTCGATGTAGAGCTTGCCATGACGACTCTTGGTCATCCAACCCACAGCGTATCCCTTGAGCCCTTCGAAGCTGTCCTTTAAGAACTCAAAACCACCATGCACTGGCCCCACGGTGGGCGCCAACTGTCATGGAATAGTCATGGCAGATGTCCTAGCGAAAGGACTTAGTCGTGGAGCCATCGCTACTAGGTTAGCTTAAAGGGGTTCAACGGGACAAAGGACATAGGAGTTTATACTGGTTCGGCCCCTTGCGGTGAAGGTAAAGGCATAATCCAGTTTGAGGTGGTATTGCTTATGTCTCGATTACCAGGGAGCAAATCCATTTGACCTAGCTTTGATCTGTTGTTTCTTGCCACTGAACATTTGGGTCATCCCTTTATATACACAGGTTGGCCTTGATGACTCACGGAGTCCCGGCTCATAGACAACGTGTCCGGCTCGGTGACTATCTATACATGCCTTACAATACAAGTCTTACACATATGGCGGTTTACTCCTACGGGCCTTAAGTCGCCCCTGGGCCTTGGGCCCTCGCCTTGGAGCCGCCATCTTCGATATCCTCATGGGCTTCTTATCATGAATACGCCATAGGTATAACCCGACCCCACACAGGCGGGTCATACCTAATAGTTATATTCCCAACACATATTGTGATAGCCACAATAGGGAACCATAGTTGTCCAAGGTATAGATACTGATTGCTTCTCATAAGCGGTAGTAACGTTGTGTCGACAGCAGCTGGATCGCCTTTCACCATCATTAGATAGTTTGGTGCAAGGAAGAGTGAGTTTTCTCCAAGACTATCAATACTGAACCAGGGGAGAAAGGTGTTGGCGCTAGCACACGAGTATCCACCCGAATACCCTAAAGCGGATGTTGGAATAGGTCCGGAGAGTGCGACCATGGAGACAACACACCTTCGTTAGTAACATCGTGAGTGCCTGTATATATATACAAGAAGAGGTGATCCATCGGAATAAGTGGCCAGGCGCCATTGAGTATATAGGTCATGCTCGTTAACATGCTCGTGATCATCACCATCGTCATCTCCCCCTTGGTTATAAATTTATCTATTGATCTACAGCAAAAATAATCAACGCAAAAGCACGTTTCTGTGAATTACTAAAATTATTTTCGTGCGCGCAAAGTTTCTGTTTTTCAGCAGAATCAAATTAACTATCACCGTAGGTTATCCTATAGGTTCTACTTGCAAAAACACTAAACAAAACATAGAAACACATCTAAACATAAATTAGATGAAAATTTTATTACTAAACAGAAGCAAAAAGCAAGAAACACAAATAAAATTGGGTTGCCTCCCAACTAGCGCTAGCGTTTAACGCCCCTAGCTAGGCATAAAAAGCGAGGATAGATCTAAGTAGTGCCATCTTTGGCACTCAATTCATAAGTAGCTCGCATGATAGATTCATAAGGTAATTTGACTTTCTTTCTTGGAAACTGCTACATGCCTAATTGGAATCTAATATTCCCTTCCTTCATATCAATAATTGCAGCAATCGTTCTAAGGAAAGGTCTACCAAGAATAATAGGACATTAAAGATTGCAATCTATGTCAAGAACGATAATATCTACGGGCACATAATTCCTATTTGCAACAATAAGAACATCATTGATCCTTCCCATAGGTTTCTTAATGGTAGAATCCGCAAGGTGCAAGTTTAAAGAGCAATCATCAAAATCATGGAAACCTAGCACATCACATAAAGTTTTCGGAATTGTGGAAACACTAGCACCCAAATCACATAAAGCATGGCACTCATGATCTTTTTTTAATCTTTATAGTAGGTTCCCGCTCATCATAAAGTTTTCTAGGTATAGAGACTTCCAAATTAAGTTTTTCTTCATAAGATTGCATCAAGGGGCATCAACGATATGTTTGGTAAAAGCTTTATTTTAACTATAAGCATGAGGACAATTCAACACGGATTGCAACAAGGAAATACAATCTATTAAAGAACAATTATCATAATTAAATTCCTTGAAATCCATAATAGTGCGTTCAATGCTATCTAAAGTCTTGACCTCTCCAATCCCACTTTTACCAAATTTAGCATCAAGATCTAAAAACTCCGAATCGTTGGGACGCCTTTAAACCTCTCCAGTCCCATCATTATCAAGATTCATATTGCAAAACAAGGATTTAATAGGGGACACATCAATAACTTTTAGATCTTCATCATTATTTTCATGGAAACTAGAAGAACACGCTTTTACAAAGCAATCTTTCTTAGCACGCAACCTAGCGGTTCTTTCTTTGCACTCATCAATGGAAATTCTCATGGCTTTGAGAGACTCATTGATATCATGTTTAGGAGGAGTAGATCTAAGTTTCAAAGAATCAACATCAAGCGAAAGCCTATCAACGTTCCTAGCCAAATCATCAACTTTAAGAAATTTTTCTTCAAGCAAAGCATAAAAATTCTTTTGAGAGATCATAAATTCTTTAACAATATTCTCAAAATTAGAGGGCATCTTATTAAAATTTCCATAAGTGTTGTTGTAGGAATTACCATAATTATTAGAGGAACTACTAGGGAACGGTCTAGGATTAAAGTTTCCTCTATAAGCATTGTTACCAAAATTATTCCTACCAAAAATTCACATCCATAGATTCATTATTATTCTCAATCAAAGTAGACAAAGGCATATCATTAGGATCAATAGGAGCACTCTTAGTAGCAAACAATTTCATAAGTTCATCCATCTTTCCACTCAAAATATTAATTTCTTCTATAGCATGCACGTTTTACTAGTAGATCTTTCGGTGTGCCATTGATAATAATTAGCCATAATGTTATCAAGGAGTTTAGTAGCTTCTCCTAAAGTGATTTCCATAAAAGTGCCTCCCGCGGCCGAATCTAAAAGATTTCTTGAAGCAAAATTCAATCCGGCATAAAAAATTTGTATGATCATCCATAAGTTCAAACCATGAGTAGGGCAATTGCGAATCATCAATTTCATTCTTTCCCAAGATTGGGCAACATGCTCATGATCAAGTTGTTTAAAATTCATAAGAGAGATGATCTTAGCAGGAGGAAAATACTTAGAGATAAAAGCATCTTTGCACTTATTCCATGAAACAATACTATTCTTAGGCAAAGATGAAAACCAAGTTTTAGAACGATCTCTAAGTGAAAATGGAAATAACTTCAATTTAACAATATCATTATCCGTATCTTTCTTCTTTTGCATATCACACAAATCAACAAAGTTGTTTAGATGAGTAGCGGCGTCTTCACTAGGAAGGCCAGAGAATTGATCTTTCA
The DNA here is from genome assembly GCA_021605145.1 of Aegilops bicornis. NCBI lineage: Eukaryota > Viridiplantae > Streptophyta > Magnoliopsida > Poales > Poaceae > Aegilops > Aegilops bicornis. The sequence goes on along the minus strand of CM038670.1, from coordinate 149,520,808 downwards.
TAACAAGATTCAACAAAGCAGCATTGATTTCACAAGATTCAACATCATTAAGAGGAGCAATCGGAGTGCTAAGGAAATCATTATTATTGGTATTGGAAAAGTCACAAAATTTGTTATTATCTTGAGCCATCATGACAAGCAATCCAACACAGAAGCAAACTAAAAGGCAAGCAAAAGAGAGAGGAGATTGGGAAAGAGAGGGCGAATAAAATGGCAACGGTGAAGTGGGGGAGAGGAAAACGAGAGGCAAATGGCAAATAATGTAATGCGAGGGAGATGAGTTTGTGATGGGTACTGGGTATGTCTTGACTTGAGCGAAGTCCTCCCCGGCAACGGCGCCAGAAATCCGTCTTGCTACATCTTGAGCCTGCGTTGGTTTTCCTAAGGAAAGGGTGATGCAGCAAAGTAGCGTAAGTATTTCCCTCAGTTTTTGAGAACCAAGGTACCAATCCAAGAGGGAGGCTCCTCAAAAGTCCCACGCACCTACACAAACAAACAAGAACCTTGCAACCAATGCAATAAAGGGGTTGTCAATCCCTTCACGACCACTTCATGAAAGTCGGATCGATAGAGATAATATGATAAGATAAATATTTTGGTATTTTATGATATAGATTGGAAATTAAAAGATACAAATAGAAGTAGATGAAAAACTTATATGATAAAAGATAGACCCGTGGGCCATAGGTTTAACTAGTGGATTCTCTCAAGATAGCATAAGTATTACGGTGGGTGAACAAATTACTATCGAGCAATTGATAGAAAAGCGCATAGTTATGAGATTATCTAGGCATGATCATGTATATAGGCATCACGTCCGTGACAAGTAGACCGAAATGATTCTGCATCTACTACTATTACTCCACACATCGAATCGACTCACCGCATCTAGAGTATTAAGTTCATGAAGAATAGGGTAACGCATTAAGAAAGATGACATGATGTAGAGGGATAAACTCACGCCAATATGATATAAGCCCCATCTTTTATCCTCGATGGCAACAATACAACACGTGCCTTGCTGCCCTAACATCCTTTGGGAAAGGACACCGCAAGATTGAACCCAAAGCTAAGAACTTCTCCCATTGCAAGAAAGATCAATCTAGTAGGCCAAACCAAACTGATAATTCGAAGAGACTTGCAAAGATAACTTAATCACACATAAAAGAATTCAGAGGAGATTCAAATATTTCCCATATATAAACTTGATCATAAACCTACAATTCATCGGATCTCGACAAACACACCACAAAAAGAGTTACATCGAATAGATCTCCAAGAAGATTAAGGAGAACTTTGTATTGAGATTCAAAGAGAGAGAAGAAGCCATATAGCTAATAACTATGGACCCGAAGGTCTGTGGTAAACTACTCACAACTCATAGGAGAGGCCTTCGAGATGATGTAGAGGCCCTCCGTGGTCGATTCCCCCTCGGGAGCGCTTGAAGGCTCCAAGATGGGATCTCAGCGGATCTGAGAAGGTTACGGCGGTGGAAATAGTTTTTCGTGGTGCTCTGGATGTTTTGAGTGCGTGGATATATATAGGACAAGAAATGCGTCGGTGGAGCAACGAGGGGCCCACGAGGGTGGGGGCGCGCCCACCCCCAAGGGGCATGCTGGGCACCCTCGTGGCCGCCTCGTTCGTTGCTTGACGTCCACTCCAAGTTCCCTGGATTGCGTTTGTTCCAAAAAGATCGGTCCCGAAGGTTTCATTCCGTTTGGACTCCGTCTGATATTCCTTTCCTTGAAACACTGAAATAGGCAAAAAAATAGCAATTGATTTGGGCCTCCGGTTAGTAGGTTAGTCCCAAAAATGATATAAAAGTGTAGAGTAAAGCCCATAAACATCCAAAACAAGTAATATAATGGCATGGAACAATCAAAAATTATAGATACGTTGGAGACGTATCATGCAGTAAGGGTGATAACCCAAAACTTTAGAAGCCAATACTTCCAAGTGCTTGATATCATCATGTATGGGTGACTTGTTGCCTCACATTAAGTCGGATTACCAGAGACCACGGTTATGCTTCAAATATGAGCTGTGAGATTGAAGGCTACATGGCTGGAATCACTTTAAACCAAAAGGCAAGATAGTATCAAGAAGAACCGAAAAAATCTTCAAAAAACCAAGCCAAATGAGAAAAACGAGGCTATGCTTCAAATACGAGCAGGAAGCCGGACCAAAAGGGTTAATAGCTATGATTGAATACGATCGAGAAGCACCCAAATGGTTTTGGCATTGCGTCGATCACTAGGGTACCGACAGCTATGATTCGAATACGATCAGGAAGCCCCCTAGTGACCATAAGTTTTGGCATTGCGCCGATCAAGAGGGTACCGACAGCTATGTTCTCTTTGGTGAATACACCTACGTTTGAACAGGAAGCCCCCAAGTGACCATAAGGTTTGGAATTGCGCCAATCAAGAGGGTACCGACACCTATGTTCAATTTGGTGAATACACCTATGTTTGAACAGGAAGCCTCCAAGTGACCATGATGTTATGATGAAAAGGCTCATTATTTGTGGAAACGAAACGATAGAGGCCCTGCTTTGTCAGGGATGTCGGCTTTATTATAAACATCATAATATATACATTGTCGAAGTATGTACATCATAAGAGCCGGTGGCTCTAGTGTAGTAAGGCCGAAGATGAGCAATATTCCACGGCCGGCGGGTCTCCACCTCCGACTGACGTGAGTCCTTGTGGTCTCGAACATTGATGAGATAATATGACCCATTGTTCAAATTCTTGTTGACCACAAAGGGTCCTTCCCAAGGTGGGGATAGCTTGCGCATGTCAGTTTGACCCTGGATGAGCCGGTACCCCAAGTCACCTACTTGAAAGGCTCTGGTCTTAACCCGGCGGCTGTGATAGCGTCGTAGGTCTTGTTGGTAAATCACCGAACGAGCCGCCGCAAGGTCAGGCTCCTTATCTAACAGGTCAAGTGCATCCTGACGTGCTCTTTCATTATCAGCCTCAACATAAGCCGCCACATCGAGGTGAGTCGTTGTGAATGTCACTAGGGAGAACCGCCTACGCTCAAGTGAACCATGAAGACAGGCGTGTAACCCATAGACCTGTTGGGGGTAGTATTGATACTCCATAGAACTGAAGGTAATTCTGAGAGGCTTCAAGCCCCGGCTTATGGTTCCTTAACAATGTATTGATGCCTCTCAGAATTTCTTGATTGGCTCTTTCAGCTTGACCATTGGATAGAGGGTGAGCTACTGACGACACATCAAGTCGAATATGCTCACATTGATAAAACTCTTTCATAGCACCCTCGGACTGATTAGTTCCATTATCAGTTATGATGCCATGGGGAAAGCCAAAGCAAAAATCACCTTTTTGATGAATTGAATCGCCATTGCCGCGTCACACTTACTGACCGGCTCTGCTTCAACGCACTTTGTGAATTTGTCAACCGCCACTAGAAGGTGGGTCTTTTTATCCTTGGACCTTTTAAAAGGCCCAACCATATCAAGGCCACAGACTGCGAATGGCCAAGTAATTTGAATCATCCTCAATTCTTGAGCCGGTACATGAGCTCGCCGTGAGAATTTCTGACAACCATCACATTTACTGACCAAATCCTCTGCATCAGCGTGAGACGTCAGCCAATAAAATCCATGACGAAAAGCTTTGGCCACAAGGGACTTTGAACCGGCATGATGACCACAATCTCCTTCATGAATCTCATGAAGAATCTCACGGCCCTCCTCAGGAGAGACACAACGCTGAAACGCCCCAGTGACAATGCGATGGTGTAACTCGCCATTGGTAATTGTCATTGACTTAGACCACCGGGTTATCTGTCTGGCCAAAGTTTCACCCTCAGGTAACTCGCCCCAGGTCATGTAAGCCAAAATATGGTACTGTCCAATCTGGGATAGCGTGAAGAGCCGCCACCAATTGTGCCTCCGGGTCAGGAATAGCCAGATCTTCCTCTGTAGGCAATTTGACAGAAGGGTTATGCAGAACATCCAAGAAAGTGTTAGGTGGCACGGCTATCTTTGAGACCCCAACCGGCTTAAGGCATCAGCCACCTCATTTTTCCTGCGATCAATATGTTCCACTTGATAACCCTTGAAGTGCCCAGCAATAGCGTCAACTTCGCGGTGATAAGCCGCCATGATCGGATCCTTAGAATCCCATGTGCAGAGACTTGCCGAGCCACCAAGTCTCGAGTCGCGAAACATCTCACCCGGCTTAAGTTCATCTCCTTAGCCATCCGAAGACCATGGAGTAAGGCTTAATACTCAGCTGTGTTGTTAGTACAGGGAAACATCAACCTTAGAACATAACAAAACATGTCACCTCAAGGGGAAGCTAAGACAACTCCAGCCCCCAAGCCCTCCAATTGCATGGACCCATCAAAGTGGATAGTCCAATATGTGTTATCTGGCTTTTCTTCAGGCATCTATAGTTTTGTCCAGTCGTTGATGAAATCCACTAGTGCTTGAGACTTGATGGCAGTGTGAGGCATATATTTCAAACCATGAGGCCCAAGCTCAATGGCCCACTTGGCTACCCGCCCTATGGCTTCTCTGTTTTGAATAATATCCCGAAGGGAGCAAAACTGACCACGCTGATGGGATGACCCAAAAAATATTGCTTAAGCTTTCGGCTGGCCATGAACACCCCATAAACGAGCTTCTGCCAGTGTGGATATCTCTGCTTGGACTCAGTAAGCACTTTCACGATATAGTAAACGGCCGTTGAACCGAATATTCCTTGCCTGCCTCCTTCCGTTCCACCACAATAGCTACACTGACAGCCCGGGCATTAGCAGCCACATATAACAGCAACGGCTCCTTATCAATAAGAGTAGCAAGGACGGGCCCCTCAGCTAGCTGTTTCTTCAGAGCTTCAAACACGTCATTAGCAGCATCACTCCAGATGAAGTTATCTGTTTTCTTCATCATCTGGTACAATGGTATGGCCTTCTCACCGGCGGCTTATGGCGGCTTAATGTAGCAATACGACCCGCCAGACGCTGAACATCATTAATACACACCGGTTTTGCCAGGGAGGTAATGGCCTTGATCTTCTCCGGTTTACCCTCGATGCCTCTGTTAGAAACCATAAAACCCAAAAGCTTGCCTGCTGGCACACCAAAAATGCACTTGGTCAGGTTAAGCATCATCTTGTAGACCCGGAGATTGTCGAAGGTCTCCTTCAAATCAACTATCAAACTTTCCTTCTCTCTGGATTTTACCACAATATGATCCACATAAGCATGAACATTGCGCCCAATCTGACTGTGGAGACAGTTCTGCACACACCGCTTGATGAAGTCGCTGGGCACTCTTAAGCCCAAAGGGCATAGACACATAGCAGAAGGCTCCAAAGGGGTGATGAAAGTTGTCTTCCCCTGGTCCTTAACTGCCATCTTGATCTGATGATAACCAGAATAAGCATCCAAAAAAATCAAACGCTCACAACCCGCCGTAGCATCAATGATTTGATCAATACGAGGGAGAGCAAAAGGATCAGCAGGACAAGCATTGTTTAAGTTCGTGTAGTCCACACACATACGCCAAGTGTCATTCTTCTTAAGCACCAGCACCGAATTAGCCAACCACTCAAGATGAAAGACATCAATAATGAACCCAACGGCCAAGAGCCGGGCCACTTCTTCACTGATGGCCTTATGCCTCTCCTCGTTGAAGCAATGAAGGAATTGCTTGAGTGGCTTAAATTTTGGATCAATATTAAGAGTGTGCTCAGGAGTTCCCTTGGTACACCCGGCATGTCAGAAGGCTTCCATGCAAAGATATCCCGGTTCTCATGGATGAACTCGATGAGCGCGCTTTCCTATTTTGGATCCAGGTTAGCACTGATACTGAACTGCTTGGATGAGTCACCAGGAACAAACTCAACCAGCTTAGTGTCATCGGCCGAATTAAACTTCAGCACCGGATCATGCTCTGTAGTAGGCTTTTCAGAGATGTCATATCAGTCGGGTCAACATTATCTTTATAGAACTTCAACTCCTCGGTTGCACAGACAGACTCAGCGTAAGCAGCATCATCCTCTTCACACTCCAAAGCTATTTTTTGACTCCCATGCACTGTAATGGTCCCTTTGTAACCCGACATCGTGGGCTGCAAATAAACCTAACAAGGCGGTGCCATGAACTTAGCATAAGCCGGCCGTCCAAACATAGCGTGGTACGGACTTCTGATCTTGACTACTTCAAAGGTTAACTTCTCGGCCCTGGAATCATGCTCATCTCCAAAGGCCACTTCCAGTTCAATCTAGCCTACAGGGTATGCCAACTTACCAGGCACCAGTCCATGGAAAACAGTATTGGACGTCTTAAGATTTTTATCAGTTAATCCCATGCGACGGAAAGTATCATAGTAAAGGATATTAATGCTGCTACCTCCATCCATGAGTACCTTAGTGAATTTGTATCCACTTACTTGAGGCGCCACCACCAAAGCCAAGTGACCCGGATTATCAACCTGGGGCGGGTGATCCTCCCGGGTCCACATAATGGGTTGCTCAGACCATCGCAAATAGTGTGGAACTGCCGGTTCAACGGCGTTTACAGCCCTCTTATGGAGCTTCTGGTCCCGCTTGCATAGACTTGTGGTGAAAACATGGTACTGCCCGCTACTTAACTGCTTAGGATGATTTGATATCCAGACTGCTGCTGCTGCTAACTCCCTTGATCGGATTGTTGATTGTAACCTGATATGTCTCCAACGTATCTATAATTTTTGACTGTTCCATGCTATTATATTACCCCTTTTGGATGTTTATGGGCTTTATTTTACACATATATATCATTTTTTGGGACTAACCTACTAACCGGAGGCCAAGCCCGTATTTCAGTATTTCAAAGAAAAGGAATATCAAACGGAGTCCAAACGGAATGAAACCTTCAGGAGCGTGATTTTTGGAACGAACGTGATCCAGAGGACTTGGAGTGCAAGCCAAGAAGCAGCCCAGGCGGCCACGAGACAGGAGGCGCGCCCACCCCTCAGGCGCGCCCCTATCTCGTGGGCCCTCGGCGACCACCGACGCATACTTCTTCCTCCTATATAAGCGTCGTGCCGAAAACATCCACGGAGCCAGCGAAACACAATTTCCACCACCGTAACCTTACGTATCCGCGAGATCCCATCTTGGAGCCTTCGTCGGGCGCTCACGAGGGGAATCGAACATGGAGGACTTCTACATCAACACCATAGCCCCTCCGATGAGTTGTGAGTAGTTTACCACAGACCTTCGGGTCCATAGTTATTAGCTAGATGGCTTCTTCTCTCTTTTTGGATCTCAATACAATGTTCTCCCCTCTCTTGTGGAGATCTATTCGATGTAAACTCTTTTTGCGGTGTGTTTGTCGAGATCCGATGAATTGTGGGTTTATGATCAAGTTTATCTATGAGAAATATTTGAATCTCCTCTGAATTCTTTTATATATGATTGAGTTATCTTTGCAAGTTTCTTCGAATTATCAGTTTGGTTTGGCCTACTAGATTGATCTTTCTTGCCATGGGAGAAGTGCTTAGCTTTGGGTTCAATCTTTGATTGTCCTTACCAAAGGATGTAAAAGGTTGCAAGGCACGTATTGTATTGTTGCCATCGAGGATAAAAGATGGGGTTTATATCATATTGCATGAGTTTATCCCTCTAGATCATGTCATCTTGCTTAATGCGTTACTCTGTTCTTTATGAACTTAATACTCTAGATGCGTGCAGGAGTCGGTCGATGTGTGGAGTAATAGTAGTAGATGCAGCAGGTGAGTTGGTCTACTTGTTATGGACGTGATGCCTATATACATGATCATGCCTAGATAATCTCATAATTATTCGCTTTTCTATCAATTGCTCGACAGTAATTTGTTCACCTTGTAATAATTATGCTATCTTGAGAGAAGCCTCTAGTGAAACCTATGGCCCCCGGGTCTATCTTTTATCATATAAGCTTTCAATCTACTTTTATTTGTATCTTTACTTTTTGCATCTATATTATAAAGTACCAAAAATATATTTATCTTATCATACTATCTCTATCAGGATCTCACTTTCATGAAGTGGCCGTGAAGGGATTGACAACCCCTTTATTGCGTTGGTTGTGAGTTCTTTGTTTGTTTGTGTAGGTGCGTGGGACTTTTGAGGAGCCTCCCTCTTGGATTGATACCTTGGTTCTCAAAAACTGAGGGAAATACTTACGCTACTATTGCTGCATCACCCTTTCCTCTTCAAGGAAAACCAACGCAAGCTCAAGACGTAGCAAGAACGATTTCTGGCGCCGTTGCCGGGGAGGTCTTCGCTCAAGTCAAGACAATCAAGGTACCCATCACAAACCCATCTCCCTTGCATTTACATCATTTGCCATTTGCCTCTCATTTTCCTCTCCCCCACTTCACCCTTGCTATTTTATTTGCCCTCTCTTTCCCAATCTTCTCCTCTCTTTTTCGCTTGCCTTTTTCTGTTTGCTTGTGTGTTGGATTACTTGTTGCCATGGCGCAAGATAATACCAAATTGTGTGATTTCTCCAATACAAATAATAATGATTTCCTTAGTACTCCGATTGCTCCTCTTAATGATGTTGACTCTTGTGAAATAAATACCGCTTTGCTGAATCTTGTTATGAAAGATGAATTCGCCGGCCTTCCTAGTGAAGATGCCGCTACTCATCTAAACAACTTTGTTAATTTGTATGATATGCAAAAGAACAAAGATACAGATAACGATATTGTTAAATTGAAGTTATTTCCGTTTTCACTTAGAGATCGTGCTAAAGTTTGGTTTTCTTCTTTGCCTAAAAATAGTATTGATTCTTGGAACAAGTGCAAAGATGCTTTTATCTGTAAGTATTTTCCTCCCGCTAAGATTATCACTCTTAGGAATGATATTATGAATTTTAAACAACTTGATCATGAGCATTTTGCCCAATCTTGGGAAAGAATGAAATTGATGATTCGCAATTGCCCAACTCATGGTTTGAATTTATGGATAATCATACAAAAATTTTATGCCGGTTTGAACTTTGCTTCTAGAAATCGCTTAGATTTGGCCGCGGGAGGCACGTATATGGAAATCACGTTAGGAGATGCTACAAAACTTCTTGATAATATTATGGCTAATTATTCTCAATGGCACACCGAAAGATCTTCTAGTAAAAAAGTGCACACTACTAGGGAAAACCTTATACACAGAATCTTACCTGCAGTGATCTTCAAAATACAATGCTAATGCTATTTAGCAGCAGCGCGCTCCAGCAAAACACGCTGCCGATAAAAAAAGTAGCGATGGCAGCGTTCCCCACAAAACCGCTGATCTTGCTCTAATTGCCATGACCTGACCATCCAGCTAGTTATAGCAGTAGCGTTCATCCCAGCGCATCGCTACTGCTATTCTCCTTAGCTGCAGCGCGTTTTTCTTCCCGCGCTACTAGTAACCCTACCTTATCCCCACGCGTGCGGCCGCCCTCTCGCTCACTCACTCTCCCCCTCACTCTCGCCCGCGCCGATAACCGCCGTCGTCCGTCGCCGCCGCCGCCGTCGTCCATCCGCCACCGAGGTACTCCCTCCTTCCGTCCCTCCTCCTCCCACCGCGCCCTCCTCCCTCCTCCTCCCACCGCGCCCTCCTCCCTCCGCCTGCGACCGCCCTCCTCCCACCGCCCTCCCTCCTCCTCCTCCGCCTGCTTCTTTTGTTCAACGTGTAATTTATGGATTTTTTTCAATACGACTAGTACATCCCGTGCCATGCTAGACCATATGTATTGGAGAAGCTTGGTTTTGGTTTAGACGACTTTGAGAATGTGGAGACGAGGAGGGCTCACTTAAGAACTAAACATGGTTATGAGTTTCTGGTTAAGTTCTACAATGCGGTCGATCGCTCCCATTTAGGTTGCTCTAATTGGGAAGCTCTCTGCAAGGCATATGGATTTGAGGAGGGAATGCGAGTAAGATTTGATATTCATCCCGAAGATTATGGTGACGATGATAATATCGACATCTGGGTGGATGTGGATATGCCTCCAGTTTTACCTAGATGTGAGTTTGTCAAACTAATTTGTTAAGTTCAGTAATTTATGTTGTTAATTTAAAAATATTTGGTGTTTGTCCATACTAAACTTATTTATTTATAATTGTCAGCTTATTTCTTATCTTCAAGAAATACTCGAAAGGTAGTAGACAACACATACTACAGCTATGATTCCAAGCTTAATTATGAGGAGAAAGGTTATCTTGTCATGTTGAGGCCTTCAAAACCAGTCACTCTATCAGCCCAAATTATACTAGATACGTGCCACTAGTCCATAAATTGCTTGATAGTAACTTCATTGCCAAAAACTTGGTAAGATTTTGTTAATGATGGTAACTTCATTGCATACATTATTCTTAGGTAAACTACATTGCTAACTATATATGTTACTATTTCGGTTTTGAACAGAGGCTCCCGAAGCAAGTTGTGCTGACATGTGCTATATCAAGGTGATATGCATATGGTTAGCTTACGACCAACTCCTTGGAGGCTTACCAAACTGCATACTCGATTTCTTCAAATGATGGAAGGCTCAAAATCAAAGAATGGAGCAAAGTGATGAATGCGCATACGACAAATAATTGGAGACAAAATGAATGTGCGGAAGCCACAAGTTGGAGATAGGTTTATGTCCATTCTCCATTATGGTGAAGGACCAGTTTATCTGCTTTTATGGCATTTTAGCTAGGAGAGAGGAGTAGGTCCTAACTATTAAGAACAATTAGTTAGTGTTGATTATATATGACTACGATGTCTTAGACTTGACGGTGATCTTTGAGTAGGAGTAGTGATTATGAGTACTATGATGATGATGATGAGGAGTTGTTATTATAACTAGTGACGAAGTTGTTATATGATGTCTCATCATGGACGAAAATGATGATTATGAGGAGTTATATGACAATGATATATTATGATGATAAGTTGTTAATGATATTATGATGATGATGATAAGTTATTATGTCATTGGGTGGAAGAACCGCGGATTAGTTTCAAACGGATGGATCCAAAGTGACCATTATATTGGTTACTTTGGATCCATGCACTTGAAACTAATCCAAAGTTCTTTCACCTAGTGATTTAATAACTTATTATGATGTTAAAACAATCTCTACTACTGTATGAAAAATTGTATACAGGTGTATGAATACGACCTAAAATAAAAAAGAAATGGAAGTAGGTATAGCAGTAGCGCGTGCCAGCAGGTGCTACTACTAAGCTTTACCTGTAGCGCCTTATCAGTAGCGTGCTTCCCCGCGCTACTAATAGGCCAAAAACCAGCGCTACTAATAGGCTTTTCCCTAGTAGTGGCATGCTATAGAAGAAATCAATGTTTTGAGTGGAAGGATGGATGAACTTATGAAATTGTTTGCTACTAAGAATACTCCTCTTGATCCCAATGATATGCCTTTGTCTACTTTGATTGAGAATAATAATGAATCTATGGATGTGAATTTTGTTGGTAGGAATAGTTTTGGAAACAATGCTTATAGAGGAAACTTTAATTCTAGACCGTTCCCTAGTAATTCCTCTAATAATTATGGAAATTCCTACAATAATTCTTATGGTAATTTTAATAAGATGCCCTCTGATTTTGATAATAGTGTGAAAGAATTTATGATTTCCCAAAAGAATTTTAATGCTTTGCTTGAAGAAAAATTGCTCAAAGTTGATGATTTGGCTAAGAACGTTGATAGACTTTCGCTTGATGTTGATTCTCTTAAACTTAGATCTTCTCCTCCTAAGCATGATATCAATGAGTCCCTCAAAGCAATGAGAATTTCCATTGATGAGTGCAAGGAAAGAACCGCTAGATTGCGTGCTAAGAAAGATTTCTTTATAAAGGTGTGTTCTTCTAGTTTCCATGAAAATAATGATGAAGATCTTAAAGTTATTGATGCGTCTCCTATTAGATCTTTGTTTTGCAATATGAATCTTGATAATAATGGGACTGGAGATGAGTCAACTTTAGTTAGAAGGCGTCCCAGAATTCGGAGTTTTTAGATCTTGATGCTAAATTTGGTAAAAGTGGGATTGGAGAGGTCATGACTTTAAATAGCATTGAACCGACTATCTCGGATTTCAAGGAATTTGATTATGATAATTGTTCTTTAGAAGGTTGTATTTCCTTGTTGCAATCCGTTGTTAATTCTCCTCATGCTTATAGTCAAAATAAAGCTTTTACCAAACATATCGTTGATGCCTTCATGCAATCTTATGATGAAAAACTTAATTTGAAAGTTTCTATACCTAGAAAACTTAATGATGAGTGGGAACCTACTATAAAGATTAGAATTAAAGATCATGAGTGTTTTTCTTTGTGTGATTTGGGGGCTAATGTTTCCACGATTCCGAAAACTTTATGTGATATTCTAGGTTTCTATGATCTTGATGATTGCTCTTTAAATTTGCACCTTGCGGATTCCACCATTAAAAAGCCAATGGGAAGGATCAATGATGTTCTCATTGTTGCAAATAAAAATTTGGTGCCCGTAGATTTTATCGTTCTTGATATAGATTGCAACCTTTCTTGCCCTATTATTCTTGGTAGACCTTTTCTTAGAACGATTGGTGCGATTATAGATATGAAGGAAGGGAATGTTAGATTCAAACTTCCATTAAGGAAAGGCATGGAGCACTTTCCAAGAAAGAAAGTCAAATTACCTTATGAATCTATCATGCGAGCTACTTATGAATTTAGTGCCAAAGATGGCACTACTTAGATCTATCTTCACTTTTATGCATAGCTAGGGGCGTTAAACGATAGCGCTAGTTGGGATGCAACCCAATTTTCCTTGTGTTTTTTGTTTTTGTTCCTGTTTAGTAATAAATTTTGCATCTACCTTCTGTTTAGATGTGTTTTTATCTTTTAATTAGTGTTGGTGCCAAGTAGAGCCTATAGAATAACCTATGATGAAAGTTGATTTGATTCTGCTGAAAAACAGAAACTTTGCGCGCACGAATTTAGTTTTGTTAAATCACAGAAACGTGCTTTTGCGTTGATTTGTTTTGCTGCTGATCAATAGATAAATTGTCCAGGACTTCCTATTTTGGTAGGATTTTTAGAGTTCCAGAAGTTTGCGTTAGTTACAGATTGCTACAGACAGGTCTGTTTTTGATAGATTCTGTTTTTCGTGTGTTGTTTACTTATTTTGATGCATCTATGGCTAGTAAAATAGTTTATAAACCATAGAGAAGTTGGAATACAGTAGGTTTAACACCAAAATAAATAAAGAATGAGTTCATTACAGTACCTTATGTGGTGGTTTTGTTTTCTTTCACTAACGGAGCTTATAAGATTTCCTGTTGAGTTTTGTGTTGTGAAGTTTTCAAGTTTTGGGTAGAGCTTTGATGGACTATAGAATAAGGAGTGGCAAGAGCCTAAGCTTGGGGATTCCCATGGCACCCAAAGATATTCAAGGATAGCCAAAAGCCTAAGCTTGGGGATGCCCCGGGAAGGCATCCCCTCTTTCGTCTTCGTTCATTGGTAACTTTACTTGGAGCTATATTTTTATTGGCCACATGATATGTGTTTTGCTTGGAGCGTCGTGTATTATATTAGTCTTTGCTTTTTAGTTACCACAATCATCCTTTCTGTACACACCTTTTGGGAGAAGCCCACTTCATTAGAATTTGCTAGAATACTCTATGTGCTTCACTTATATTTTTTGAGCTTGATAGTTTTTGCTCAAAGTGCTTCACTTATATCTTTTAGAGCACGGCGGTGGTTTAATTTTGAAGAAATTGCTAGTCTCTCATGCTTCACTTATATCTTTTTGCGAGTCTTTTAGAACAGCATGGTATTTGCTATGGTTACAAATTTGGTCCTAGAATGATGAGCATCCAAGTTGGGTATAATAAAAACTATCATAGGAAGTGAATTGGATGCTATGATTTATTTGTTGCTTGATAATTGTTTTGAGATATAAAGGTAGTAATGTTAGGGTCATGCTAGTGGGTAATTATGAAATTGAGAAATACTTTTGTTGAAGTTGGCAAGTCCCGTAGCATGCACGTATGCTAAAAGTTGTGCGACAAATTTGTTACATGAGGTGCTCTTTTGATTGTCTTCCTTATGAGTGGCAGTCGGGGACGAGCGATGGTCTTTTCCTACCAATCTATCCCTCTTGGGGCATGCGTAGTAGTACTTTGCTTCGAGGGCTAAGTAAACTTTTGCAATAAGTATATGAGTTCTTTATGACTAATGTGAGTCCATGGATATATGCACACTCATCCTTCCACTTTGCTAGCCTCTATTATATCGCGCAACTTTCGTCGGTATCATAAACCCTTTATTTACCTTCCTCAAAACAGCCACCATACCTACCTATTATGGCATTTCCATAGCCATTCGAGATATATTGCCATGCAACTTTCCAATCGCTCCATTTATTATGACACGCTTCATTATTGTCATATTGCTCTTTGCATGATCATGTAGTTGACATCGTATTTGTGGCAAGGCCACCTTCATAATTTTCATACATGTCGCTCTTGATTCATTGCATATCCTGCACATCACGGAGGCATTCATATAGAGTCATATCTTGTTCTAGCTTTGAGTTGTAATTATTGAGTTGTAAATCAATAAAAGTGTGATGATCTTCATTATTAGAGCATTGTCTCAGTGAGGAAAGGATGATGAAGACTATGATTCCCCCACAAGTCGGGATGAGACTTCGGACTTAACAAAAAAGAGAAAAAGAAGAAAAAAAGAGAAAGCCAAAAAGAAAAAAAAAGAAAGGCCAAAGAAAATAAAGAAAATAAAAAAGAAAAAAGAAAAAAATGAGAGAAAAAGAGAGAAGGGACAATGCTACTATCTTTTTTTTCCACACTTGTGCTTCAAAGTAGCAACATGATCTTCATGATAGAGAGTCTCCTATGTTGTCACTTTCATATACTAAGTGGGAATTTTTCATTATAGAACTTGGCATGTATATTCCAATGATGGGCTTCCTCAAAATGCCCTAGGTCTTCGTGAGCAAGCGAGTTGGATGAACACCCACTTAGTTTCTTTTGTTGAGCTTTCATATATTTATAGCTCTAGTGCATCCGTTGCATGGCAATCCCTACTCTCACTCACATTGATATCTATTGATGGGCATCTCCATAGCCCGTTGATACGCATAGTTGATGTGAGAATATCTTCTCCCTATTTTTGTCCTCACAACCACCATATTTTACCACCTTAGTGCTATGTCCATGGCTTACGCTCATGTATTGCGTAAGAGTTGAAAAAAAAGCTGAAGCGCGTTAAAAAGTACGAAACAATTGCTCGGCTCGTCATCGGGGTTGTGCATGATGGGAGTATTTTGTGTAATAAAAATGAAGCATGGCCTAACTATATAATTTTGTAGGGATAAGCTTTCTTTGGCTATGCTATTTTGATAGGACATGATTATTTGTTAGTATGCTTTGAAGCATTATTATTTTTATGTTTTATAAGCTTTTATCTTGAATCATTTGGATCTGAACATTCATGCCACAATAAAGAAAATTACATTGAGAATTATGCTAGGTAGCATTCCACAGCAACAATTCTGTTTTTATCATTTACCTACTCGGGGACGAGCAGGAATTAAGCTTGGGGATGCTTGATACGTCACCAACGTATCTATAATTTTTGATTGTTCCATGCTATTATATTACCCCTTTTGGATGTTTATGGGCTTTATTTTACACATTTATATCATTTTTGGGACTAACCTACTAACTGGAAGCCCAGCCCGTATTGCTGTTTTTTTTGCCTATTTCAGTATTTCGAAGAAAAGGAATATCAAACGGACTCCAAACGGAATGAAACCTTCGGGAGCGTGATTTTTGGAACGAACGTGATCCAGAGGACTTGGAGTGCAAGTCAAGAAGCAGCCGAGGCGGCCACGAGACAGGAGGGCGCGCCCACCCCCTCTGGGCGCGCCCCCCTATCTCGTGGGCCCCTCGGGCAGCCACCTGCGTACTTCTTCCTCCTATATAAGCCTACGTACCTCGAAAACATCCAGGGAGCCAAAGAAACACAATTTCCACCACCGTAACCTTTTGTATCCGCGAGATCCCATCTTGGAGCCTTCGTCGGCGCTCCGCCGGAGGGGGAGTTGACCACGGAGGGCTTCTACATCAACACCATAGCCCCTCCGATGAGTTGTGAGTAGTGTACCACAGACCTTCGGGTCCATAGTTATTAGCTAGATGGCTTCTTCTCTCTTTTTGGATCTCAATACAATGTTCTCCCCCTCTCTTGTGGAGATCTATTCGATGTAAACTCTTTTAGCGGTGTGTTTGTCGAGATCCGATGAATTGTGGGTTTATGATCAAGTTTATCTATGAGAAATATTTGAATCTCCTCTGAATTCGTTTATGTAGATTGAGTTATCTTTGCAAGTCTCTTCGAATTATCAGTTTGGTTAGGCCTACTAGATTGATATTTCTTGCCATGGGAGAAGTGCTTAGCTTTGGGTTCAATCTTGCGGTGTCCTTACCCAGTGGATGTAAAGGGTTGCAAGGCACGTATTGTATTGTTGCCATCAAGGATAAAAAGATGGGGTTTATATCATATTGCATGAGTTCATCCTCTACATCATGTCATCTTGCTTAATGTCGTTACTCTGTTCTTTATGAACTTAATACTCTAGATGCAGGCGTGAGTCGGTCGATGCGTGGAGTAATAGTAGTAGATGCAGTGCAGAGTCGGTCTACTTGTTGCGGACGTGATGCCTATATACATGATCATGCCTAGAAAATCTCATAATTATTCGCCTTTTTATCAATTGCTCGACAGTAATTTGTTCACCCACGGTAATACTTATGCTATCTTGAGAGAAGCCTCTACTGAAACCTATGGCCCCTGGGTCTATCTTTTATCATATAAGCTTTCAATCTACTTCTATTTGCATCTTTACTTTTTGCATCTATATTATTAAATACCAAAAATATATTTATCTTATCATACTATCTCTATCAGATCTCACTTTCGCAAGTGGCCCTGAAGGGATTGACAACCCCTTTATTGCGTTGGTTGCGAGTTCTTTGTTTGTTTGTGTAGGTGCGTGGGACTTTTGAGGAGCCTCCTACTGGATTGATACCTTGGTTCTCAAAAACTGAGGGAAATACTTACGCTACTATTGCTGCATCACCCTTTCCTCTTCAAGGAAAACCAACGCAAGCTCAAGACGGAGCATAACCACCCTGATTACCTTGATTATAACCACCCTCATTACCTTGATGGTGTTGGTGGCCTTGGAAGCCGGAATTAGAACCGCCACCTCCATAGCCCGGGCCATGAGAACCGCTACCACCGGAACCTGAGTCGCCGCCCGGCCCATGGTTGTTTTGAAGCAAATTAGAAATTTTGAAAGCCCTCATAATTGAACAATCTTTCCAAAGGTGAGTAGCTGATTTCTCCTGCTTGCCATGCTTTGGACAGGGCTCATTCAGCAACTGCTCAAGATTGGGACCTGATCCACCGGTCCGAGGAGGCGGTCTCCCCTTACGACGCTGATTATTGCTCTTCTTATTGGTCTTAACCATAAACTCCAAATTACCATCAGCCTTGCGCTTACCATTGCTCCCTTGATTCGTCGGGTTATGCCGCGGGCCCTTGGCGTTGCCACTCTTCTTTCCCTTTCCCGGCTTGTCATCATCAGACTCGGGGTCCTTGGTACCATCAGAGTCGGCATATTTGATTAGAGCCGCCATCAGCTGCCCCATATCATTGCAATCACGTTTGAGCCGCCCCAGCTTCTGCTTAAGAGGCAAAAAACGGCAATTTTTCTCCAACATTAGGGCTGCAGGGCTGGCATTCATGTTATCGGATGAGTGTATGATAGCTTTGACCCGGCGCACCAAATGGGTCGTTGATTCACCCTCCTCTTGGGCGCAAGCAGCTAAATCCACAATCGACATGGGCTGTTTGCATGTGTCTTTAAAGTTCTGAATAAACCGGGCCTTTAGCTCAGCCCATGACCCAATGGAATTGGCTAGAGCCCTTTTAACCAAGTACGGGTCGTCCCATCCAGCATCATGGTGAAGTATTTAGCACACGCAGCATCACTGACCTCCAACAGGTCCATGGCCATCTCATAACTCTCAATCCATGCCTCAGGGGGTAAGTCGGCTGTATAGTTAGGCACCTTACGAGGTCCTTTGAAATCCTTGGGCAAATGCTCATTACGCAGAGCCGGCACCAAACCGGGTACACCGGTTGAGGCAGTCCCGGACTAGGGGGTGTCCGGATAGCCGGACTATCGTCGCGGCCGGACTCCAAGACTATGAAGATACAAGATTGAAGACTTCGTCCCGTGTCCGGATGGGACTTTCCTTGGCGTGGAAGGCAAGCTTGGCGACACGGATATGTAGATCTCCTACCATTGTAACCGACTCTGTGTAACCCTAACCTATCCGGTGTCTATATAAACCGGAGGGTTTTAGTCCCAGAGGATCTAACAACAATCATACCATAGGCTAGCTTCTAGGGTTTAGCCTCCTTGATCTCGTGGTAGATCTACTCTTGTACTACCCATATCATCAATATTAATCAAGCAGGAGTAGGGTATTACCTCCATCGAGAGGGCCCGAACCTGGGTAAAAACATCGTGTCCCTTGTCTCCTGTTACCATCCGCTTTGGACGCTTGATTCGGGACCCCCTACCCGAGATCCTCCGGTTTTGACACCGACATTGGTGCTTTCATTGAGAGTTCCTCTGTGTCGTCACCGATAGGCCCGATGGCTCCTTCGATCATCAACAACGACGCGGTCCAGGGTGAGACTTTTCTCCCCGGACAGATCTTCGTGTTCGGGCGGCTTTGCACTTGGGCCAATTCGCTGGCCATATGGGAGCAGATCGAAGCTACGCCTCTAGCCATGAGGTCAGATTTGGAAGTTTGAACTATACGGCCGATATCCGCGGAGACTTGATCTTCGACGGATTCGAGCCGCAGCCAAGCGTGCCTCACTATCTCGATGGGCATGATCTCGCTCTCCAGCCGAACAAAGGCCTCGAGGCCGCATCAAGATCCGCTTCGACCCTTAATCCGGAGCCGGATTCCCGATCGAGGACGCAGTGGTTGGACACCGCCTCGGGGCTACAATCTCTACGGCGATCGAGCGAACTCCATCCTGTCCTTTGTGATGACCCCGACTCTGTGGTGCCGGACTCCTCTCCGGACTCAACCCTCCGCTACGCGCCAATCGAACCCGATTGGGCGCCGGTCATGGAGTTCACGGCCGCGGACATCTTTCAGCACTCACCCTTTGGCGACATCCTGAATTCACTAAAGTCTCTCTCTTTATCCGGAGAGCCCTGGCCGGACTACGGTCAGGAAGGTTGGGATGCGGACGACGAAGAAATTCAACGCCCACCCACCACCCACTTCGTAGCCACTGTCGAAAGCTTACACGACGTGCTCAACTTCAACTCCGAAGACATCGACGGTATGGACGATGATGTAGGAGACAACAATGAGCCAGCACCTCTAGGATGCTGGACAACCACCTCATCTCATGATGTATACATGGTGGATACACCTAAAGGAAATGAAGACGAGGAACAACGGGACGCTACGAAGGATAAATCCCTCGAAAAGCAGTCAAAACGGCAACGTAAACGCCGAACAAAATCCCGCCTCAACAAAGACCCAGCCATAGAGCAGGGCAAACCGGTGGACAACGAACAAGCTATCGAGCAATCGTCTCAACAAGACAACTTGGATAAACAATCTTTCCCGGCGAAACAACAGTTCGGACGATCCGACGACGGACAAACTATTGGAGCAAAATGACCTCGAGAAAAGGCTGCCGTCGCCATCGCTGCGCGTAGCCTGAAAAGCAAGCGGAAGCTCAAAACAGCGGAAGATGCACTCGAGATCAGATGGAGCAAAGTATTCAGCACCGCAGACAAGTACGGGCGACAAATACAACAAAGAGCTACCCGAAAAGAAAGCTACTGCCCGAATTCGACGAGGAGGCCTTAGAGCCCCCACAATTAAAAAGCAAGAAGGCCACCCGGTTGGATGGACGACCTCACGGCAAAAAGAGAGCGGCGAATGGGGCCGCACACAAGCCAATATGCGATCCGCATAAGGATTCACATCAAAAGGATGGCCCAGTTAGGTCCATCTATGGGCCAAGAAAGCATGCTCACAAAGAAATACAATACGCCAAAATTCGAAGATCTGGCACACCCAAATATAGGGGCGCCGCACACCCCTATGTTTCACCGATGAGGTCTTTGGATCATGAATTTCAAAGGGATTCAAACCCGTAAACATAGAGGCATACGACGGAACAACAGACCTGAGGTCTGGATTGAGGATTACATCCTCCACATACACATGGCTAGAGGAGATGATCTCCACGCCATAAAATACTTACCCTTAAACTCAAAGGGCCAGCTCGGCATTGGCTTAAGAGCCTCCCGAAAATACCATTGGAAGCTGGGAAGAGCTCGAGGATGCATTTCGGCAAATTTTCAGGGGACTTATGTCCGCCTCAGGATGCAGCATTTATCTAAGTCACATAACTCAACAGCCCGGAGAGTCAGCCCAGAAATTCTGGAACAGGTTCCTTACTAAAAGAACCAAATAGTCGATTGTCCTGGACGCTGAAGCCTTAGCAGCTTTCAAACACAACGTCCGAGACGAATGGCTCGCCGGACACCTCGCCAAGAAAAGCCAAGAACAATGGCCGCATTAACAAGCCTCATGACCCGCTTATGCTGGAGAGGATAGCTGGCTAGCAAGATGCAGCACCAAATGACCCAAGTACATCCGAAATCAGGTATGGAAATAGAAACCACGGCGCAACAAGGACCAGCGCCCGGATTAAAAGGAACAGTCCAAAGAACACGGCGGTCAACGCCGGATTCAAAAGCTCACGGCAGAACAACAAAAACTGCCCTTAAGGACAATAGCGATGAGCTATCCAACTTCAACAAAATCTCGGACAAGATATGTCAAATCCACAAGACTTCGGAGGCACCGCTAACCATACCCACCGAAATTGTTGGGTCTTCAAACAGTCCCATGGACTGAACGTCAACACAAGGGCTCGACACACCAAGTGAAGATGACGACGAGCACCACAAGCGAGCCCAGAAAACAAAAGACTTTCCCACAAGAGGTTAAAATAGTAAACTCACTCCACGTGATCAAAGGGAAACAGAGCGGCGCCCACTAAAAGGCGCTACCGCACAATCGGGTTGTCGAAAACCAATCACCTTCGACCATCGTGGACTATTCCGAAAATATCCTAACGCAGGGTGGACTGCCCCGATATTGGATCCTATAATCGACGGATTCCAATTTACACGAAGTCCTCATGGATGGCGGTTGTGACATAAACACGATATATCAGGACACAATCCGCAGGATGGGGATAAACCCAACCAAAATTCGCCGTAGCAACACCTCCTTTAAAGGAGTAATGCCAGGCCCATATGCCCATTGTACGGGCTCCATACTGCTAGAAGTTGTGTTCGGTTCATCCGACAACTTCCGTCGCAAAAAGTTACTCTTCCATATCGCTCCGTTTAAAAGTGGCCATCAAGCACTATTGGGACGCGAAGCTTTCGCCCGCTTTAACGCAATACCGCATTATGCATATCTAACACTTAAAATGCCAGGTCCACGCGGCATCATCTCGTTAAAAGGAAGTATTAAGTGTTACTCGAGCACGGAAGAACGGGAGACTGCCTTGACAGCCCCACAGCTATCCGTCTCTGCTAGGCAAAGAATCTGAATTGCTCATTCAAACCCCGGACACGGATAGACGATTCCGGCGCCTACTAGCGGCGCACCCCCATACGAGGGGCTGCATGCATGTATAACAAGAGACAATAAAGCTCAACTTTATTTACTTCTTCAAACCATACTTTGTTTATTTACTATTAAGTACATCTTTCAAGACGATTCTTTTTCTTTTAAACTAAGTTCCTCTCTTTTACAGGATGAACAACGTATACACCCGGCCCGTGATACGGCACAACGGAGACACAAAGCGCAGACGCGGTAAAGGGACCCGTTGCAAGGATTCTTTTCAGATTAAGACCCTGTGTAAACCTTTTTTACTGTCTCTTGTTGATATACATCCCCCGGTTCCTTACTATAACCGAGGAGGAGGCTGGCGTTTTGGCATTGGCCGCGCCAGAATTTTTGCGCGTACCTGGACATCAGGGGCTTAGGGCATTATTCTGCCCATTTTCATAAAGACCGAATACCTTAGGGAGTATTCGGCATCTCGAGTTAGGCCTTATATGCATCATCTCCGAATCATGTCTTTGGTCAAATGTTGGGTTGCCCGGCCTCGTGTTTTGCTGCCTTACGTTCCGCTTTTCACGGCTAACGCGGCACCGGAGAACTACTGCGATTGTGCTCGTTCGCCGGGCGAGCACCTCGAGAGAAAGCCAAAACTGACTGTCATGATATAGCGAGAGACTGGTCAACCACTCGATGACTCACAGGAATGTTTAGGATTCCTCCAAGATTAACGAAGGACCGGTTTTGGGCAGCATACGCACCCCGAGTTCGGGAGAGTGCGGTGCCCCCAGGGGCTATATAGTAGCCCCACCCTCGAACTCCTATGGCTAAGTGAAAGTGATAAAGCATTATAGTCCGGTTTCCTGGTTTGCTACACTATCACCTCCTTAAGAGGACCAAGACGTTGGATTAAGTGTGAAAAGGCGCTTTCGTTGCAAACACCCCCGCACTATGTGCGTGGGGGCTGAAGCCAAGGACTGCCATCTTCAAAGTTATATACACATATACATAAACGGCCAAGAACAGGGAGTAGTTTACTACTTGAACGCACAAGTATAAAAAGCTCTTATATTATATTGAAACATTGTTTTCACAAATCATACATGTCATTTAAACATAATATCCTTCGAGCACTGCGTCTCTATTAAACGAGCGCCCGGCAGGACTTCTTCAAAGTAGTGCTCGGCAGGTACTCGGCTTCTGTCCGAGTCGTGGGATGCAACATCGGTGGCCTTCATCTCTGCCCAGTATGTCTTGACACGGGCAAGAGCCATCCGCGCTCCCTCAATACACGTCGATCGCTTCATTGCGTCGATACGCGGTACCGCACCAAGGAACTGCTGCACTAAACCAAAATAGCTCTTCGGGCGGGTCCGCCCGGCCACAAGTGAGTCGAGACATGCTTCATGGCAAATCCGGACAACCGATTTAGCTCGGCCCATTCGCCAACCGATCGGTCGATGGCAGAGGATGCTCGGACTATGGAATTGCGACCAATATAGCTCTTCCTTCTCAGGCTCCTTCTCGGCCCCGGAAGTGCTCAACTGCTGGCCCGCAAAGACTTTTCGCAGCCAAGTCCAGATAAGCATCCTCCGAACTCCACAACTTATCCAATCGAGCATACTTTGATCTGTATATTTCCTCCAGTTGTAAACGGTTTTCCAGCCGCAGAATTGCCCGGCCCGACTCAGCTCCTCCTTGGCAGCTCTCAAAGCCGATTGGGCATTCTTGGATTCGGCGACGGCCCTTTTAGGCCCTTCTTTTTCCGCTTTGACGTTCTTCTTCAAGAACCTCGCGAGCGATCGGTAGTATTCCTTAACTTTTGGCCATATCGGCCATTTCCTCTTTGTTTCGGCAAAGGAGCAGCCCATTCGGCTTTAGCTCTTTGGTCACTTTTAAAGCGCCGTGACATCGACTCTGGCTTGTTTTTTTGCTCGGCGAGTTCCGCCGCAGCCTCTCCACGGCAGCGGCACCATCTGCATTAAGCATACGAATAGTAAGACATGGGCCAAGCCCTTACCAGGTGTACGCATAGAAGTCGCATACCTTGTGACTCGTCAAACCGTTTATTGACCAGCGCGATGTCCGTATCCGCCTTGTCAAGTTGCCGCTTTAGTTCGGCATATTCATCAGTCCGGCTGGCCCCCGGACGCCCCGCCACCTGTTTAGGAGCGGCGATATGTTATAACTGAGAATTTGATCCTCGGCACGTTGTCAATTTTGACAACATACCGAGTCTCAGGGGCTACTATCTATACAGGCGATTTTATATGCATAGCTGTCGAAGGTACATCATTTTGTGTACCTCAAACCCCGCCAAGAAGCTTCAGCGGCTTCATGTAATCCGCCTCCGGGGATGCAATTCTTTCAATCACCGTACTCCATTAGAGCACGGTGATCCTCTGAAATAGCCGCCCGAGCAGATCCTTCAGCCTCCGATCAAGACACCACTTGGCGCTGACCTTCCGCCCCACCGAACTTTGGGGAACCCTCCGCGACGACACCTTCGGGTCGTCTCGCTTCACATGAGGGTGCGACAGTGGAGGCGTTCGGCCTCTCCATCATCTCCGGAAGAAAGATCCTCAAGACGAAGCTCTGCTGAGAAGGGCTGAGGTCCGAACTACAAGGTACAATTTCGGGTTATCTTCATGAATAAATACAGGGATGTTCCTTATTTACAAGAACCCTTCTTTTTACTTACGGCTCATTGAGGGCTGATCCTTGGGGAAATAATGCGGCTGGGTTGCTTCCCAGCCACGGACTCTTGTCAAGATTCCTTTCCCTCTTTGAGGCCTTGACCTCCGGATCTTCAAGCGGTCCTCTTTCTCTCGTCGGAAGGTGGGACTCTTAATCCCTCCTTCCTTGATAGCCTCCTTCAGAGAGGCAGTTGCTTCCTCGCTCCCCCCTTCGCCTTTCTTCAAAAGGCGCAACCTTCAACATCTTGGTCAAGATGGGATCCGGCGTGGTCTCCGGGAGGGGAGCCGACACCTTATTAACTTTGCCTTGGCTATCCACTGCTGTTCAAGAAACGGCTCCTTTAAAGGGCATATATATAAAATAAATGAATGAACAGCTTGTCCGGTTATAGGACTACTTACTTGAGTATCCGGGCGATTGCAGCTTAGTCCTGCCCCTCGGTCAAGTCCGGACACTTCTCTTGTGATCCAAGAACAGCTTTATACATCTCCACGCAAGGCGTCGTGCTCCATAAAATTTTGGAGAGCTCGTGGTCCCTCCGGTTGAATTCCCACAAAGTGAGGGGGCGACGCCAGGGCTGAAGGCGCCAGATCACCATAACCTGCGCCAATGTAACCAGATTGATTCCTCTTTCCTGGAGGTCTCGAACACGGCCCTGCAGCAAGGGAACGTCCTTGGACGGCCCCCAGTCGAGCCCCTTGTTGACCCATGATGCCAGCCGATGTGGTGGACCTGAGCGGAAGGCAGGGAGCGCTGCCCATTTGGTGCCCCTGGGAGCGGTGATATAAAACCACTCCCGTTGCCACAAACCAAGCTCCTCTTGAAAAGAGCCCTCGGGCCACGGAGCATCAGCACATTTGCTTATGACCGCCCCTCCGCACTCTGCTTGTTGCCCCTCGATCATCTTTGGCTACACCTTGAAGGTCTTGAGCCACAATCCAAAGTGAGGGGTAATATGGAGGAAGGCCTCACATAAGACAATGAATGACGAGATATGGAGGATGGACTCGGGATTCAAGTCATGGAAATCAAGCCCATAATAAAACATGAGCCCCCACACAAAGGGATCCGTCGGGAAGCCTAAACCCCGAAGGAAGTAGGACACGAACACCACGTTCTCGCCAAGCTCTGGAGTAGGAATGACCTGCCCTGGAGCAGACAGCCTATGCGAGATCTCGCCGGTTAGATACCTGGCGTCGCGCAGCTTTAGCACAACTTCTTCTGTGACGGAGGAAGACACCCATCGGCCGTGCTGGTCGGATCCGGACATCGTCGAAAGTCCGAAGCGCTGAATCAAGCTTTGGGTGTTGGAACTCGGGCGAGGCTAACTCGATGGAGGGTGTAAAAGAAGAGGGCCTTGGTCTCATTATAAAGAGGTTGAATACCAAGAGCCCACCCTGTGGGTCGATTAGGACTCGCCTTTGATAGAGGAGGCAGGCCAACGGGCACGGTTGGGTTACCCACGTCCGTATTGATGAGAATCCGGAATAAGGGGCACGATCTATGCTTTGATAAGACGTGTTAAGGAAACCGCCTCGCTAAACACGCCGAGGTGGAATAGTAAAACGATTCATATAAAGGCCTGGCCGTGGTGTGATGTCACGCCGCGGAATACGCCAAGAGATCTGCGGCAAAAATTATTCTCTACGGTGTTATGTGGAACTTGTTTTGGCAGAGCCGCACACTATCCTTGTGTTCAAAACCTTTATGAAGTATTCGAGGAGGAACCCGCCTTTGCAATGCCGAAGACAATATGCGCGCCGGACTCGTCGTCATTGAAGCCTGGTCTGTGGCTACCGAGGGAGTCCCGGACTAGGGGTGTCCGGATAGCCGGGACTATCATCGCGCCGACTCCAAGACTATGAAGATACAAGATTGAAGACTTCGTCCCGTGTCCGGATGGGACTTTCCTTGGTGTGGAAGGCAAGCTTGGCGATATGGATATGTAGATCTCCTACCATTGTAACCGACTGTAACCCTAACCTATCCGGTGTCTATATAAACCGGAGGGTTTTAGTCCCAGAGGATCTAACAACAATCATACCATAGGCTAGCTTCTAGGGTTTAGCCTCCTTGATCTCGTGGTAGATCTACTCTTGTACTACCCATATCATCAATATTAATCAAGCAGGAGTAGGGTATTACCTCCATCGAGAGGGCCCGAACCTGGGTAAAAACATCGTGTCCCTTGTCTCCTGTTACCATCCGCCTAGACGCACAGTTCGGGACCCCCTACCAGAGATCCGCCGGTTTTGACACCGACACCGGTAGTTCTAGAGGTCACGCCTGCCTCTACCGAAGTCGTTGGGTAAACCGGAAGGGGCTGGTGAGCCGCCCACTGAGCCGCCTGCTCAGCCTCGTGACGAACTCTGTCCTGATCGACCAAGTCATGAGCTCCATCACGCACCAGGTTATACCCACGTGGCTGGTTACGGCGCTGGGCGTTGCTCGAAATGGCTGGTGAGTCCATGTGCCTGCTATAACTCCGGCTCGGGCGAGGGGTCGAGTGAATCCTATCTCGACTGTAAGAATATGCCTCCTGCTGCACCAATGCTGTTTGAAAAAGCTCCTGGAGAGTCGCCGTCCACTGGGAGAGCCGCCAATCGTGTCGCCGCGGCGATCATGTTCTCCAAAGGGTTAGAATAATGACCCAGTGGTGTTGGCACATGCTGAGGCGGAATATTATTCAGGCGAGGTGGTTCTCACACGCGTGGTTGAACAGCGCTCCAGCCCTGCACCGTGAGCCCGCTTTCATCTTCGCTGGTTATCGGGTCCCCGCCCAGTGCAAAAGAGGTTTCTCGCCTCAGAACCGGAGGCGACGAGACTTGTGCCTCCTCCTCATAATTTCATTTGAAGCGCTTTTGATCCATCGTAGTTTAAAGCTTCGATCGAATCCGTTGGGCTCGCGATCTGTGGCAGCCCTCTTCAAGGCCATCCCGACGCCTTTCCGGGCCGGTTTTCTTTGGCTTGTGCTACCTCATCACGCAGCTTTGCAATTTCCGCTCTATGCTGATCCTGACTCGCCGGGTTAACTTCTGTTGTTAATAAGGTTGTGAGCTTATCCAGTAAATCCATCAACACCTGAGACGGCGGGCGCACAGGGCCTCCTGCCCCGGCTGCCATCACCGCTGCTGACCCGGAAGTCATTGCTGCCGCAGTTGAAGAATTCTTCCCAGGTTGGGTACCAGCCATGAAGATTGCGACCCTGTTCAGCGGCTCATAGGGGTCCGGAATACTGTCACCATCGGAACAACTCCCAAGCTCGCCGTCTTGCAACTGATACAATGAAGTAGTCTCGCCTGTGGACGACTCACCGTCAGAATAGATGCTTTCTCACCGCCAGACATTGATCCTTCATCAAATTCCGCTCCATGGATGAATCCCACGAAGGCACGCTTCTCGGCGGGCTGAGCTCGGGCGGGTCTCGCACGCTGAGCCCTCTCAATGAGGTCGGTGCATATGTCCGGCTCAGGGCCCGGCTCACCGATCTTGCCGATGAAGACGTGAATTCCGCCGAAGGGGACCCAGTACCCGTACTCAATTGAGCCGGCTTCGGGGCCCCAGCCTGCATCGTCGATGTAGAGCTTGCCACGACGACTCTTGGTCATCCGGCCCACAGCGTATCCCTTGAGCCCTTCGAAGCTGTCCTTTAAGAACTCAAAACCACCATGCGCTGGCCCCACGGTGGGCGCCAACTGTCATGGAATAGTCATGGCAGATGTCCTAGCGAAAGGACTTAGTCATGGAGCCATCGCTACTAGGTTAGCTTAAAGGGGTTCAACGAGATAAAGGACATAGGAGTTTATACTGGTTCGCCCCCTTGCGGTGAAGGTAAAGGCATAATCCAGTTTGAGGTGGTATTGCTTATGTCTCGATTACCAGGGAGCGAATCCGTTTGACCTAGCTTTCGATCTGTTGTTTCTTGCCCTGAACCGCCGCTGGGTCATCCCTTTATATACACAGGTTGACGCCCAGCGGCTCACGGAGTCCCGGCCGGCTCATAGACAACGTGTCCGGCTCGGTGACTATCTATACATGCCTTACAATACAAGTCTTACACATATGGCGGTTTACTCCTACGGGCCTTAAGTCGCCCCTGGGCCTTGGGCCCTCGCCTTGGAGCCGCCATCTTCGATATCCTCATGGGCTTCTTATCATGAATCACCATAGGTATAACCCGACCCCACCTGGGCGGGTCATACCTAATAGTTATATTCCCAACACATATTGTGATAGCCACAATAGGGAACCATAGTTGTCCAAGGTATAGATACAGTTCCTTCTCATAAACGGTAGTAACGTTGTGTCAACAGCAGCTAGATCGCCTTTCACCATCATTAGATAGTTTGGTGCAAGGAAGAGTGAGTTTTCTCCAAGACTATCAATACTGAACCACGGAGAAGGTGTTGGCGCTAGCACACGAGTATCCACCCCAAATACCCTAAAACGGATGTTGGAATAGGTCCGGAGAGTGCGACCATGGGAGACAACACCTGCTTCGTTAGTAACATCAGCAGTGCCCTGTATACATACAAGAAGAGGTGATCCATCGGAATAAGTGGCCAGGCGCCACTGAGTATATAGGTCATGCTCGTTAACATGCTCGTGATCATCACCATCGTCATCTCCCCCTTGGTTATAAATTTTTTCAAGTATAGGTGGTGGAATGTTCACAGGACCTTGGAAACACAAGAAGGTTAATTAGTAAAGGGAAACTAGCTAACCTGCATGCATGTGGATGAAACAATTATAATTACGGTGGAAGACAAACTTATCAAAATCATAAGGATTACATGCAAAAATAGTGCCACGAGTGGCGGCAGCAAACACAAGACCCTCATATTGAATTGCATCACAATACTCATCCATGTACCGAAATTGATTTTTGAGCAATATCCATCGAGGCGTGGAAGTAAGGATCGGCAGCAAGCTTGTCAAGATAGCAACAACTTCATAGTTCTTGTAATCCCAAGAGCGGTTGGGAACTCGACAAATTGCTATCTTCCAGAGGCGACAGCCAAAGATGATCGTATTTGAACGCACGTAGATCATCCGTGGTGCTCAACCTCAGGGCAGTCCGTGATTTTTGAAAGTGGAACCCGTGACGATCAGAGACATTCACAAGTTCCCACCGCAGCTTATACCCAATATAAACAACCCAATCTCCATTTGCGCCTGCCCAAGCCTTAACCTCAAGCGATGGCATCCTAACATCACACGTATCATTATCAAGTGGCATCGTCAACTTGCAGAAGGTGAGGCTTCCGTCGTCCCCTCGCCGGCCACTAGCGTCATGGCGAAGAAGATAGGGGAGATCAAACCGCTCCTGAACCCTATATGTTGAGTCGAGAATGGACTTGAACAAACCTGCCAGGCTAGCCGAGGTGATGACGTGGCACCGATCAATGAGTTCCTCCACCACGTCATCTTTCAGATTGGAGCAAGAATAACGGGGTCGTTTCCGGCCTGTTCCCTCCATGGGGAAGACGATCGAACAATGGAAGAAGGAAGGGTGAAGGCAAATGAAGGAAGGAAGAGCATGTGACAGCAGTTCCAAATCGAGAGGGAAAGGTGAAGAGGCGGTGGACGGTTCCCACGGTACATGAAGAGGCTAGTGGGGAGCGAACAGTTGCCACAGAGAGGTCACACACTGACGACAAGGCCGTCCTCTCAGACCTAGCGCCCGCACGGTATGGCCTCTGTCGCCCACATGAGCGAAGCCACTTCGCACCCACACGGTTGGTCTGCCACGCCGCTAAGAGCAAGTACTACAATAGTGGGCTTATAGCCTGCTTACATGTCATTTTTGCCTATGTGGAGGAGAGAGACATGAAGGATTCCTGCAACAAGGACAAGTGTGCCTGGCACTCAGCCTGGATGGAGAAACTCGACAAAGCTCACTCGTGTACGCGGCCAAGGAGACGTACACGTGCCACGACATGTACAGGCGGATCATTGACATGAGGAAGTGCCTCCTTCCACAAAATGGCCAGGGGTCTAGCCGGAAGCAGAGCAGTGGCAAGCATCATCACAACAAGAAGTAGATGATTAATTAGATCCTCGTTTCTCCTAGTTTAGTATGCATGTAATTGCTTACTTTGGTGTGTGAAAATGTTATTTGTGTAGTCACTTGTGTAATCGTATGCTTAATTTGGTTATGCAATGCTGTCTTTTTAAGTATATATATTGATGCTATGTAGACAGAGGAAATCACATCGCAGACAGACTAAACAAGGGAACCCGTCGGTGATGATCTCATCAATCACTGACAATTGTAGACCAGCAATCGTTTGCTCACAACACACACAGCTTGTTAGCAGGAACCGTCTGTGTTGTTATCGGTCTTCCCACACATTTCTGATTACAGACCTGTTTGCTGCGTATCACGCACATCTTGTTATATTGGACCGTTTTTGTTCTCTTGTCTCAACACGAATAGTTCATCCGAATGAACTGCATGCTGTATATCGCACACACCTTGATTTGGCTGACCGTTTCTTATGTGTTTCCTAATCACAAATAGTTCATCCGAGTGAACCGTATGATGTGTATCGCACACGCCTTCCTCTAGTTGCCCGTTTCTTTTGTTACTCCTCATCGCAAACAGTTAATTGAATCGAATCCGTTTCAAGGCCGCATTACACGCAATTCAAAAATCTGAACCTTGTTTGATGCATCCGTCATCGCAAACATTTTGCACATTTTTTATGGTTCTCTAACACCACCGTTTGTGATTATTGCATCACACACAGTTTCTCGAAGGGTCTCTGATCGTAGTGTCGCGTTAGCAGCATCCTGCAGTAGTGTCGGTTCTTTCAGAAACAGGTGATTAAAGGTATATTTAACCGGGTGGATCTAAACTGTAAAAGTTACCGGTGTATCTAAGTAACAAGGTATCGCTTTTACCATGATATCAAGTTCCTAAAAGCTCAAGGGGATATGGAAAAAAATAAAGTATGGTCAAAATGTTCTCCTTGCATGCTGGCGCTTCCAAGGAATATATGAAGAAGAAACTAAATATTTTGTTCAACATCGTCACAAAAGAACCAAATCAGAATAAGTTTACATTGCAACACACATGTCCCACTAAAGTACTCTAATAGTATAAAATAATTGTGTTGCACAATCAAGAATGCATATCATAAAAGTGCCATATTATAAAAAAAAAAAATTATCGCATCGCTTAGATGGTATCCCTACGATGGTTAATCTAACTTGGGACAATATGTCAAGCCAGTAAAATCAGCAAAAAGTCAACCTTGAATGGCAAATGTATATACGTTACTTAAGCTTTGCGAAAATAATTAAACTATATACCTTCCAGGAATAAGTCAAAGGAGTTCTTTGCCATTTCTCTTCTCATTTTGGAATCATCAAACTATGACAAGAATGTAGAAGCAATTAGCGTAAATAATTCAGTGATGTTATAAGCTTGATAATCCTGATTAGGTGAACCGTTTCCGCTCCCTCCTATTTTCTTGCCTTGTATAATGATTAAAAGCATAAAAAACTATCATGTCCCCCTGATCCGATGACACCCCCCGCAATCTAACGACTGCATTCACAATATAATGTGTCCTCTCCCCGTGACCTAATGCATGCACATTACCTACATTCACAACATAAATGGCTAAAACATAGACATAAGTGTAGCAAGTGCATAAGCACATACCTATGAACGTGGAGGGGTACATGTAGTAGATCTCCCTGTAGGAGCAGTGCTTGTTCCAGACAACAATATTACACTAGTAGAAAAGGGGGCAATGGTCCAGGCCGGGTCAGCCCATTAATCCCGGTTCAATCTAGAACCAGGACCCATGGGGGCATTGGACCCGGTTCGTGAGCCCCGGGGGCCGGCCGGGCCACGTGGGCCATTGGTCCCGGTTCGTCTAGACCTTTTGGTCCCGGTTGGTGGGACGAACCGGGACCAATGGGCCTCGCTCCTGGCCCACCACCATTGGTCCCGGTTGGTGGCTTGAACCGGGACCAAAGGTTGCCCTTTAGTCCTGGTTCATGCCATGAACTAGGACCAATGAATTGCCTATATATACCCCTCGCTCATGAAAGCAGAGCACTTCACTGCTCTGTTTTTCTGCCCGGCCGTTGGAGAGCTTTGTGGTGCTCTAGCTCACCCCCTATGCACACGAGGTGTTCGATGGAATGCCCGAGCCACACTACTTAACTTTCTCCTCTCCAAGCTCGACCTCTAAACTCCATTTTCCTCGATATTTGTCTAGGTTTAGCGTTCTGTCACGTCCCTCTCCGTCTTCACCGCCGTCGATCGCCCGCGCCGATCTCATCGCCGGCACCACTATGGTGAGCCTCTTGTTCTTATCTTCTTTCTGAAAGGAAAAATATTCTTACTTGTATGTTTAGATAGATAATTGTTTATGAAAATTATGCCGACCAACATGACATAGATTTTATTTATCTAGGAGGTTGTTGAACCAGAAATTCCAACCGACCCTATTGTTGAGAGGTTAAATTTAGGATGTCGTCGATGATCACAAGATCAAGATGAATGCAATGCGCTTGAAGATTAGAAAGATTAGAAAATATGCCATTCATACCGAGGCTTGGTATCATTATGCCGTTGGATCAGTTGAAATATTTTGGTTGCGATTATGATCGCATTTGTTTTCGCATTGAAATGTTTTACATAGTTTCAATGTACGGTTTAATTAATTTAGATGCTCTGCAGAGCTTTATGTTGTTAGATGAGAACTATGTATGTACTTTGGTTTTAATGTGATGATGAACTTCTATTAATTTGGTTAGTTAATTGTCTATTCATGATGTTCGTAATGGTTTTTGACACACTTAATTATATATAATGCACGCAGATGAACTGCAATGGATGTACGGTGAAAGACACACCTCCGAGTACATTAAGGGCGTGCATGATTTTCTCTAAGTGGCTGAGGCAAACAAGCAGAATGGTTTTAAGTGTTGTCCATGCCCTATATGTGGGAATACGACGTCTTACTCTGACCAAAAAATCCTTCACACCCACCTACTTTACAAGGGTTTCATGCCACACTATAATGTTTGGACGAGGCACGGAGAAATAGGGGTTATGATGGAAGACGGCGAAGAAGAAGAGTACGATGACAACTATGTGCCCCTAAATACGGAGATGCTCTTGAACATCAAGAGGAACCAGACGATGTGCACGATGATGCTGCAACGGGCTAAGGCTGCTTGAAGATCAAGAGGAACCAGACGATGTGCCCGATGATGATGATCTCCGTCGGGTCATTGTCGATGCAAGGACGCAATGCGAAAGTCAAAAGGAGAAGCTGAAGTTCGATCGCATGTTAGAGGATCACAAAAAAGGGTTGTGCCCCAATTGCGAAGATGGCAACACAAAGCTCGGTACCCGTCCGAACTGCTGCAGGAAGGCGAGAGAATCTTTGTGCTCGACAAAGGATTTGAGAAGCTACTGAAAATATTGAAGAAGAAGCTTCCAAAGGATAACGACTGCCTGAAGACATACACAAAGCAAAGAAGGTCGATGCCCTCTAGGATTGGAGGTGCGGAAGATACATGCATGCCCTAATGATCGTGATCCTCTATCATGCGGTGCGCATAAGGATCTGAACGCGATGCCCGGTATGCGCGCTGCATTACGTATAAGATCCGACGAGATGACCCTGGTGATGTTGACGGCGAGCCCCCCAGGAAGAGGGTTCCTGCGAAGGTGATGTGGTATGCTCCTATAATACCACGGTTGAAACGTCTGTTCAGAAACGGAGAGCATGCCAAGTTGATGCGATGGCACAGTGAGGACCGTAAGAAAGACGGGAAGTTGAGAGCACCTGCTGACGGGTCACAGTGGAGAAAAATCGAGGAAAGTATCGGGATGAGTTTGCAAGTGACCCAAGGAACGTGTGGCTTGCTTTAAGCGCCGGACGGCATTAATCCTTTCGGGAGCGGAGCAGCAATCACGGCACTGGCCCGTGACTCTATGTATGTATAACCTTCCTCCTTGGATGTGCATGAAGCGGAAGTTCATTATGATGCAGTTCTCATCCAAGGCCCTAAGCAACCCGCAACGACATTCATGTGTACCTAAGGCCATTAGTTGAAGAACTTTTACAGCTGTGGAATGGAAGCGGTGTGCGACGTGGGATGAGCACAAACAGGAGGAATTTTACCTAAAGGTGTTGCTGTTCATGACCATCAACGATTGGCCCGCTCTCAGTAACCTTTTAGGATAGACAAACAAGGGATACCACGCATGCACGCACTGTTTACTTGACACCGATAGTATATAACTGGGAAGCTGCAGGAAGAATGTGTACCTGGGCCATCATCGATTTCTTCCGACCAACCATCAATGTCGAAAGAAAGGCAAGCATTTCAAAGGCGAGGCAGATCACCGGAAGAAGCCCGCCATGCGTACCGGTGATCACGTACTTGCTATGGTCAATGATTTACACGTAATCTTTGGAAAGGGTCCCGGTGGACTAGCTGTTCCGAATGACGCTGAGAAACACGGACCCATGTGGAAGAAGAAATCTATATTTTGGGACCTACCCTACTGGAAAGACCTAGAGGTCCGCTCTTCGATCGACGTGATGCACGTGACGAAGAACCTTCGCGTGAACCTGCTAGGCTTCTTGGGTGTGTATGGGAAGACAAAAGATACACCTGAGGCACGGGAGGACCTGCAACGCTTGCACGAAAAAGAGGGCATGCCTTCGAAGCAGTATGAAGGTCCTGCCAGCTACGCTCTTACGAAAGAAGAGAAAGAAATCTTCTTTGAATGCCTGCTCAGTATGAAGGTCCCGACTGGCTTCTCGTCGAATATAAAGGGAATAATAAATATGCCAGAAAAGTTCCAGAACCTAAAGTCTCATGATCGCCACGTGATTATGACGCATCGCTTACGGTTGCATTGAGGGGATTCTACCGAAAACGTCCGATTAACCATTGTGAAGCTATGTGCATTCCTCAATGCAATATCTCGTAAGGTGATCGATCCAGAAATCGTACTAACGCTAAGGAGTTATGTGGCGCAATGTCTTGTCGGGCCGAGCTGGTGTTCCCACCATCCTTCTTCAATATCTTGACGACGCCCTAGTTCATCTAGTCGACGAGATTGTCATTACGGGGCCCGTATTTCTACACAATATGTTCCCCTTTGAGAGGTTCATGGGAGTCCTAAAGAAGTATGTCCATAACCGCTTAGGCGGAAGGAAGCATCTCCATGGGCCATCAAACAGAGGATGTCATCGGGTTTTGTGTTGACTTCATTCTCGGCCTTAAGAAGATAGGTCTCCCTAAATCGCGGTATGAGGGGAGACTGACCGGAAAGGCACGCTTGGAAGGGACTCAATTATATGCAGGGACGGATATTCTTGGTCTCAAGCACACTACCACAGTTCTACGTAACTCTACCTTGGTGACCCGTATGTCGATGAACACGAGAACAGTGCTGCGCTCCAAACACCCGGAAAGGCGACGATCGGATTACATGTGAACACATCAGGACTTTCAGCAGCTTGGTTGGAAACACGTCTCGGAGGTGACAGCACTGTTTGTGATGAGATGTACTTGTTGTCCAGGGGACCATCTTCGACTGTAATGATTTGGAAAGTATACGAGATAAATGAGAATACATTTTACACGATCGACCAAGATCAAAAGAGCACCAACCAAAACAGCGGTGTCCACTTTGATGCAGCCACCGAGAGGGGAAAGGACACATATTATGGTTACATAGTGGATATATGGGAACTTGACTACGGAGTATATTTTAAGGTCCCTTTGTTTAAATGCAACTGGGTCAATCACGAGGCGGTGCATGTGTAGACCCACAAGACGGAATGACAACAAGGATCTGAAAAATCTTGGGTACACCGACGAACCGTTAAGCCCTAGCCAATGATGTGTACAAAGTTATCTATGTGAAGGACATGTCTACCGCATCGAGAAAAAGAAAAGATAAGGAAGCGAATACATCATACGATGAGCCAAAGCGCCACATAGTTCTTTAGGAAAAAGGGACATGGTGGGAGTGGAGGGCAAGACAGACATGTAGAAGATTATGAAAAGTTTCATGGAATTCCTCCTTCAAAGTCAAGTGACCCCAAAGATCCTGATAAATGATGAAGATTATCCATGGTTACTACAAGCAATAAGCAAATGACACAAGCGAAGAAAAAGTGAAGACTTTCTCCCGCAACTATTATGATGATACCATGCCAACTTTCTAATGCATTTAGTATGATACCATTGTCCGCTTTTGTACATGCACATGCTATGTGGCTGAAATTATGATACCATGCCAACTTTCAACTTTTTCGAGTTCATTTGAAATGCTTTATTATGAATTTAGGTTGAATTTTCTCTATAGGCGATCTATGTTCATTTTTTAGTAAAGTTAATCACAAACTTGTGATTCACACAAATTTCAAAGAATTCAAATTTTAATTATTCAAATTTGAAAACTAATGGCACTAATAGAAAGTTTATAATTTTTCTAAAACTAATGGCACTAACAGAAAGTTTATAATTTACGACCTAAAAGCAAAAAAGAATTAAAAAATAAAGCAAAAACAAAAGAAAATAAATAATGCAGAAAACAAAACAAAAAACTGGAAACAAAATAAAAATAGCAACAATAAGTATTTTGTTGTAAGTAGAAACAAAATAAAATAAATAAAGCAACAAAGAAAACAAAAAAACAAAAAAGTGTTTTCAAATTTGAAAACTAATGGCACTAACAGAGAAATTTTATAATTTTTCTAAAATTAAAAGCAAAAAGAATTAAAAATAAAGCAAAAAACAAAAGAAAATAAATAATGCAAAAACAAAACAAAAAACTGGAAAAAAAATAAAAAAACTGCCACCTATTGGGCCACCACGGCTTTGAATACGACTAGAAACCCAACTCGGGCCAGGATTCAGCCCGCAGAAGAACCAATAGGCCCACGAAAAGACACCTTTGTGAGATTAGGCCCATAAGCCTGCATTTGAGAGGAGCTCGAGAGGGTAGCCGCAGTGGGGCTTATAAACCACTCCGAGCCCCTCTCAACTAGCGAGGTGGGACTAAACTTTTGGCTGGCAGCAAGGCCTTTGGTCCCGATGCAGGTGGCACCAGGGACTAAAGTAGAGTCCCGGTTCGTACTCTCCAACCGGTACCAATGCCTCCTTTGAATCGATTGGTGCCACCAACCGACCAAAAGGTCGCCGCTTCCTGCCCCTTTGGGCTGCCGCCTTTGGTCCCGATTGGTGGCAGGCCAGGGACTAAAGTAGCATTGGTCCCGGTTGGTGCACCGAACCGGGACCAATGCTCTGGTATATAACCAAGACTTGTGAAAATTTCAGTTTCTCATCTCCATTTGCCCCGACGACGCTTGAGCTCATCGCCAGTGCTGCCAAACGCCGTCCGCCGCCCTGCCGCCCCGCCCGATCGAGCCGTCCACCGCCAGCCGTGCCTGCCGTCGCTGTCGCCGACGCCATCCAAGAGCCCGCTACCGCCGCCTCGCCGAGGGCGCCTTCACCATCGGCCGTCGAGCCTTCCTCGTCGCCGACGCCGCCCTGCCCCATGCGCCACCGCCTCGCCTCAGTCAGCCCCTGTGCGTCGCACCTCGACACCGTTGCCGCCGCGTCGGGCGCCATCCTCGCCCAGCGCCACCGCCTCGCCTCGGCCGGCCTCGACCTCGCCATCGCCGACGCCCATAGTGAGCCCAGCCACGCCTGCCCACCGGCTCACCATAGCTAGTGATGCTTTTTTTGCATAATGTTGATGATATTTGTATGTATGTATGCTTTTTGCTAGCTAGGAAAGTATGTATGCTTTTTTGTATATATGTATGTATGTATGCTTTTTTGTATGTATATATGTATGTATGTATGCTTTTTTGTATGCATATATGTTGATGAAATATGAACAGTGCATTAGGCAAAACCTTTACTTTTTTCGAAATTTTCTATTTGAACATTTTCTTAAAAAAACAAGCAATACTAAAAGAATGAGAGGAAAAAGGAAAATAAGAAGAGGAAGAAAGGAGGAGAAAAGGAGAAAAAATAAGAAGAGAAAAAATAAGAAAAAGAAGAGGAGAAGAAGAAAGGAATAGACGAGAAGAAGAAGAAAAATATATTCTATTTTTGTTCTTCTCCTCTATTCCTTTCTTCTCCTCTTTTTTCTTTTTTTTTTTCTTCGATCTTCCTCTATTCCTTTTTTCTTCTCCTCTTTTATTTCTTCTTCGCTTTTCTTATGTTTTATCGGGTCTGTAAATGGTCACGATATACCCCTCCCGATAACTTCAATACTGGTAAGTCGATATACCCTCCCCGATAACATTATTTTCCCATGTATATGTATGTCACGTCGTTGTCGATATAACCCCTCCCGGATAATCTCGACATGAGGGCGGTCGATATATATACCCCTCTCGACCATGATAACTTATACCACGGCAGCACCCCCTCGGCCCTCTTGCTCGACCAAAACTCTCGAGGACACCCAAACCCTAGAGAAAAATGATGTTGGTCTCCTACCCCCTCCCGCCGCGCCCCTACCCGACAAACTCTCTCGAGGCCACCCAAATTTACCAAGTTAAAAGAGCGTTGTCGTCGAGGCCACCCCAAACCCTTGAAGCATTGTGTCGAGGCCACCCCAAACCCTTGAAGCATTGTCTAGGCCACCCCAAACCCTAGAGAAGCGGCGTCGAGGCCACTAACATGATTCCTTATTGTGATTAGCTAGCTAGTTCACGCTTGCCACTAATATATATCCATTTGTACCATGTTTGAATAATAATTGACATGTTGTAAATATTTGCGTAAACTATGGAGCACTCCCCAGACAAAGCAGCAGAAGGCGTTTATGTTGGGGACATAATCGCACAAAGGAAGTGATGTCACAAGGCGTCATTTCTCAACGACACCGGTGGTCGAGGAAGGACTTGGGTGAAGAAGAGGGCTATGTTCATGATGGCTCCGGCCCATTAATGCCGGTACAAGAACAGGGCTATGTTCATGATGGCTCCAAAGTGACCCAATGGAGGTACAAGAAGGAGACCGTCGATTGCTCCTATGACCGAACCGAGTCCGCCAGGTATATATATATATATATTAGTTAAGCCCGTACGACTAGTTAATTGATGCATTCATTGTTTGGTATATGTACACATATTAATTAACTCGCCTTTCTTCCTTTTTCTAGCCCTCTGGATCGGCACAACTTCGTAAGGAGACGAGGCCCGAAGAAAAGTTGAGCTCGGATGAAAGGTTTGAGATCACAAAGAATCGCGCCCGACGGGCGAACCGATTGAACCCATCCGGACAAAGAACGCATTTTACGCTTTCGGCTGGAGTTCTTGTTAGGGACAAGATCCCGATCAGCATCCACCAATGGTATAAGCTTCAAGGAGGAAGACCACGAGGTGTCTTATGTCAACGATATGCGTAAAGATGATCTTTGGACCGAGCTGAAGGCAAATTTCACCCACCGCCAGAGGAGGATCCGGAGAAGCCGCTTAAAGAGCAATTAATCAAGTCTTGTGCTCTTAAGAAGATGGCAAGCCTATTCGTGAGGTGGAGGAAAGAGCTGAACAAGTTTGTTGACAAAGAAGAGACACCAGAATTCATCGGCAAATATGAGAAGATCAAAGATCACTGGCCTGCATTTGTGGCCCACAAGACATCGGAAAAGAGTAAGAGATGACGGAGACAAACAAGAAAAATGCTGTGAAGAAGAAGTTTCACCATCGCACGGGGTCAGGTGGCTACCTCAAAGCCCGGCCTAAGTGGTCCAAGGCTGAGAATGATCTGCTTGATAAAGGGATCGAACCAGAGACAATGAACTGGCCAGACCGTTGCCGGACTTGGTGTAGGGGAACGTAGCAGAAATTCAAAATTTTCCTACGTGTCACCAAGATCTATCTATGGAGAAACCAGCAACGAGGGGAAGGAGAGTGCATCTACATACCCTTGTAGATCGCTAAGCGGAAGCATTCAAGAGAAAGGGGTTGAAGGAGTCGCATTGCCGTGATCCAAATCACCGGAGATCCTAGTGCCGAACGGACGGCACCTCCGCTGCTCAACACACGTACAGCCCGGTGACGTCTCCCATGCCTTGATCCAGCAAGGGAGAGGGAGAGGTTGAGGAAGACTCATTCAGCAGCAGCACAACGGGCGTGGTGGTGATGGAGGAGCGTGGCAATCCTGCAGGGCTTCGCCAAGCACCGCGGGAGAGGAGAAGGGAGAGAGGTAGGGCTGCGCCAAGAGGGAGAGAAACTCGTGTGTTGGGCAGCCCCTAGACCTCAACTATTTATAGGGGAAGGGGAGGGGGGTGCGCCCCCTCTAGGGTTTCCACCCCAAGGGGTGCGGCTGCCCCCAATCCCATCTAGGGTGGCGGCCAGAGGGGGAGAGAGGGGAGGCGCACCAGGGGTGGGCCTTAGGGCCCATCTGCCCTAGGGTTTGCCCCCTCCCACTCTTCCCTTGCGCCTTGGGCCTTGTGGGGGCGTGACTAGCCCACCGGGCTGGTCCCTCCCACACTTAGCCCATGCAGCCCTCCGGGATGGTGGCCCCACTTGGTGGACCCCGGGACCCTCCAGGTGGTCCCAAGACGTTACCGATAAAACCCGAAACTTTTAAGGTGACCAAAATAGGACTTCCCATATATAAATCTTTACCTCCCAACCATTCCTAACTCCTCATGACGTCCAGGATCTCATCCGGGACTCGAACAACATTCAGTAACCACATACAAACTTCCTTTATAACCCTAGCGCCATCGAACCTTATGTGTAGACCCTTACGGGTTCGGGAACCATGCGCATATGACCGAGACGTTCTCCGGTCAATAACCAACAGCGGATCTGGATACCCATGTTGGCTCCCACATGTTCCACGATGATCTCATCGGATGAACCACGATGTCAAGGACTCAATCGATCCCGTATACAATTCCCTTTGTCTAACCGTATTGTACTTGCCCGAGATTCGATCGTCGGTATCCCGATACCTTGTTCAATCTCGGTTACGGCAAGTCTCTTTACTCGCTGCTCCGTAACACATCATCCCGTGATCAACCCCTTGGTCACATTGTGCACATTATGATGATGTCCTACCGAAAGTGGGCCCAGAGATACCTCTCCACAACCGGAGTGACAAATCCTGGGCCCTCGATTCGTGCCAACCCAATGCAGACACTTTCGGAGATAATGTAGTGCACCTTTATAGCCACCCGCCATTACTTGTGACGTTTGGTACACCCAAAGCATTCCTACAGTATCCGGGAATTGCACAATCTCATGGTCTAAGGAAATGATACTTGACATTAGAAAAGCTTTAGCATACGAACTACGATCTTTGTGCTAGGCTTAGGATTGGGTCTTGTCCATCACATCATTCTCCTAATGATGTGATCCCGTTATCAACGACATCCAATGTCCATGGTCGTGAAACCGTAACCATCTATTGATCAACGAGCTAGTCAACTAGAGGCTTACTAGGGACATGGTGTTGTCTATGTACCCACACATGTATCTCGAAGTTTCCTTTCAATACAATTATAGCATGGATAATAAACGATTATCATGAACAAGGAAATATAATAATAACTAATTTATTATTGCCTCTAGGGCATATTTCCAACAGTCTCCCACTTGCACTAGAGTCAATAATCTAGTTCACATCGCCATGTGATTAACACTCACAGGTCACATCGCCATGTGACCAACATCCAAAGAGTTTACTAGAATCAATAATCTAGTTCACATCACTATGTGATTAACACTCAATGAGTTCCGGGTTTGATCATGTTTATGCTTGTGAGAGAGGTTGTAGTCAACGGGTCCGCAATATTCCGATCCCTATGTATTTCAAGAAACTTTATGTCATATCATAGATGCTGCTACCACGTTCCACTTGGAGCTATTCCAAATTGTTGCTCCATTATACGTATCCGGTATCTCTACTAAGAGCTATCCGGATAGGTGTTAAGCTTGCATCGACGCAACTCTTTACGTCAAACTCTTTATCACCTCCATAACCGAGAAACATATCGTTATTCCTCTAAGGATAATTTTGGCCGCTATCTGGTGATCCACTCCTTGATCACCTTTGTACTCTCTTGCCAGATATGTAGCAAGGCACACATCAGGTGCGGTACACAAAGATAGACATCTTGTAGAGCCTATGTCTAAGGCATAGGGGAGACCTTCGTCCTTTCTCTCTTTTACTGCCGTGGTCGAGCTTTAACTCTTAACTTCATACCTTACAACTCAGGCAAGAACTCCTTCTTTGGTGATCCATCTTGAACACCCTCAAGATTATGTCAAGGTATGTGCTCATTTGAAAGTACCATTAAGCTTTTTTATCTATCCTTATAGATCTTGATGCTCAATGTTCAAGTAGCTTAATCCAGGTTTTCTATTGAAAAACACCTTTCAAATAACCCCGTATGCTTTCCAGAAATTCTACATCATTTCGATCAACAATATGTCAACAACATATACTCATCAGAGAAATTCTATAGTGCTCCCACTCACTTCTTTGGAAATACAAGTTTCTCATAAACTTTGTATAAACCCAAAATCTTTGATCATCTCATCAAAGCACATTCCAACTCCGAGATACTTACTCCAGTCCTTAGAAGGATCATTGAGCCAGATACCTTTTAGCATCCTTAGGATCGACAAAACTTTCGATTGTATCACATACAACCTTTCGTTACTGAAGACCGGGTAAGGAAACTCGTTTTGACATCCATCTGCCTGATTTCATAAATGCAGCTAATGCTAACTTGATTCCGGCGGACTTAAGCATCGCTACGGATGAGAAAATCTCATCGTAGTCAACTCCTTGAACTTGTGAAAAACTCTTCGCCACAAGCTTCATAGACTGTGGCATTACCGTCCACGTCCGTCTTCTTCTTAAAGATCCATTTATCTCAATGGCTTGCCTATCGGGCAAGTCCACCAAAGTCCATGCTTTGTTCTGATACATGGATCCTATCTCGGATTTCATGGCTTCTAACCATTTGCTGAATATGGGCCCACCATCGCTTCTCCATAGCTCGTAGGTTCATCTTGCAATATGACCTTCAAGAGGGATTACTGTACCACTCAAGTAGTATGCATCCTTGTCACCCCACGAGGTACGGTAGTGACTTGATCCGAAACTTCATGATCACTATCATAAGCTTCTACTTCAATTGCTTTGTAGGCGCCCACAGGAACAACTGCGTGCCCCGCTGCACACTAGTTTAAGTGATGGTTCAAGAACCTCATCAAGTCTCCACCAACCTCCCACTCAATTCTTTCGAGAGAAACTTTTCCTCGAGAAAGGACCCGCTTTCTAGAAACAATTACTTTGCTTCGGATCTTGAGATAGGAGGTACACCCAACTGTTTTGGGTGTCCTATGAAGATGTATTTATCCGTTTTGGGTTCGAGCTTATCACGATGAAACTTTTTCACATAAGCGTCAGCCCCCAAACTTTTAAGAAACGCACAACTTAGATTTCTCCAAACCATAGTTCAAACAAAGGTCGCCTCAACGGAATTACGTGGTGCCCTATTAAAGTGAGTGCGGTTGTCTCTAATGCCTAACCCATGAACGATAGTGGTAATTCGATAAGAGACATCATAGTACGCACCATATCTAATAGGGTGCAACTATGATGTTCGGACACACCATCACACTACGGTGTTCAGGCGGTATTAATTGTGACACAATTTCCACAATGTCTTAATAGTGTGCCAAAGCTCAGAACTTTCAGATACTCATCTCTATGATCATATCATAGACATTTTATCCTCTTGTCACGATGATCTTTAACTTCACTCTGAAATTACTTGAACCATTCAATAATTCAGACTTGTGTTTCATCAAGTAAATACACTCAAGATATCTACTTAAATCATCTGTGAAGTAAGAACATAACG
Source organism: Aegilops bicornis (assembly GCA_021605145.1). Classification (NCBI taxonomy): domain Eukaryota; kingdom Viridiplantae; phylum Streptophyta; class Magnoliopsida; order Poales; family Poaceae; genus Aegilops; species Aegilops bicornis. The sequence continues at coordinate 149,476,444 of CM038670.1, read as the reverse complement.
ATATTCACTTTGCATGCCTCAAAGCACTCATTGGACTGCACATCAAAATGTGTTACTTCAATAAGTTGCTATCTTGTTCCATCTTCTTTGAAACCGAGGCTTTTCAAATCATCTTGCCCATGTGGTATGATTTGCATATCTCAAGTGATTCAAAATCAAGTGAGTCCAAGCGATCCATCTGCATGGAGTTTCTTCATGCGTATACACCAATAGACATGGTTCGCATGTCTCAAACTTTTCAAAAGCAGTGAGTCCAAAGATCCATCAATATGGAGCTTCTTCATGCGTTTTATACCAATATGACTCAAATGGCGGTGCCACAAGCAGTGTGGTACTATCATTACTATCTTATATCTTTTGGCATGAAAATGTGTATCACTACGATCGAGATTTCAATAAACCATTCATTTTAGGTGCAAGACCATTGTAGGTATTATTCAAATAAACAGAGTAACCATTATTCTCCTTAAATGAATAACCGTGATCAAGCGCTTAGACATAATCCAATCATGTCTATGCTCAATGCAAACACCAAATAACAATTATTTAGGTTTAACTCCAATCTCGATGGCAGAGGGAGCGTGCGATGCTTGATCACATCAACCTTGGAAACACTTCCAACACATATCGTCGGCTCTCCTTTAGCTAGTCTCCATTTATTCCGTAGCTTTTATTTCGACTTACTAACACTTAGCAACCGAACCGGTATCTAATACCCTGGTGCTACTAGGAGTACTAGTAAAGTACACATTATCATAATGTATATCCAATATACTTCTATCGACCTTGCCAGCCTTCTCATCTACCAAGTATCTAGGGTGGTTCCGCTTCTGCTCCTCTCATTACGAAGCACTTAGTCTCGGTTTGGGTTCAACCTTGGATTTCTTCACTAGAGCAGCAACTGTTTTGCCGTTTCATGAAGTATCCCTTGTTGCCCTTGCCCTTCTTGAAACCGATGGTTTTACCAACCATCAACAATTGATGCTCCTACTTGACTTCTACTTTCATGCGGTGTCAAACATCGCGAACACTTCAAGGATCATCATATCCTATCCACGATATGTTATAGTTCATCACGAAGCTCTAGTAGCTTGGTGGCAATGTCTTTGGAGAAACATCACTATCTCATCCGGAAGATTAACTCCCACTCGATTCAAGTGATTGTTGTACCTGGACAATCTGAGTACAAGCTCAACGATTGAGATCTTCTCCCTTAGTTTGTAGGCTAGAAATTTCGCCGGAGGTCTCATACCTCTTGACGTGAGCACGAGCCTGAAATCCCAATTTCAGCCCTCGTAACATCTCATATGTTCCATGACGCTTCAAAAACGTCTTTGGTGCCTCAATTCTAAGCCGCTTAACATTACCGAACTATCACGTAGTCATCAAAACGTGTGTGTCGGATGTTCGCAACATCCACAGACCATGTTCGAGGTCCAAAGACACCGAGCATAAAGGTGCATTAAGGACATAAGCTTTGTCTTGACCGCATAATTGCTACTGTCAACTTTCAACTATATTTTCTCTAGGAACATATCTAAACAGTGGAACTAAAGCGCAAGCTATGACATAATTTGCAAAGGGGTTTTTGACTATGTTTAGGATAATTAAGTTCATCTAATGAACTCCCACTCAGATAGACATCCCTCCAGTCATCTAAGTGATTACATGATCCGAGTCAACTAGGCCGTGCCCTATCATCACGTGAGACAGACTAGTCATCATCGGTGAATATCTTCATGTTGATCGTATCCACCATACGACTCATGCTCGACCTTTCGGTCTCTTGTGTTCCGAGGCCATGTGCATGACATGCTAGGCTCGTCAAGTTAACCTAAGTGTTTCGTGTGTGTAAATCTGGCTTACACCCGTTGTACGTGAACGTAAGAATCTATCACACCCGATCATCACGTGGTGCTTCGAAACGACGAACTTTCGCAACGGTGCACAGTTAGGGGGAACACTTTCTTTAACTTTTAATGAGGGATCATCTTATTTACTACCGTCGTTCTAAGAAAATAAGATGCATAAACATGATAAACATCACATGCAACCAAATAGTGACATGGTATGGCCAATATCATTTTGCTCCTTTTTGATCTCCATCTTCGGGGCTCCATGATCATCATCGTCACCGGCATGATACCATGATCTCCATCATCGTGTCTCCATGAAGTTGTCTCGCCAACTTATTACATCTACTACTATGGCTACCGGTTAGCAATAAATAAAGTAATTACATGGCGTTGTTCAATGACACGCAGGTCATACAATAAATTAAGACAACTCATATGGCTCCTGCCGGTTGTCATACTCATCGACATGCAAGTCGTGATTCCTATTACAAGAACATGATCAATCTCATACATCACATATCATTCATCACATTCACCTTGGCCATATCACATCACATAGCATACCCTCGCAAAAACAAGTTAGACGTCCTCTAATTGTTGTTTGCATGTTTTACGTGGCTGCTATGGGTTTCTAGCAAGAACGCTTTCTTACCTACGCAAAACCACAACGTGATATGCCAATTGCTATTTACCCTTCATAAGGACCCTTTTTCATCGAATCCGCTCCGACTAAAGTGGGAGAGATCGGCACCCGCTAGCCACCTTATGCACCAAGTGCATGTCGGTCAGTGGAACCTGTCTCACGAAAGTGTACGTGTAAGGTCGGTCCGGCCGCTTCATCCCACAATACCGTCGAAACAAGATTGGACTAGTAACGGTAAGCATATTGAACAAAATCAACGCCCACAACTACTTTGTGTTCTACCTGCAAAGAATCTACGCAATAGACCTAGCTCATGATGCCACTTTGTAGGGGAACGAGCAGAAATTCAAAATTTTCCTCACGTGTCACCAAGATCTATCTATGGAGAAACCAGCAACGAGGGAAGGAGTGCATCTACATACCCTTGTAGATTGCTAGCGGAAGCGTTCAAGAGAACGGGGTTGAAGGAGTCGTACTCGTCGTGATCCAAATCATCGGAGATCCTAGTGCCGAACGGACGGCACCTCCGCGTTCAACACACGCAGACAGCCCGGGTGACGCCTCCCATGCCTTGATCCAGCAAGGGGAGAGGAGAGGTTGAGGAAGACTCCGTCCAGCAGCAGCACAACTGGCAGGCGTGGTGGTGATGGAGGCGTGGCAATCTGCGAGGCTTCGCCAAGCACCGGGAGAGGAGAAGGAGAGAGAGGTAGGGCTGCGCCAAGAGGGAGAGAAACTTCGTGTGTTGGGCAGCCCTAGACCTCAACTATTTATAGGGAAGGGAGGGGTGCGCCCCTCTGGCGTTCCACCCCAAGGGGCGCGGCTGCCCCCAATCCCATCTAGGGTGGCGGCCAGAGGGGGAGAGAGGGGAGGCGCACCTGGGGTGGGCCTTAGGGCCCATCTGCCCTAGGGTTTGCCCCCTCCCACTCTTCCCTTGCGCCTTGGGCCTTGTGGGGGGCGCACCAGCCCACCTAGGTCTAGTCCCCTCCCACACTTAGACCATGCGGCCCTCCGGGGATGGTGGCCCCACTTGGTGGACCCCCGGGACCCTCCCGGTGGTCCCGGTACGTTACCAATAAAACCCGAAACTTTTCCGGTGACCAAAACAGGACTTCCCATATATAAATCTTTACCTTCGGACCATTTCGGAACTCCTCATGACGTCCGGGATCTCATCCGAGACTCTGAACAACCTTCGGTAACCACATACAAACTTCCTTTATAACCCTAGCGTCATCGAACCTTAAGTGTGTAGACCCTACGGGTTCGGGAACCATGCAGACATGACCGAGACGTTTCTCCGGTCAATAACCAACAGCCGGATCTGGATACCCATGTTGGCTCCCACATGTTCCATGATGATCTCATCGGATGAACCATGATGTCAAGAACTCAATCAATCCCGTGATACAATTCCCTTTGTCCGGCGGTATTGTACTTGCCTCGAGATTCGATCGTCGGTATCCCGATACCTTGTTCAATCTCGCTATCGACAAGTCTCTTTACTCGCCCGTAACACATCATCCCGTGATCAACCCCTTGGTCACATTGTGCACATTATGATGATGTCCTACCGAGTGGGCCAGAGATACCTCTCCATCAACCGGAGTGACAAATCCCAGTCTCGATTCGTGCCAACCCAATGCAGACACTTTCGGAGATACCGTAGTGCACCTTTATAGCCACCTAGTTACGTTGCCAGGACGCTTTGGTACACCCAAAGCATTCCCACGGTATCCGGAGTTGCACAATCTCATGGTCTAAGGAAATGATACTTGACATTAGAAAAGCTTTAGCATACTTAACTACGATTTTTGTGCTAGGCTTAAGATTGTCTTGTCCATCACATCATTCTCCTAATGATGTGATCCCGTTATCAACGACATCCAATGTCCATGGTCGTGGAAACCGTAACCATCTATTGATCAACGAGCTAGTCAACTAGAGGCTTACTAGGGACATGGTGTTGTTTATGTACCCACACATGTATCTCGAAGTTTCCTTTCAATACAATTATAGCATGGATAATAAACGATTATCATGAACAAGGAAATATAATAATAACTAATTTATTATTGCCTCTAGGGCATATTTCCAACACTTGGTTCTTCGGGGCTGGCGGAACCTTGGACCCTGTATCAGGGAAGTGCCGTTGGAAGGACGAGCAACTGAAAATACCAGTCACCAAGCTTCTAAGACTATATCGATGCAGCGCAAAGCAAGGGACGTTTGCTCCTGCATGTGGAGAAGGACGAGCTCTCAATGGCCCTCGAATCCCGAGCACTCGGACGGACACGAGGCACGCCAGCTCCATTCCGTGGAAGGTTGGTTTTCCGGACGCAGGGGTTACAAAACCTGGAGAGGAGGAAGAAACCGGAGCAGAGCCAAGCTGCAGCGCTGCACGAAAGGGTAATGGGGCTAGAGGAACGAGAAGCAGAACGCAGCAAACGACCTGTCGAAGCTTCCCTCGAAGCTACCCCGCCATCTCAGCGGAGAAGCAGCGTGGCTTCCACCGAGCTGCTTCAGCCAAAGCATGTCTTGACGGCCTCGCCAGCCTATCCCGTGGATGCTATCACGGAGTCTCAAAATTGCCACATTATGACGCAATGGATGAATTTGAAGGTCAAGGCGGTCATATTGGCTCTGTTTATCCCATCGAACCCGGTGCAACTATTCACTGCCGGCCAATTCCAGAAGGATATGCTAGGGTGATGGTGGATGAAATAACGGAGGGATTTGAGGACCTCCAGCTTGACCACCCTACCGGTGAAGGGGAGACTAGGCTGGGTTCTGCTCTGAAGACTCCATGCCTATGGCGGAAGGAGCTCATCAACCTTCTGAATCGACGCCCGCCTCCTCCTCCTCCTCCTCCCGGCGAAGTCAGGGCACTCCGCCTCCTCCACTGCCTCCTTCTCCCATGAGTGAGGGCACTCCGCCTCCACCGCCTCCTCCTCCCGGACGAGTGGCGATCAGGCCCGGCTCCTTCTCCCGTGGCGGCACTCCGCCTCCTTCTTCGTCACTGCTGGCCGGGCTTCGAGCAGCCAAGCCTTCCTCCTTCTCCGCCGCCAAAGAAGGGCGGAGAGACCCGCCACGCCTTCCCAGGCTGCTCCGGTGGCGTCGTAGTCCTTCTCCTCCGCCGTAAGCAAGCACGAAAGAAGGCAGACGTCGTGGCCGCTCCGTCTGCTCGGCGTCTGTGATATAGCCAGAGCGGGAGGTCGGGAAGTATGTCCGGACATCAAAGGTCAAAAAGAGCGAGCAGCTACGAAAAAAAATTGCCCAGCTCGACGAACAACCAAATCAATCGTGCCCCCGCTCAATGTGTCTAGCGGGCGACATCGCTGCTTAATGCTCCGGGACGGTGGCCGGTTATGGCAATCTTGCAGATTACCTGCCTGACGATCAACTTCTCGATTTCATGGAGGTGGACGAACACAGATACGAGTACGGGAAGCCTCTCGTCAAAGATGAAAAATCTCTAACAACGATGATGCTAAGATTCCATAATTGGTACATGAAAACTCGCAGAGAGTCCGGGGACGAATATTTTGTATCTCGAACATTAAAGAGGAGCACGACCTCGTTGGAACTGATCTGCTGACTGTTCCATTTGAGGAGTTCTTCGAGTTCTTCAATCAAAAGGCCCTCGATAAACTAACGGTCTTTTGCTACTGTCTGTAAGTACTATTTCTGTCATTAAGTCTCTATATGTAGCTCAGCTCTTTCATTGCATGTATTTATAATTAATTATCCTCACTATATTATGTAGATTGAAGATCGTCGAGTGCAGAAAACAAGAAATCAAAACAAAGATAACACAAATATCGTAGATGAAATTCAGGTTAAAAAGCACGCCGAAGAGGTCGAGGCCAACTTGCCAGAATCGTTGATCAAAAATCAAAAGAAAGATACCATACTCTTTCCTTGCAACTTCAAGTGAGTGTTACTGTCGTGTGCATATTCGGTTTCCCTTATTACTCGAGCGAGGTTATAGTAATGTAATTGATGAGTTATACATGTGTGCGCAGCTACCACTATGTTCTTCTGGAGATTAAGCTTGAGCGGGGACTAGTAACCGTCTTTAGACTCGAGATTTAAAAGATCCCAAACCTATGCTGACATGACTAAATTGCTCAACAAGTAAGTTCAATCGATCATTATCGCACCATATCGGCAACTTTTTGTTCATTTCCTGATATCTCAAGTAATAATAATTATTTTCTTTGTCTTGCAGGGTTTGGAAACAGTTCACCGCAGAAGCTCCGGGACTGCCGAAGGAACTGCGATATACATACCCGAACGTAAGTACTACTGGCTAGCTAGTTGCGCACATCTCCCGTTGATTTTATAGCTATACTTTCATCAATGCCATTTATAATGCTTCATTATCAGTTTGATTGACCTCTATTTCTCGTAACAAGGGAATGATTAATGTGGATACTACGTGTGCGAGTTCATCTACAACGCGACTTTGAAAAATAAGCGGGGCTACTCTAAAAGAGAATATGAAGTGCGTAAGCAATAATATTCACAATTTCATTTTATTACACCATCATTTCTGTTGAGTTTCATTCATATATATGTATTAACCCCCTTCTTCAAATTAGACGTGGCAGATGCGGAAAGAACTCCTCCCACAAGATCGCATGAAAGCAATTCAAAAGGAATTGGCGGGATTCTTTCTTGACCACGTCATCAATAAAGCCGGAGAATACCATGTGCAAGTTGATTTCAAATGCTAGAGGATTGTAAGAGATCTTACATATTGTATATGTATGTAGCCAGTAGCGTCCGATAGATAATACGAAAACTTGTTGTTCGACTAATCTCTCGGAGAAGGAGAGGTCGATCGATCACTTCTCTCGGTATGCATGACTTAACTTCTCAGACTTAATGGTTTCCTTCATTTTCTTACTAGCTAGCGTGTCGAGGCCTCTCTCTATGTATATAGTACGTGGCGTCGACCAAGCACGGACATAAGAGAGGACACTTCTCTCTCTATTAATTAGCTAGCTAACACAATATATGAAACACCTAAATTAACCCCCAAAACCCCAACCCTCCCCTTTCAAAAAAACAAAACCAAGCCATCGAAATGCTCACGCGAAGCCTTTTTGGTCCCGGTTTATGTCACCAATCGGGACCAAAGGCCCTCGCCTGAGCTGCCCGCTGCCACGTGGATGCCCATCTGTCCCGATTCGTGTAAGAACCGGGACTAAAGGGGGCAGGCATAACCGGGACTAAAGGCCCTTACGAATCGGGACAAATGCCATGTTTTCTACTAGTGTTAGAGGATACTTATGATATAACATTAAAATTCAGAAGTACATATAAACAATTGTTCTAGCAAGAAGAATAAATTACGGTTCCCAACTCAACTAATATCCTTGTTCATGAATCTGTTAGAGTAATCTTGAGTTATGATCCAGTTAGGATAGTCTAGTTTCCTGGTGTGAGTTAGTACGTGGGTCAAGTAGTACTTTGTAGTACTAGTTGGGTTCATATTCTGGTGTAGGACTTCGAGTCCAAGTAGTACAGGTGGTGCTGGCTCAGCGTGTCGGTCTGGTTTGGATATAAAGTGGTGTCCGTACATATAGGTGTGCTAAAGTGAGCCTGAGCACATATTGTCTTATTATGCGCTCCGGCCAGCCCCGCGCCAGAATGGCGCCATCCCCAGCGCACTGCTTTCCAACTTTGATCGTAATATATTACTCATTGTAGTAATGCATGTACGCTGCACTCATTTCCTCTCTAATTGATGGTAATCGCATGGCAAAACTAGTAAAAGTGATGCATATCTAGTAAAACATCGACTCGTTGTAGTAAAAGTGGTTAAACACGCACGTTGAACTCCTTTCCGCAAAATTTGATAGTAATTGCATGGAACAATTAGTAAATCTGATACATATGTAGCAAAACTCCTAGGAGCTTCAAATTAATATCACTAGTTATGAGGGAAAAACTGATAATTAGTATGTGCTATCTTAAAAGTTTATATAGATCGTAAGAGGAAAATTTACTTTCAGTGATTGACTATTGCTATAAAGAAATTTCTTTTACTAAGTATTACCTAATTTTTACTATATTGTAATTGTATTACTATATACTGCATGATTTTTACTATCAACCTGTTACTAAGTATTGAGGTGTCACTAGTAAACAACCTATTTGTTTATAATAATTGTGGTACAGTATTGTGAAAACCTATCTCTTTTGGTTGATATAATGAGATATAGTGTTTACTGGCATGCGCGCAAAGCCACCCCACATTGCATCACTAAGGCTGGTCATATTGGGAAGTAATTTAGACTAGTGTCATATGCATGATACTAGTCTAAGTTACTACCTTCATAATGCAAAGTAACATGATAATAGTGTCATAGATGGCTTCATTTATTAGCTTGTAGACTCATCTTGTCTTGGGAAGCGCTATGTTACAGTAACATATTATGTTACCACCTCACATTAAATGGACTATGATGCACATGTCCGTGATAGTTAATACTAAAAGGCTACCTTTTATGTAGTAAAAGCATTCTCGTTCACATACAACCCATGTAGAATAGTAATCTGTGTACATAGTATTAATACACATGCAACTAGTACCAATTTAAGTGTTTTACTATCTTCACTCGAAATTTTACTAGCAGGATCATTAGGCAAAGCAGGAGACTCATGCATGCAACCCGTACTCTTCTTATAACTGTATTACTATGTTACCATAGATTTTACTAGCATAATTAGACAGGACGGGGGCTCATGCATGCATCCAGTAAGCATTTTACTAGATAAGCAGTTGGGGTTACGATCAAATGAAGAATATGGTGGATGGCGTACGTGGATTGGTTGGTTCGATGCGATGCGTGATTAGACCAGAGCGCAGGATAAGGCATAATGCGCTCACGCATAGTATAGCGCCACCGTGTGTGTATATATATATATATATATATATATATATATATATATATATATATAAACTAGTAAAAAATGCCCGTGCGTTACAGCGGGAGAAAGATTTATCACATGTGTTTTTTAATTACCGTGAAAAATAAACACATTTTCAAAAAAAAATCTTATATTAGTTAACTTGCAAGCCAATGTCACATCTTCAATTCTGATCCAGCATGTGATAGATGGGAACTATCAAGAAATTCTCAGGGGCATGTGTAACTAAAAAGATGAACAAAACCGAAAGGAATTATAGCTTTGCTTGTCTCTTTTCTCATTGTGCACTTGCAAATGAACAACATATTAAATGATACGTTAATAACAACATTTTTTTTACGTTAATAACAACATATTAAAGTATGCAATATCTAAAGACTCATAGGGCCTGAAAATAGAAAATAACAACATACTAAAGCATTCACTATCTACAGACCCCAAAACTGAACAACATTCGTACCATGGTAGCTTGAAGCCCTCAACATTAAGAATAAGTCAGATAAGCAAATAAAAAATCACATGGACTATTACAATTCACCCTCATTACTGCTCACATTTCATTCTCAAGGGGTGTAAGCTGTGCAGCAAAAGTCTAGTGATATTCTCAACTGTGCTGGAAATATAAGATGAGAAGGTTCCGTGCCACATCCTTTACATGTGCACTATATCACGAAAATTGTAAAGACAGACTGAGTAAAATTATGTTGAAATCTGAACCACTTGCAAGAATGCCGATATAGTGACAAGGATAGTTGGCACTTCATAAACTCATCATGATCAAATAAACATTATGGTGGGCTTGCATTCTCACCAACAATCAATGGCATCTTGACTGAGCTCCGAGCTAAACGTCTGAGAGTAGAATCATAATCTCCCAAAGTCGTCGTTAATTTCAAAGATATCGTGGCACATGTTGAGAAAATTTTGCCATCTTGAAACAACCGTGAACAAAAAAAAATGCATCCTAAAAACAACATGAGCAAGATCAAGTATACCAACTCTCTTAAGGAGAACAAAAATAATTACGAAAAATTATCAATACCTGTGGAGGTAAATTCATCGACGAACATATGAGTTCTTGAGTGCACTATCATCAAAATACACATCCATATCAAGCTCTCCTATGAACTGAACCACCCGTAGTTTTCAGAAAAAGCAGCCAGAAAAAAAGAACGGCCATAGATCGTTTTGGTGTAATCACCCATGATTTTGAGAAATATAGAACGGCGGCCATAGATCGCTTTGATGTCTCGTGTGCATGTGTTGTACCGTGGCTTAGCTAGCTTTGCAGTGAATCAATCAATCCATCGCTGTGTATTGTCGTCTTGCCGGAAGATTGATCGTCTCGGAAAGTAATCGATCCATCTCCGAAGTTTCAGTACGTGCGTCACCGTCGCCGTAAGCTTGTTGTGTGTATGTGGACAGGGCCAACATGCATCGATCACACGGGAGTCGTTCCATGGCGCCCACCGGCTTCCGCGACCTGCCGATGGAGGCCCTGGAACAGATCGTGCTGCGCACTGGCCCCCTCGACAATGTCGTCCTGCTCCGCCGTTTGTGCACCGTGGCGCCGCGCGCTCAAGGCCACACTCCTCCGCCCGATCAAACTGTCGAACCAGCCACACCACGTGTACGTGGAGCGTTGCTGCGAGTGCCTGCTGCGGCTGCGAAACAAGCGCCCCTACTAGAACAGAACCTCAATTGGAACAAAAAGTATGCCTCCGACGGACGAATGGTACTGGCCCTCTCGTCGCCGTTTCCTTGGAGAGCAAGACCGACTCAAGAAGGCAGCCGACGCGCATCATAGGCTCCTCCCTACGGCTGGGTGGTCACCACGACGCAGGCATGCACTCGACCCTCTGGAGCCGCTCACCGGTGGTCGGTTTCCGCTGCCTCCCATGACCTCGTCGCTCGAGCGTAGCAAGCAAGGAGCAGCGGCGGCGTAACATAGGGGATCGGCGAGGTGAGGAGCAGCAGCCGTAAGCACTTTGTCCTGGGTCCCTGTCGGTGTCAAAACCGGCGGATCTCGGGTAGGGGGTCCCGAACTGTGTGTCTAGGCGGATGGTAACAGGAGACAAGGGACACGATGTTTTTACCCAGGTTCGGGCCCTCTCGATGGAGGTAAAACCCTACTCCTGCTTGATTAATATTGTTGATATGGGTAGTACAAGAGTAGATCTACCACGAGATCAAAGAGGCTAAACCCTAGAAGCTAGCCTATGGTATGATTGTTGTGTATATGTCGAATAGCCTGGCCCTGGTTTATATAATGCACCAGAGGCCTACGATAACAAGAGTCCTAGCCGAATACGCCGGTGGGGGAGGAGTCCTTGTCTTGATCACCAAGTCTTATGGAATCTTCCTTGTATGCGGCAAGCTGTCGGGGCCCGGCCCATGGGTATGCGGCCTGGGGGTTCTCGCCCAATCTAATCGATCCGGGATGACGCTAGAGTACCCCTAGTCCAGACACCGCCAAGAGCCCCATGAACCGGTCTTCAAGTTAGGGACGCTCCTCGATTCTTCTGAACTGTTCTTCATCTTCGGTTGCCGGTCTTGAAAACTGGTTCAACAAATCTTCTCATCTTCGATCTTGAGGATCGCCGAAATGCATTCGACGAGTTTACACGTCGGGTATCCGAGGAGCCCCTTTAAGTTTCCGACCTTTATCAATGCCTTGTTATTTTTATGCCACACCTCGGGTTTGAAGTTGTTCCCGGGCGGCAGTGTCCTCTTGCGTCTGAAGCTCCAACGCCGGACTGCATTCGAGGTATCTTCTGCAGTCGAGCACCAACGCCGGACTGCTTCCCAGCTCTAACGCCGGACTATGTATCCAAGCTCCAACGCCGAAATGTATCCGAACTCCAACGCCGGACTGTGTCCAAGCTCCAACGCCGGACTATATCCAAGATGTCATAGATCATCTTGGGCCAAAAAAGTTGAAGGAGTTTAGCCGAGCTTAATGCCGGAAATGCCCTCTAAGGAGCCAGCCACTTGCTTCCGAGTTATATGTCGAATCGCTTCGAGGTGGTTAAGCACCTCGGTCATGGGCTGATTTTTGGTCAATGTTTTTATTGATGCAATTTATTCTCGAGACGAGATATATAGCCGTGAGCCCTCAAGGTGTGTATCGGTCTAAAACCCGAGATGCACTGAAGGATGACATAAGACCGCTGATCCCAAAGAATGGCCGAGACTCAAAGTTGATTTGCAAAATCGGCACGAGGATCAAGTCCTAGCTCGGCGAGAATACTTCAGGACACAAAAGCGGCAAGCTCGGTCCTCGAGACTCAGAGGTTGGGTGCGGCCGACCAACCTGAGGATCAAAATCTCCTCGGAAGCTGTATTGCACTTAAACTTTTCTCGCAGAGAACAGTGCAATGCAAGTAGCCCTCGAGACATCGGGTCGGGTGGCAACACTGCATCAGGGATCGATGTGCCCCTTTAATATTTGTAAATAATAAGCCCGAAGCCCAAGAGCCCCCGAGCCTCAATGCGGGCACGGGTGGTCGAATTAAGGATCGATATCCATAGTAAAATCACAAATTATGTGTAATGACTCTATGTATCCAAGTACTTTACGTCATTAATGCTCGGATCCGCATTGTACAAAACTTTGTTGACCGACCATCGGCTTCCACCTCCTTGGCCAATAGCCGAGGAGTGTTTGTCCTACTTTATAAAGCCTTTATGAGGGCAAAGATTTACAACAAACAAGGCAAACTGGCCATACGGTTTTATAAACAAAGGTACGCGGAGAGATATGTTATATTACTGTTTAACAGAAGAAATGTCTTCCAAAAAAATAGTCCCACTATCGGTTCCTTTCTTTGGGCTGTCATGCTAAGCATGATCATGAAACCTCAGCTCTAATGTAAGAGCAAAATATTGAGGACTTAGTTCGGGAGGCCGCCATTACTAGCCCCGTAGTGTTCGCGACAATGAGGTCAAGCTGGAAACACTTCGCCAATGTTATGAATGGCCCGTCATTTAATATAGTCATCGGATCGTGACCAGTTTACACCTATTGTGACGATCAGTTTCGGCTTTCTCCACCGAGGTGCTTGACCATGAAATGGAAGCACAATCGCAAAGTGGTTCTCCTTTTGCACACATAGCCGAACAAAGCGTAACGTAGGAGGCAAGCGCAGGAGCCAGCAACCCAACTATTGATCAAGACACAATTCAAACCGATGCATATATAGCAATATCCGAGAATGTTTTTGCCGAATCTCTAAAGGTGTCCGGCGTTGCCATGCGAGACTTGTGCTGAAAACACACAAATAGTTTAAAAGTGCCAAAAGCTTGAAAACCAAAAACGCCAAGAAAACATGACGGCCGAACAGGATCAAGTGTTCGTGCCAATCCAAAATTGGACTTTAGAAAAAAAAAGGTGCTCATGGTGCTTTAACATGACACATCCTATCTCAAGACTTGCTGGGTCAGACCACGGCTTCAGCCTCCCATCCCGGCGGAGTACTTCTCATTAGGCCGCTTTAGCAAACTAAACTCTAGCGGCTTTGAGAGAGAAATTAGGCTCCCGGCTAGTGACCACACGCCGTGTCGAAAAAGGAGTGATAAATAATAATAATAGTAAAACTTTGCAACGACTAAGAAGAAGAACACTTATCATAAAACGGCTCATATAAATTTAAGAGCCCCAAGTGACTTGGTTAAAAGAATGATTGCATGTACCAAGTACTTATATCATATCTATGTTCAACCGAACTTTAAACGCATCTTAACCGAAATCGGCTTCTCCCTCTTCGTTCAAGGACCGAAAAGTGTTATGTACTCCATCCGTCGAGAATATCGACGGTGTTTCCAATAACTGTGCAATCAGGCCATAAGGTCTGTAATGACATAAAGTGCGCCAGGGAACTTATGCTATATTACTAATAAAGTGTAAGAAGCATCTTCAAGAAAATAGTACCCCCACCGATACCTTTCTTCGATGCTCATTGTTAATATGAGACTTGTGCAATAGATTTTTTGTACTCATGAGTTCCTTTGTGTGCCGACCATCATTGAAAACTATAAGAGCGCTAGCTTTCGGCTTCATACTCGAGGTCCGCTCGGTGACCCGATCGTGACAATCGAGAGGTGCTCCCTTTACTCCCTAGCCGAACAATCGAACGTAGGGGTAAGCACAGTGAGCCAGCAACCCATCTTGCAAATCTCTTAAGTAAATATGGTTCATATTGTGGCGTAATACACGAACTAGGAACGAAGCCGTACAAGTATAATCATATGCAAGAGGAAAAAGCTTCATGAAGGAAGCCCCCAAGTAAACGGGGTATTTGAATTTGCGCGTCACAAACAAAGTTTGGACAAGGAAAATTTTTACAAGCAACTTTTTTCCAAAAAAGTATAATGCTTGGTCGAGCCGAACACAAGTTAAAATTTAAAACTTTGAGCATGATGGCAACTTAGCTGGTTAATGTGTTCGGTATTGACGACGCGGTCCGAGCTTGATGCGGGACAAGGTTCCATCCCCCAAGCCGTCCCGAGATGGCGGAGCAAAGAGCTCGGCACTCCAAAGTGGTGACATAGCACGGTCAATGCAGGACGGAAGAGTGATGTCAAGTCCCTGCATGGGGTAATGAAGTGTTGACGAAGCCCCGTCCGGTGAGGTGACGCCTAAAGGATATAGTCCGCTGGATCATTTTCTGTGCACAAAAAATAGCGCAAACCAGAGATAATAGTAACAATAATAATAAAAATTGCATAATAAATAATTTATGCAAAGTGAGTAATAAAAGAAATATGGCCCGGCGCCAAGTCAATGTCGATGCAAGGCGGCGCGTGATGCGGTAAAGGCATGGCAAGGCGTGAATTCACCAGTCGGTTCGAGTTCGGATGCGGCGTCACGGACTATGTCTGAAACTGACCGAACCACCATGCGCAAATCGTTAATCACGCGCCACCATTTGATAGACCTGCGTACATATGATGGACAAACCAGAGTAATAATTCGTTGGGAAAATAAACCCAAACAAGCAAAAAATACTAGGATTAATAGCACCTGGTTTATTGGTTGTAGCAATCTGAAGAAAGGTGATTCCCAAAATTGGGACTCGATCCGCACACCCATTGCCTGACGGGTGACGGCATGACGATGCTGACAAGGGTTGGCTCGCTGAGGCAAAGCCCTCGGTCCAGCTAACGTGATGAAGCTGGTCGGCTGGTGACGCCGAAGTCTCCGGAGTAGGTTGATGAAGAGATGATGAAGCCCCCGGTCCAGGTATCGTGATGAAGCCTCGGTGTCAGCCGATGAGTCGAAGTAGGTCGGCGTGACGGACACCAGCTTGAAGAAGCAATAGTGCGGCCCGCCGATGCAGTGTCATGACGCGTGGTCGATGCCGCCTTGATGAAGCGACCGTGGCGGCGATGCCGGTATGCCCGCCCGTGTAATCCGTGGGGCGGCGATGTTGGTGATGATTTATCCTTCGCGATGCCGGACTCTTGTTCGGCTTGCCGAGATGATGATCCAAGAAGTTGAGCTCGGCTCAACAAAGTGACGATGTGTCTAGCGCAGTCGGCGGTACCGTGGAGCAATATTGCCGGACTGGTTTGACACCAAAGATGATATTGAAGATTATATTCAAAAGATTTTAAAGTTAGTGGGATGTGTTCGGAAACAAAACACAACACCCCATACAAAACCTCCTTCAAAAAGGATGTCTGAAATCCCGTTCATAAAAAAGACGAACTCGGGTCGGATTCATTTTCGCGCAGAAAACAGATCCAAAAAGTGATGCATTAATCGGAAGGTTCACGGAGTTTGGACGGTCGGATCGAGGTGAAATTTTGAGGGGTGGTAGATGTAGGAATTCCGCAGCCGATCAACGGTTGGATCTTCCAAAGGAGGTCCGAGCTAGAAGCTGGACACCATTGCCAGAGATTCCTCCATCGGAACTCAACGAAATTTTCCAGGGTTGTTGTAGACTCAATTCCGCACAATTCCACCGAAGCGATCGTTAAAACGACACTTGAGGAGGCGGTGGCGGCGGACACAAGTCCGCTGTCCAGAAAAATAGTACGGTCGCCCGAGGGCAATGTTGACGTTGAGCCCCCGGGCTCCCTGGATGATTCCTCCATGATCTTGATAGAGATCGGAGTTGATGTTGATGAAGGCCCTCATCCGAACCAAGGTGACCAGTTGAGCTGGTGACGAAGATGCCGAAGTCGCAGTTGATCTGCAGGCGAGCCATCGACCTTTTTCCGAACACACAGCGGAACTCTCAATGAAAGCACCAATGTCGGTGTCAAACCGGCGGATCTCGGGTAGGGGGTCCCGAACTGTGCGTCTAGGCGGATGGTAACAGGAGACAAGGGACACGATGTTTTACCTGAGTTCGGGCCCTCTCGATGGAGGTAAAACCCTACTCCTGCTTGATTAATATTGATGATATGGGTAGTACAAGAGTAGATCTACCACGAGATCAAAGAGGCTAAACCCTAGAAGCTAGTCTATTGTATGATTGTTGCGTATATGTCGACTAGCCTGGCCCTGGTTTATATAATGCACCAGAGGCCTAGGATAACAAGAGTCCTAGCCGAATACGCCGGTGGGGGAGGAGTCCTTGTCTTGATCACCAAGTCTTTTGGAATCTTTCTTGTATGCGGCAACTGTCCGGACTGGCCCATGAGTATGCGGCCCTGGGGGTTCTCGGCCCAATCTAACTGATCTGGGGACGACGTGGTGAGTACCCCCTAGTCCAGGACACCGTCAGTCCCCGTAGCCCCTCCCTCTCGATCTAATAACGAATCGAATCGTGTTCTTTTCCTCGATTTGATATGCGTTCAGGAGGACTTGTGCCCGTGAAGATGAAGGAGATCTGGTTGGAACAAAGAAGAGGACGGATACACCTAGTATTTGTGTCGGTGAAGAAGAAGGAGATCGATATGGCAACAATTACGAAGAGTTTTTTTCCCACTTATTTACTGTACTGCGGGTTAATTAATTAATACCATAGGGGGCTTTTATAAAACGTGCGTGACGGTGAACCCGAGAGACTCAATCCGTGCTTTATTATTAGGGAGAGATATGCGGGTATACGTGATCATTGTAACCGTGGGAAAAAGAGAAAAAGAAATAAAGAGAAGAGAGGCACGACACCTGTCTTTGGCAAAAGTTTTTGCGTGTGCGTGTTCATCCTGATTTGATGTGATCGATCCTAAGGGTGAAGTTCCAACATTTGATATCTACAGCAAGGTCGATTTGAAGTTGCGCTTGCCCCGGGGCGGCGACCTGACTAGCGCCTCGGGGCGGGCGATATGGTCGCTGGGTGATGCAGCGACGAGAAAGAGCGGGCCATGAAGTCGCTGGGTGGTGCAGCGACAAGGAGGGATCAAGCGATTGTCGTTCGGCGGAGCGACAAGGAGGGAGACGGCGGGCAGTCGTCGGCAAGGCGGTGGAAGAAGATCGTTGATGGAAGATGTGGTGCCGAGGTGCGGCGCTGAACCTCATCAAGATCATCGTCCGGGGGAGTCGGATGAGTCAAGGAGTCGTGAGTGTTAGCACGGTCGGTCGGTCGGTTGTCGTCGTCGTGTGAATGTCGTCATGTCCAAGTGCTCGTCTTTGTGAGGAGGCGTTGAAGATGAAGCGTGCCCAGGTCGTCTATGTGCCTCGACGAGATGATCAAATTCAAGTATGTGGGGGAGGTAAATCAGTGAAGGTGAGTCTCTTCAATGAGGTCATGTCTCTACATGAGGCTGGAATGGGCGGTGTAGCCCACAGGGTGGTGTGATCCACAAGGAGCCGGCATGTATCTTGCTATGGTGGATGGTGAGTCCACCGGGTGGGTTTTTCCACAGGTTACTAGCGAGGTTGGGTAGTCCAAGGCATATTTGAAATGGTCCGTAAATTCGCCAAGTCAAAATTGAAGGCAAGATTGTTGGGGTCAATGAAGTCAATCAATTTGACTTGTCGTGGTGTGAACGGATGAGTCAACAGGGGTGAATCATCAACAAGCCAAGACCGGAGAAGCATGGAAGACAAAGTATGTCAATATTAGGGAGAGAATGTTAGAGTAATCTTTGAGTTCTGATACAGTTAGGATAGTCTAGTTTCCTGGTGTGAGTTAGTACGTGGGTCAAGTAGTACTTTGCGGTACTAGTCGGGTTCATATTCTGGTGTTGGACTTTGAGTCCAAGTAGTACAGGTGGTGCTGGCTCAGCGTGTTGGTCCGGTTTGGATATAAAGTGGTGTCTGTACACGTCTAGGTTTGGTTTATGTCGGTAGCTTTAGGACGAGTTACTGCATATATATATATATATATATATATATATATATATATATATATATATATATATATATATATATATGCGGGTATATGTGATCATTGTAATCGTGGGAAAAAGAGAAAAAGAAATAAAGAGAAGAGAGGCACGACACGTGCCTTTGGCAAAAGTTTTTAGGTGTGCGTGTTCATCGTGATTTGATGTGATCGATCCCGAGGGTGAAGTTCCAACAGAATCGGGATACATTTGGCATGGTTCAAGGGAACACATTAATTAAACGAATTATAATTATAAGAGAAAGGCTATTTTGGAGAAGATAGGTAGAAGTTGTAAGTCCTATTGTAAGAACTCCATTTTTCATAATTTTCATAATAAAATATGAGGATTCTATTATGAAATTATGAAAATTTCATTGATAGGAAAAGAATACTTAGCACACAGTATAACAAACAAAACTTTTTTTCTTGTATATATAAGAGGAGTTTTTTATTCTAAGAATATTGTACCGAGTAATTCAACACATAAAAGTACATTCAAAGAAGAATCAAAATTATTAAATAATTGGAATCCTTTTTTGATAAGTCAATTTATATTATTCCAAAATCTTATTATTTGTTTGTTGCCCAGAAAAACCCTTTGGTTTTGGATGCTCATTACCGCTCGAAAATGATCTTGATTTTACTAAAGAATGAAAGTAAACATGTTAGTAACGGAGCCTTCTTCAAATAGGTCAAATGGATAAGCTACATAACAGATCCAATGGTTGTCCTCCCCAGCAACAGGCTCGATGTCATAGCATCGTCCTTTGTAACGATCAAGACTGGTAAGTCCATCAGTCCAAACAGTTGTCCATGTACCAGTAGAAGATTTGGCAGCTACTCCAGCCCCTGCTTCTTCGGGCGGAACACCAGGCTGAGGACTTACTCGGAATGCTGCCAAGATATCAGTATCCTTAGTTTCATACTCTGGGGTGTAGTAAGTCAATTTATAGGGATGGTTAGTCCAAGGCGCGGAACAACCGAGTTTTCTTTTGAAGAAACACTATTATTATGGGGCTGTATACGCGGTAGAAAAATTACGCCAATCTGTTGAGATATGGTATGCGACAAGTGAATATTTGAAACAAGAAATGAATTCAAATTTTTGGATAACGGATCCTTCTAATCCAGTCTATCTAATGTCTTTTTCAAGAGAGGAAATGCATCTCAAGTACACCAATTAGTAGGTATGAGAGGATTAATGTCGGACCCTCAAGGACAAATGATTGATTTACCTATTCAAAGCAAAGCGGGTTGTATAGATTGGTACCATCATTCTAGAAATTAACGACATAACCAAGACTCAAATATTTGTGTCATACTACTTACCAAAGCACGTAGAAAATTTTGAGGGTATATTACATGGCCTTCCTTAATGACTTCCTTCTTCACTTTATCATGGAGAACTTCCATATCTGTAGTAACGACAGGTAGGGCGCTGCCATCTTGGGGAGGTTCAGTATGCATAGAAGAAGCTTCCTCCAGTGTTATCTCATCATTGCTAGAACCTAAAACTATCAGAAATAATTCAGAATCAAAGGGCAAAAGGGGGCTGGGTGAGGTTCCTTTCAAATTTATTCTCTACCCTCGATACAGATTTGCATATTTTGTAGCATATCTGTACTGTTACTTTGTGGTATCAAGTAACAGTATCCTGTTCGGTGTGAACCACGTGGAAACACGTAATCTTAGCATTGAGTTTTGCATAAGACCATACCACAAGTAATTCCATTGCCTTTGCATAGCGCAACCAAATTCAGAAAAAGAATCTACTGTTACATTTCAACTTTTTCTGCCGCACTAATTAAATAAGGGGAACACGACATAACCTGCAGCGTGTGGAGTAAGAAACTAAGAATTCACTTAGCTGCTCCAACAATTATGATATGTTTGGTTTGAACCTTTGTGGTTTTTTAACCAACATACTAAGCAATTTGGATCATGTATCCTTAGATTGTCCTTGGATCAAATACAGTGCGGCTAATTGTTTTCTCTTTTCAAATCGAAACAAAATTTGCACAGCAATGACACACCAACGAAGTGTTCTTCCTAAATTGAAAGCCTATCATGATGGAGATCCGGAGCATGCAGTACAAAAAGAAAGGAAGACTGGAAGGGGCACATTCACCATCTGTAGAAACAGAAGCAGAGGCGGGGGCCGAAGCTATTGGCGCAACATCTTCAGACATTACGGCCGGCCACAACGGTTGAGGATATCTGGCGTGGTAGCTTGCGTCTGGTGGCTAGCCGTCCGGACGGCCATGGTACGTTGGGATCGAGGCAGAGGCGGAGCCGTGAGAAATTTCGAGATCCCAACACTATCAGGCTAATACAAAGATCCATGAGAAGTGTGAACGCACCAACGTCTTCGGGTATGGATGGACTGTACGGGGTAACTGATTTGGGAAACGTAGGCGGCAATGCTGGCGTGGCCGACGGCGCATGATGCATCTATAGTGAGACCGGCGGCGGCCAGATCAGCACCGTGGCGGCCCAATCCGATAAGCCCGGCGGTCGAGTACCTGGAAGGCCAGTAGCTCCGGAAGGTGACGTCGAATTGCTCGGTCTGTTGGCTTTTGATCGCTAGATCAATTCACCAGGAGCTGAAACACGTTTGTGTAAAGCTAGTAAGCAAGCAAGCAAGAAGCTTGATGGATTTTATAGCTAGCTGGCACTATGTGCACGCCGTACAGGATCGATACGAACTTGATCGACGGAGCGACTCTCTCGGCGGAACAATCGTGAACTTGCGAACGTAAACTAGTACAGGGAAAACTGATTTTGGTGATAGCTACAGGAGCTTGTCGCTCCTGGCTTCTTTTCCTTTGTATTGCTCTTTTCGTTGTTATTCAATTACAAGGGGTATGCACGTATATATACTCATCCAGCGCTAACCTATAGCTAAACCTAGTCGGTTCTGGACTCCAGTACTACTCGGACAAGGACACATATACATATACGAGTCATATACAAAGTCGTGCTTATTCCTAACATTCACCCTCTAAGCATGACTTCCTCGTTTCAACCTGGGTCCCAAATGCGACTGCTGCTATTCGTAGTCTTTATCTTAGGCATTGCTTGTAGCGTTTCAGGGACCACCTTCGCTGTCGTCGGCTCGTCAAATGCTTGGCGCCAACACTCATCTTTGGTCGCGTATTCAACCTTCACCTGTTCATTGGTGCTTGGTAGACTGTTTTTCGGATCCTTGGGGAAACATCCTTTGAATCCGAGCGAGACCAAACTTCGGTCTAGCTTTGCGTTCCAAGCTCGTGGCACTTGCTTCAGCCCGTAAAGTGCCTTCTTGAGCTTGTAAACTTTCCCTTCTTCTTCTTTCTTTTCGTAGCCGAGGGGTTGTTCCACGTAAACTTCTTCTGTGAGATCACCGTTGAGGAAATCGGATTTAACATTCATATGATGAACCTTCCAATCCTCTTGTGCTGCCAAAGCTAGGAGCACCCTCACCATCTTGAGTCGAGCAACCGGTGCAAACACCTCCTCCTAGTCAACTCCTTGACATTGTACGTAGCCCTTTGCAACGAGTCTTGCCTTGTACTTCACAATGGCACCTTTCGTGTCCTTCTTCAACTTGTAAACTCACTTCAAACCTATGGTCTTTTGGTTCGGAGGTCGGGTTACCAAAGTCCACGTGCCATTGCTCTCGATCGCCTTCATCTCCTCATCCATGGCGTGCATCCAACATGAACTTTTGCTCGCCTCTACGAAGTTCGCTGGCTCCTCAACTCCGAGTAAACACAAATTGGAGTACTCGAGCGTAACTGGCTTTGCGTACTTGTAGACTTTCTTGAGGGGCTTGTAGCGACGAGGCCCAGAAGAATCCGTTGTGGCTTGCGAAGGAGGCGACACAAATTGTGTCGGCGTCGATGCACCTGAGGAAGACGGTTGAGTCTCGGGCGTGGTAGATGTCGGGTCGTTGGCATCCGCGTCGTCGACGTAGTCGTCGTGATCGTGACCATCACCTTGATTGTCATCATCACTATGCGCCTCGTTGTCGATGTCGTTGCCGAGATCTCTACCCGTGTCTTGCGTGTCATTGTCGCTATCACCTTGCGACCCATGCGGGTCGTCGTCGGTGTCGGCACCATGGTGATCACTGCCATTGCGGTCACCTTGGTTGTGCGTCTTGCCAACCACCTGGACATCCTCCCCTGCATCATCATCAGTTGGCAATTCAACTGTGAATATGTTACCATTTGGAGCATCGTTGGCTGCTGTGCTCCAATTCCACGCTTGGTTTTCTTCAAACGACGTCGCATGAAATTTGTAGACGCTTGGCTCGTAGATCGTAGAAGCGGCATGCCTTGGTGCCGGAATTCCTCTCGTATCCGATAAACACCATCTTGGTGCTACGATCGGCAAGCTTTTAGAGATGCGACTCCGCCGTCTTCACATGCGCCACGCACCCGAATATCCATAGATGAGACACTTTCGGCTTACGTTCGTAAATTGCTTCATACGGAGTCTTGCCGATGATACGTCTCCAACATATCTATAATTTTTTATTGTTCCATGCTATTATATTACCCCTTTTTGGATGTTTATGGGCTTTATTTTACACATTTATATCATTTTTGGGACTAACCTACTAACCAGAGGCCCAGCCCGTATTGCTGTTATTTTTTTTGCCTATTTTAGTATTTCGAAGAAAAGGAATATCAAACGGAGTCCAAACGGAATGAAACCTTCGGGAGCGTGATTTTTGGAACAAACGTGATCCGGAGAACTTGGAGTGCAAGTCAAAAAGCTTGCGAGGCAGCCAGGAGACAGGAGGGCGCGCCCCCCTATCTCCTGGGCCCCACAGGCGACCACCGACGTACTTCTTCCTCCTATATATACCTACGTACCCCGAAAACATTCAGGGAGCCAACGAAACCTTCGGAGATAGGATGTTTATGGGCTTCTACACCAACACCATAGCCCCTCCGATGAGTTGTGAGTAGTTTACCACAGACCTTCGGGTCCATAGTTATTAGCTACATGGCTTCTTCTCTCTTTTTGAATCTCAACCAATGTTCTCCCCCTCTCTTGTGGAGATCTATTTGATGTAAACTTTTTTTGCGCTGTATTTGTCGAGATCCGATGAATTGTGGGTTTATGATCAAGTTTATCTATGAGAAATATTTGAATCTCCTCTGAATTCTTTCATGTATGATTGAGTTATCTTTGCAAGTCTCTTTGAATTATCACTTTGGTTTGGCCTACTAGATTGATCTTTCTTGCCATGGGAGAAGTGCTTAGATTTGGGTTCAATCTTGCGGTGCCCTTTCCTAGTGACAGCAGGGGCAGCAAGGCATGTATTGTATTGTTGCCATCGAGGATAAAAGATGGGGTTTATATCATATTGCTTGAGTTTATCCCTCTACATCATGTCATCTTTCTTAATGCATTATTCTGTTCTTATGAACTTAATACTCTAGATGCAGGCAGGAGTCGGTCGATGTGTGGAGTAATAGTAGTAGATGCAGGCAGGAGTCGGTCTACTTTTTGCGGACGTGATGCCTATATACATGATCATGCCTAGATAATCTCATAATTATTCGCTTTTCTATCAATTGCTCGACAGTAATTTGTTCACCCACCGTAATATTTATGCTATCTTGAGAGAAGCCACTAGTGAAACCTATGGCCCCCGGGTCTATCTTTTATCATAGAAGCTTTCAATCTACTTTTATTTGCATCTTTACTTTTTGCATCTATATTATAAAATACCAAAAATATATTTATCTTATCATATTATCTCTATCAGATCTCACTTTTGCAAGTGGCCGTGAAGAGATTGACAATCCCTTTATTGCGTTGGTTGCGAGTTCTTTGTTTGTTTGTGTAGGTGCGTGGGACTTTTGAGGAGCCTCCTACTGGATTGATACCTTGGTTCTCAAACACTGAGGGAAATACTTACGCTACTATTGCTGCATCACCCTTTCCTCTTCAAGAAAAACCAACGCAAGCTCAAGACGTAGCAGCCGATCACCGCCTTGGTTGGAGCCCGAGTGAGAAGATAGACCGCTGTCGAGACAGCTTCTCCCCAAAATGTCCCCGGCAAGTTCTTACTCTTGAGTAAACTTCTCGCCATGTCAACGACGGTTCGATTGCGCCTTTCAACAACCCCGTTCTGCTGTGGCGTATAAGGTGTCGTGAGGAACCTTTTTATGCAATCTTCTCGCAGTAGTCGTTGAACTCGTTTGACGTAAACTCTCCGCCGCGATCTGTCCATAGAGCGCGAACCTTCAACTTGTGTTCCATCTCCGTTGCCGCCTTCAGCTTTTTAAACGCTTCAAACGCCTCATCTTTAGATCGTAGGAGGACGACCCACATGTATCTCGAGTAGTCATCTACCACAAGGAAGAAATACTTCTTTCCTCCGTGAGTTCTTTGGGGTGATAGGGCCACATAGATCACCATGGAGCAGCTCGAGTGCATCACTTGCACGATAGGTAGACTGAGCAGGGAACGGCCTGCGGTGCTGTTTTCCAACCAAGCACCCGTCACATACTCGATCAACATGGTCGATAAATGGCATCCCAGATACCATCTCCATCTTCGACATCTTCTTCAAGGCGTAGAAGTTAAGGTGTCCAAATCTAGCATGCCATAACCACGAATCATCATCACTCTTGGTGAGCCAACACTCCGGTTGAGATTGATCAAGGTTGAGAATATAGAGCCTGTTCCGCGTGCGATTCACGCGTGCTAGCACGTTTCGAAGGTTGTCGAAGATCGTCATCACTCCGTTCTTGATATCCACCTTGCATCCATTCTCGTCAAGTTTCCCGACGGAGATGATGTTGTTGCGAAGTCGTGGGATGTAGTACACTCTGGTGTATGCGATGTTCTTCTATGAGACCCTCGAAGAGGACAGAGCCTTGCCCGCAAATCTCCACATTTGAATCATCACCGAACATGACCGAGCCTTGAACATCATATTCTAGCTCGAGGAACTTCTCCTTGCACCCCGTTATGTGGTTACTGGCACCCGTGTCTATATACCACGACATGTTCTGGTTTTCGGATAACTTTGGTGTTACTTTTTTCTCATAGCACCTTCCGGTTTGGTTTCACAACCATCATTTGGACGAGATCACAAACTTCGCCATCGAAGACCTCGGACGCTCGCCTTCCCCGCTTTTCCAAATTCGTCTTGATCTCCCGCTTGTTAGGCTCCACGAGATCACAAACTTCGGCCATCAGAAGACCTAGACGTTCGTCTTCCTGCTTTGCCAAATTTGCCTTGATCTCCCGCTTGTTAGGCTCCGGACAATCATTTGCAAAGTGACCCATCTCGTTGCACTTATAGCACTTGACCTCGGACATATCCAAGTTCCGTGGCTTCCGCTCTTTAGATCGGTCCGCCTTACCACGACCTTGTGGCTTGCCTTTTCCTTTGCCTTCTTGGTTTGTTCACCAAGGCTGCGTTGCTTGAGCCTTCACCACCGTCACGCCTTCCTTTGCTACTTGGGGCCTCCCAATCTACGCATGAAAGTACATGAGTTGGTCGCTACCTCCTCCTTTGCCTTTCCGACAGCCACAAGCATTCTCTTCCCATGTCCGCAAGCGTCCGATTGCCTCCGTTATGGTCATGTCGTCAATGTCGTAAAGCTGCTCGAGCGTGCCGATGATGTACGTGAATTTATCAGTCACCGAACTGAAAAACTTCTCCACAATCTCGGTCTCGTCGAGCTTTGCACCAAGCGCGCGGATCTCTCCCACCAAAGTAGTCAGACGCATGGCGTAGTCGTTCACCGATTCAGTTTCCTCCATCTGCAACTTGTGAAATTGGTGCTTCAGCACTTGTGCCCGAGCCTTCGTGACGCGATCTTCTCCGATCCTCATCTCTTTGAGTGCGTTCCACACCTCTCTCTTGCTGTCTCGAACTCTGCTAATGTCATCAGCACGGAATCCGGCACAGATTGGGCTATGGCGGCCATGGCACCTTCGTCGCACTCCTTGTCGACGTTGTCGTCCGTGATGGCCTCCCGCACTCGTAGGGTTCGGAGAATAATCTTCATCTTCACTGCCCACACACCGTAGTTGGCGTCGGTGAGCATCGGGTACTGGATGGGGATGTTGCGATGCGCCTGTACGTTGGCGCCGCCCGTTCCGCCACCACCAGTCGCTGACTGGCCACCCTTCTTCACCTTGTCGCCGTTCTTGTTCGCCTTGGAACTAACGTTGCCGGACTTGTTCGCCTTGGAACCGCTGTTGCCGGACTTGACGGACTCAGTGTCACTATCCGTCATCGTAGATCGTCGAGGCTCTAGATACCAATTGTTGTCTTTTGATCGCTAGATCAATTCACCAGGAGCTGAAACACGTTTGTGCAAAGCTAGCAAGCAGGAAGCTTGATGGATTTTATAGCTAGCTGGCACTACGTGCACGCCGTATAGGATCGATACGAACTTGATCGACGGAGCGACTCTCTCGGCGGAACAATCGTGAACTTGCGAACGTAAACTAGTACAAAGGAAAACTGATTTTGGTGATAGCTATAGGAGCTTGTGGCTCCTGGCTTCTTTTTCTTTGTATTGCTCTTTTCGTTGTTATTCAATTACAAGGGGTATGCACGTATATATACTCATCCAGTGCTAACCGACAGCTAAACCTAGTCGGTTCTGGACTCCAGTACTACACGGACAAGGACAAATATACATATACGAGTCGTATACAAAGTCGTGCTTATTCCTAACAGGGTCACCCGTGTAGTGACCTCGGGGAGTCGTTGGCGCAAAGGGGAGCATGTTTCCACTGTCGCAGATCTCCCCCGCGACATCAATGGTCGGCGGCAGCGGTCTCTCTCGATGGACGCGGATCTTCCCTGTCGCGATATTCGAGGGAGAGGGGGTAGACAGTGCCAACCAGCGGAGGGAGAGGCTTGACCTGGCAGGTTCTAGAGCGGTTTGATAGTTCTTTTTTGTTTCAAGGAAAAAACAACGTCGGAGAGAGATGAAAACCGATTGTGGGAGGGCTTGATGAAGCGCTCGACGACGTAACACGGGAGACGGATCCTTCCAAATTTTTTATAGTTATTAATTGCCCGTGTGTTGCAACGTGAGCATACATGTTCTAGTGGTCCAACAATAATCATGTCTAACATATACCTCTAGAGTTCTCATGCCCCTTAGGTGGTATTGTCGTCGTTTTCTTCTCCAGTGGTCCTGGCCATCGCTTCCACTCTACGTCGTGGTCGTCCTCTTCAACCTCGTTGTGTAGCTTGATCAGCAACATGTTCTTCTGGAACCTGGCAAACAGATTGTCATTGTTGACGTTGGTGGCGGCAGCGAATTCGAGTGAGGCCTAGAGGTTATTGATGCTCTTGAGTCGTTACTCCTAAGAGATAGCTATATAACTGTATCAGTGGAAATAAATGAAAATAATTTATAAAACATACATAACAAATACTCCCATTTCTTACGTTTTGAGACTGTGGGGGGGGGGGGGGGGGGGATAACATATAGCTTCTTGTGTGGGTAACAGTTACTCTACAACTGGATTCAATAAGATGGTACATAAGGAGTGGTGTTATCCCATCACCAATGCAAACGCACGTGCATATACACTTGGAGGGACAAAAATGAAGTGCTTTAGTAAGAGCCTTAGATTCCAGCATAAATTGTTAGTAACTTACACATGCAACACACGTCTCAACCAATACACATGAAATTCGTGTGAGTATTAATTTTGAATTTGTATTCTAAAAATTATAGTCCCTAATGATCCCCTAATATCCAAAGAAAAAGGAGAAAAAACCGCAACCAATTATCTTCTGCAGGACATAATGCAAAAATCAGATTGTAGTCTATAATGCTAAGATTCAAAGTATTAGCAAGATGATTATATAAATGTTTGCACTATCAAATATATATACCCAAACTAATTCGTGATTCATATAAATAAAACAATTGTTAAAGCAATTTCCTATCAAAAAAGAGGAGCTCAAAAACATGAGTCACGATCATTCGAAGACAACTTCTTTGCTGGTTTCAGCCAAAAATTATAATCGGTAACTTCCAGTTTATCATAGGTCAAAAGGAAAATGCAATTTCTCATATATATTTTTGACACACGCCTAATCAATGAAACATATATATATGACACGTCATATGCTGTCTATTACATCGTAGCTAAAACATGTGACGATCCATAGGGTCGGTCTGTTCGAATTTCCTTTTCTTATCAACCTTTTGTTTTTAGCCAAAGAGTATGGTGACGGTAGCACCCTTAAGTATTGTGCTTAAGATCATATAGGGTAGACTGAATGCAGGATAGTTTCTATGTACACAAATCCAGTAAGGACGTAAATGATCGTAACATGGCACACTGTCATACATTAGTGGTATGAGAAAAACCATGGATATAACAGACTTGAACCTTAATCTTTTTGCCAGCTATGCTTTGAAGAAACTTCCAAGCAAAGAAGGTCAGAAGATTTATTGCAATAGTGGTTAAAGCCAAACCTGCATTGACAGTGTCAGGGTAACTCGCTGCAACGTTAAGTATAGCCGGTATTTAGTTCTGTAACTCAAGAATGCATGGAACAAATAAATGATTGTCACATACTATCCATCAAAAATAAAATTTGCTTGTAAGACAAAACATAAAGTAGAATGAACTAAAATATCAGATTTGCTAGCAGAGACAAAGCATGAAGTAGTTTTTGCTGTTAAAATTTTAAAAAGGGTAAAGACGAAACACAACCTGGATTCAGCAAGTCCGTATGAAGTGTGTGGAAACTCTGATCAGCTAAACCCAACAGAGTCAACAAATAAATGACCATGTACAACATGAAAGCTACAACAGTAATTTCTCGGTGTGAAACTATTTTAGATGAAACGGTCCAAACTGTACATTTGTTAAAGAAAAGTCCATCTCTCAATATTTTCTTCTAGTTCGGCATCCGAGATCTTGGTCGAGCTTCGATGTCGCCAAAACCTTGTTGCCCCACAACCCCAAATCTTGGTCTATTCAAAGACCAAAAGAAAGGAAATGAGCATGAGTTGAGGGGAGAAGAATAAGGGCATGAAGGTTTGGGAGCGGGACCTGGACAGAAGATGCGTACGGAGGCACAAACATTCCACCCTGTGGCACGGCATGGTTGTTGTCCTCGGACTCGACGAATTACGGAGAGCCTGGAACCCAGGACTCAAGCGGTTGGGGACAACAGGGCATGGCGAGCCGCTGGAGCTCATTGTGGCGCACGGTTCCCAGGTGCCCGACCAATAGAACCCAATAGCAAGACCTTGAGACTGTCGAGAAACCGATTGAAATTACGGTAGCTATATTCTGGATTCAGTAAAATGCATCACAAGTTTCCACTAAACCTGAGGGCCTCCTTCATGTAACTAAATGGTTTATAGATGAACTAAAAGGAACTAACTGCATACTGTGAACACTCTATATTCAGCTAAAGCTGGATGTGTGCTATATCCATTTATACTATGTCCCGAGTGCTGCTGCTGCGTACCTTGGAAGCAGAGGCCTACGTCTGCATGCACTGATCAAGTCCAGCCAGCTACGACAAGTATACACCAAGAGGATGTTGCTCGTACAGTCGGATGGCGCCCCGGTGCTGGAAGATGGGGGCCGGCCGGGGTGGGGGCGTCCTGTTGGACAGCGGCTGCTGCTGCTTCAGTATGGTGGAAGATGTAGACGACGCGATCATAGAGAAGACGATCGGTACTTACAAAGGCTGGCCTGGAAGATTGAGCGAGGCGGAGCCACGGAGGTTACCGTTCCTGTTGGACGGCGGCGGCCGCCGCGACGAGATGGAAGAGGGCGCGATCCGGGTGACGGCTGCGGCGGAGGCACGAGCGCGATGCGACGATCACAACCCAGTGCGGGGAGAGGATAAGCTTCGATGTCAGACGGGTGGCGAGGGCAAAATCCTGGTACGCAACGCGTGATTGATGCGATCGCTGATTGATTGGCTACGACCTTTTTTTAGTTTTATTACTAGCACACATGCCCGTGCATTGCAAGGGAAGGATAAAACTACATGCCTCTAGCTTAATATAAGAATGGATCAAGACCCTCACATGTCCGTATTCTCTAGTTTAACATGGCACACCCTTTAATTAGAGCCAAACTAATATTTTTTTTATTGGCACGTGCCCATAATTTATTTCAATTATAATTAATCGGCATATTCTCTTTTATTGACGACTGGAAGCTACCCCTGTTAATAATTTATGGTGTCCCTTATTCTAAACAGGCCGACTTAGCTTGATGCGCCGGATGCCGAGCAGGCCCAGTATGGGAGTGATCGAACTCACGAGCTCAAAGACCCAACCACATGTTGCTAGCCACTCAAACAAATGCGTTTGCTATCCAATGGTTAGTGTTAATATTAAAGAGTCTAATGCAACGTCAGATTCGAAACTTTTTTTTTCAACTTTTCAAAAAGTAATAACTTTGAAATGCCGAATATACTTGGCGTGAACAATTTTCCAAATTACAATTTTTTTAAAATTCCACACATTTTAAAAAAGACGAACAAAAAATATGAACGGAACATTTGTTGAAATTCACAAACATTTCTTAAAAGCATGAACGTTTTTATAAAAATACGATTTATTTTAAGTTGGGAACAATTTTTGGAGACGGGAGCATGTTTTGAACATATGGAAGAAATTTAGAAAATGTGTCTCTTAATGCAAAAGTTATTTTCAATTTTTGAACATATCACTAAAACAAGAATATTTATCAAATTTGTAACATTTTTAAATCTTGCACAAATTTGGAAAAAACACCAAACATTTTTCAAAAAATGGGAATAATTTTTAAAATTAAGAAAAAAAATCAGAACGATAAAAATTTAAAATTAAAAACATTTTTTAAATAGGAACAGAATTTTGGAATTCATAACATGAACTACCAAATATACTTGGCAACGTGAACAATTTTCCAAATTTTGAACAGTTTTTTGAAAATTACAAACATTTTTGGACAAAGCAAGAGCAAAACATTTGAACAGAACATTTCCTGAAATTCGCATACATTTCTTAAATAACCGAACATTCTCATAAAAATACGAATATTTTTACGTTGTGAACAACTTTTAAAAATGGGAACTTGTGTTATACATGCAGAAGAATTTTAGAAAATGTGTTTCTTTAATGCAAAAATTCTTTTCAATTTTTACCTATATCTAAAACAAGAATATTTTTCGGATTTGGAACATTTCTTAAATGCATTTTGTTTAAACCTTGAATTTTTGTGAAAAATACGAATATTTTATTAAAAATGGGAATTTTTTAAAATTTGAACATATTTTGGCACGACCAAAAAATCGAAACAGTTTTTAAAATAGGAACACATTCTTGTAATACGTAACTCTTTACAAAATTGTGAATAAAAATTAAAAATGCAAAAAAAAATTGCAGGTTGTGGAATTTCAGAAATTTTTTAAAATATATTTGCAATGGGCAACATAAAAAAAACAGGAAATGAAAAGAGAAAGAAACAGAAAAAGAAAATTTGAAACAGAAGACAAATAAAAATGGGCCGTTGTGTCTTAGTCGCCCCATGCGTAGCTGAAACTATATACCGCACAGAGCGAAAAATAGGATTCTTTTATTGTTGCGTCGGCAGGAGAAAAGGCTGACTTTACTGGGTCATAGGGCGCGCGGCCCACGTACGAAATTCTCGTCAAATCATTTTTCCTTTGCTAACAGACGGAATACGAAAGTTTAGTACCACCTCGGATAAAAACAAAAAATCTTTTAGCGGTGATTAGATGAAATTTTTTGGAGAAACACACCTTGCTTTATTAAAAGGTATAGATATAGATATACAAAGAAAAACGGATTTGCTATTTTACAGTCGAGTGTTTTCCAATTCGTCGTCATTCAAATCTATGTTCGTCCGTTTTCGTGCGGAGATTCGCGCTAGGTTCTGTTTTGTTTGGGTTGGTTTTATTGTCGGGCACCGTTTTGTGTCTCAGCCTGTTACCGTCGCCCCGGCCCGACACTATTGATTTTTTTGTCCTTTTTGTATTTGGGAGTGGGTGTCGTTTCCTCTTTCATTTGGTGGCTCTGTTTAGATAATGCCGAGGGGAGAGAGAGAGTTCGAGAGGCGGAGCAGAGCAGGTTCCGAGATATTCCGAGATATTCCACCGCTTGATCTTGATTTCTCTTCCCTTTCTCTTTGATCCCTGGCTGCCGCGGTCGGTTGTTCTTGTCTCTCGCCCTCCCCGGTATGATTTTGCTTGTGTTGTGGCTGTGTAGCTTCAAAATCTAGGCTGAGTTTCTTGTTTGGATCCGTGGTAGGTGCATGTTGCGGCCATGTTGTAGTCCGCCATTTTGCTCCCCTTCTACTTGCCTGAGATGGGTGATTTGTCATCGGGTGTTCTAGGTCATTTGGTCGTTGTGGTCGTTTTCACCCCTGCTGATTTGTTTCCTCTGCTGTAGATGTAGAGGTAGGCGAAGTTGTAGTTGTAGTGGTGGATTCCCTTGTCGATTTTATTTCTGCAGGCCTGGGTGTCTATTCCGCCTGTATTTTTATCGGTAGATGTAGTTGTAGATGGCTTGGCCTGGGATTCTGCTGGCTTATGCAATGTGGATGTAGTAGCTAAGTTGTGTATCCTTCCTCTGAATTTGTTTGCCCTTCCTAGTTTGATTTTGGCCCGGCCCTTTGTGATGTAGATGTAGGTGCTATTTGTTTAAGTTTCCTCCTCTATTATGGTTTCTGAATTGTTGGCTCCTTATGTGTCTTACCTGCACATGTTTGCTCTTGTAGTTTCTGAACCCCTCATGAATTTTTTTGTTAGATGTAGGTGTTCAGTTTCCCTGGTTCCTGAATCTCAATGAATTTGTGTGTTAGTGCATGGATTTTTCTTATTTTTGTCAGTGCAATATACCTCAGAATTAAAGTGTAATGTATCCAGTAATTGGAGTGTGATCCCCATGCTTCTTTATTGTAATTACAGTGTAATGTACACTAAAATTATAGTGTATTCTAGCCCAGATGGCACTGTATATGCCTAAAATTGCATTTTGGTTTACTAACCCCAGATTTACAGTGTAATATACCCCAGATTTTCACTGTATTTTGTATGCTTCAGGACTGTAATTGTTGCATGGTTACACTGTATTATTTCCCAGTTTTACACTGTAATTTGCATGGTACAGCACTGTAATTGTTGTAGGTAGGGCTGGACGCACGAGCGAGCTTTTTGGCTCGGCCCGAAACTCGCTCCAGCTCGGCCCAACTCAGCTCGGCCCGACATAGAAAAAGGCCGAGCCGTGCTGCAAATTTCGGCCCGTTCAGCGACCGAGCCGAGCCTGTTTCTGCTCGGTCCAGCTCGGTGGCTCGTTTCGAAGCCCAGTGTTTTTTTTTGGGAAATTTGCAGCCGAGTGTAATGACATACTAGCCTACCCGAGCAGCCCAAGCGAGTGCGTACACAGGACGCCGGCTCCTGGTCCGCTATAGGATTTGTTTCTCCGCCGCCGCGCCGCCTCTCTGGTCAGGACCTGACCGTCGTCCTCCTCGCCGTGCACGACGCTGGAAGACTCCCTCTTGACAACGCCGGCAGACGCGCCGCGTCGGACGGCGCCGTTCGTCGCTCCCGCGGTTCCTCTCCAAGTGTGCCGCCGCCCCAAGTGTCTGCCGCCCCGAGCACGAGCACACTGCATCGGCGCCGGCGGCGCGCACGCATTCAAACTGCACGCAACACACCAGCGGCTAGCACGAGGACTACACGACGCATGCACTGGCACTAATTGATGCAGGAAAGCACGCACACTGCATCGGCATCCATGGATACAGCAGGGCACACACGAGCCACTCGGGCTGGACCGAGCCGCAGCCAAGACGAGCCGAGCCTCCAAAAGCAGGCTCGTTCATCCAGCGAGCCGAGCCGAGCTAGGCTCGCTCATGGCGAGCCAAAGGCAGGCTCGAAGCAAGCTCGGCTCGGCTCGGCTCGTGTCCAGCCCTAGTTGTAGGGCTTTCAGTTTTTGTCAGATAGACTACTTTCAAATGCTTCATCACTGTAATATACCCTAGATTTTCTCTGTAATTTTTATGCTTCAGAACTGTAATTGTTATATGCTTCAGATAGATTACATTGGCTTCTTCGTCTGGGCTTACACTGTAGTATACCATAGTTTTACACTATAATTTGTATGGTTCGACATTGTATTTGTTGTAGGTATTTGCGAGGTAGATTACAGTGGATTTTACCTTTGAATTGGAGGGCTTACACTGTAATTTACTGCAGATTTACACTGTAATTTGAATTTTTCAACACTGTAATTGTTGGACGGCTTACAACGTATTTGTCAGATACTCCCTCCGTGTTAAAATTCTTGTCTTTACGTTTTAATGCAGATACGGATGTATCTAACACTAAAACGTAACTAGATACATCCGTATTTAGACAAATCTAAGACAAGAATTTTGGGACCGAGGGAGTAGATCACAGTTGATTTACCTCTGATTTTGCAGTGTAATTAGCATGCTTTTAGGACTGCAATTCATGTATTTTCTTGCTTTTTTATTTTCTTCTTTTCTTGTGCTAGTGTGTCTCCGTTGCTTAATATTGAGCAGAGGTCCTGTTTTAGGTTGATGATTGTTTTTGTGTTCTTTCTAGATTTGTCTAGTAAATAGCGTTGCATTAGCTGTTCATGTGTATTCTTTAATGAAGTGTATGGAGATTTGTTCTACTATTTTACTTCTTTTTGTTTTCCTCCTTCATGTATTCTGTTTATATGTTTTAGTTTAATGAGTAGGCTACAGAAAGTCTCTCATCCGGACGTTTGGTTAGTATCATCTCTTGACAATGCAGATTCTGTGGGTGAACCTATTGTGCCTAACGACTTTGCGGAAGATGGTTCTTATCCTATGTCTACGGTAGTTATTTCTTCATTCTTATCTAGCTTTATTTTATTGTTCTTAGTTATTGAGATTGTTTTATTTAATTTTAGTCTATTGACTTTTAAATATATTTTTGCAGGAACTATTTGGTGATGAAGGAGGGTTTGAAAATCTCTTTTGAAGTTCTATTTGAATCAAGTGTGTTTTCCTTTTCTTGTACTATTTTGATTTTGTTTTGTGTATTTTCTTTGGGTGGCCCTTGTATTTTTGTCATTTCAGAAAGTAAAATGCTTGAAAGGAAATTATCATCTGCTTCCATGTTCACTAGACCATAAAGGCGCGCGTTGCCGCGCCCGACCATCATGAATAGATAATAGTGTAAATGTCTAAAGAAAACTTGCCTAATTAAAATATTAACAAGATCTGAATGGTTTGAAATGCGATCTTCAAAATGAATGGTGGAACATACATGACAAATATTGGCTAGATCAAATGTTTAATATTAGTTGAACGGTTCGAATGAATGTGCCTTCATACACGTGGTGGGTCATTCTGTTCTAAACTACTCCCTCCGTTCCTAAATATTTGTCTTTTTAGAGATTTCAACAAGTGACTACATACGGAGCAAAATGAGTGAATCTACACTCTAAAATATGTCTATATACATCTGTATGTGGTAGTCCATTTGAAATCTCTAAAAAAACAAATATTTAGGAATGGAGGGAGTATAACGAATCGTGTCATATAGTTGCTTCCCCTTTTAATTTCCTCCACATAACATTCATGAGATGGTGCGTCGACCATCTCTACTACTCTCAAGAGCTGAATAGTGCCCTCCAGAGTGATAGTTTGTCTGCTCACTGCTCAATGTGAATAGTATGTACATTTCCTGGTGTTTTAGCAGGCCCCTCACCTTGTACCACATAAGACTTCCCTCTCCATTAATAAGGTTCCCACTGCTTCTTACCAAAAAAATAAGACTACAAACATCAGTCATTTGGTCTCCCCTTCTTCACTCAAAATCTATGTTAGCATCACCGATTCTCCTATGTATGGCAAGTACTTCCTCCGTTCCAAATTACTCGTCGTGGTTTTAGTTCAAATTTGAACTAAAACCACGACGAGTAATTTGGAACGGAGGGAGTAGATCCCAGCTGGGGTTTGGCAATGTTTATATATATATTTCCTAAGTTTGAAGTAAAGCTAGGCTTGTTAGATTGTATACACTATCCAATAAATTAAAAGCCAGGATGGAAGTTTTGTTGCACAACACATAACATTTCTTATTGGGTTATGGGTAAAGCCCAAGAAAAAAAACAATGTTTAATCCACAATGGAGACCATTTGCAAATATAAAATGTAGATTTTCTCTTTCACATAGTTGTTTCAAGATCGACAGAATTTCAGAAAACTACGGAATAAAAATACTTAATAAAAAGAATGAGAAAACACTAATACCATTATCTTCTCACCACGCCGGAAAAAAAATCTTGTCTCGATGGCCTTGATCTACATAACGACTCAACGAGCTACACCACCCAGAACGAAATATAGGAACAATACAACTTGGTCTCCATATATGATATGCAAAAACACCTCGTTTTATACAGAAACTACTGATAAGGAGTCACATAAGCATCTACATACACAGATGAGATATTGGTTTCAGATAACTACAGCGGCTTCACTGACCAGTTGAGAAAATTGCAGTTCCATTCAGCCTTTTTGTGTAGATCATGTCTGCATCTCTAGACGTTGCTGCCGGCGGGTGAGTCGCCCTGGAATGGAGGTCGCTGTGGGAGGGCATAGCTCGCTTCGTTATACTGTTTCTTATTAATAGGCACATCTCCTGAATGTACCTGCAAGCAAAAGGGCAATTTGTTTTCTATAGTTGTGTTTTTCTCAGATTGGTAGCTCTGTGGTATTTGAATTTTACTTTTATCATGAATATAATATCGGAATGTAGAAGCGCGGTGATAGAAAATGTGTCCTGCGACATATTTGTTGTGAGCTTTTATTATTATTTATGTATTTAGAATGTTCCTATTGTGTCTTTCAACATATTCTGAAACAAATGCGTAACTCACATTTAGAATGAGTTCTTCCTGTGACAATCTCAATAGATCATCTTCAGTTGTTGTCTTTATCATGCTCCTCATCTGGCATTTTTGAACAAAAAATGCCAGTATCAACATAATATTGAGCAACAAACCATTTACATATAGGTGAATTTTGCTGGGTACTTAAACAATTGTACTTTATGTATTTTTGCTTCCAATAGTTGGGGTATTCCAAGTGTATCCTCGGAACTAACATTGTAAATTATAGTGAAGTAGCTCTGAAGTTTTATTGTAATTTATTGGGGTTTTACCGCATAGCTTCATCACTGCAAATCTCTGCATAATTTCATTCTAATTCCCTGTGTATTTTTTCTGTATTCTTCGAGGGTATTGCACTGTAAGCACTTTCACTGTAAAGCTTGGGTACTACAGTGTAAGCCATGGGTACTTGCTGTGTAATTACATTGTATGTATAATGTATTTTATAGAGGTTTTACAATGTAATTGTTTGTCACTTGCACTGTAATTACAAGCTTTGGATTCTTGGGTTTCACACTGTAATTCCTGCTCACTTACACTTTAATTTAGTGTAATCTCATCAGTTTTTACAAGTGTAATTCCTTGTGTGCTTGCAGTGTAATTACTGTGTATGTACTATGTAATTTATAGGCGGATTTACACTGTAAATCTTGGTCACTTTCAGTGTAACTCTTGGGTATTTTCAGTGTCATCCGTTTTATTTGCATTGTCATTAGTTTCTGCTACTGGATGTTTCTGAAAATTACCCTAGATTTTACATTGGAACTACCTCAATATTTTAGAGTAATTTCCTGCTACATGTAGCATGCGAAGGTTATGTAATTTCCTATATTTATAGCTGTTGTTGATATGTCTTGTATTTACACTATTTTTACCCGCTTACATGTAAACCACGTCAGAATTTTAGTGTAATTTCCATGTTCATGTCATTTTAATTGCTACATGTAGCTTGCAAAGTTCATGTAATTTCCCAGATTTACAGTTTGCTATTGACTGTCTCTTTTGTAGATGAAGAAAGATCCTCCTAATTTGTTCATGCAAGAGGTGAAGAGAGCGAACAATTGGAGTAGGAGTATTTTTTTTTTAAATGAATTGGAATAGGAGTGTTGCTGACCTGTGGATCGTCCTATTTCAATTGGAGTAGGAGAGCTGCGCCCAGGCGAACCGGGTCAGAGATTGGCCCGAACCTTTTTCTTTCAAATACAAAACATACAGTTGTAGGGGTGGAAGGTTTTGGACATATAGGTGTTAGCTGTTTATTTGTCTGGAAATTTGAATGTCCTCAAACTAAAAAACAATCAAATGCTAAATAGACAGTCCCAAGAAAAACGTAGGTGGGGACGTGAGAAAAACCGACGTAGACGAGGTGTGACGAAGGAAGAGCGAAACGCATAGGAGCGAAACGGGGACCTTGCCCTTTCTTAGATAGGAGAGAAGACAGGAGAGATTTTAGGTAGCAGAGATTAGGAAAGGTAAGAATAGGGAAGTTAGGATTTTGAATTGATTTTTATGCAAATGGGGTTTTATTGTTTGGTAATGTGATATTAGTACCTGCCAGTTTATGACGTGCCTGGTTAGGAAAGTTTGGAAATGTTAAAAAAAAATTATTGGGAGGGTGAAAAAAATCAAGGTGAGGATACAATGATGAAAGGTGAGATGAAATTAAACCAGACGAAAATAAACCGCGGAGACTATCCTACCAACTGAGACATTAGAAGTAGAGAAAACAGGTATAATTGGAGAAAATAAATGCGTAGAAGGAAATATCAATCGGGGCCGAAAAGGAGGGTGGAGACGAACGAACGACGTAGGAAGGAGTCACTAGTAGAAAAAGGGTCTAATGTGAATCACATTAGTCCCGGTTTATAACAAAACCGGCACTAATGTGATCATTAGTGTCGGTCCCAACGGCTAGGGGGCGGAGATCATTAGTACCAGTTCGTGGAGAACCTTTAGTACCGGTTCGTGCCACGAACCGGTACTAAAGAGGCCGCTGCAGGGTGTGGTCAGGCTGGGGCCCCACCAGCACCTTTAGTACCGGTTCATCCCACAAACCGTTACTAGAGGTTTCTAGTTGATTCATTCTGCAGCTGTTTTTTAGTCTCACCTCGCTCCGCTAACAGAGTTTTTACCGCCTTAAATATGTTACTTCTCAAACTATCACAACCACTTGGTCTTCATTGAACTCTATGTGTAGAATTTGTGACCACAATATGAGTCTTCTCCGGTTTCTAAACCGGTGAGGACTCATATTGACAATTCAGATTATACACAAAAAGATCATTGATGATCAATGTATTTTTGATGTATTTCTCTGTAGCAGTAGCGCGTTTTGGCTGAAAGGCGGTACTGATCAATGTATTTTTATAATATTTTTACATGTTACACAATTTTAATAACTTAATACAACTCCGGACTTTTTTTGCGTT
Source organism: Aegilops bicornis (assembly GCA_021605145.1). Taxonomy (NCBI): domain Eukaryota; kingdom Viridiplantae; phylum Streptophyta; class Magnoliopsida; order Poales; family Poaceae; genus Aegilops; species Aegilops bicornis. Next base: position 149,436,373 of record CM038670.1, on the reverse strand, counting down.
CAGATGCACAATTCAAATCCACGTCATCAACTTTCAACCCTTTTTGACATAATTTGCTATTTTCGATGCATTTACTGATTTGTTTTTAGAGTTAAATGACCGTGAAATTGAAAAGCACTGCAAAATGAACTCCGAAAAGGTTGAAACTTGGCAAGGTATCATCATTTCACCCGCATAGCACGTGCAAAAAAGTAGAGAGGGTTACGGCAAAAACTCGATGCACTTCGTGTACAAACTGGACAATCTCTTTCGAAGTATCAGGGTTTCGGACGAAAACTCATCTGTTAAACCCATTACTCAATAGCTTAATAACTTATTACAACTCCAGACTTTTTTTGCGTTCAGATGCACAATTCAAATCCACGTCATCAACTTTCAACCCTTTCTGACATAATTTGCTATTTTCGATGAATTTACTGATTTTTTTAGAGCTAAATGACCGTGAAATTGAAAAGCACTACAAAATGGACTCTGAAAACGTTGAAACTTGGCAAGGTATCATCATTTCACCCGCATAGCATGTGCAAAAAAGTAGAGAGAGTTACGGTAAAAACTCGATGCACTTCGTGTACAAACTGGACAATCTCTTCAAGTATCGTGGTTTTGACGAAAACTCATCTGTTACACCGGTTACTCAATATTTTAATAACTTATTACAACTCTGGACTTTATTTGCATTCAGATGCACAATTCAAATCCACGTTATCAACTTTCAACCCTTTCTGACATAATTTGCTATTTTTGATGTATTTACTAATTTGTTTTGAGAGCTAAATGACCGTCAAATTGAAAAGCACTACAAAATGAACTCTGAAAAGGTTGAAACTTGGAAATGTATCATCATTTCACCCGCATAGCATGTCCAAAAAAGTAGAGAGGGTTACGGCAAAAACTGGATGCACTTCGTATACAAATTGGACAATATCTTTCGAAGTATCAGGGTTTCAGACGAAAACTCATATGTTACACCGGTTACTCAATATTTTAATAACTTATTACAACTCCAGACTTTTTTTGCGTTCAGATGCACAATTCAAATCCACGTCATCAACTTTCAACCCTTTCTGACATAATTTGTTATTTTCGATGCATTTACTGATTTGTTTTGAGAGCTAAATGACCGTGAAATTGAAAAGCACTACAAAATGAACTCTGAAAAGGTTGAACCTTGGCAAGGTATCATCACTTCACCCGCATAATATGTGAAAAAAAGTAGAGAGGGTTACGGCAAAAATTGGATGCACTTTGTGTACAAACTGGATAATCTATTTCGAAGTATCAGGGTTTCGAACGAAAACTCATCTGTTACACCGGCTATTCAATATTTTAATAACTTATTACAACTCCGGACTTTTTTTCCGTTCAGTGGCACAATTCAAATCCTCGTCATCAATTTTCAACCCATTCTGACATAATTTGCTATTTTCGATGCATTTACTGATTTCTTTTGAGAGCTAAAGACCGTGAAATTGAAAAACACTACAAAATGAACTCTGAAAAGGTTGAAACTTGGCAATGTATCATCATTTCACCCACATAGCATGTGAAAAAAATTAGAGAGGGTTACGGCAAAAACTGGATGTACTTCGTGTACAAACTGGACAATCTTTTTCGAGGTATCAGAGTTTCGGACGAAAACTCATCTGTTACACCGGTTACTCAATACTTTAATAACTTATTATAACTCCGGACTTTTTTTGCGTTTAGATGCATAATTCAAATCACTACAAAATGACCGTGAAATTGAAAAGCAGTACAAAATAAACTGAAAAATCACAACAAATTTGAATATAATGATAGAACACACTAATATTAAACATAAGAAAAAATAATCACTAAAAAAATCTATTTTTAAAGTTAAGTTATTCACGAACTCGTGATTCACACAAATATCAAATAATTCAAATTTAAACTATTCATATTTTTTGTACCTAAAGCAAAAATATTCACAAAGAAACTCTAAATACAGCAAAAAAAACTACTCAGAAATAAGTAGAAGAAAATATATAAACCACAAAAGAAAAAAGACTATATAAAATAGTTATTTCCGAGCTGCCTAGTGAGCCTGCTCGACCGTGGGCGTGGTTATCCAAGCCCATAAGGCCCAGCAGGCTCATAGGGCAGCGCGGCATAGTTAGGCCCATAGGCCTGCATTAGATAGGAGCTCGAAGGAGCAGCCTCGGCTGGGTTTACAAACCAGTGCGGCTGCCCTTCGCTCGGCGAGGTGGGACTAAACATTGTGCACCGCGGAACGGGAGTGCACCCCCTTTAGTACCGGTTCCTGGCTCCAACTGGTACTAAAGGGCTGGTCTTTACTACCGGTTGGAGCCACGAACCGGTATTAAAGGGGTCGCTACTCGCCGCTTGGTTTGGTTACAATTTGACCTTTAGTACGGTTCTGTCTCCAACCGGTACTAAAGGCCTCCCCTATATAAGCAGCACTTACGAAAATTTCAGTTGTCATCTTCATCTGTTCGTCGCTTCGTCCGCTGCCGCCGCTTGCCGTCGTTGCTGCCCGTCGCCGTCGTCGCCGCCACTGTCGCCGCCTCCGGCCCGTCGCCGCCTCCAGCGCCCCGTCTCGCCGCCTCGTCGCCCGTCGACGTCGCTACAGCGTCCGTCGGCGCCTGACCCGTCCACAATAAACCGCACTTGATCGCCGCCCCGCTGTAAGATCGATCGACCGCGCGCCCCCGGCCGTCCCCCTGCCACTCGCCGGCGGCCTCTGCGCACACACACACACACACACACACACACACACACACACACACACACACACAAATGTTTAATGTCAAATGTTAGATTATATATGAATTAGTTAATGTTAGATGAGTTGGTTTTTTATACTTTCAGTTATAGATGAATTTATATTAATGTTAGATGAATTAGTTGAACTAGCTTGAATTAATAGAACTAGTTTAGTTGAATTAGGAGCTACTTTATTTAGGTATATTTTTAGTAAGTGCTTAGTTGAATTAATTAGTTGAACTAGCTAGTTGAGTTAATAGAACTAGTTTAGTTGAATTAGTTGAACTAGTTAGTTGAATTAGGAGCTACTTTATTTAGATATATTTTTAGTAAGTGCTTAGTTGAATTAATTAGTAGAACTAGCTAGTTGAATTAATAGAACTAGTTCAGTTGAATTAGTTGAACTAGTTAGTTGAATTAGTTGAATTAGGAGCTACTTTACTTAGGTATATTTTTAGTAAGTGCTTAGTTGAATTAATTAGTTGAACTAGCTCGTTGAATTAATAGAACTAGTTTAATTAGTTAAATTAATATAACTAATAAGTGTTTAATGTTTCACCTATGAATATAGGAAATGTCGTCTAACGACGAAAACGATTTCATTATATGCGAAAACTTTGAAGACCAACGCGGCCTGTGCGACAAAAATTTCCTAGTTAATGATAGGCGCTTCAACATCAAGCTGGATGACACCTTCGAAGTGGATACAGTAAGTCACAACGGCAAGTCTTTTTTCGTAATTAAGCATGACTTATATATGCTTCATTTGCTTCAACTTATTATTTAAAATTTTCACTATTCTACTAGTGTATCCCCTGTCATGCAAGAATTTTTGTCTTGGATAAGTTTCAGTCCTAACAAAACTATGGAGGTAAAGAGAATTTACTTGAAGACCGAGCATGGTTATACCTTCAAAGTCAAATTATACAATCAAGACACCTACACTCATTTTGAATTCAAAACTTGTCAAGCACCATGCAAGGCTTATGCATTTGAGCCTGATATGTTTATCACCTTTGATATTCGTCCCGAAGATGATATTGAAGGTAATAGGGACATTTGGGTCGATGTGCAGACGCCTCCAGTTCAACCATTATGTGAGTTTCTCAACCATATTTATATCTTCGATATTGTTTTTTCAAAAATAGTTGACAACTAATTTCTATTGACAGCTTATTTGCATTCAAGCAAACATGTCCAGCGCTTGGTAGACAGGACCGTGCACTGTCCCGGGGCTGAACTAAACTGCGAGCAGATAAATCATTATGTTTCATGGCTTCAGGATCTTGATGTTGTCAAGAGAAATTATTTTCCTGAATTTTAAAATCTTAGTATTCAAAACGTGCGATCAATAGTGATCGTATTGAACTACGGTCACATCTATTTAGGAAAGATGGTAAAAATTTTACTATTTTTCCTCAGTGCATCTTTTGCATACATTATTTTTTAAGCTAAACTTCATTGCTAAGTATCACTACTAGGGAAAACCCTAGTAGTAGCGCGGGTTTAGTGCCCACTAGTAGCCGGGTAACCGTGCTACTAATAAGGCGCTACAACTATTACTAGCAGTAGCGCTTACGACGAGCGCTACTGCTAAGATTCATAGCCGCAACGTTTGTTCTTTAACGCGCTGCTGCTAATCTAGCTAGTAGTAACGTTTTTTCTCTCCATCGCTACTAGTATTCTTTTTTTCATTTTTTTTTATTTTGAGTGTATTTATACGGCGTTATAAATTTTTTGATATAATACCAATTATGAGGTTTATATCATTATGTCCATAACAGTGTGTCAAATAAATGTGGATTAGGTTCAAGTGGAGGCAATATGTGGTGCATGTCAAAAGTATACTACTAATCCAAACTTGATCTAGTTTGGACTAGTAGTACTTTCGATGTGCACCACATGTTGCCTCCACTTGAATCTAATCCAAGACAAGCTATGTAATCATCATCATAGTCATTACCACCAACAGTAGTTATTTAATCATCATAGTCATAGTGTAGCACATCATCATCTTCAAACTCATTCTAGCTAGCTAATCACCACCAACACTAGCTGAGGTAGCTATCTAATCACCACCAACACTAGCTAATAATAATCATCATAGTCATTACCACCAACACTAGCTATGTAATCATCATAGTCATAGTGTAGCACATCATCATCTTCAAACTCATTTCTAGCTAGCTAATTAATCACTCCCGCTGCTCTCTCTCAGGTAAAATAACATAAAAACATGTGTAGCACTCCTGCTTTATCAAGTTGGAGCATGCAGATAAACCTGTCTTCTAATCGTGGGCTGCGCTTCTGACTGCTGCCCCCTAGTACTTCTCTGCGATCATTCATAATTTTGCTCCAGTCGTTCACTATTAAGCATTCCTCGCTATTAGAAATCCTGTATGCACTAAAGGGCATTGTAGGATATCTTGGCCGTAAGCTAAAAATTCTCATGCGACCTTTAGTCTCCATCCAATGAGGCACAACATTCATCGGGAGTCCCTGTTGAAGAACATCGTATAGTAACATACTTAGCAATGAAGTTTAGCTTAAAAAATAATGTATGCAAAAGATGCACTGAGGACAAATAGTAAAAATCTTACCATCTTTCCTAAATAGATGTGACCGTAGTTAAGTACGAACACTATTGGTCGCACGTTTTGAGTACTAAGATTTTCAAGTCCAAAAAAATAATTTGTCTTGACAGTATGAAGATCCTCAAGCCATGAAACATAATGACTTATCTCCTCGCAGTTTAGTTCAGCCCCGGGACAGTAGTAGGCCTTGTCTACCAAGCCCTGGACATGTTTGCTTGACTGGAAATTATAAGCTGTCAATAGAAATTAGTTGTCAACTATTTTTGAATAAACAATATCAAAGACATAAATATGGTTAAGAAACTCATATAATGGTATAACTGGAGGCGTCTGCACATCGAATTCAGATGTCGATATATTACCTTCAATATCATCTTCCGGACGAATATCAAAGGTGATAACCATATCAGGCTCAAATGCATAAGTCTTGCATGGTGCTTGCTAAGTTTTGCATCCAAAATAGGTGTAGGTGTCTGCGTTGTATAATTTTGCGTGGAAAATACAACCATGCTCGGTCTTGAAGTAAACTCTCTTTACCACCATAGTAGTTTTCATAGGACTGAAACTTATCTTATCCAAGACAAAAACTCTTGCATGGCAGGGGATACTCTAGTAGAATAGTAAAAAATATAAATTATAAGTTGAAGCAGATGTCATGCTTAATTACGAAAAAAGACTTATCATTATGACTTACTGTATCCACTTCGAAGTTCTCGTCCAACTTGATGCTGAAGCGCTTATTATCATCTACGAAGATTCTGTCGCATAGGCCGCGCTCATCTTCGCAGTATTTGCAAATACCGAAAACCTTTTCGTCGTCAGACATTTCCTATGTTCATAGTTGAAACATTAATTGGAAATCGATTGAAGACAACTACCAGGATACTCAACACAGAAATCCGGGGCACTCGATATTTCCTACATATTCTAGCACAAGTCATGCAAAAATTCACAAAAAAATCCGGCATGACCTTTACTAAAATAGGACATATCGAGCGCCTGAAATTTGCTGGAACGGAAATGAATCTACACTCCGGCAAAACATAGGCCCATCGGAGGTGTACCTGCAAACATGATCGGCCACTTGGGCAAGCACATATCCTATTTGAGCAACACAAGATATACATTTCAAAATATCTTATAGGACTCATATTGACATGAGCATTCAATAAGCAAAACCAAATCATAAAATAAATAAGTATTCAAATTAGCATGCATTCAATAAGAAAAAGTGAATCATCTCTTGCGTCCGTACATCGTCGAATATTATCACTAATACATTCCGAATAGTATCATACATATAACATCACTAATACAACTAAACCCTAGCGAACGACGGGTATAGGCGCGGGAGGTGGACACCCAAAGAGAAGGAACCATCACAGGATCATAGCTCTAGTGAGATCCCTGGAGAACCTGCCAGGTATTAGAGAACCTATGCTCCAGCGCAAACAAGTAGCGACGGACGAGCGCGTCCTCCTCGTTGACATGGTGACGTACCACCTCCATGGGGTCCTCAAGCCTCTCGGCAAATCAACGGCCCTGACCGCCACCAAAGAAGGTTCGGGTCAACGACGGGCTGACTCCTCACCAAGCTGCGCCCCGGTGAGTAGCGCCTCAAGTACTAGTTCGGCGGTGAGCTCAGGTCCGGACATGGCCCATCTGGTCAAGTAGGCGTCCTCCACCGATTAGTCGACTGACGAGGATGCGGGATAGGCATCGTCGACCTCGATGCATGAAAAATTGCTTTAACTAAAAAAATAACAACAAACGTGACATCTTCAACTAGTTCTATTAATTCAACTAGTTCTTACTAAAAATAAACTTAATATAAATAAAAATAAACTAGTACCTAGTTCTTCCTAACTACTTAGTACCTAGGAACTACTGCCCTAATTACCATCTAATTTGATGAACCTAGGGGTGGAAAGTGGTAGCGGATATTTCAATTATCCAACTTAAAAGTGAAATAAGTGGTCAAATTTTACTCGTTTTATGATTAATCTTAGAAATTTGATTCGTTTCCACCCTTACATGAACCCTAACTAATTAGAGTCGCATCCGCATCCGATAACAACCGCATCCGATTCGTTTCCACCCTTACATGAACCCTAACTAATTTGATGCAACTAAAATTTGAAGAACCCTAGGCAGAGGTAGGGGAGAGGGAGGAGCAGGCGTGCACACCTCGGGTGCTGCTGGCGAGGGAGGGCAGGCGGCGTCGAGGTCGGGTCGGGAGGCTCGGGCGTCAGGCGTCGGCAAGCGTGGCCCGGCGTCCGAAGCCGATGTCGGTAAGGCGGTGGCGTCAAGGGTGTCTGGAGCGGAGACAGCTTGGCGGCCGGAGACGGTGGCGCGATAAGCGGAGGAGTTGGATTTGGGGAAGTGGCCATGGGAAGGACGAACCCGTGGTTAAGTCAAGTAGCGATATAGCGTTCCGTAAAGCGCTACTTCTAACGTAGCTACAGCGCGTTCTGCGATACGCGCTACTGCTACTCCTTTCTCTTTTTCCCCTTTTTCATTTATTTTTCTTTACATTTTATTTTTTTCCTTTCACCTTCTTCTATTTCTTTCATTTTCATTTACTTTTCTATTTGCTTTCCATTTAATTTTATATCCTTTAGCAGTAGCGCCTTTCAGCGTAAACGCGCTGCTACAAAGCAAGTAGCGGTAGCGCGGTTCGATATAGATCGCTACTACTATGTGCAGCCTATCGGCTAAGCCGTGGGAATTTATTAGTAGCGCGTTTAATACCAGGCGCGCTACTGCTAGAACTTTATCTGCAGCGTGGTTTACGCAAGTGCGCTACTGCTACTTGGCACCAGCGCGCTTTTTTGACCCGCGCTACTACTAAAGTTCTGTGTATAAGGTTTCCCTAGTAGTGTATGTTACTATACGATGTTCTTCAACAGGGACTCCTTGAATGTTGTGCCTTAGTGGATCGAGACTAAAGGTCACATGAGAATGATTAGCTTACGGCCAAGACATCCTACAATGCACTTTAGTGCATTCAGGATTTCTAATAGCGAGGAATGCTTATAGTGAAAGACTGGAGCAAAATTGTCCACGATCGCAGAGAAGTACTAGGGGGCAGCAATCAGAAGCGCAGCCCACGATTAGGAGACAGGTTCATCTGCATGCTCCAATATGATGAATCAGGAGAGCTGTACATGTTCTATGCTATTTTACCTGAGAGAGAGCAGTAGGAGCATGTTCTTAGTACTTGTCCTCTCATGTCCGTGTTCTTCGTACTGAACTTAATCTCAAAGAGTGATTTGCTTTTGTGGTCTTATATATGAACGCCTATAATCATGACCATGTTGAACTCGATGATATCTTTCCTTCTAGTACAAGTGAATGTTTCTTCTTTAAGCTAGTATTGGTGGTGATTAGATAGTGGTAATGACTATGATGATTAAATAATGGTAATGACGACTATAATGATTTATTAACTTGTTGGTGATGATATATGATGCAATAGTTTTTATATTAATATGATGATGATGAGTTATTATATCATTTATGAAAGAAACCACAGATTAGTTTCAACTGGATGGATCCTAGCTAGCTAAGTGATCAAGTATATGCCATATCCATATTTCTTGCTCACCTAATATAAGTGATCAAGTAATATGGATATGGCATATATACTTTGATCACTTAGCTAGGATATCCATGCATGCATCCAGTTGAAACTAATCTGCGGTACTTTCACTTAATGATTTAACAACTCATTATAATGTAAAAACAATCTCAAAATTAGATTGAAAACCCAAAACAAAAGGAAAAAATAAAAAATAAAGCCAAAACCCCCCAAACATTTAGTACCGGTTGGTGTTACCAACTGGTACTAAAGGTCACCCCGCACCCGGCCCTGGCTCGTGCCACGTGGTGGCACTTTAGTGGCGGTTCGTGCCGAACCGGTACTAAAGGGGGGACCTTTAGTCCCCACCCTTTAGTGCCGATTGTAGAACCGGCACTAAAGGCCCTTACGAACCGGTGCTAAATCCCGGTTCTGCACTAGTGAGTAGAAACAAGATTAGTAAATTGGTTTTGTTTTATTAAAGTCCGTTATTTGTTTCCTTAAAATCCGTTAGTTGTTTCCTAAAGCAAAATTGCATTGATGAGATGGATCGGTTGATTGGATAAGTTAGGAAAGTAAGATCTGTGACATTTTACACGGTAGAAAAGTGTTTGTTTATAAGGAAATAGTGAAGAAAAAATAAACCGGTGGCGTCGTGGGAGCGGAGACGAAAAATACCAACGGAAAATAAATGGTTGAAAGTGGTGGGACGAAAATAAACCGTGGATACTATTCAACCAACTCAGACATTAGGAGTAGAGATGTACTCGTTTACTTCCACGGTTCAACCTGATGGTCTCGGGTCCAGCACAACACAATGGCAAGTGACCTTTTCTCCTCCGCTAATACATTCCACCGTGTAGAATCCAGTAATGTAGATATGCTGCCGTTGGGTTTCTTGAGGTGTCCAGTTTTGTTTGAATTTCACCAAAATAAGGTTTTGTAAATGTTTCTACCACCACCAAAATACATGATATTTCTGGTTTCAGTGATCAACTAGCACACCAGCTAATATTTTGGAACAAATTTGACTCGGATGAAAAACAAATGGCGAAATTTATCAAAAAAAATTGAATTTTCCAGAAATCCATTAGCCACCAGAATACAAATGCATGATTTTTTTTCTGTAATCATGGTGACTACTTGAAAGTTAGTTTTTTTTTCCAAAAAGGAGGTTGAAACTCCCAACATCTCTATCATTGCGATGCAGACATCCATTCTTATTAATTACTAAATAGAGTATAGAAAAAAAAGCAACCACAGAGAAACCATTACAAGATATTAAAGAAACACCTATGAGTAAGTCGACTACTTTCGCACCAATGCCTTCATCAAGGGATAAGTGTCCACGCGTCATCAACGTCACGTCTTACCAGAGATGACCTAGACAAGAATTTTCATCTTAACTGCTGATACCAGCCAATGAAGGCTTGTACAACAGTAAGTAGACAATGCCTTCAACAAGGTAACTATACAAGTTCATACTGGAGACCAACTAAGACCAGGACAAGAGCTTTCACCCGTGGATGAAGTGATGTTACAATCAACATCTTGGTCACCGGTCATTCAATTGTCATATTTGTTAGTACTCCGTGCCAATCCAAAAAGGCGGTAACAGAATGGTGGGACGTCATCCCACCTCCACCTGAAAGAGGACGGAGTAGCCACAAGTGTCGCGCCATCGAAGTCCTGATGCCGGAGGACGAGGAATCGCCGATTCGTAAAACAAAAAACCCGGATCAGATGGTTTTTTTGTGGCCCCATCTCCCAGGATTGCCTGGTAGAGAGCTAGCTGGATGAAAGTGAGAGATTAACTCAATGATTCATTCTCCCTTAAGAGAAACATCACCTTTTTCGACAAAGGGTGGATTTTATTACTCAAAATGAAGCATCAAGTGGATACAAACATAGTAAGTACACACCTGGCCTCTGCATATCTAGGATGCACACAGCCAACACCAACACACGCAAAAAACACGCCAGCAAATAGCAAAGTCATATACGACCAAAGCTACGTGTAGGAGAGGAAAAAAGACTGAAGCAATCAGATCTGCGAGCGCAAACTACAGAAATGACCATATCCGCACCAATCATCTAATGACACCATACAAACGACGAGATTCTTCAACAGCAACGCCTTCAGAAAGGGAGTGACACTCAAGCGCCGTCGTCACCAAATCCAACCACCAAGGCTGGAATCTAGGTTTTCATCCTGAAAAAGCAGTCCGAGCATATCCAAACAATGCCTTCAACAAGGTAATCTCCATTGCCAGGTATAACCACCTCCGGTCAGACCTAGGCTTTCGCCCTGGAGCTCGAGGCTACTCGAGCACCACGATGAAGTTACACATGTGATGTCGCCACCGCTTTTCCACGATCCCAGCAGCTACCGCTGCTGCACAACCATACTTTTGTATCAAGTCATGGTCCGTAGGTTGCATCTCACCAGCGTAGAGAACCATCAGATCTGGAGTAATCCTCACGAAGTTCTTTCGATGGTCTAGGTGACTACACTGCAATGAGGCCACCGCCGTAGCCTGAAGATCCGGGAGCCGTGCATCTGGCCAAGGCCACCTGGGGCAAGTGGAACCTAACACTGCTTCCGGCGGGCAATGCCGGTTTCATGACCACCACGGCGACAGGAGGCGTCGCCAGCCCCTGCTAAGTCCAGCAGCAACAGGCGCGGGACCTCATCTCCTGTCTTAATAATGGGCACGACCACAAAGCTTGAGGCTCCGGGATTTCTCTTGATAGATGAAACAGAGGTACATATTTCTAACTTGCGAGTCATGTGCTCGTTCAACTTCTTATTTTCATGGCCGATACACATTTCTTGAAGAACGATCGCATTCTCAGCCAAGAATTTGAGTAGCTTGACTCCAGAGCAGTTTGCATCCTAACCGGAACTGCAAACCCACCGTCTTCATTGAGCTCTCCAAGCAGTTGAACGAGGGCCGACTGCAGTCAGGAATCTCAGAGGCCCTGCCATAGCCTGTGCCCTCCAGCTAACGAGATGGATGGGCTTGCCGCGGTCAGACCGGAATTTCCTTTCCAGGATTTTTTTTCTCGAATATGCACGAGTGTCCATATCACATATTAAAGAAGGAAAGGCATAGAAACCCTCCACCAGTCATTTACAAGTGCTGTGATTTCTCACACTCATACCATCTTGCTAAGTCCGCAAACACAAAATCTACGTTTCCTTTCATAAGTCCAGACCTCAACCAAATCCGTCCTTCCACTTCAATTCTCTGGATGAGACGACCAGTTGATGGTGAGGCACCATCGAACACAACTGCATTCCTATGCTTCCACAACTCCCACAGCGTCAGTAGCAGGAAAGTGTGTATATCCTTCCTGGTCATGGTGCCTCCTGCTTGTTTTCCACATGGCCATGGTTGAAGGGCATCCTGCGTAGTTGGCTTCCCCAATGCCCTACATACCTCCGTCCAAATCGTCCTGGCAAAGACGCATGTTAGTAAAACACTAGATCGTCGAAGGCGCGCGTTGCTGCGCTTGTCCATTGTTGCGCTATAATATTTGTGAGTGATGCAAGTATATGTAAGGGTGGTATTTTAATCATGCAATGTAATTGTAACATCCACAAATGTTCTTTTACCTCAATCTTGAAACCCGAAATTAGTCTAGTGGTGCATGTATTTGCGTATGTTTTTTTAACAAGAGTGTTAACTATTGGTGAGTATATATTTAACTTGTTTTTTTTGTAGGAATATGCTACGGAGTAGATCCTAAAAGGTTGGTAATAGTTTGATTTTCTATAAGAATAGAAAGGGTTGTGAACCACGGGAAGGGGGGGGGGGGGGCAAGAGCATCAAAGCAAAAAATGTGGGCACATGACATGGATACAACTATAATCGCTATAATAAAATAGTAAAAGATTTCCAGGAAAACAGTAAAATATAATGGCTGCGCTCAGCCATTTTTTGTTAGGATGATAGACAATATTATAATATATATATATAGTGGCACAAAATATGAAAGTTAAAAACAAAACTTTGAAGGCACAATATGTGAAATAGATAGGTAAATACAATAATTTAATAGCATGGTCCAGGATAAACTGAGAGCTTTCAAGTGTTGACAACATGACCAAAGACAAGTACTTATACTTCGCTCAATCTTTGCGGGGAGCATAGCATGGCTAGAAATCAAAACATTGATAGGCGAGGAAGCATGTAAGTTGGCATGGTATGGCGAGACACTGGATCTGAATGGTCTCTCTAATGGCACCAACTATCATCACACATAACAGTGTGGAAGTCATCAGTGGTATACTTATAAAGGGAAAATAATCCAGTGATAATCATGTTGTAACCACTAAAAGATGACATTTATGACATTGAGCGCCACGCCGCTACTACTTGAATTTGTCACTGCAGAGCACCATTGATTAGCTCCAAATAATTACAAAAAATTCTACATGACTGTTTTCTAAAGTACATAAAAATTACAGTATCAATGCGTAGCATGTGGTTATTTTGTCCAACAGTTGCATAGTTAAGTAGTGCCCTGATTAATTCCACAACCTTTCTTCAATTGGGCAACACTATATTATAAAGTTATTAATTTGCAACCAAGTGTCCTATACATGACAAAATAAATGCATGCTACCATGTCCGTGTGATCTACTATTTGCCTACTCTCCGAATTAGTGTTTTACCATTTTTGGATGAACACAAACCTTATACTAAGGACAAAAAACATAGAATTGTCAGACCTCCTAATAAGCAAATTATAATAATGAAGTTAATATATCCATAAATGAGGATCATTTGACAAAGATAAGAAACATGTTAATAGGGACCGCTGACCAGAGAGTACCTCAAGAATATGTAGAGCTTGGACTTATCTAAATGAGCATAAACGATTGCAGCCAAAGCCTGGAAAAGAAGGAGATATAATCATCTAAATACAAATCAATAGAAGAACATCATCATAATTTACCTACGATCAATCTTGCATGACTCCAAACAAATTCCCCATACCTAACGATCTTTGGAGCATCTGAGTTAGCTTTGATTCCTTATTTAACACCAAAAAGTGAAATTCGATGACTGCCTTTTTTCATGGCAATATAACCCAAAAAGTAAATGTGCCAATTTATGTTCCTTCTACCATGCTTACTATAGGCTGGCTGGATTTTGTTGTAATAGAGCTACACCTACGAGATAGATACATGATTGAGCATCTTATTGGCATTATTTCAGTATTGGTAGAGTGAGCATTTGGTAATTGGCGGAAGGCAAAAGTAATTGAAAAAAAAACATAGGGCGATCTTATTGCTGACTTGCCTCGAAAAAGAACACATCTCACATATAGGCCAGTCTTGTTCAACATTTTAAACACACAAGCATCTACCTCGTCCAGTTACTTAAAGAAGCATAACTTTGGCTCAGTCACACGCACGAATATGCATACACTAATACAACAAATTAAGACCACCCTTGTAAATATTTTGTTGATAAAGTGAAAATTTTACAATATTGACTGCAAGTTTGTCCAGTTTACCTGCATCCAGCCATTGCCTGCATCCAAACATTCATGTAGAAGACATTGTTTTCAAGATCATTAAACAACCCACTTTTACCATGGTATATTGCATTAGGACAAACTAACCATAGCATGATTTTTTGTTAAATAGAAATTGAGAAATATAATCATGTAGATTGTGGCCTTTTATGGCGTGTTCTGAACCTCTCCAACTTCTAACTCCAGCAACTCCACGTAAGAATTTAACCAGAATGTTGGGCTCCAAGAAGCTAAACTCCTAGAAGCTAGCCTAAGCATAATGCAAAAACGAGGAGCCCGGTCGGCCAAGCTCCACCGATATTGGAAGATGGGGTTCGCTATATTTACAGCGTATTGCCACCGCCAAAGATAACGCTTTGTCGCCCCCGCTCAAAAAGAAAAGAAAGCCATCGAATCCTTACGCCTCTCCTCGATGGAATCGATAACCCCTTCGACTTGGGTTGCATCCAGCCGGCCCAACATACGTGTAACAGGCCACTGCCCTCCAGCTGGGCTACGGCTCCACATGAAGCTGTCGATGGCTCCCGAATGTTCCTGCGTTCGCTACCTGGAGTTAGAAGCGAGGAGGAGAAGTAGAATCAATGGAGTTATGTGAAGCTGGAGAGGATCCGAACACGCCCTTATTATGCAGCCTTTTACAACACTACTTATTGATGTTCAGAACAAATCTCTGTTTTTAAGCTTCTAAGAATTAGTATAAAGAACAATCGATCATAGTTGACTAAACAGAAGAATATCCAATGACATCAAAACTGAATTTTCAAAGAGCATCTTTACTGCTACATGTGAGCATAAGTTCTAGTCAAATTTGATGTTGCCTCAGCAGTGTAACTGTACATTTGGGTATTTCTTGGCAAGAACAGAAGTTCCTTGCCAAAACTGGCAGCGAATTTTAAATTTTCGTCAGCAATGAAAAGGAACATAGGTAAAATTGAGCCAGACTATGTAGGTTGCTTAAAACATGAAACAACCAGCATGTGTGATATCTTTCTCCGATCAAATTATCACGGGTTTTTATCGTTAACTATGAATAAGATTTTGAAATAATAATATCTTGTCAATAAGTGATAAATGGACAGCTCCTGAAGAAAATATGTGGTTGATTCTTCATGCCATCACTATACCGTGACGTAAATAGAATAATACACTTGAACGGCACCTTTATATCGACCTTTGCAATTATGTTCGCGTTGTTGCCATTGAAATCCACTTTAGAGTCAAAACCATCCAGCCTGTGATCACAGTCTGAAAAAAATATCCATGGAGTGATCAGAAAACAGTCATACAATATAGCTCCAAAAGAGGGATAATTTGGGCATGAGATCTTAGCAGGCCTATTCACTGGTCATTATTCCACGCGCTGTGATCACATCCAGTCGATGAGTATTTGAGAAAAACTAAGACATAAGTAGTGCAAGTTCATCTCATCAGTGCAATTGTTTCTTCAAAAGGAACAAAACTAAGCAAATATAAGATGTTGTACTTGTACATGAAAGTGTTTTTCCCTGTAAGTTTAGCACGAAGCACATAATGTAATAGACTAACACAATACCATAGATCTCAACAGGAGCAAAAGTAGGCAGGATGAGAGAAGAATAGACAGTAGTACTCCCTCCGTTCCGATTTACTCGTCGTGGTTTTAGTTCAACGAGTAAATCGGAACGGAGGGAGTACCATTTATGTAAAATAATATCGCGGAAGTGAATCCCTGGACGAAGAGGAGGATGGGGCGATGCTTGAGGTACCGTGAAGGTTGAGGACCTGGTGGTGCTGGTTGAGGAAGAGGCCGCACACACCAGCCACGGTGCCGATCAGAAACCAGCGGTTCGGGATTCAATTCGCCGTCGCCGGAGAGGCGCCTCCTTGCTGATGACGACGGGACCATATTGCTCTCTGCGGCTAAACGGAAATCCGGCGCTCCACTGGAAGGCAGCGGCATTCCCAATGGTGTCCCGGCAGGGAAAGGCTGCTACGGCGAGCGTGGGAAGCTGACGCGCCGCCATCACCATTGTCATCCGCGATCCGCCTAGAAAGGGGATAGGCGCGAGAGAAGGCATGTCGTGACTCGGGAGGGGTGGTGTTGGTTTAGGGCTGTCCAAAGGAAGATGCACGGAGCGTATCACGCCCGTTCCTTCGGGATCAGACAGCAAATTGTATGGTTGAACGAGAGGGCTCAGAAATTGCTTCGGGAATAGAGGCCTTTTAGGACGTTCGGCCCGCTGGGGGCCCCCGCGCGACGAGAGGCGCATCAGACACCCAGGAACGATCGAGTGACGGCCTAAAATGCTTCAGACGGGAAATCCAACGGCCAGAAGCATGGATGCGTGAGGAGGCTCCATTTAGGCTCGGTTATACTGTCCTTAATGGTCTATTGTTTCTTCCTCTTGGTCACAAAGAGGGCACTTGTCTTGATGCGGCAGCCCCCTCCTAGCAAGCCAGCCAGACGTCCAACATCTGTTCCGTAGCGCCAGCCACGTAAAAAACTTGCATTGTGATGGAGCTCGCGATTTCCAAGTTAACTCCGCTATGGGAATAACCACCCTGCCCCAAAACTTAGCTGTGTACGTTGATCTCACTGTAAACTGTCCAGTGGTCTCCCATGACCATGCTAACCTGTCTGAGACATTCTCCACTTGTTCTCTGGACCCTCTGCCAAAGCTGTAAGAACTTCTGAAGTGCATCCATACTCAAGTTGGGGCTGAGGCACGCTGCCCACGATCCATTGCTCGCCACCTGGCCTAGCAAACTCATTTTTCTAACACGGCGCGGTATCCGCCTCCCGTCCATCCACCGATCTTCCCAGAATAGCGTGTTTAGTCCATTGTTTGCCATGCACCTCGTGGCCGCTTGGAAGATTTTCATCGATTCCTCTGGCACTTTGATTGTGAATTCACTCCACGGCCTGCTACTTTCTGTCCTTTGTAGCCAGTAATTGGCGTTCTAAATGCCTATACTCCGCATCATGGCACGCCGAGGTGATTTATCATGCAAAACGAATTTTTCTGATAAGGCCCCTAGCCTGACTGTATAAATAAAGCCATGACCAGCAAAGTCACGGTGCAGATATACTACAATAACCGCGCAGTTACAAAAGTGGGTTACCACCCAAAATCAATCGGGGCAGCCAAAAGTCCACTAAGGAGGCACGCACGCAAGGACTAAATAAGTCTCAACACAACATATCAGCGTACGTACGTGAAGATTAGAATTTAGAAACATCAGGCTGGGTGGAGGCGGTGTTCAGAGTATATTTAAAGATGGGTGCAAAATGAAAATTCGTCATTTGAAGATGGGAAGCGAATATATTTCATGGCCTAAATCACGGTTACCCCAACTAAATTTGATTATTCGATAAGAAACCTCGTGCAGTTTGTTCATTTCAAATGGTAGTAGTAGGTATTTTTCAGGCACACACTTTTTTATAGGTACAGTACACAGACATGGTACATTAATATTGACCATATACACCCGCAAAATAAAAATATTGACCATATATATAAGAATCCAAGAAAGTCAAAGAAGAGCATCATGCATGGATTAATGTTCTGCAAAACCTCGAATCATGGTTTTAATACTTGCTTTTGAACCAAAATAAATGACATATCTGGTTTCAACGATCAACTAGCACAACGAGCAACATTTTGGAATAAATTTGACTTAAAAGCAACAGAAATTGGAGAA
Source organism: Aegilops bicornis (assembly GCA_021605145.1). Taxonomy (NCBI): domain Eukaryota; kingdom Viridiplantae; phylum Streptophyta; class Magnoliopsida; order Poales; family Poaceae; genus Aegilops; species Aegilops bicornis. The sequence continues at coordinate 149,418,223 of CM038670.1, read as the reverse complement.
AATGGGTCAGAAAGTTGATTTTCCACCCTCAAATACATTAGCCACCAAAATACAAGTGCTAACTACTCCCTCCGTCTAGATATCCATTTGAGTGATAAGTAATTCGGGACGGATGAAGTATATTTTTCTTTAACCACGGTGACGAGTTATTGAAAGTGGGAGCCAAACTCTCCAATTAAATCTATCTTAGGCAAAAGGCAACACATAATAGAGGCTAACTTACATTATTATTGGTAGATTCATCTCCTAATGGGCACGACCACAAAGCTTGATGCTCCGGGCTTTCTCTTGATAGATGAATTACAAATCCATCTTTCAACCTTGCGAGTCATGTGCTCGCCCAACTTCTCATTTCCTCCGTCGATACACATTTCTTTAAGAACCATCGCGTTCTCGGCGAAGAATTTGACCAGCTTGACACCAAAGCAGTTTACATCGTCTAGCCGGAACTGCAGACCCACTCTCTTCATGGTGCTCTGCAAGCAGTTGAACAAGCACCGACTCAAGGCAGGGATCTCAGAGGCCTCGCCACACCTAGTGTCGTCGTAGTATGTGTTTGGAGAATTGCGGCTGCAGTTGACAAGATGGATGGACTTGTCGCGGTCAGACCGGAATTTTCTTTGCTGGAATCGGCGTTCGCAAGACCTATACACTTGATCGTGGCGTGCCAAGGTGAGGTTGATGCGGAGGTCACAGAGCACGGGGCAGGAGCGGAGCAGATTCGCGACCGCCACAGCCGCGGTCATGCCTTGGGGCCTGTGCAATCCATGCAGCTCCAGGCGCTCGAGGCAGCGGAATGTTGGCAGGAGCTTGAGGCGCATGGGCTTGCTTAGAACGGCGATGTGCTCGAGGGCGTTCAACCTCAGCTTTAGATCCTTGGCGGTGCTAAAACTCTGAAGGAATTGCCAGAAGACCTCGAGGTCGAGCTCGCCACGGCGTGGACCCTCGCCGTTGTGGCACCAAACTTCCTTTCCATCTCTGCCACGGCGCAGGACAAAATGCAGGTCCCCCCGAGCTAAGTCCAGTGGCTGCGGACTCAGCGAGAATGGCCGGAGAAGCCCCTTGTACCTGAAGTGTCGCAGCCTCGGCGCGTCGATCACCATGGGCTCCTCGGGTTTGTTGTGGACCCACCATGGATTATCGTTCTCCTTCCAATTGCACCCCTTCAGCACGATCACGGTTGCTGTCGGGCAGCGGAGGGTCATCTCATCGTTGAGTTGTTTGATCATAACAAACTCAAAGTAAACTGCGGTAAGCTCTGCCGCAGCATCGACGAGGACCTGCAGAGCGTCGAACTGCACGGTACAATGGCGCAGCCGCAGCGACTGGAGCCGCGGAAACGCTAACTTGGCTGCCCGCGGAAGCGTAACGAAGTTCTTGCAGCCGGTGAGTTCAAGCACGCGGAGGGCCACCGACGGCAGGGAGCAGAGGCTGAGGCTCAAGATGCCTTCCGACCCAGAGCTGGAGGAGATTTTGTCATCATCGTCGTAGGCATACGTGTCACATCTGCAGTCACTCGCGACGAGCCGGAGCTCCTCGACACGGCGGACCGTCTCGTGGGAGAGCAACTTGCCGAGCATGTCTGGGTCCGGCGGCTGTGACCAGTCTCGGTCCGGCGAGACTGACCCGTCTTGATCCGAGAGGGACCCTTCTCCGTCCGACGACCAATCTCGGTCGTCGGACTCGTCATCCGACGACCGGGAGCCTTCGGGGTCCGGCGGCCGTGACCCATCTTGATCCGACGACCGGGAGCCTTCTGGGTCCGGCGACCAGCTTCGGTCCGGCGACCGTGACCCATCTCGGTCCGACGACCGGGAGCCTTCTGGGTCGGGCGACCGTGACCCATCTCGGTCCGGCGGCCGGGACCCATCGCGGTCATAGTGCAGAAACTTTACTACGCTATATCCGTAGCTACCCATGAAGTTGAAGCGCAGGGTAAGCCTGGTGATGGCGACGTCGGCGGCGTCGAGTGCCGCCTCGGCGGCGGAGACGAAGGCATCTCGCCGGGAGAGGAAGAGGGCCTCGTCAAATTCTTCCCGTTTCTCTTCGTACCCCCAGCCGCGGGGTACGTATTCCTCGACAACCGTCTCGAGGTTCAGGGCACCAGAGGAGCACCAGAGCGGCGAGCGCCATCGCCGCGAGAGCGCGACTGTGGAGGCCACCTCCTTGGCCGGGGCGTAGTGGAGGATCCGCAGGAGAAGATCGTCGGGGAGGTTGGACAGGCGGTCGGGCCCGGCCATCGTCTGCGTCGGCGGCGATGCGATCTCGACCTCACGGGTCAGGGCCATGGAATTGGGACTTTCAGGGAAAGGATGCATTCATTTTTTTTTTCCTTTTAGAATCACCGTTATATTTATGTTTTACCACAACCGTGAGTCGGTTACGCTGCATCTCAGGCCACAATTGTGAGTTTGTGACTCGATTCATTGGGCCTGGGCTCCCGTATTACAATGTCAAAGTTACAACTTAGAAGGGAAAACAAATCTAAGGGCTCCTGATGCTCAAAAAAAAAACTAAGGGCTCCTGCATTGGTTCTTTGATTTATATAATTAAGGTTGGATCCCATAGGAATTTTTTCTACGGAATCTCTTGTACTAATTTTCATAGGAAACCAAACATCTACATCGACCTCTTTTTATAATTTCTTTGTTTTTTGGGCGCCGGTACGCGCCGGCAGTACGGTCGAACAATTGGGCCGGTTGAGCCCCAGCTTCCTGATGCAGCGATTAGGGGTCGTGCGATCTACGCCAGAGGCCCACTACCTAACCGTTGCAGCAAAATAGATAGACATTGTTGCAACCGTTTTTGCCCCCCACTCACACACACCACCACGGAATGAGAAACAGGGAGCTGCATGGCCCGCGATCGGCCGATCAGCGACCCGAGGCGGCGCGGTCGGATCCACAGGGTATTTGCTTCCGGTGACCGGAAGAGCTCGAGGAGGGGCTCCCCCATCTATCACGCGACCTTGGGTTGGTTCAATCATGTCTTACATCCGTGAAAATCTGCTTGCTACCATGGATTTGGGCTCGAGCTCTGGGATGTACCGGACTTGCCATGCTGGTAGTGTACCGGTGCTACAACGGTACATCAACCCTGGTGTTGTCTTCCAGGATGCAGCACGGCATGGCCGGGACGAGTTTGATCTGGTACGAAAACCAAACCCTAGATCCTTTCTCTCACAAAAAAATGTTGGTCAGTTGATGAACATCACTTGAAGAGAATGTTGTTCAACACTTGTGTTGATTATTCTGAAATTTCCAAAATTGAAAATAATGCTAGTAAAATGTTTCTTAGTGATCTCTGCTAATAAAATGTTACAACTATATAGTCCACTTGCTGCACGCTACGTCCTATATGCTACATCCTGCATGCTACATGAAAGAATTATTGGTTCAAAAAATAATGAAAATGAAAGGATGTTGCATACTTCATGCTCCAAGATGTTTGACCCCGTGTTCTACATGCTACTACGTTGTAGAAATGTTTGTTGGAGAAAGAACCTGAAAAAATAGATGCTACGTGTGTTGGTTGTAAAACATTATGCTATGATTGTAGCAACAAAAACTTGTTTATGGAGTTGTGTTTCAGATGTTGCATCTACTATGTTTGACGTTTTTGCATGGTTTTTGATCCAGCAACAAAAGTTGACTTGGGCGTTGTTTCTGTTGAGGAATGTTGCTCCAGAGCCATCGATTTTCGTTGATGATGATCTGCAAAATGTTGTGTTGCAAGAAGAGCATGATGGATCTGAATGATGCTCCAAGAACGGATAGAGAGGAAACCTTGCAGCAAAACATGGATGGTGCAACTCATGACAATGCCCAAGATGCCGGTAACAATGACAATGGAAATGCTACAACACATGTTGATGAACCAGATGAAGTTATATCATCGCAACCAATTGTTCCTTTTGTTGGAATAGTTTTTGACAATGTTGATGAAACTCAACGAGTGCACAATGAATATATGATGAAGATGGGCTTTGGACTCGAGTCATGACATCAAGGCACAGTAGGAGAAGAGGCTCGGAGGAGAAGGGCATTTTAATCTGTAGAGTTTTTGAGTGCATACACTCTGAAAAATCCTTCCAAGGATGCCAGTGGAAGAATTTCTGAGGGCGCTACAATAAATCAATGTGACATGAGCTATGCTGGTCATAAAAAACCAGCAAGAAAAGAAGTTGGTTTCTCTATGGATGTGAGCAACAAGTGGCAAAGAAACAGATTGCAGCGGTACGATTGCAAGGCGCATATGGGAGTTAACCTCCGAGACAGTAGCTAGGTTGTGACCGTTTTTTAGGGCGATCACACATACCAGCTGATGTTGTAGAGGGGTCGTCGAAGATTTTGGTTATTTTGTGTAATATTTGCACCATGTTATGTGTAATATTTTGGTTATTTTGCCCCATCAAGTGTTTGGTGTAGTAGGATCATCAAAGTCACCTTAAAAAATCAGTGACATCACATTGAAAGGTCAGTGTGTCCTTCTACGTATCACGTGGTATTATATTTCATGTCGCTCGGTGAGAAATTTTCTGTTTTTCAGTAGTTCACATTGCACATGTTTTTCATATCTATACTCCACGAAAAAGTCAAAAAAGGGGTTATATCGTCACAGTCTATACCATTCTAAGTTGTCACAATTTTTTTTAGTTCATTGCATAGTTGAGTTACGCCTACATCATTGTCTCGAGTTGCTAGTCGTAGGGTCTAGTCCCTTAGAGTTTTAAGTTTTGTTCATATTAACCACGTCGAGGCTACACCATCATCACCTACGCTGCCGACTACCGCTTTTTAGTTTATTTGAGCCCTTTTTGGTAGTTTTGTGTGGCTTGTCAGCCCTTTGCTCCCAAGTTTGACCGTCAAAGCGAGTAGATAGTGTTGCATCAGATAAGAAATAAACCAATATATAATCACTATACCTTGAATGTATTGTCCTCCTTTATCTAAATATCTAAAAGTGTCATGAGTCACAATATCAGCAAAAGTAACTTATGTTATATTGAGATTTTGTTTTTATACTAGTTTGTAGTACCTTTGGTTTCATCATATATCAGCCTGTCAAACAAAACAAAACAAAAATACTCTCCCACCTACTTTCAAATGTACTTCCTTTTCATCAGGATGAACAAAGTAAGACAAAATCATGCAGAAACTAATGGGTTCACAATAAAATGGTTTAATTAAATGTTTAATATGCGGCATGTGAAGATCATGAAATTAAATATTTTTTATAAATCCTCATGTCCATAAGGAATGAGAGTAGACTGATTCATTTTCAAATCTCACAGAATCTCCTAACCATCTAATCAACAACCGAACTTTCCTCCAGCTGAAACAGTTGTGCTACCTCCGTTGTAAAATATACTCCCTCCGTCCGAAAATACTTGTCATCAAAATGGATAAAAAGGGATGTATCTAGAATTAAAATACATCTAGATACATCTCCTTTTATCCATTTTGATGACAAGTATTTCCGGACGGAGGGAGTACGTGACGTTTTGGTAGGTAGTGGATTATAACTGAAAGAAACTTTAAGCCACCTTTGCAACGGAAACTCTAGTTATTATGCTTAAATGAACGAATGAGTCAAAAGAAAATGGAGAGGAAGGAACATTCAGCAATTAGATGATCTACATGTTTCCATCACGCTGCTCTCCTTTTGTTTTCGGTTTTGTCTGGCTTGTCGGCCGATTGCTCCCATGTTTACTTTGTTGAAGTGCATTGAAAAACCATAAGACAAAGGACTATGCACACTAGATGAATTATCTATATGTTTAGTAATGAGTTTATTATGAAGTAAGACAACTTTATATAATTCAGAACAACATCTGACACCTACGCTAAACATAACTACAAACAACATCTAACAACTTAAGAATTTTAGCATTCTGTGTAAGATGTTGCTCACACATGAACTAGACTGAAACAACACTGCCAAAATTCATCGATGAATGTTATTATTTGCTCTATCGTCTATATCAACTTCGCCCATGTGCGCTTCGTGGCATCTCCGATCCCTCCGTATCACAAAGAATCAATAAAAAAATTCCTTTCTCATAAAAAAGTTGTCATATCTCCTGAACTATAGTACTTGTGTGGCAAAAAACCACATTATTAGAAACTTAGACACTATGAAATAAAGACTGCCGATATATGACCACATTCACACAGAAATAAACTTGTACATGTTTTCGTAGAGAAATTAGAACTAGTTATTTTCTTAAATAACAATATTTCTAAGGAATTTAAAGTCAATATACAATATTTATCTAAGTATTGTGCCCTTTATATCTGAGAAACTGAGCCAATATAGTCTCCAAAAAGTATAGTTAAGTAGTCCGAAAGAGAGCACCATCCACAGATGGGACTTTCTGCATATAGGTCGAACCTTGGACTTAATTGCTTTGTAGCTTTGAGACTATTTCAGATCAAGTAAAAATAAAGTATTTCAGCAGCTGCCACCAATGAGTTTTGAATTTCAGTTCGGCGAAATAACCACTTATTTAAGGATGAATTTTAGTGAATATAATAACAAAAATTGCAAAGTAGTAGACTCAAACTCATTTTTAAGTATAAAAAAATACTATACATAGTTTCCTGTATTATTTTAGAGAAAATAGGGACCACCACCTTGCCTCATTTAAACCAAAGCAGAACAGCATCGAAAAGGGAACATAAGAGAGCAAAACTAACCTATTAGGATATGGCCAATGCATAGCATCCAGGTGATGCCTCACATGGCATGTAGGATCGGAGTGAGGAGAAATAGGTTATGATGGGGAAGTGGGATCCTTTGCAATAGGCGGGTGCTTGGGGGAAAAGTGTGGTCCCGTGAAAAAAAACTGAAAAAAATTAAAGTAAAGAGAAGAGATGCATGTGTACTAAAGTTTTATTTTTTATTCGTTGATGATGCCCACTAATGGTAGCGTGCATGGGAGAGAAAATTTAATATAGGTGCCTCAAATTATTATTTTTCTCATCATAGTGTTGGTTTTGATCCGACGGCTTAAACAAGCCAGATTAGATCTATTAGTCTAACAAAAAAAGAAGGGATAACGATAAGTGAAGGGGTCCACGTACCAACGTACGTGAGCCTCGATCAGAACTAATGCGCCCTGATCGGGGCGCCCAAAAACCAACTCAGGTTTTGGGTCCCCTGTCGCCAGCGCCATATAAAAGGATACGGGAGAGAGCTGGCCACCTGCCCGATCATAGTTCACGTACGGTTTTCTCTCCTCCCGATATTCTCACCCCATCCGATCAGGGGGAGCGCTGCAGCGACAGGAAGATCTAAGCCAGCCGCCGCCGCCGTCCCCGGCCAGTCCCGGTGGCGTCCTGAAGGAATCAGGACGTCGAGGAGAACCTCTCTACTTGACTACATCACCTCGCATCACGCTGCCAGACTGAAAGGTGATCATGTCCACTCCCGTGACATGTAAAGAAACCCTAAACCCTTCTTTGTTCATGTTGTGAGGTGATCTAGATGCAATTAGATTCTGCTAATGGCATCTCATAGATGCATAATTATCCCAACAATGGTATCAGTCGTCAATCTTGATTGCAATAGATTCCTTTATTGTTGATCAAGAGATCACTATCATGTTTAGATCAATGACATGTTTAGGATTCATGATCAAGATTGAAAGTTTCAGCCCTGGTTAGCCCAAATATGCATGCTACTGTCTTGATGCCCCTCTGTAAATCATCATGTTATATACTAATTTGTCACGGATCTCTATCGCCTATTATGCCTAATCAGTTTACTTATGCTTACGGAGAATTAATGCTCATGATTAAGTTTCTGCTAATTAGGATTGATTGTTTTTTAAGTGTTGTTTCCGTTTTGGACATCAAGTTAGTAAGCAGAGGGATACACGTACATCAACAGTAGCAAACCCCTTGTTCAAGAACCCTAATTTTTTTCCCCAATTTCGGTAGAACCCTAATTCTGAAATTAGGATTGTTTTTTCCCCACATCAAGCAACTAATGAACACGAATTGGAGAAGAAATGAGGAGAATCCTCACCTAATGTGCCGCGTCGACGTCTATCCCCTCCGGGGCCCGCATGGCCGACACCATGCGAGGGCCCGATCTTGCAACGCCCGCCGTCCCTCGGTCGGCGTTGAACGCCACGCCGCTCCCTCCCAGCGGAGAGACCGTGCGGTAGTGGGGCGCCCGTGGGCCGCCGTGCCTCGACGTCGCCGTTCAGCAGGCCGCTGGCCCGCCGGGGTGCTCCTCCCCGCCCCGCTTGGACACGACCCGGGCTGCCATGCTCGACGGGAGAGCGCGCGGACTTAGTCCTGCGCCCGCTCCTCCGGCGAGCACCGCCGCCGCGTCGGTATGGACTGGGGTGGCCGGCGTTCTCGTCGCCGCCGTCGACCTCGAAATGGAGCCAGCGGGATCGGGAATGAGATGCGGGGGAGAGGGGGAAACGACCTAGGGTTAGCCCAGGTCAGCTGTTTTGCTCGCCGCAAGCCGCATGAGCCGTCAGATTCGATCGGACGGCTCACGTTGTCATGGAGCTATGACCCGGGCAGCGGCGTTAATGGGCCATTTTTGCCACGGGCTTCAGCCCAGTTGCCTTAGCCCAGCGGTTTTTTACGGTTTTTCGCTGCTGGGTTTTGGGCATTGTATAACCGTGGGTATTTTGGGCCATCGCATTTTTCCGTGATTTCCGGTGCATGTAAGTTAATATCTTTTATGTTTTGCACTTTGTTTAAAACAGAAAATGCCTAAAAATATAATGAACACATTATTATTCTGGGTAAAATTGAACCAACGAGATATTTTGTTCAGAATTTATTATGTGTTTGCATGATGAATTTTTAGACATCAAAAAAATATATATAATATTTTTCTTATGTTGATGTCTAAATTGAGACTGAAATGACTCTGATTTTAATTCAGACCAACGTTGTTTTATTATTACGAGTCATCACTTATGATATTTTAATTCCATGTTTTTTCTGCCCAACGGTGTTTTGACATGGAGTTAAAATAAAATACATGACATGTCTATTTTATTTTGCCAACGTAAAATTTCATGTTCATGTCAATTACTCATAAAACTCTTTCATGTCCATTACAACTTCCGCTGCGTTTACTGTCGAACCGTTGACAGGTAGTAACTTCCTCGTTGGAAGAACTTCGATGGAATTATGCCTAGCCGTCCATCAGTTTGATTATGCTTTACGGGAGGATAAACCCGTGGCTCCAACTGCTGGTGTCACGGGGTATGCTGAACTAAAGAAAACTTATGATTCCAAGATGGAAATATGGGAAAAGTCAAATCACATTGCTATGCTTGTGATGAGATCATCCATCTCACCGACATAATTGGGGCACTACCCAAGAAAGATACTCCTAAGGAATTCATGGCAGCCCTGGAGGAGCAATTCAAAGGCTCCGACAAGGTTTATGCACATGAACTTTTTCATAAGCTCCTTGGGAAGTATAATAATGATGGTGATGTCAGGGCTCACATTTTAAAGATGGTGAATGCTTGTAACAAATTGAAGGCATTACAATGTGAGCTCAATGACAATCTCCTTGTCATCATGATCTTGGACTCCCTCCTCAAGAGTTTGATCAATTTAAGATTAACTATAACTCTCTTAAAGAGAAATGGACAATCATGGAGATATCTCCAAGAATTGTCGAGGAAGAAGAGAGGATTAAGAGGCAAGGAAAGGACCAAGCCTTTTGGTTGGTTCCTCCAAGAGAAAACACGATGGAGCAAGCTCTTCTAAGCAACAGCCTCAAAAGAAGTTTTTTAAGAAAAATTCATCAAACTCATATAAAGCAAAGGAGAAGGTGGACGATAAGCCTAAAGACAACAAGTGCAACTTCTGCAAGCATGAGGGTCATTATCGTAAAGACTGTCCAGAATTTCTCAAATGGTTGATGAAGAAAGGCATCAAGGAAATTACTTTCGTTGATGAAATGTTATATCTTGATTACTCTAGTACCTCGGGATTGATTCAGGTGCAACTTCTCACGTTGCCAATTCTATGCAGGACTCAAATATAATCCAAACCATGGAAAGGGGGGCAAGAAGACTTAAGGTGGCAAATGGAGTCGAAGTTGATGTTGAAGCCATAGGGTCAATCACCTTAGAACTTCACATCGGCTTCCGCCTTCATTTAAATAATGTTCTTTATGTCCTACCTTAAGTAGGAATTTGATTTCTGTCTCTTGCCTAGATGATAACATGTTTGAGAGCAAGTTTGGGAACAAACAATTTGTTTTGAATTATTGTAATAAGAACGTAGGCCTCAAGGCGTGACGAGGCCAATTATATATGTTATCATTGAATGATTCTATCACGCATGTGAGTGATGTATGTAATATCGAGAAGAAATGGAAGGGTATGCAGTACCTCTTGAAATTGTGGCACCGTCGTTTAGGCCACATTTCGAGTGGGAGAATTGAAAGACTTATTAAAAATGATGTACTCCTTCCATTAGACTTCTCGATGCGCATAAAATGCATTAAGCTGTATAAAAGGCAAATACAAAAAACGATTAAGAAAGGAGCAGTAAGAGCCACGGGAGTCCTTGAACTCATACACACCGACATATGTGGACCCCTTAATGTTAAGTCTATGGATGGTTTTGATTCGCTCATCACCTTCACAGTACGACTTTTCTCGACACGGATATATTTATCCTATACGTGATCGATCGGAAGCTTTGGACAAATTCAAAGTGTTCAAAGTCAAGTTGAGAACCAACTAAACGCTAAAATAAAAGTTGTACGATCAGATCGCTGGGGAGAGTATTATGGTAGGCATGCCCTTATGGGCAAATTCCGTGACCTTTTGCTAAGTTTCTCTTTGAGAATGGAATTGTTGCCCAAAGATTCAATGCCCAGTGAACCTCAACAAAATGGCGTGGCTGAACGTCAAACCGCATACACTTATGGACATGGTGCGAAGCATGCTCGATCATGCAAGTTTACTACCAGCCTATGGAGGCATTAAAGACGGCCGCACATGTGCTAAATCTACGCTCCTACTAAAGCAGCACCGAACACACCTTACGAGATGTGGACGGAAAGAAACCGAGCTTGAATTACTTACGTGTATGGGGCTGTCCCAATGAGGCTAGAATTTTCAATCCACAACTTAAGAAATTAGATCCAAAGACAGTTAGTTGTTTCTTCATTGGATACCCTTATAGGGAAAGGGATATCGTTTCTATTGTGGGACACACCACCAAGTATGTGGAGACTCGACAAGCAGTATTTTTTGAGGATAACGAAGCCAATCAAATAAGGGAGATCAATCTTGAGGAGAAAGCGGTGTGTGTTCCATCCCGACTATCCAAGAGATTGTTTTGCCACTACAAAGTGTAGTGACGTCTCATGCTAATCCTCAATCTAGCACATCATGTCATGAGGCTGATGGTGATCCAAAACTAATGTCAATCCAGAAGGTGAAGAGGATCACCAATCGCATAATGAAGATGACCCTCGAACAATGATGCTCCTCCACCACCTCCTCCTGTGGGCAGGCCACGTCGTGAGAGAAAGAAAGCCATATCAGATGATTATATCACATACTTGCTTGAGGATATGAATGATCTGGGAAAGGTGGAGGATCCAACCTCTTATAAGGAAGCCATCACTAGTAGAAAAAGGGCCTATTGTCCCGGTTGGTGAGGGCCTTTAGTCCCGGTTCATGAACCGGGACTAAAGGGTCGGTACTAATGCCTCCACCCTTTAGTCCCGGTTCAATGTAGAACCGGGACTAAAGGCCGCGACAAATGGAGCTCCACCTTTAGTCCCGGTTGGTAACACCAACCGGGACTAAAGAAAATTTTATGATTTTTTTTTGAAAAAAATTATGTATTTTTTTGAATTTTTTTATTTTCAAATTTCTGAATTATTTTAACCTCTAATCTCTAATCACCACCCCTCATCACTGCTCAATTTATCCTCTAATCTCTAATCACCCCTCATCATTCCTAATCATCTAACTTCCCGAACGGTCACCCATCCTCCCACTCCCCCAGCCTGAGCACGCTTAACTTCCGGGTTCTATTCTCCCTCGTTTCCAAGTCTGCACTTGTTGTTTTCCTGACAATAGTACGATGTCAATCCTATTAACCCTCAGGAATTCTGCTTGAGCATGAAGTGACACATTTCACTGTTTGAGTTTGAAACTATTGTTTTAAAAAACAATAATTATTTAAAAAACAATAGTTATTTTGAATAATTACTTTGACCATAGTTTGACCATAGTTTGACCACAGTTTGACCAGATTTGACCAAAATTCAAAATAACTGAAATAATTATTTAGTAACACTAATATTCTAGAATAATTAGTTTGACCATTGTTTGACCACAGCTTGAAATTTTTTCGATTTTTTCCACTCTAGATCTTAAAAGCCCCGTAACTTTTTTTCTGTTAGGTTTTTGAGGATTTTGAAAATGTTTAACGGGGTTCCCCCGGTTAAATTTGGATGTAACTTTTCGCGTAGATGATTTTTCATATAAAAAACTTTTTCATCCGAGTTAGTATGCAAAAAATGGCGTTCAGAATGAAGATAAAATCTAAAGATACGTGAGGATAAACAATATAAGTTCATTGCCCCAGGCAGATACATAAAATCTGAAGATACGTGAGGATAAAGAAGAGAAGTTGATTGCCCAAACAGAATTAGATATTAACCATGTCTAAAAAAATACCATGTGACCACTAAATCACAATGTACTCTTGAAAAATTAATTCTCTACATCAAAGCAGCAGCCTATGTTTGCGGCTCAACAACAGGCCAATATCATCATCTGCATCACCGTGGACGTCAAGGGCAGGGCCAAGAACCCGAATGTGGTCCACAAAGGAGATCTGTAATTCCAAAATCCTATTAATGTCAATAAAGCTCTCTTTGAAACACAATATCAAGTTAGGATATAATCTGCTGGTGCTCGTCTTTGGTCTATGTTTGCGGCTCAACGGCAGGGCCAATATAAGTAACAACCAATTATTGCGTAACTATCATTAACCTTCTCCTATTCTGATATTGTTTTTGATGTTGCTTATATCCTAACTTGCAGTATGTACTTACGCAGAGAATTGATCAGGCAGAGGAACAGAGAATATTAAACAATCCCACAATTTCCATGCTTCACAAAATTTAATGACATGAATATACACATGAATGTGAAGGTATGTCAACTCCCAATAATGCGGGGGCACACACCCCATTTCAGGATATAAGTAACTACCGATTATTGGGTAACTATCATCAACCTTTTCCTAAATTCCGATACTGTTTTTGTTGTTGCATATATCCTAACTTGCAGTATGTACTTACACAGACCCTAAAGAATTGATGAGGCAGAGGAACAGAGAGTATTATGCATGCAATAAAGATGATATTCTTAAAAGACGCCATGAGAAGAAACATGCTTCAACAGCACTGCTTAATGACGAGAAAAATGTACCACATACACCCCTGTCCATGTCCCGAGGTAAAAATGCCCTTATACTGCATGCTTGTGTATTGTTCAGGTAACTGATGAGATGTCATGCACCAAACTAACAACAATGTGTCATAAATGTGGACCGTAATGAAATGCACAGGCAAATGGTTGGGGAATCCAATTGGTTGCACAGGAATGACGCGTATCGGAGGCAACTAATAGCAGGAAGCTCAAAAAGAGCTATTGTTGTGCCTCTTGGACAGAAAATGCAACCAATTGGGAGCATTATCATAGATATTGCACAAGGTATTTTAATTGGTGCTATACTGTTCATGAGATTATGACTGTAATCATCTTCCGGATGAAAATTAATTGTGCATGCAGGGTCTCTCACTCAAATTTCATGGGTTGAGGTACCCCAACTAAGCATAATACGTGACCCAGACTGCACAATTGAAGATGCGGGTTAGTTCGTTGATATAATTATGTTGCAGGTGTGCCTACAGTGTTTATTTGATCATAAATCTGGGTTATCTTTTATTTGATCATAAATTTGGATGTAACTTTTCGCGTAGATGATTTTTCATATAAAAAACTTTTTCATCCGAGTTAGTATGCAAAAGTTATGCCCAATTTTACAATGGGCATCGCACCCTTTAGTCCCGGTTCATGGCACCAACCGGGACTAAAAGGTCCAGACGAACCGGGACAAATGGCCCACGTGGCCCCTGGGCGCACCAACCGGGACTAATGCCCCCATTAGTCCCGGTTCTAGACTGAACCGGGACTGGGGCTAAACCGGGGTGGACCAAAGCCCTCTTTTCTACTAGTGCATTAAAAGCGAAAATTCGTCCAAGTGGTTGGTTGCCATGGAAGACGAATTGAAGTCTATGGGCTCAAACGACGCTTGGGACTTAGTAGAAGTTCCCGATGGAGCTAAGAAAGTAGGCTGCAAGTGGGTCTACAAAACCAAGTATGATTCCAAAGGGAATGTCGAACGGTTCAAGGCAAGGCTAGTGGCAAAAGGGTATACAGAGAGAAGGCATTGATTATAAGCAAACCTTCTCTCCTGTGTCAACCAAGGATTCTTTTAGAATCATAATGGCATTAGTAGCTCATTACGACCTAGAACTACACCAGATGGATGTTAAAACGGCATTTCTAAATGGTGACTTAAATGAAAATGTTTACATGGCTCAACCAGAAGGCTTTGTTGTGGAAGGGAAGGAACATTTAACATGTCGTCTAAAGAAATCAATTTATGGCTTGAAGCAAGCTTCAAGAGAGTGGTACCTCAAGTTTGATAAAATTATCAAAACTTTTGGTTTCACCGAAAATGTTGTGGACAACTGCATATGTTAAGTCTAAAGGCAGTAGGTTCACATTTTTAGTCCTATACGTTGATGACATATTATTGGCATGTAGCGATAAGGATATGCTGCATGAGACCAAGAATTTTCTGTCATCCAGTTTTGATATGAAAGATCTTGGTGAAGCCTCGTATGTCCTCGGCATCGAGATTCATCGAGATAGGTCCAGAAGAGCGTTAGGACTATCTCAAAGGCATACTTTGAGAGAGTACTGAAAAAATTCAATATGCATAAGTGCTCACCCTCACCTGCTCCTATAGTTAAGGGCGATAAGTTTGGGACATTTCAATGTCCGAGGAACCAATGTGAAACTGATCAGATGAAGTCGGTTCCTTATGCTTCAGCTGTTGGAAGCATTATGTATGCTCAAGTGTGTACACGCCCAGACTTATGTTTTGCAACCGGGGTGCTTGGCAGATACCAATCAAATCCAGGACCGAACCACTGGAAGGCCGCAAAGAAAATCTTGCGTTATATGCAAGGAACTAAGGATTTCATGCTTACATATAAAAGAACTGATAACCTAGAAATTGTTGGTTATTCAGACTCTGATTTTGCCGGGTGTGTGGATAGTATGAGATCCACGTCAGGTTATATATTCACACTCGCGGGAGGAGCTATATCATGGAAAAGCTCCAAACAAACGTTGACTGCTGGATCTACGATGCAAGCAGAATTTGTAGCATGTTATGAGGCCACTGGGCAGGCTGTATGGCTAAAGAATTTTATTCCCGGACTTAAAGTGGTTGACAGCATATCTAAACCAATTTTATTGTACTGCGATAATGAACCAACAGTTTTCTATACGAGTAACAACAGGTCAAGTAATGCTGCCAGACACATTGACATAAAGTATCGTGTTGTGAAAGATAGAATCCAGGATTAAACAATTGATGTTAAACATATAAGAACGAAGCATATGCTTGCGGATCCGCTAACAAAAGGCTTACCATCCAGTATTTCTCGTGAGCATGTTGCCGGCATGGGACTACTGGAAGCCTGATGATTCTGGAATAAGAGGACCATTAAATAAACCACTCTCCAATTAGCAAAATGTTTTCCATTTCCAAATAGGCGGGTGTGCTATAAGTGTTGAGGTTCTATGGCATTTCGAGCTGTTGTAACACCTCACTTTGGTACATCATTCCTATGTAGAATGGGCGAATGAAGTTAAGCCTAACGATCAAGGGGGAGAATGTTGGTTTGATCTGACGGCTTAAACAAGCCAGATTAGATCTATTAGTCTAACAGAAAAAAAAAGAAGGGATAACGATAAGTGAAGGGGTCCACGTACCAACGTACGTGAGCCTCGATCAGAACTAATGCGCCCTGATCGGGGGCGCCCAAAAACCAACTCAGGTTTTGGGTCCCCTGTCTTGACGCCATATAAAAGGATACGGGAGAGAGCTGGCCACCTGCGCGATCACAGTTCACGTACGGTTTTCTCTCCTCCCGATATTCTCACCCCATCCGATCAGGGGGAGCGTTGCAGCGATGGGAAGACCTAAGCCAGCCGCCGCCGCCGTCCCCGGGCAGTCCCGGTGGCGTCCTGAAGGAATCAGGACGTCGAGGAGAACCTCTACTTCGACTACATGACCCCTGCATCACGCCTGCACCGAGCAGGCGATCATGTCCACTCCCGTGACATGTAAAGAAACCCTAAACCCTTCTTTGTTCATGTTGTGAGGTGATCTAGATGCAATTACATTCTGCTAATGGCATCTCATAGATGCATAATTATCCCAACACATAGTTCATGCCCTTACATCTTACCCAGAAATTTTATCAGTGGCCAAGCAGCTAGGGAGAAGCTAGATACCTCGGGACATCATCCCTGTATTAACGATGAATACTTGAGAAAAGAGTATGCTGCATCAAAATCCTCGTTCGACGCAGAGTTCTCTTGACTCAAGGGGTAAAACCATAAAGCTTGAGGCTCCTGACTTCCTCATTTTGGATGAACTGGTGATCCATGTTTTAACCTTGCTGTTCATATGCTCGCACAACTTCCCGTTTCCAGTGTCGATATGCATTTCTTCAAGAACCGTCGCGTTCTTGGTAAAGAATTTGATCAGCTTGACGCCCAAACAGTTGGACTCCTCCAACCGAAACTGCAAGCTCATTCTCTTCAGTGAGCTCTGCAAGCATTCGAACGAGTGCCGAGTCAGGCCAGGGATATCTAAAACCTCAGCACTGTTAACATCGCCATCATCTTCAAGAGAAACTGTTGTCGGCTCTGCGCGGTTGATAAGATCTACTGACTTGTCACGGTCAGATAGGAACTTTGTTTCCACGTACCCTTTTATGCAGTCATACCTTAGTATGGCCCCGTGTTGCGCCGTGGTAAGGTTGATCCGGAGATTGCGGAGCAGCGTAGCAGGTTAGCAATCGCCACCGACGCGGTCTTGCCTTTCGGCCTGTGCACTCCTTGCAGCTCGAGCCGCTCGAGGTTGCAGAACGCGGGCAGGAGCTCGACGCGCATTGCCTCGCTGAGCACGGCCATGTCCTCGAGGTTGTTCACCCTCAGCTTCAACTCCTTGGTGCTGCTTATGTCCTGGAGGAATCGCCAGAAGGTCACGAGGTTGGGGTTTGGATCCTCCTCGCTAGGGTGCTTCCGGTGTGGATACACATACCTTTCCTTGTCGCATGGCCAGAAAAAGTGCAGGTCTGCCCGTGACAAGTCCGGTGGCCGCGGGCTCATCGTGAACCGTCGGAGAAGCCCCATGTACACGAAGCGCCGCAGCCTCGGCGCGTGGATCTCCACGGCGACGACGGCGGGGGTCTCGTGATCATTCCCTCTCCAGCTGCACCTCCGGAGCACGAGCACGGTGGCCGCCGAACATTGGAGCGCTATTTCTGTCGGTGGCGGGGGAGAAGTATCGCCCGAGGCATGGTGGGTTGGCGCGCTCGCGTCGTTTGTTGGCCCGATGGTGATGACGACGGACTCAAGGTGGATAGTGGCGAGCGCCGGCGCGGCCTGGATGAGGCTCTGGAGGTCATCAAGGCGCACGGTGCAATGCCGCAGCCGCATCGATGAAAGCCGGGTGAACATGACTGTGGCGGCCAGTGGAAGGATGCTGTTGCAGTTGGTGAGTTCGAGCACGCGGAGCGTCTCCGACGGCAGGAAGCCGAGGCTGATTATGTACTCGCCTACCACTTTCCGGGCGATCTCCTTCTCCGGCTCATAGTAGGTGTCGTTGCGGCCTTCAACGGCGAGCCGGAGGACTTGGACGTGTTGCGCCGCCGGGTGGGAGAGAAGCGTGGCGATCACGCTTTGGTCCTGGTCCGGCGACGAGCACAGCCCGTCGCTGTTGTATTGCAGGAACCTGCGGTCGACACCAAACTCGAACTTCACGCGCAGGGTAAGCGTCGTGATGTGGTCGGCGGCGGCGAGCGCCGCCTGAGCCGCCGAGACGAAGGCGTCGCGCCGGGAGAAGAACGTGGCCTCCAGGCTCTTGCGCTCCTCTCCCCAGCTTTGGTAGAGTCGTTCTATGCGCTCGACGTGCGTCTCGAGGTTTACGGCCCCCGAGGAGCGCAAGAGCGGCGAGCGCCAGCGCCGGGAGAGCGCTCTCGTGGAGGCGGCCTCCTTGGCCGGGGCGAAGTGGAGGATGCGGCGGAGAAGCTGGTCGGGGAGCGCGGACAGGCGGTCGTCGACGGCCATCGTCCACGTCCGCGGCGCGATGCGATCACGTTCTCGATGGGATGGGATATGGAATTAGGGTTTAGGGATCGGATCGGTACGTAGGGAGATATACTTTCTTTTTTCCTGCGAAAGAAAAATAATAATCCGTTTACGTATATGAGCAGGCAACGACGTAAACGTCGGTTATAAACCGATCTCTAGTCCTCTACACGGCATCCCCGAGATTCTGAGATCGCCGCCGGCAGCCGCCGTGTCGAACGGGAGCGCGACGATGAGTCACTCGCACCAGATCGTCGAACTGGAGCGCGAGCACGAGCGCGACGACCGTCTCAGCAGTCTCAGCGATGTCGTGCTTGGCCATATCCTCTCCTTCCTCGACGCCGACGAGATCGGGCGTGCCGCGGCGCTCTCGAGGCGGTGGCGCGACGTCCTGGCCATCGTCCACACCGTCTCCCTGGACATGGATGAGCAGCCGAAACGGCCCATCATCTACGACGTGGTCGACGATGACTTGATCTATTCCACCGAGTACATCAACCACCCGCCGGCGCCGCTGTCCTCAATCGTCACCGGCGCCCTCTTTGGCCGCAGCCGCCGCCCGGCCCCCGCGCCCGGCCCGGTGCCCCTGCGTGCGCTCCGCGTTTGCCTGGGAGTGAGATTGGGATACAATCCCGACCAAAAGCCCACGGTGGACCAGTGGGTTACTTACGCCCTGAAGCATGCCGGCCCCGACCTCGAGCTCGACCTCCGCCTCGGCCGAGACCCCATCTGCAAGCACCCCGACCGGGCCGCCCACGCTAGGCCATACGAGGTTAAAGCCGTTGGCGGGAAGCCTCCGGAGATCAACGCCGACGACCATTCACCCCATGTGACAGACGACGATGATGGCGACGATGTTGGCTCCAGTTCTGAAGAAAATTTTCATGGATACGGAGAGTACACCGTCCCGTGGGGGGTTTTCTCCTGCCCCGCGCTGCGATCGCTCCGCCTTGGCGCTTGCAGGATCTCCCCGCCGGCGGCCCTCAGCATGCCATGGCTCGAGGCGCTCCGCCTCACCCAGGTCCCCGACGAGGAGGAGCACGTGCAAAGGCTCATCTCCGCCTGCCCCCACCTCGTGGATCTGACTCTCGAGGCTTGCGGAACGGTGACCATGCTCTCGCTCCTCGGCAACACGCGCCTCCACAGCCTCGCCCTCCGGTGCTGCCATAAATTAGCCGCCGTTGCCATCAACACGTTAGAGCTCCACTCCTTAGACTACCGCGGTGCCATCCTCGGCGACTCCTTCCTCACCATGCTCGCCAGCTCGCCATCTATCATGTCGTTCAAGGTCGACATCTGTGCGGTCTGTGTTGGGGAGGCCACCTCAGAAGAGGAGGTCAGCAAGCTCGGTTCCTTCGTACAGCAGTTCGCGTCGACCACCAAAAACCTCCACCTATCATGCGCCTTAATGGGCTCAAGCTTCATGCGGCTCCCGCCATTCATGAGCCTCCGCCACCTTCAACTGATCGGACATGTGCCGCGTGACGGTGCCGACCCCGCCGCAGCAGCTGCCGCGACAAGCAAAATCTTCTGGCAAGCCCCGAACCTGGAAACATTGTCCTTGTTGTTCCAAGTAAAGCGTCGCAACCCCAATAAGTACGACCCCAATGAGTATGACTACGGTGATCGCAGCGAGGGGGAGCTCCTGGATGCTCACCTCCTAAACTGCAACAAGTACGACAACCTCGACGTTCCGGCAACGAGCGTGCCCGTGCCGGCCTGCCTCAGGAGTCGGGTGAGGAAGATCAACCTGTTGCATTACCAAGGCGGAAGAGCGCAGAGGATGCTGGTCAGGTTCTTGGTCCGCAACGCTGAAGTTCTTGAGAAGCTTTACTGTGGATTCGCCGAGGGGCCGTTGTGGATTCAGATGGAACTGAAGCGCGAGATTGAACGATGGGTGGTGAACGAGACAACCAGCAAAGAGTTCCGTTGATCGGGTGATGGATGCTTCTCTGCCTTTGCAATTGCAATACGATTTCTCATGCATTCGTGGTAATATAGTAAATGTTAAACACAATTCTCTATAACAATTTTGGGAAATCACCGAGTGTTATTTCTTTTCTAATAAAGCATTAAAGATGTAGTAGTAGGGTTTGATATACCTGTAAAAGCAACAACCGAATATCCAAGATAATTGCCGATCAATATGATCTTGCGTTATCCTTCAACATCTTTGCTCCATGTTCAAGTGCAGTCCTATGATCCTATCGTCTGTCTTCAGCAGCTCTGCCCACGAGATCAAATTCACACAGGCTGCAAAAACCACATCAAAGGGAGTACTAGGATGCTTAAACTCGAAGGTGCCACGATTCGACAGTTCCAATTGACCCAACAAATAGCTAGCAGCAAGGCCAGTAGTATAAACATTTGCACCATCAGGTGAAAAGATGTAGTATAAAACTTTTCATTCAAGTCCTTCTGCTCTCTTTGCTGGATATGCTGTACGAAAGACGAATATAAGAAAACGTTCTCGGTAGTGAATTGTTGACACTCAACTATTTCATGACATTCAGTGGTCGATCATAGGCATTACTTTACTGCTACATCATCTCTTTTAGTGTCTATATCAAGTATTCCTGCTGCATATTAATTCGAATTCTGCATATGTAGGTAGTACACTAGTAAATAAACATACATATATACATACATACTCTGTTAATCATCTGTCACATAAAAAAATACATCACTACACTTGTCTCCCTTCAGCCCACACATTGCACAGACAGAGCAGCTCTGACTTGCTTCATTTGGTTGCTTAAGAGGGCATGTAAACCATGTTGCTACTCACATGAAACAAACTCAACCCGACCAGTGTGTACCAAGGTAGAAATAGAAATAGACGACAGACCAAAATCTGTTGACCTTGCTAAATTATTTGGCCGTGCAAGTGCTCCAGATGCTTTTTATGATGATTGTAAGCCAAGAGGACGTGGTATAGCAATTAATCTCTTTCTTACATGAAGCTGTCAAGTCCTTTCATTCTGATGGTGTAACGGTAGAGCGGGAGGGGTGGCTCGCTCAACAGGTCGTCTCTTGGGAGCTTGGAGCAAACCCCTTGTGGGTGTCACTGATCCTCTTATAGCTGATCCTCTTATAGCTGAAGCCATGTCTGTTCGGGAAGGCGTGCGCTTTGCGAAGCTCAGGGGCTTTCAGGAGGTGATCATCGAAACAGATTGCCTGGAGGTTTTGGAACTCTGGAAAAATCGTCACAATTCCTTTTCGGTTGTGGCACCTTTGTTTTATGAAATAGAAAAGCTAGCTGCTATTTTTTCTTCCTTTGATATTCTTCATGTAATCCGGTCAGCAAACTATCCAGCTCATCTCTGTGCCAAGCGTTCTTGCACACTGAGTATCACTGAAAGTTGGCTGGAAGAGACCCCTAGCTTCCTGGTGAGCAACCTATTGGCTGACGATCCAGCGAATGCTTTTGTTTGAATAAAGCTCTCATTATTGCCTGCAAAAAAGAAAAGTCCTTTTGTCCTGATTTGTCTTCGGTTTGGAGATGAAGTAGTGTTATTTTGCTTACCGTTGGTGTCCAAGAGGAGGGGTTGAGTCCCAACAATTCAGAACTGGGGGTTTTGCTGCAAAGAAGCAACTACTTTCCTGAACACATGTTTAGAGTTTATAAGAATGTAAAACTGCAAAGAAGCAACTATTTATAAAAGGATATAAAAAAGCGAAATACTGTATGAAAACGTCAGCAATAGAGGTTCGGAGAAACGAAAACTATCATTCGCAATAAAAAAAGAAGTTGAAACAAAGAATATGCTGCAAGAGGCCGATGAGTCTAGTGCAGGGTTTTTTTCTCGGCCGATATTTTCGAAAACCGGTTGATTACTGGATATTTCGGTGAACCCCAAAAAATTCAATACCGTCCAAAAAATTCAAATTCTTTGAAATTTAACCGTCTAACAAGTCGTCAAATAGGGCCCATATGCATGTATTAGCATGACATATCTTGCAACCTGGTGGCGAGGATCGTAACCCACCACCCTATAGGTTGGGGGATCCAGCACCAGATCGGGCATTCTAGTTTTTGTGTATTCACACATATATTATTTTTTAAAAAAAATTGCATGGTCCGACATGAAGGATTCGAACATGCGGCATCCGGAAGATGACGAAACGGGCTTTCCACTCGGATAGGAAGTCCATCATTTCGAAGATGGGTTAAACTTAATATATTTTGGTAGTATGTTTTTTGGATTAAAAATTTCGACGAAAAAATCTGAATTTTCCAAGATTTTCCACAAACCAAGGACGTTATCGAATATTTCGAGTATGTAGGAGAGTTCTTAGATGATTTTTTGATATGTCGGTTTGATAGTTGACGTACGTACCAAAATACTACTATTATTGGTTTGCGCTTATTGTAAGTTTTCTTTATCCTCTGCATTCATTCATGACATTTGCACCCTTTTCAGAAGCGTACATTCATAACTTTTCAGCAAGCTACAGTCTACAAATATTCACATGTAGTGTTGTGGAATATGAGTTTTATGTGAGCCGGAGTAGTTTTTCGCTTGTTGCAGTACAAAATGGATATTTGGATGAGAGATGGGTAGCGCCCTCGCCAACACTCTAGTTAGATGGGCCAAGCTCGCATGTTGCTTGTTTTCACAGCAGGAAGCAGATCGACCTAAATTTTGTTTTTGGTCAACTGAACTCTATCTGGTCCCGACTCCCGAAGTCATAACCATCATCACAGGTTCATAGTTTAATTGCACTTTTTTTATGACAAATTTTTTCAATCTATTCATCATCTGTCATGACAGTACCAAAAACTTCACAAGTAACAAATTATGTACTTTTTCCTATATTATTGAGCATAAACTTTCTACACTTTTGCCTTTCTTTGAAAGAACATGGATGTGCAGATAACTCTAAACTTGTAGTACTCCTTGATCCAAATTAATTGGCGTAGCTTTAGTATAACTTTGTACTAAAGTTGCGTCAATTAATTGGAATTGCAGGAGGTATACTAGAACTACAATCTCTTTTTTTTTACCTGTTTACCACTACCTTCTACCTTTTACTTATGTTCGCACAAATTACAAACCAAAGAAAATAATCCTGCAGGTCTTTGAAATATGGATGCAAGAACTTAAAATCGATTATCTGTCACATATTATATGAGGAGCTTTCGCACTGATACTCTGTACAGTTATTAAAACTTTTGCGTAGAATCTTGTAGGGAAACAAGAACGCAATGTTTTCCAAACCAAATGAATCTTGTAAGGAAACAAGAAGGCAATGTTTTGACACTATACTAATATCACTGGAATTTGTATTGCAGTTGGAAACATACCAAGCAAGCATCCATCAACGGAACTCCTTGCTAGCTGTCTCATTGATCACCCAGCCTTCAATCTCACGCATCAATTGCATCTGAATCCACTCCGGCCCCTCCGCAAATCCACAATAGAGCATCTTGAGCGCAGGAGCGTTGCCCAGCAAGAACTTGGCCAGCGCCCTCTGCGCTTTGCCGCCTTGGTAATGCACCAACTCAATCTTGCTCACTCGGTTCACGAGGCAGGGCGGGACCGGCGTGTTAACCATCAGCGCATAGTCAATGGTGTCGTACTTGTCGTAGTGGAGAAGGTGCGTGTCGACGAGCTCCCCCTCGATGCGGCCACGGTAGGGGCCGTTGGGCTGCTGCGACTCTTGATCTTGAGGCGCAGCTGCTTGGAATACCAGGGTCAGTAGCTCCAGGTTAGGGGCCTGATTGAGGATCGTGCTCGTCACGGCAATGGCAAAGGCGGGATCGTCGCCTTGCAGTACGCGTCCATTCAGCTCGAGGTGGCTGAGGCTCGGGAACTCGGGGAGGTTCACGAAACAGGAGCCCATCCGTGTGGAGCACAAGTGGAGATGTTTTGTGGCGACGAACAACTGCAGGAACGAAGTGATCTTGACGAGGTCCTCCGCCTCCTCAGGACGGGCAGCGTAGGTGTCGATCTTGCACGACGTGATGGCTGGAAAGGCGACGCCACTGCCTACGGCGAGGAACGAGTTATCAGGGATGGCGCCGAGATACTCAAAGGATAGGAGCTGTGATGCGTCCATGGCTACAGTGGCCAGGTTGTCGCACAACCGGATGGCGAGCCTGCGGAGATGCGTGTTGTCGACAAGGCGGAGCGCGGTCACCGTGCCGCAGGCCTCGACCATCAGGTCCGCGAGCAGCGGGCAGGCGGAGATGAGCCTCTGCACGTGCTCCTCCTCCTCGCGCACGTTGGTAAGGCGGAGCACCTCCAGCGACGGAAGGCTCACGGCCTCCGGCGTGGAGAGGCAGCAGGACCCGAGGTGGAGCGTTCGCAGCGCCGCGCAGGTGAATAGCGGCCTCGGGAGTTCCCGGATGTACAGCCGATTAGCAAATCCAGAAGGCATCTCGTCATCGCTAGAGGCGGCATCGTCGTCCTCGTTGGCATCCGCGGGGAGGGAAGGATCGACGGGGTCAAAGTTATATTTCTGATGTGGGTAAACGGCAGGTCGGGAGCGGTGGACGGGTTTGTGGTCGATGCCCCAGCAGACGGGGTCGCGGCCGAGGCGGAGGTCGAGCTCGAGGCCGGGGGCGGCATGCCTCAGCGCGCATGAGACCCACAAACCCACCGTGGAGTAGTCTACGCTGCCTTCCATACAGACGCGGAGCGCGCGCAGGGGCACCGCCGCCGCGGCGGGGGCCGCGCGGCGGTCGCGGGCGAAGAGGGCTGCGGTGACGCCGCCGACGAAGGGCCGCAAAATTCTGAGGATGTACGTGAGATCGGTGAGGTCGTCGTGGAGTGGCCGTTCCGGCAGCTCCAGGGAGACGGTGTGGACGCTGGCGTAGACGTCGCGCCACCGCGACGAGAGCGCCGCGGCGCGCGCGGCCTCCTTGGAGTCGAGGAAGGAGAGGATGTGGCCGATCACGTCGTCGCCGAGGTCGCTCAGGCGGGCGCGTCGGGCGCCGGCGGCGATCGGCGAGTGACCCATCGCGCGGCGGCGATCTGCGGATGCGGAGCTGTCCCCGCGTTATGTGCAGGGAATACAATAACCGACGTCGTCTTTCCAAACACGTAGTACTAATTAATAATCAGTTCTTTTTTTTTCCTTTCAAAAGAAAAAGTTCTTTTCCAAGTCAATCTCTGATTTTATTCTGTTCAATCTACACTACTCAGGGTGGACAATCAAACAAGAACTTTTTACATGTGCCGCGCATGATTAGTCCCACAACTTAGGGTGGACCGCGGTCCGGCCGTCGGCGGTCCGGACGGACCGAACCAAAACAGCGTGTCAGCGGTCCTGTTTCAAGGGACGGACCGGCATGGGCGAAGCCGAACCAGACCGGCGGCTCGTTTGGACTGGCGGAGTTCACCACGATGAGCACGCGGAGCATGGCGGCCAGCGGGGAGGCGGTTGGAAGGCAGCGAGGGCTCGTCGTGAAGATGTCGGGCAGCTTTGGAAGATCCAGAGGGAGCTAGAGGAGCCAATAAGATTACGAGGCGAGCTCATCGGTGATGAATTTGGCACGACGGCGGTGGGCCGGAGATGAAAAAACGATGCCCGATGCGGCGATGCGGACCTCCACATCATGTTCGTTGGTGCATCGATAGATCCGAGTAGAAGCGGCGTCTAGTGGACATAGGTCCCAGGACCAGCGAGTCCAGTGGCCGCGCGGACGACGGCACCCGCGGCGGCGGACATAAACCGCGACAGTTTCTTCAGCCCTCGCCGTGCCTAGCCGCCACACCCCCGTCACGCCCTTGCCACGCCCCCGGCACGCCCTCGCTACGCCCCTGGCCCGCCCCCTCCACGCACCGCCACGCTCCCGCCATGCTCTCGCCATGCCCCGGCCACGCCTCCGCCACGTTCTTCGGTCTGCTCGGTCGGCTCGGTTAAAGCCGGACGGACGAAGCTTTGTCGAACCAGATTTACGAGCTCGGACGGCCGATTTTTGGCCAGGCTAGGCCCGAGCTTCGCCCGAGACCAGCGGGCCACAGGCAGTCGAAAGACCGCTCGTGTCGTCCACCCTGACCCACAACCCCGCACAAACTAATCAGCACCCCATGATTAAGCCCACAATTCTAAATCTAACAGCCCTCATTGATTCAATACCTCTATGGTGTGCACGTAGCAATTTCCAATGACTGACCGTGCTCCACCTCCACCATCCACCCACCGGCAGAGAAATACCAATCCCGTGTCCGTCCCCTATAATCACGCGATTCTCATCGAAAAGTAAGGAAACTAAACAGAATCTGCTCCCACCGCCCTTAACTTCCACGCGGCCCACCACCACCTATCACCTTGCACACGCCTCGGCATGACACAGCCACCGTAACGTCCTTGACATCGCCCGTCACCATCGTTGATTGTTGCCGCAAGCAGCGTGGAGTCCGTCTGCGAGTAGCTTCGCATCCGTACACGAGGCCGCCGGAGCAAGGAGGCCAGGCGACGAAACGCCCAGGACCCTGCCCTCGCAGCGTATCATCCTTGTGCGAGATCCCCACTGCCAGGAGCCTGCCCTGCACGTCCCTTGAACAACCCGGGTACACCTTGAGCCAGCCGGATAGCAGTTGTAATTCTTCCATGTACTTCTTTAGGTTCAACTTCTTCCTTTGACCTGTTGTATCATTTCTCGGAATTAGAATTTTCAGAATAGGGTTCTAAACTATAAACAGTTGCACATCAGAATGCTACAAGCCCTTTGTTTTACATCTGTAGTTAATGGTTAGTGTTTTGGCTACTGTAATTTTCAAACTAACTGAATCATGCACCCTATCTCCTAGGCCTGGTGTCAACAAAAAATGGCGTTCAGAATGAAGATAAAATCTAAAGATACATGAGGATAAACAATATAAGTTCATTGCCCCAGGCAGATACATAAAATCTGAAGATACGTGAGGATAAAGAAGAGAAGTTGCCTCCAAGAACCCTAGCTTTCTGCCTCCCACCGGCGCCGGTGCCGGTCCATCCCGTCTCCGGTGGCCGTATGGCCATGGAGGTGGAGTGGATCTCGGCCCTTGCCGGCGGGAGAACTCCGTTTTAGATCTTTTTTGAGCTTTGTTAGGATTTGTGTCCTGCTTTCGGGAAGGCGAGGCAGTGGCGGCTCCACGAAGATGGAAAAAAGGTCTCTCCGCCTAGCCCCGTTCGGTGATCGTCTTGCATCATCGGTGGGCGTCAACAGAGTTGTGTCTCCGGTGGATCTGTCTTTGGTGGATTTTCTACCGGATCTGTTAAATCGTTCGTCTTCGTTCGTGTGTTTTCGGGTTGGATTCTTTTGATCTACACTCTTCATCCGCTTGGCGGTTGCTTTCTGCAAGTGCGTTGGTTCTCTGAGGCCTTATACGGCGACTTCATTATCTACTACAACAAGGTTTGTCCGGCTCCGGTGAGGAGGCGATGACAATGGGCGCGCCTTGGCTCGCTTCGATTGCTTGTAGTAAATGCGCTAGGTGGTCTACGGATTTGGATGTAATTTTTATTATTTTTAGTTTTCTTTGTACTACCATGATTGAAGATGAATAGATTGAAAGTTTTTGCCGCAGAAAAAAAAAGAAGAGAAGTTGATTGCCCAAACAGAATTAGATATTAACCATGTCTGAAAAAATACCATGTGACCACTAAATCACAATGTACTCTTGAAAAATTAATTCTCTACCTGTCAAAGCAGCAGCCTATGTTTGCGGCTCAACAACAGGGCCAATATCATCATCTGCATCATCGTGGACGTCAAGGGCAGGGCCAGCAACCGAATGTGGTCCACAAAGGAGATCTGTAATTCCAAAATCCTATTAATGTCAATAAAGCTCTACTGAAACACAATATCAAGTTAGGATATAATCTGCTGGTGCTCGTGCTGGTCTATGTTTGCGGCTCAACAGCAGGGCCAATATAAGTAACAACCAATTATTGCGTAACTATCATTAACCTTCTCCTATTCTGATATTGTTTTTGATGTTGCTTATATCCTAACTTGCAGTATGTACTTACATGAGAATTGATCGAGCGGAGAGCGAGAGAGAATATTAAACAATCCCGCAATTTCCATGCTTCACAAAATTTAATGACATGAATTTACACATGAATGTGAAGGTATGTCAACTCCCAATAATGCGGGGGCACACACCCCATTTCAGGATATAAGTAACTACCGATTATTGGGTAACTATCATCAACCTTTTCCTAAATTCCGATACTGTTTTTGCTGTTGCATATATCCTAACTTGCAGTATGTACTTACACAGACCCTAAAGAATTGATGAGGCAGAGGAACAGAGAGTATTATGCATGCAATAAAGATGATATTCTTAAAAGACGCCATGAAAAGAAACATGCTTCAACAGCACTGCTTAATGACGAGAAAAATGTACCACATACACCCCTGTCCATGTCCCGAGGTAAAAATGCCCTTATACTGCATGCTTGTGTATTGTTCAGGTAACTGATGAGATGTCATGCACCAAACTAACAACAATGTGTCATAAATGTGGACCGTAATGAAATGCACAGGCAAATGGTTGGGGAATCCAATTGGTTGCACAGGAATGACGCGTATCGGAGGCAACTAATAGCAGGAAGCTCAAAAAGAGCTATTGTTGTGCCTCTTGGACAGAAAATGCAACCAATTGGGAGCATTATCAGAGATATTGCACAAGGTATTTTAATTAGTGCTATACTGTTCATGAGATTATGACTGTAATCATCTTCCGGATGAAAATTAATTGTGCATGCAGGGTCTCTCACTCAAATTTCATGGGTTGAGGTACCCCAACTAAGCATAATCGTGACCCAGACTGCACAATTGAAGATCTTGGGTTAGTTCGTTGATATAATTATGTTGCAGGTGTGCCTACAGTGTTTATTTGATCATAAATCTGGGTTATCTTTTATTTTTTCAGGTATACATTATATAACCTTTTAACTGATCCAATCAACCTGAAAATACGTCGGCTAATGATGCGATAGGACCTGCGCAACCGGCTCCGTGTGGTACGCAAAACACTAATAATCTGATATGGGGTTTTGACTATCCAGCATTCTTATGCTCTACTGATCTTATGATTTTGAGTAAATTGTACGAAACCACCAATTTGAAGGCTAGGTCTGCGAAAAACACTACAATATTTTTTTTTTAGAAAACACCACGTCTACGGTAATCTATTTAAAAAAACACTGATCGGCGGATTTAGTTCCATTGAATATGTTTATGACAGATGGGGCCGTCAGTCAGGCTGACGTGGCACCGCTTAACAGCTCGCATGTAACGGTGATGTTTGGGACGTTATCCTCTTGTGTGGAGCCTCCCCCCTGTCATTGAAAGAAAAAAAAAAGAAGAAATACATGTTTTTTGTTTGCTCCACGAGCTCTTCTCCCGCACGCCTCCTCCTCCCTTTGACCGAGCGCCGCGCCGCCGCCCATCCCCGAGAAGGCCCGGGCCTCCTCGTTGCCGGCGACCTGCGCCTCGCCGTGCTAATTTTTTTAAATAATACATTTTTTTATTAATTTTCATAAATATTACGCTGGGTAAATTTTTTTCAAAAATAATACACCGTCGGCCCGCTGCAGGCCGACTGGGCCTAGTCGGCCCACAGCAGGCCGATTGGATTCCAGTCAGCCTACAGTTGACCGACTGGCCTCTATCGGCCCACTGTGGGCTGATTGGGTCCTGTCGGCCCACTGTGGGCTGACTGGAGCTAATTGGCCCGCTGTGGGCTAATTGTTTTTGCAAAAAAAATAGGCATAAAAAATATATGTTTAAAATAATATTAATCATGTAATTAAAAAATTTTAAACGTGTATAAAAAATGTTCCTGATGTATACAAAAATGTATAATATATATGCAAAAATGTTGACATAAAAAGTATGTTTTAAAAAGTGTTAATCATGTATTTAAAAATTGTTAAATGTGTGTATAAAAAATGTTCCTTATTTATACAAAAAATATATAATGTGTATGATAAAAGTTGTCACCAAAAAATTATGTTGGTGAGTTGGTGACAAAAATAAATCAAGGTTGTGAAAAAATATGATTGGTTGCTCTTTTGTATGGAACTGGAACATTTTTTCAAACATATTTTTTAGTGTCAACTTTTTTCATACACATTATATATTGTTTTATAGATAAGGAACATTTTTATACACTCATTTAACAATTTTTAATCATGTATTTGAAAAATGTCAACTTTTCAAACATAATTTTTTGGTGTCAACTTTTTCCATACACATTCTATATTTTTGTATAAATAAGGAACATTTTTATACACACATTTAACAATTTTTAAATACATGTAACACTTTTCAAAACATATTTTTATGTCAACATTTTTGCATATATATTGTACATTTTTGTATACATCAGGAACATTTTTTATACACGTTTAACATTTTTAATTACATGATTAACATTTTTTAAACATATATTTTTTATGCCTACTTTTTTGCAAGAATAATTAGGCTCAAAGCGAGCCAATTAGCTCCAGTTATTGTGGTAAACAGAATATAATCAGCCCATGAGTGGTAAGCGAGGACCAGGTCGTGAAATTTGTGAGCCCCAGAATCAATCGGCTATTTGGTAGTGATAAGCCCAAGCAGTCGGCGCTGAGCCGACGGTGTATTATTTTGAAATTTTTTATCCGGCGTAATATTTATGAAAATTAATAAAAAATGTATTATTTAAAACAATTTAGCCCTCGCCGTCGGAAAACCACCAGGCTAGCCACGCGTCGCCCCTCTCTTCCCATCTTCTCCTCTGTTTCTCCCTCGTCTGATCTGTATCTCTCCCTCATTCTTCTTGCAGCCACCGCGCCCTGCTCCTACATGACGACTTCGCCGTCGACGTTCGTCCCCATCTTCGAGACAGGATCTGGTCGCCGAGCTCCTCCCCGCGGATGGCCTCCTCTTTCCCCGTGGTTGCCGAGCTCCTCTCCACGGATCTGGTTGCCGAGCTCATCCCCTTGGTTAACCCCATCGCAAACCGAGGGGAGGTGTTGCAGCCGTGACTCCTCTGCCCGAGCAGCAGCATGAGGTTAGGATGGAGCCGCCATTAGCATGCCCTCACCCGGATTCGGCAAGAACTGAGCCGCCATCGCCTTCCGCACCTCGGATCCACGCTCCGCGTCCCAATCCAGTTGGTGCCTCTGCCTCCGCGCTTGAGCCGCCATCCACGTAGGAGCTGCAGCACTGGTGCTCGCCGTGGCTGACGGAGGAGGCGGCGACTCCCTGCTCGAGCACCACGGCGGCTCTGGTTCTGGACGAAGCGACAACGCTGGCGGCCGGCCAGCTGCTCCCTCCCCTTGCCAGATCGGTGGGGTTGCGCAATACGGCGTGTGGTGGTGTCGGGCGCGCGTCGGGCGTGGGCCTCCGGGCAAGTGTCGTTGACCATCGGGGCGGGACGGGCGGCGGCGAGCTGGTGAAGATAAGGCGAGAACGACCAGATTTTTTTCTTTTTTATTCAATGACAGGTGGACCCCACGAGGCTCCGCACAAGAGGATAATGTCCCAAACGTCGCCGTTACATGCGAGGTGTTAAGCGGTGCCACGTCAGCCTGACTGACGGCCCCATCTGTCATAAACACATTCAATGGAGCCAAATTCGTCGATCAGTATTTTTTGCAAATAGATTACCATAGACGTGGTGTTTTCTGTAAAAAAAATGTATTGTAGTGTTTTTCGCAAACCTAGTCTTCAAAGTGGTGGTTTCGTGCAATTTACTCTATGATTTTTCATAGTGGGCAACAACCAAAAAGATGATCCATATGGAATTTTTTAGCCCGTCATTGGATACTACTGCCATGTTGTTTGATAAGACGATTTCTGCTATTTTCGCTTGTGTGATGCTAATACTTTGTCATTTATTCATGCTACAAGGACCGGAAAATGTATTCACATTTGCATCGCTTCACATGGAACGCGATTGTGAAAACTATGGCCAAGGGGAGAGTGTATTAAGAGCAGACTGCAGACCGATGGGTATGCCTCCTAACTCAGCGCAATCAAGTTCCAAGTGTTTTTCTATGTCCCCATTAATCGCATTACAAAGGAAAAATAAAGTATGCATATGCACATACCAAAAGTGCAAGATCATGGGATCCAAGCAGTCAATCTTTTAAGACTTTGACAATTAGTATATGTGAAAGTATACATACTGACTATATGAGGATAATAAAACTTGAGTTGTGTTGCAAAATCCCTCAACCTTTTTTTCAAATGCACGGCAGAACCATTGCCTATTCTTTTAGGAGAAGCAAAAGGCAATAACAAGGCTATGTATAATTGACAGGAAAATGACTTTACTATATCAAGTTCCATCAGCATGACCACCAACACAATCGTTCTACAAAGTAATATAGCATCTAACCAGCTCCAGGATTTTAGAATGAATTGTATAAATCTGTATAAGCCCACCTTTTGCACACATGATGATTGAGAATGTGTCTAATTACTTAAAACTGGAAACAAAACATGTAACCTGATCCATCCTAAACACTAAACAAGTTGCACTTCCGGCTTCCAGAGTGTAAAATGGTGCATTTGAATGTCTGCTTGTTGGAACTACACAGTTATGTCATATCCTTCTTTCATAAAGTTATCCTAATAGGTGACAGCATCAACGAGATTTTGTTGATCTATCACGAAGTGGTTTAGAATATATGTTTTTGAGGTATAATGCTTGTGGTAAGATATCTAAGAAATATTTAGAATTGCCGATGAAGGTAATCTGGAACATTGATTTAGTAAACAAATATGCCCGGCCATCTCATCAAGGAAAGGTTCCATAGACAACTCCAAGGATTGCCCTAATTATAAAAATATTGTGCAATGCAACCCAAAATCAAAACATACCCTTTGATTCAGACTTGTTGCTCCCTTTCGGGACCTCCTTCTCCTTCAGGAAATCTGAAACACTAAGGGGTAAGGGCCACATATCAACACAGCCACCAACTAAAGCGGATCAAAGGAAACCCAAAACCAGGAAGCAAGATTTTTTGACTGGTAGGAGAACAGCCGTCGGGGCTGAGTTGGCGAGCAAGGATCTCTAGTCTCGGACCTTACCGGCCCCCATTGGCAAGCAAGCACAGCTCCACAGAAGCGGGCGTCGAGTAGCAATGCACGAGACACATCCTGGCGCCCTCACAGACGGGAAGCAGCGGCGGCGGCGGACATGCCATGGTCCCGGCGAGATAATCCTAGGGGACTAAATATTACACCACAGTGAGGTGATGCACTGCCGATGAACCAATTGTGAGGAAGAAACAGCGGCGAGGTCGGAGAGGAGACTAATCTGGAGCGGGGCGAGCAAGCGAGCCTGTGGAGAAGGTGGAGAAGGCTCATGGCGGCGACGGCGACGGCGAGGGCATCCGGAGGAGAGGGAGGGGCGGCGTCCCCGGCGAGCATACCGAGCTTGAGCGCCTCCTCTGTCACTTCGGCGACCGGATTCGAGGAAGGAGCAAGGAAGAGCATGGGTTTGCAAGTCCTGCGCCTCCGCGTACGCCTCCGACGGATGCTCCCGTGACCGGAATCGACCATGAGGGGATGAAGAAGGCGAGGCGGCCATGGGAGGAGATGTGAGGGTCAGTGGGAACTGGGAAGTTACCAGATAAAACGTGTGGGGGCGGTGGGGAGGATGACTGTGACGTTCTCTTTTTAATATATATATATGAAACTCATTTTTGGGGTATCTAGTAATTATTAGTGAAGTATATTAAAAATAATAAAAAGGTATGAAAGATTCATCTATGGGATATATGAGGTGCAGGAGTACGTACTCCCAAAAGTCTGCATAACCATTTTCATATATATATATATATATATATATATATATATATATATATATATATATATATATATATATATATAGAAATACTATTAAGTACCCTGGGTGAAGAATAAGTAATTCCTCACCCTAGTCGATCGACCGCGCGACAGACCGGACCAACCAATCCACCATCGATATAAAGTTACGTTTCATCGATGTAATTTTACATCAATGAAAACGGTTAGGCGGTAGCTACACGCTAGCCCACTCCCCTGTGCCTTTTCCAATCAGGTGAGCAGTTACAAAATAGAATTATGTGCGAGCAGTTCTCACTCGACGGCGGCGTTCCTCTCTCTCCCCCGGCCCCTCCTATCTCGCATTGCGGAGGCGGCAGCAGCGACGACACCGGAGGAACGACCCGAATGCGACGGCTACCTCTCTCGCCCGTGGAGTGCTTCCCTTTCCCGCTCTCATGTGGCAGCGACCCGGAGGCGATGTGGTCGGTGCAACGATCTGGCGCGAGCTCGGCGATGACAACGGCCTTCTCCGGCGTCCTCTCCACCTTCGGCTGTCTTCTCACCGGTATGACCTTCCTCCTCCTCTTCTTCCCCTCTCGTCCTCCATGAACTTCTGAATTTGTAGGGTTAGGGTTATTGGTTTTTGGGGGAGAGGTGCAGCCGTGCAGGGGAGGAGGATGAAGATCAAGAAAGGAAAGGAATGAAAATCAGGAAGCGGGTGCTGAAGGTGATGGTGGAGACACGTTCCTATCGGTGGATTAAATTCATGGAGGAGGTGGAGATCATGGAGGATGAGAAGAAGTCTATGTGGATTCAGTCTTCGATTCAGCTGAGATTAAATTTTGTTTGTTGTAGGACATGTGAATCCTCTCTGTGCTTTAGCTTTTGTGTAAAATTCGCGAATTTGCATCCTTTTAGCTATAAAGGTTGCTTCTGATTTAACTGAATGTTAGTAATAATGTACATAAAGAATTAGCCTGTATCTAGCTGACAATGCCAATTATCTGGAAATTCGTTAATTGATTTTTGCACAAACTTATGAGGTAATTTCTTCAATTAAAGATGGTTCACTTTACGAGCAATTTTGTTTTATAGTATTCTTGAGATAAATTTCGAAGTGATGATGCTAACTTTATGTTGAATGTATTAGGTAAATGATGAATCGAATTCTGCCATGAAATTTAGGAGTCGAATGAGATGTTTGCAAGGGACTTGGAGACGAGGGAATGCTACAGACAAGAAAATGGCAATGTTTGTACCCACGGTAAGACGCACAAGCATATATACTCACCATAAGCTGGATGAAAGAATACATTTTGTTAATTAGTTTTGACCATTTAAACATGCCAGGCGTCCTCACCAATGGTGTTCCGTGACTCCGGGTTCGCCTTGATGTACTCAGGTACCGCTCAGCCCATGAAGAATCTACTTGTTGCTAATATGATTAAGGCTTGTGATTAATCTGTTTTCCTGAATTTGTTCAGAGGGCAAATTATCGAAGTTACTAGATGCCCATTTTGGTATGTTTTCATTGCACATAAAAATTGTTTCTTCAATTAGCAAATATTTCAATTTTATGTCTCTGTTTTCCTCTTCAATCTGCAAGGAACTAAATGATAGTTGTATATTTACTAACATGCATTCTAGTCCATAAATTGTTTGGGCAATACACACAAAAAGATGTACATGTTTGGGGTACAAACTTTAGTTTCTTTTGAGGCTTATGAATTAATGCTGAATTTTGCAGTTAAGAAATAGCTTGCTATCTCTACGCAAAAGAAAAGGAAGTTGCTAGCTGTACTATGAACATGTATTGAGATCTTCCGGCAATGCTAGGCTTTTGAGTTTTCCCGTTTAAATTTAGGGTGCAATTCTTGCTTCTGGTCATCATTAGAATTACTTAGTGTTAGTTTCTTTTTGACCAGCAAATTCCTATGGTAATTTTCTGTAAATCATAAACTAGATGGTACAAACAAACAAGGGGCAAAGACTCAATTAGGTTATTCCAGGAGCCACGAAAACTAAACTAAAAACTAGAGCACTAAAGCTGGTCCAGTGAGGAGCTCGGTGCCTATAGAAGCCAAAAGAGAAGAGCAAGACAGAGACCAATTACTTAGTGTTAATAGTCTTATCTTGTGTGTACATCATGCTATTCTCTGTTCAGCTTACTACATGTCCAATATAATTATTCAGTAGGCTATATGAGTAATTTAATTTTCTTGTTTTGTGCACTTTGAAGCAACTCGTGGTTACTCAGTTTCGAGTTAAGAATTATTTCAATTGCAATGAGGTACACAGTGACCCTCTTTCTGGCTGTATATCTTCGCTGTTTTGGTTGAACTGGCATAAACCTAATTCGTAATGTTGATGTGTTTCCTTTCCCTTTTCCTTTCGCTAGGAAGCCATGACATTTACTTGGTGCCAGTCATTAATCAATCAATCTTAATGTCCCCATAATAGAGGATTGGTATTGATTTGCATTGGCTTAACTACCGAGGACAAGTGTTTCCCTTTCACCCTAATAGTGGTTGATTTGCTCCTTTCAAGGAGGCCTACATTATGCTAAATGTCTATATGAGCTAGAGAAGTAGCACAATCAGTTAACATTTTTATTCTTATGCCATATCTTCAGAAATTCTTAACATGGAATGCATCATATATTTATCTGTATGTAGCTAATGCTTCTTTGCTTAAATCTTATGTTTGTTTAGTGTTGGCAGGCAGAATCATTAGCTACATACAGATAAATGTACGATGTATTCCATGTTAGGATTTTCTGAAGCTCGATTTCCACTACTCTAGCTCATATGTGATAATGTGATCATGCAGTTGTCATGGTTTAACTGAATCTTGTTATCAATTGGCATGTCCGACACATTTGTCTTGTACAGGAGTGCAGTTCTGTATGTGATCAGATTTTCGTAGGCTGTATTGTTGACGTTCATGTCTGTTTGTAGTTGTCTTGGCAACAATATTTTTTGAATATTCTGCATTGATGATTTTTATCATTAATCCAATGCTACATAAATTGTTTATTGTTTTCAGGAATACTGCTGCTGGTTTCGGCGCTCATCACTGTTGAGTCTCTGTTCGTGACGCAGATCGAGTCTATCACCAAAGCCCGGCGGCTCCAAAGCAGGACTGGAAGAGACCTTGCATAGTCAAGAAAAGCAGTGATCGCCCAGACACACTAGAGCTTGTACTTCATGGAGGTCATGGGCACACTGGCGGCTAGACACCTTAATTACCGTTGTATCAAGTACAGTAGCAGTTTGCAGCTATGGCCAGGGCCATCTTCTCTGCAAGTTATTTCAAGTACTTACTGTAGTTGAAATGACGATTATATGTGGTTTCGTGGCTGCCACCTGTGAATGCATTGCCCGGATGTACTCTCTATGTTCTTGAGTCCATGGCATCGAGTTCTTATGCCTGCCGATTGGGAACTTTTGTCCCTGCCACTTAATTATAACTCCCACATGATTAGTTAGGGTATTTCAAATTATCAGTAGCCCATCTCGCCGTTCTCTTTTTTAATCTGAAAATTATTTCTTCCATTAAACTGAAGATACAACAGAACGAGCAAACTTTTTCTAGAGCTCGTGCAGATAGAGGTAATGTATGCAGGGGATTAAATAGTACGTGTCCACACATGCTGCATACTTCTCAGATAAATAAAAAAAGTTGCACCCTGACGCATGGTTGTAGGCGACCCATCTTCAGATCAACCGAATTAAGCCACCAAGTAAACTAACCTCCACGATTGGCCTCCACGCTGTAAGATTACCTCACATGGCTAAAATCCTTACGTTCGCAAGTGCATCGTGGAGTTTACGCCCGTAAATTTTCAGTGTTCAGCTTACATCATTAGGTGTGTGCCGTAAGATTACAACGTCTGGTGCGGCTGGTTCAGGCTGAGGCACGTGGGGTGACGAAGGGGGTGGGGTGAGGAATATAACGCGACCCTATATATATATATATATATATATATATATATATATATATGTATATATATATATAGACACACACACACGTATTAGACAGATGAGTGCAGAGTCATTCATCATTCAAATAAAAAAATCAAAATAATTTCATTTTTTTTCTATGGCGTCTGTCGGAGTAAATGACCACGAGTAGCCTAGCCGGCTCCCTCCGGCTCTTCAGAAAAATTACAGGCTCCTAAAGACGGCGCACCTAATCAAAGCCGGCTCTTAGCTGCCGGCTCTTCAGGATAGGAAGCTGATTGAGCTTCTTGTCCTCTCTTCAGCCTCGAAGCCCAACCAGCTTCGGGGACTACTGTCGGAGTAAATGACCACGGGTAGCCTAGCCGGCTCCCCCCGACTCTTTAGAAAAATTACAGGCCGATCTGGCCCTCAAGTATCCAAGGCGTGGGGCCGCCTTCCCTTGGCCGGCTGACTCTCAGGCCGGCTACCGGGAGGCGGCCCGGCCCTAAACCCACAGGAGGAAAGCCACAAGAGGGCCGACTTCAAGAAGCCGGCCACGAGAAGGCTGACTCCAAGAGCCCGGCCCCCAGCAGGCGGCCAAGATCGTACGCTCAAACTCTGCGCCCACATAACGGCGATGGGGAGGCAGGCGTGGCTACTGATAAAGCACTGCCACCCCGAATCCCGGGCGCGTGTAAGCCCTGATCTTGCGCCGTCATCTGGGGCGGCCATCACCCGTCCGGCGCGACACTGTTGCCATGTTGACCATGACGTCACCCACGACAAGCTGTCAGAACGGCCCACAGGCGGCGGGCCCCTTTGGTCAGAGAGATACCCGAAGGCGGCCAGGCCTCCCCTAGTCGGCCTGGGATGTGGCCGGCTCCCAGCAGCCGGCTTGCTCCCTCCCTCGAAGGAGGCGCCTCATTAAGGAGACAAGACGAGGTAAGGCTACGGTGATCGCCGCCAGGCGGCGGCACTGTAGCCATGCTTACCTCGACAAAGCCCTCGTCATCGAGGTGAGGCAGCAGTAACCCGGCAAACAAGGCCCCCGGCGGTGGGACCAGCTTGTCGACCGGAAGCGGCGGCCGGCGGGACCCACCGGTCGGCGGGCCCCGGCTGACATCTTGGAGAAGCCGGCAAACATAGACAACAGACGGCTAGGGCCAGCGCCCAGCTGGATTACCATTGTACCCACAGGGGTAGGCCTCTCTCAAACCCCAGGGAACCCATGCAAAGGGTGGATCCCTTAGAGTTTTAGACACCACAGTGAGGGGAGAGGAGAGCTAGCCTTGCCCTTCTTCTTCCTCTCGCTAAACAGCTCAAGGAGCCTCTTATAGCTACCTGTTAACTTAGTGACCATGCGGAGACCCCGCAGAGCAGCGATGGGGGTATTATCTCCCGGAGAGCCCAGTTGGGTAAGATTCGCCGGCGTGCATGTCTTCGCCTAATCCCGTGTCCAGGCACCGGCGATGTCTTAGTGGCTCCCACAATGGTAAGCCACCCGTTGGCATATGTCGCACCTACCACCCGACATTTGGCGCCCACCATGGGGCTAGGTGCACCGTCGTCGGGAGACCTGTTCTGGACGGGAACCCTTTTCCTTCAATGGACGTAGCCGACTGTACGCCCGATGGCGCTTGCCCCGACGCGCTGCAAGGCGTCGCCGACGCCTGCGCGGCGAGCTGCCTCGCCGATCTTCTTGGCGAGGCTCGTAGCTTCAACGAGCCCGCATTGTCCGTATGAACACAGGCTGCCCCGAGCCACCTCGTCGGCCTCCTCGACCAACTCCTGCGTCTCCAGCAAACTGCTTTGGATTTGGAGTCGGTTGGCTCCACAAACCGGATGCTTGTCGACTCCGACCACGGCATCTCGGCGCTTTCCCCACCAGCGTAGTGATCTTCAGCGACCCGCTCCCTCGAGCCGACAGGCGTGGCTGCGCCATGATTGAGTCTTGGTCGCCGACCACGACGCGTTGCCTCTGGTGAACGCATACGATGCCACCTGGCGGCGGCTGCATGACTTGTCCGTCCCCCTTCCGGTGGCGACGCCGGCGCCGAAACGGAGGCACGCCGCCTCGCCCTCATCGCGGAGGCGGAAAGATAGCCTCCATGAGGCGCCTCACGAGGCTCACTAGCGCAGTCGACGCGCCGCCTTTGACACGCCGCCCCACAGCGGGCCGAGCGAATCGGTGTCATCAAGAAGCGTGGCCTTGCTATCGCCGACATCTTTGAGGCGGACCGCCCGATCTATGCCACGCCCCTCGAGAACCTGGCGCCGCCCGGTAGCCGTGAAACAAAATGAATGGAGGGGGCTGGCGAGCTCCCTACATGACCCGAGCAAGCAGCTGATCCACGCGGCCGCGAGCGGCATGAAGCCGGCGTCCGCGCCGAAAAGTCCTCCCCACGCCCGAAAACGCGGCGCGGCGTCCTGAAACGCCCATTGCGGGCAACACCGCGCCGAGCAAGAAAGGAGCGGCTGCCGGTACCGTAGCGACTTCGAATCTCCATCGGTAGCGGCGCGAAGGCCGCCCTCGAGCCGTGGAGCGACGAGGCAACCCGCCTCCTCCTCCGCCTTGTGGGGAGAGATATCCCACCCGCTGCACATCATGCATCCCACTCTCGGTGACCGACTAGGCCGCCGCTGGCGAGTCGGCGAGAACGGCGCTTTGCCATCGGATCGACCGCCCTAAGCGCGATCCACGGCACTAGAAGAAGAAAGCGATGTCGGCCCGCCTTGCTTCGACCCCGCATCCGTGGCGAGCCTTTCCCCAAAGGTTCTCGCTCCCCATGGACATGCCCAAGTACAGCGGCTCTGTGAAGCCGGAAGATTGGTTGATCGACTACTCCACTGCAGGTCGGCATAGCAAGCAGCATGAGCGCATTCTTTGTGAAGTATGACCCCTCATGCTCCAAGGCACGGCGCGTGCACGGCTCAACAGCCCCAAGCCTTACAGCGTCAACAGCTGGCTGGACTTCACGGAAGCCTTCATCCGCAACTTCACCAGCACCTACAAGTGGGCTCCCAAGCCCCGACAGCTCTCCTTGTGTGTTCAAGGGCCCAATGAATCAACTCGCGACTACCTCACGTGTTGGGCCGAGCTCCGCAATTCCTGCGAGGGGTGCACGAGGTTCAAGCCATAGAGTACTTCACCGCCGGGTGCCGAGAAGGCACCCTCCTCAAGCACAAACTCCTCTGCGACGAGCCGACTACCCTCGACGAGCTGCTGGTCATAGCAGACAATTACGCCACGGCCGACTCTTCAATGAAGACCGAGCTCCGGGTAGACACCTTCGGGAAGGTGCTCAATCCGGCTCCCAAAGGCGCCGCTGGGGACTCGGTGGCCTTGCGTGCAGGAAGCGACAACAAGCGCCAAGGGCCCTATGCCGCCTTCCACCCGGTCGGCAAGTGGCCTGATCGAAGATGAACAACCCAAGGCGGCCCGCGCAAGAAGCGAAGAAGGCGGCGGGCGGCAGCAGCCGGCTTTCTCCTACGAGCAGGCCCTTGATGCCCCCTGCAAGTTCCACAGCGGCACGAAGCCGTCCAACCACACGACCCGGAAATGCCACTAGCTCACACGAATCTCCAAAGGCGAAGGCTGGTGCCGCCTCTGCCTGGCTTGAGTCGGCCGCCTCCGGCCCCTCAACGACCCATTTGCTCGACCAGCGGTCGGGGCCGTTCAAGGCGAGTTCCCGACGAGCATGCGCCCTCGTCGTCTTTACAAGCCGTCCGAAGACCCGGCGCAGCCCGGCGCCAGCAACACCAAGAAGTCAGCAGCAGTCGCCTCCAACAACCCCGAGTACATGCCTTTGGTCGAGAAAAGGCCTATCAATTTGGAGCCGGGCCGACCACCCGGAGGTGATGCCATCCCCGGCTCTTACGCATTGGTTTTGGATGCCACCCTAGCCAGCGAGCGTGCTGCCCGTTTCTCCCGCGTGCTGATAGACGGCGGGAGCAGCATCAACATACTATACCGTGACACTATGGAGAAGCTGAACATCAAGACGAAGCAGCTCATGCCTAGTCGGACCGTGTTGAATTGCATCGTACCCGGCCTATCCTGCTCACCAATCGGCAAGATCAAGATAGATGTTCTCTTCGGGGACAAGGATCATTTCCGCCGAGAAGCAGTTTGGTTTGAGGTAGTGGATTTGGAGAGCCCTTACCACGCGTTGCTTGGTCGACCTGCTCTGGCCAAGTTCATGGCTGCCCATTACGCCTACCTCAAGATGAAGATACCGAGTTCCAAGGGCATCATCACCATAGCCGGCGACTACAAGAAATCCTCCGAGTGTGCAGCAGCTAGCAGCCGGCTGGCCGAGTCCCTCGTGATCGCTGAAGAGAAGAAGATGCTGGATCGGGTTGTGGCCATGGCCGGCAAGCAGCCGGCCCTGTCCCCTGACCCCAAGGAATGTGATGCGCAAGGTTCTTTCCAGCCGGCCAAAGAAACAAAGAAGATACCTCTGGACCCAGAGAACCCAGAAAGGTTTGCCGTCATTGGGGCGAACTTGGACAGCAAATAGGAAGGCGAGCTCGTCGATTTCCTCCGTGAGAATCGGGACATCTTCGCATGGTCCCCCAAGGACATGCGGGTGTTAGAAGGAATACGCCGAGCACAAGCTACACGTCCGAAGCAGATGCAAAACCAGTCAAGCAGCCCCTCCGCCGGTATGGAGGAAAAGATAAGGATTGTAGGAGAAGAGATGGCCCGACTTCGGCGGCGGCTTCATTATGGAGGTGTTCTTTTCCGGAATGGCTTGCCAACCGGTCCTCGTCTGAAGAAGAATAACAAGTGGCGCATGTGTATAGACTACACTAGCCTCAACAAAGCTGCCCCAAAGATCCCTTAGCCATACGCCAAGGATTGATCAAGTGATAGACTCCACGGCGGATCACGAGCTGTTGAGTTTCTTGAGTGCTTACTCGAGGCTACCACCGGATAAAGTTGGATCGGTGACCGCTGAAGACCGGCTTCATCACACCATTCAGAGCTTTACGCTGCGACTATGACATTCGGCTTGAGAAGCGCCGGTGCCACTTTTCGGCGTTGCATGCGAAATGCCTCCTCAAGCAACTCGGCAGAAATGCCCACGTCTATGTAGACTATATTGTGGTGAAAGGCGGAGAAGCGGCACCTTCTTTGGAAG
The DNA here is from genome assembly GCA_021605145.1 of Aegilops bicornis. Classification (NCBI taxonomy): domain Eukaryota; kingdom Viridiplantae; phylum Streptophyta; class Magnoliopsida; order Poales; family Poaceae; genus Aegilops; species Aegilops bicornis. The sequence continues at coordinate 149,374,903 of CM038670.1, read as the reverse complement.
ACCTCAAAGAGGCGTTTGAAAACTTGCGCGGTTTCAGATCAAGCTCAACCCGAAATGCGTGTTCGGAGTACCAGCCGGCCAGCTTCTAGGCTACGGTCTCGAGCAGCGACTATCGAATACAACCCAGTGAAGATCAAGGCCATAGAGAGAATGGAGATTCCCACCAAGCTACGAGACATCCAAAAAGTTTATCGGATGCTGGCCTCCTGAACCGCTTTATCGGCCGGCTCGGAGAAAGCTCTCCCCCTCTACGACTCATGAAGAAGGCCACTCACTTCAAGTGGAGCGACCAAGCCGACCAAGCTTTCCACGAGCTAAAGAAGATCTTGTACGCCGCTTTGTCTTGGCGGCACCGATTGAGAAAGAGCCCATGCTCCTTTACATTACCGCTACCGGTAGGGTGGTCGGCACCGTTATCGTGGTTCGGCGCCGGGAAGAAGCGAGCTCAGACCCGATCGAGAGGCGGTGTATTATTTAAGTGAAGTATTGTCCACCTCGAAGCAGAACTACCCGCACCACCAGAAGTTGTGCTATGGTGTGTACTTCGTCGCCAAGAAGCTCAAGCCCTACTTTCAAGAACACCCCATCACGGTCGTGTGTACTGCCCCGCTCGCCGAGATCATAGGCAGCCGGGATGCATCCGGCCGGGTGGCAAAATGGGCCATTGAGCTGGCCCCTTACACGATCTTCTACCAGCCTTGCACCGCCATCAAGTCCCAAGCATTGGCCGACTTCCTTGTCGTGGGCGAGACCCAATACACCTGCTTGACCCGACTCCACTCATTGGCGGATGCACTCGAAGGGTCCAAGATGCGCACCGGCTTGGGAGCCCGCATCATCCTCACCTCTCCCAAAGGCGACAAGCTCAGATACACATTGCAAATTCATTTTGCCGCCTCCAACAATGTGGCCGAGTACGAGGCGCTCATACACGGGCTCCGGCTAGCCAAAAGAACTCGGCATCCGCCCGGATCACCGTGCTATGGCGACTCGGATTTGGTAGTCCAACAATCATCTGGCGATTTGGGGCGCCAAAGGCGCATAAACATGGCGAGCTACCGCTTCCTTGTTCAGCAAATCGGTGGGTACTTTGAAGGATGCGAGTTCCTCCACGTGCCACAGGCCGACAATGAACAAGCAGATGCCCTGGCACGAATAGGCTCCACTCGACAAGCTATACCAATCGGCGTCTCTCTCCAACGACTCCTCAAGCCGTCTATCAAGCCGTCTCTGGAATCCGATTCCATCTTCCATTTCGCCTGCCCACCGACGTCGTGGATCCGGAATGAGGGAACCGGCAGGCGGCTCGGGGGACTTCGATAAAGCGGCCGAGGGACTTCAACAGCGGCTCGGGGACTTGAACCGGCCAGGGGACACTACATCGACACAACGGCGGTGGCCGACTCCGACTCTTTACCACCCAGCCCACCCGCCCTGGTCGCGATGGCCGTGTTGGCAATAGAAGAAGTCACAGCTCCATCATGGGCCCAACCCATCCTCAACTTCTGGTAAGCAGAGAGCTGCCCGGTGGCGAGATCGCGGCAAGACAAGTCCAACACCGAGCGGGCGTACACAATAGTCAACCGAGAGGCTCGTTAGGCGCGGCGTCACTTTGGAGTCTTCGGTAGCTGCGTCGAGCGAAGAAGGGCATAGAAATCCTCAAGGACATCCACCAAAGGCGAATCGGCCACCACACGGCCTCAAGATCACTCGTTTCCAAAGCTTTCCGCCATGGATTCTTCTGGCCGACTGCTTTGGACGACGCCAAGGAGTTAATCAAACACTGCAAAGGGTGCCAAGTCTTCAGTTCCAAGCAGCACCTGCCGGCTTCTGCACTCAAGACCACCCCCCTCACGGCCTTTGCCCGATGCTGGGGGCTGGATATGGTGGAGCCCGTTCAAGGCGGCGTCTTGTGACATGACACATCTGCTCGTCGCCCGTGGACAAATTACCAAGTGGATTGAAGCGAAGCCGATCAAGAAGCTGAATGGGCGGCTTTGCCGTGACATTCATCGGAGATATTACAACCCGGTACGGCGTACCATACAGCATCATCACCGACAATGGCACGAATTTTGCCAAGGGAGCACTGGCACGTTTCTGCGCGACACAGGGCATCCGACTGGACTTACGTCCGTTGCCCACCCGCACTCAAACGGCCAAGTTGATCGAGCAAACAGCCTCATCCTCTCCGGCATCAAGCCCGGTAGTCGTGCCCTTTGGGCGTTCGACGGCTGTTGGCTCGACGAGCTGCGAGCCGTCCTGCGAGTCCGCGCACTACCCGAACAAGTCAACCGGCTTCACCCCTTTCTTCCTTGTATATGGTGCCGAGGCTGTCATCCCAAGCGACACCGAGTTCGAATCACCTCGGGTCACCATGTACGGAGGCGGAGGCCAAGGAAGCCGCGAGAAGGCGGCGTCGACCTCTTTGGAAGAAAGCCGGCTGTTAGCCCTCGGCCGGTCCACCATCTACCCGGCGGGGTTTGCGCCCGCTACCACAGCCGGAAGGTCAAGCCAAGATCCTTCAAGAGGGTGACCTTGTGCTCCGGCTGATCCAGTGAACAACCGGCCAGCACAAGCTCTCGGCCCCTTGGGAGGCCCTTCATCATCAATGAGCATTAGGCAGCGACTCCTACTACACGATCAACGCCTTGGAAGTCAAGGCACGCAAGAGAGATGGTTCCGGCAAGAGTCGGGCGACCATGGAGCCAATCTCCTCCGAAGATTTTCTGCTAAAATGCAGTATGTATCACGCTACCTTTTGTACTAAGTATGAGACAACGGGCCCCCGAGGAACACTCGGGGACTACCCTCTTTTATCTATGAATGATGAGTCTCATGCCTATGATTATGTTACTACATTCATTCCTTCTCGTCCGGCACCGGGTTAAACCCGGTCGGCCCGGGACTTGCCATATGAGTTATATTCAAGTTCTACTGCGGTCGAGACAAGTAGTGTGCGGCACCCAAGCCCTCTCTTGTCGAAAGCGCAGCTCGAAGAATCGGCTGTCCGGTGGCAAAAACCAAAAGCGGAAAAGGATGCCCACATGAAAAGCGGCTAAGGACTAATTAACTTATATAACGCAAGCCGGCTTCCCACCCCGCCGACCGGCTATCAGAGCAGCTGACCAGCCGGCTTCCCATTCACCTTGCTACAATCTAAGAAATCTTGAGTACTTGTCTTCCCAAAATGGCCAAGTTCTTCCCCAGCCACAGACTGCAGAGCAGCTGTCCGGCTAGGAAGGCGGCGACCAAGGGAAGGTGGCAAAGGAAACAGCTAAAGGATGAAAAGCAAACATGAATGGAAGCCAAACACATGCATGATTGTATTTACACAAAAGGCCTTCGAAAGGCCATCATTCAACATAGTTTGAATACACCCCGAGTGGGTGGAATTGCGCAAGTTTAATAAAAGTTGTTCACAGAGTAACGAGGAGGAATGTAAAGACGGCGGATCAGGCCAAGGGAGCAACAGGGCCCAGGTCGGGCAGGTTGGTGGAGATGGCGGTCTGCCGGTGGAGGAGTCGCCCGGTGGCGAGTCTCGGCATGATCATCACCTCACAGTAGTTAAGCGGCGGCTTACTTGCGCACCTGGGTTCTTGGAGGCACGATCAGGCTGAGGCTGGCTGGTCACTTCACCGTCTGGCACGGTGTCTTCGCCATCCACCCCCCCGTCCTCTTCGCCCTCGTCGCTGGAAGCGATCTCCTCTGCCGAGTCTTCACCTCCTGCCGGGTTCAGCCCAAACCACTCCTCCAATTTGAAACGCAGCGCCGTCATCATTTACCTCGAGGGCAAAGACACCGGTGGCCGATTATGTCGGCGATCGCCCGGCCTTGTTGGATGATAGCAGTCGCACATGCAGCTCTTCGTCGGCCTCCTGCCGCCGCCAGGTGCTCAGTGAGCCAAGCTCAGCCGAGGATACCGAGCTCAGACGAACTCCGGCGCCGCCTAGCGCGGGACCGAGCCGAAGCCTTCCGGGCCTCGAAGCTGCCGGCGCAACCTCGGCCGGTCGGCGATCCAGCTGAAGTGCGAGGAACCGCCTCGCCCGGGCAGGCGGCAGACAGCACTGCGCCACGCAGTTGAAAGGCAATGAACATGCGGTGTGCAGTGAGGCAGGGCTTAGATCGCCGAAGCTGCTCCTCAAGTGACGGTGGCATCGGCGCGATCTCGACCCACACTGCCTGCCGTCGTGCATCGCGATGGGCCTCGATGGCTTGGCTGGCGACAGAGTAACCAGGAAAGTGTCTGCACAAAGAAGAAAGAAAGTAGCACAAAGTCGGGAAGATAAACCCCGGAGGACAAAGGGCAAACAAAGGGCGAAGAGGAAGGCAGCCTACCGTCGATCAAATCCTCAACCCATCAGTAGCCTTAAACTCGGTAACTTGCTTCGCCTCAGCCACACTGCTTTGAGGAGTCTGGATTAGGGGTGTCGGTGTCAAAACCGGCGGATCTCGGGTAGGGGTCCCGGCATGCGTCTAAGGCGGATGGTAACGAGGAGACAAGGGACACGATGTTTTTACCCAGGTTGGGCCCTCTCGATGGAGGTAAAACCCTACTCTGCTTGATTAATATTGATGATATGGGTAGTACAAGAGTAGATCTACCACGAGATCAAGGAGGCTAAACCCTAGAAGCTAGCCTATGGTATGATTGTTGTTAAGTCTCTGGGACTAAAACCCTCCGGTTTATATAGACACCGAATAGGGTTAGGGTTACCTGAGTCGGTTACAATGGTAGGAGATCTACATATCCGTATCGCCAAGCTTGCCTTCCACGCCAAGGAAAGTCCCACATCCAGGACACGGGGCGAAGTCTTCAATCTTGTATCTTCATAGTCGAGTCGGCTAGCGGTGATAGTTGACTATCAGGACACCCCTAATCGAGGACTCCCTCGGTAGCCCCTGAACCAGGGCTTCAATGATGGCGAGTCCGGTCGCATATTGTCTTCGGCATTGCAAAGGCGGGTTCCTCCTCCGAATACTTCATAGAAGATTTTGAACACAAGGGCGGTGTCGACTCTGCAAAATAATTTTCACATAACACCGTAGAGAGAATAACATTTACACAAAATCAATGCTGGCGAGCGTATTCGCGGCGTGCCATCGCATACGGCCAAGTCTTTATTGAATCGTTTTCTTGTACCACCTCGGTAGCGTTTAGCGAGGCGGTTTCCTTAGCACGTCTTGTCAGCGGATCGTGTCCCCCTTATTCAGGATTCTCATCAATACGGACGTGGGTAACCCAACGCGCCATTGATTACGGCGCTTGGGAGATAAGCGAGTTTTACCAGGCTGGTGGGGGCGCTTAGTTGCGTCCGATCCATATAAGGGATAAGGATCCACCTTTTCACCTCGCCTTCTTCCTCCTTTGCTCATCCATTTCGCGCTTTTCGAGCTCCGGCGCCCAAGTCCGTACATCCCTCCTCAACCTTCTCCGGCCATGTCCGGAGGCGGGAGGCAAGTGGATGGCCTCCTCAAATCACGGAGGGGCACATCGAAAAAGTTCTTGGGAAGCGGATACTTGTCCGGCGACATCGGCGTCGGCTCCCCAACAAGGGGCAGCTCATCCCCACCCCCAGGCCCCATGAGAGGGTGGTGTTCCTCACCCACTTCCTCCGTGGACTAGGTTTTCCACTTCACCCATTTGTCCGGGGGCTCATGTTCTACTACGGCCTGGATTTCCACGATCTGGCCCCAAACTTCATCCTCAATATCTCGACATTTATCGTCATGTGCGAGGCTTTCCTCTGCATCCAGCCCTACTTCGGTTTATGGTTGAAGACCTTTAGCGTCAAGCCGAAGATAGTGGGCGGCCGACAAAGCGAATGCACGGGCGCCATGGCGGGCAGGATGCCCAGCGTTACATGGCTTGAGGGCTCCTTCGTGGAGACAATAAAGGGGTGGCAATCGGGGTGGTTCTACATCACCAAGCTCTGCGACTCCAAATGGGCGGCGGCCCCCAAATTCAATCTGGCTTCCCCACCGGCTCACATCATGGAAAGAGGCGGGCTGGCAGTAGGGACATTCGGAAGAGCTGGCCGGACTTCAAACCTGCGTCCAAAATCTGGTGAACAAGAAGCTCAAGCTTGTCAGCGTAGTCCGAGTCATGCTCATCCGCCGGATTCTCCCATGCCGGCAGCGGGCCTTCAATTTGTGGGAGTTTAATCCGGCGCAACACCGAACCTTGAGCGGCTCTTGACACTACGATACGAAGATGCCACGGAAGAGTCTTGTTCAAAGCGCGCGAAGCCCCGCATCCGCTACCGAAGATCTGGATTCAGCTCTTAGCGTCGAGCCAGCGAGGTAAGTTATTTTACCCCTGCAGGACTCTTTTTCATAGTTTGACTCTATCACGGGATCTAAAACTCTAACCTTTGATAGGACTGGCTGAAGGCGTCCGGACGGATGAACTGTCGGCTCCTTTGCCGAAGACTTCGTGACGCCAGCTTGGCGGGGCTGCTGGTTCCGGCCCCCTCACGTGGTGCGGAGAAGAAGGCCAAGAAGCAGGCCACGGAAACTTCGAAAAGAGTTCAGGGCGCCCGGTGATGTCCGGACTCACCGTCCGATGACCCCGAGGCGGAATACTCTCCGAGGGCGAGGAGGAAAAAAGCCTCTCCCGTGAAGAAGATAAGAAAAGGAAGGCCGCCCGGGGGGAGGTCAAGAAAGGAAGGACCCTTCCTCCGGACTTCTCCTGCGCCCGACAACAGCGAGGAGGAGTAGCCACCAAGGGCCAAGCCCTGGCGAGATCGTAAGTGTCCGGATTCGAGAATAACTTCGTGATTTTTACTTGTCGCATAGTGTCTTCTAACGCTTGAATATAACCACGTAGCCCGCCCAGGGGCAGGCTGGCAACCGTCGGCGGCTCCCTAGATTCGTCGGATATGAATAGCACTTCACTTAGACCGCCTCCTCTCCTCGTGTGCCAGACGACACCTTGGTGGAGTCCCAAAGGGCCCAACCAGGAGGAGGTGGTCACGGAGGCGCCGCAAGGCGACCTCTCGGACTCCGGCGCAAAGGGGCAAAACCCCGGAGGGCTCTAAGTCCGGCCCTCTGGCAGGACTCCGTCTGCCGGAACCTTCCCGAGTGGTTAGAAGTCCGGCAGCGGCCCCTTCGTAAGAAGGGCAAGGCTACGACACCGGTGACCTCCGTCCATCCGGAGGCACTGGATAGCTTCTTTGGGCGCTTAATGGCACCTCCATCGACGAGGAGCATCACACTATCATGAGTGCGGTGATCCGAGAAAGTTCGATCCGCCAAGAAGCGGGCTGGTAGGTACTATACCAGCCTTCTAATAGGCTTTGAGGTAAATTTGGAATATGTAAAAATATTACCGCATAGGCGGTAGCCCCTGATGCTTAGTTCGGTGTTAGGAAAGAAAAGCGGACTGAGGATCTAAAAAGATATCTGTGAGAGTCTAACATAAATATGTCAATATGGGAATGCAGGCGGCTCGCGACCTCTGCCCTTACTTGCGGAGGTCCGTGCGTTGAAGCGAGCCTCGGCGGTCGAAACGAGCTGGGCCTTGCCAAGAAGCAGCTCGAGGACAAGGAAGGTGAGTAATACCTTATTAAAGTAATACCTTATAGAAAGGATTTGGTTGCAAAAATGACAGGAATAACTTGGGTATTATAGGGGCCATGAACGAGGTGGCGACCCTAAAGGAGGCGGTGTCAAGGCGAAAGCAGTCTTGACGGGAGGCGCACAGCGAGAAGAAGCAGGAGGCGGGTGGCGGACGTGCAGCAAGAGCTCAGAGGCTCTCGTGGAAAAACAAGAGAGTTTGGGCGTGACTCAAAGACTCGAGAGTCAAGCTCGCCTTGGCTCTTGAGAGTGCCAAAGCCGCTAAGGCGAAGCCCAAAGCCCTCAGGAAATTGAATCATTAAAAAGATAGCGGCGGGTAAGGCATTCTTTATGCAAAGCAAGCATGTAAAAGTGAATTATCTATTACTTACCGAATCCGGAGCTCTCACCGGAGCATTGCAGATCTGCCCGTAGTGTGTACGATGCTGCCGCGTTCTACAGCGCCGAGGAGGGAGCTCGGCGGAAAGGTGTTCTGGTCTCGGTATCTTTGAGGCGGACATCCAGTGCCCTGGCGACCATTTGAAGCAGCTGGTCGAGCTCCACAAGGTCGCCCGAGCAGGGCCATGAAGGGCCTCATAGTTAAAATTTGTGGCAAACGGAAGCCATGCACAGGAGCTACTTCGGGCTGGTAAAGGCTGGTGGATGCTGTCCAAGGCTTGAAGTCATCAAGCTCCGTCTGCATCGAAGGTGCCCGTAGGGCCTTGCCGTGCTAAGGTGCCTTTGGGGGCAAGCTGAATGATGAAGCTTGTGAAGGGCGGACCACCACCGGGCAAGGAGCATCATAAGCCTGAAATGTATTATGAGGCGTCTGAAGGGTGCCGCCTTATATAGCGGTGAATGCTCCAAAGATGTAATTTTTGAATAGACTACGCATTTGTTATCCTGTCTGCTGAAAACTTGTTCATATCGCTAAGCAACGCTTGTTAATTTAAAATATTACCTTACATGCGGCTGTTTATCAAATTTGAGAGATGGCAAGTCGTTGGCTTGACAGCCCATGCCCCGAAAGTCTTTGGGTGTTGGGATAAACTTAGCGCTCTTGTTTCCCATTCTTGGGTCCTTCAAAGGGGCGCTCAGCATAGCGAACAAAATGACCAGGACTTATAGTGCTTGAACACTCTCACTTAGCCATAGAATTCTATAATTTTAAATTTCGGTGAAGCCCTGGTGATCGGAAGACCGAGTTTGAGGCGCTATCACGCCTTGGCCGGACAATTCCGGCTCCTCGCTCTAAGCGGCATAAGTCTTTAGGGACGAAAAAACCTCTCGAACAGCGACCGGCTCTCGCCCTATCATGGCGGTGGGTTTAGCTTTCTCCATCGAGGTGCTCAACCCAGCTCAACGGGCACAATCACAGTGGTTCTCCCAGCTACCTTAGCCGATATAGCGGGCGTAAGGTACCAAAACATGGGAGCCAGGGCAAACCCAACTCTTGACCCAAGACATGATTGGAGCCGATGCATATAATGCTATAAGTTCGGGGTGCCGCACTTGTGAAAGTGTTCGGACTTATCACACCATATTTTGGGGTACTTAAGCCCCTGGTGTATTGGCCGTACCAAAGTGTACGGATGCAACATGTCATAGATGAACATATATATGGAAATAAAGGAGTGCAATAATAAGCGAAGCTATATATTGTTTATTCAAAAGATGCGCAATGAAAGCGAGCGATACAAATAGTCACGATAAGCAAGGGATGGGACTATTTAACATGTCCCCCTCGAGGGGTAAGCTTCTTGGGATGGTATGTAAAAGCAGGTATAATGCTCGTAGTAGAGACCACTGGACACTCGGCATAACTACGCTTCCTGGCTGTTGCATCGTGAGTTCGGCAATTCTAGTGCAGGGCAGGCTTCTGGAAAGCGGAGTCCTGAAACTAAGAGAAAAGAAGAAAGAAAAGAATGACACAATCGGGGCCCACAGTGCGGTTGAGCCGCGATGCAGGCGTGAGTGGTCGTGCCCTCTCCTTATGCCCATGGTATCTCGGGCGTAGTTATGTATGCGTGGTCTTGGCCGCGCAATTTTGCGAGGGCTGGGGTTGAGACGCATTACTCTGGCGATGCTTTCGGAGCGTGCCAGGCGGTCTTGTTGTAAGTTACTCCGGGTAGCGGCAGCGATGTCAGGATGTTTAGTAGCCGGACTCCGAGAATTGCCTTAAGAGGCTGCTTTGTACTTCCGCTGCTAGGGCCGTCGTATGCTACTCCGTTCGGAGAGAGCGTTTGGTGTTTCCATTGACCGTGATTACTCCTCGAGGGCCTGGCATCTTGAGCTTGAGGTATGCATAGTGCGGCACCGCATTGAACTTTACCGTCACGGTTCGTCAGCGATGCGTGATAGGCCGCGCTTGAGCAGGGACTATGTCGAAGATTAACTCTGGCCGGAAGTTATCCGGGGATCCGAAGACCGCCGAGTGTAAGCGAGCACATGTACAATTGGCCTCTACACCTGGTATGGCGCCTTTAAAGGTCGTCTTTGTGGGTTTAATCCTTGAGGGTCTATGCCCATTTGCGCCTTTGTATCCACGATAAAGCAGGTTCAGGTTGCTGCCGCCATCCATCAGGGCTCTAGTGAGGTGAAATCCGTCAATGATTGGGTTGAGAACCAATGCGGCGAATCCGCCGTGGCGGATGCTAGTGGGGTGGTCCCTTCGATCAAAAGTGATCGGGCAGGAGGACCAGGGTTCAACTTTGGGGCGACTGGCTCCATCGCATATACATCCCTTAGTGCACGCTTCCGCTCCCTTTTGGGTATGTGGGTTGCGTATATCATGTTCACCATCCGCACTTGTGGGGGGAAGCCCTTCTGTCCTCTATTGTTCGTGACGGGGCTCCTCCTCGTCATCGCTATGCAGCCCCTTGTCATTGAGTTGACATTTAACTTGCCTGCACTGCTTGAACACCCAACAATCCCCTGTTGGTGTGATTGGTACAGTCTTCCGAAGTGCCATGTATACGGCATGGCGATCAGTATTCGGTCCAAATTGGATGGGCCTGAGTATTTCTTTTGAGCGGCTTTTCCGATGACGGGTTTAGAGCCTCTGAATCCGGCATTGACTACCGTATCTTGATATTATCGCCGTTAATCTGGCGCTTATGCTTATTGCGGCGACCTGCCATTGCTTTGTCCTTAGTATCTGAACTACCGGGGTTTTGGTTAGGTTATTCTGCTTGAGCTAGCCAGCTGTCCTCTCCGCTTGAAGCGGGTCATGAGTGATGTGAGGGCTGCCATGGATTTCGACTTTTCTGTCCTAGGTGCGGGCAAGCCACTTTCGTCGCGGATGTTATGTTTGAAGGCTGCAAGGGCCTCTGCATCCGAGACGATCAATGATTTGATTTTTCTTGGTTAGAACCGTGTCCAGAATTTTCTGGCGATTCATCTGGCTGCTTTGGATTATGTGGCTTAGGTCATCGCGTGCGGTGGTCGCATATATGTGCCACAGAAGTTATCAAGGAATCTGGCTTCGAGGTCTTCCCAACAACCAATTGATTCTCTTTGGCAAGCTGTTGAGCCAATGTCGAGCTGGTCCTTTAAGCTTGAGTGGGAGGTATTTGATGGGCGTGTAGATCATCATCAAGGGAGCCCATGTGGATGTGAAGGAGATAGTCCTCGATCCAAACCGCGAGGATCTGTTGTGCCGTCGTATAATTCAATGTTTCTGGGTTTTGAAACCCTCGGGATTTGATGATCCATTACTTAAATGCATGAAGCATAGTGGGTGTCTGGTGCCTGCATGTATTGGGCTATATCACGGCTTGGCTCAAATGAGCTTTGTCTCATGTGTTCGGCCCGGCGGAATTCCTGTATCCGGCGTGGCGGTTGTCGTCATGTCGTAATGAGTAGAGCGCCCATGCGATCCGTATATCGATCTTATTTGCCTTGCCTTGTCCTCAATATGTCTCATAAGTCTGGCGCATTTCCCGTGGCTTTGTACTTTTCGAGCGTATTTGAGTCGCGACTTTAGTGGAGGGCCTAGAGGCCTCTCTGTCAGCGGACCTGACGTGGCGGTCGGCCGCATCATCTTGGCCCAGTGATGTGGGGTTGGGTGCTTCCTCCTCTAATTGGGGTGGCAGCTTGCGTTTTGGGTAGCTTTTGGAGGGGCGTTAGAGTTCGTGTACTCTTGGTGCAAGGACTTGAGTCCATCTGTCGGCTAGCAAGTCTTGGTCAGCTCTAAGCTGCTTTGCTTTTTCTTGAGGCTGCTTGTCGTGGCCATAAACCTGCGTTTGAAAGCAGCTCCTGTTACGGGGTCCTCGGGCACGACAAATTAAGTCGTCGTCGAGGCTTGCCTCATCTTCGGAGGGAGGCATATAATTATCCTCTACCTCTGCATGCCGCTCTATCATGAGGGCTGGCTTCTCCATCCTCCTATGCTGAATCCTGCTTTGGAGGGGGTTGTCTTGACCTTTGTTAGGGGTGTTATTATCTCCCGATGCGGAATCACCATTTGCTTGTGGCGGGATTTAGGCGCGGCGCTTAAACGCACTTGGGCTGTTTCTTGGAGGGTCATCCTCCGCTGTTCCATCGCTGCTCCCATCTTTTGGGATGTCCACCATGTATATGTCGTATGACGAGGTGGGCTTCCATTGCCCTGTAGGCGCTGGTTCTTGGTCGTCTCCCGCATCGTCGTCCATACCGTCGATGTCTTCGGAGTTGAAATCGAGCATGTCGGTTAAATCATCGACAGTGGCTACAAAGTGGGTGGTGGGTGGGCGTTGAATTTCTTCGTCGTCCGCATCCCAGCCTATCGACCATAGTCCGGCCAGGGCTCTCTGATAAAGAGAGAGACTTTAGTGAATTCAGGATGTCGCCAAAGGCGAGTGTTGAAAGATGTCATGGCGGTGACATCCATAACCGGCGTATGTCGGATTTGATTGGCGGTAGCGGGAGGCCTCGAGTCAGGAGAGAGCCCGGCACCTTGAGTCACGGTCTTACGCAAGGACAGGGATGGAGTTTGGCTCAATCGCCCGTAGAGATCATAGCCCCGAGGCGGTGTCCAGCCACTCGTCCTCGATCGGCGAAATCGGCTCGAACTAAGGGTCGGAAGCGGGCTGATCTTGACCTCGAGGGCACTGCTGTGGCGAGCTAGATCGTACCCATCGAGGCGGTCTTGGCGGCGCTTGGTACGTGGCTCGAATCCGTCGAAGATCAAGTCTCCGCGGATGTCGGCCGTGTAGTTCAAACTCCAAAATCTGACCTAATGGCGAGGCGTAGCTTCGATCTGCTCGGATGGCCAAGTGAATTGGCCCGCGATGCAAAACCGCCCGAATCGAAGATCTGTCCGGGAGAAAAGTCTCACCTGGACAGCGTCGTTATTGATGATAGAAGGAGCCATCGGGCCTAAAGGTGGCGACGGAGGAACTCTCAATGAAAGCACCAATGTCGGTGTCAAAACCGGCGGATCTCGCGTAGGGGTCCCGACACAATGTCGTCTAGGCGGATGGTAACGAGGAGACAAGGGACGGGATGTTTTTACCCAGGTTCGGGCCCTCTCGATGGGTAAAACCCTACTCTGCTTGATTAATATTGATGATATGGGTAGTACAAGAGTAGATCTACCGAGATCAAGGAGGCTAAACCCTAGAAGCTAGCCTATGGTATGATTGTTGTTAGTCCCTACGGACTAAAACCCTCCGGTTTATATAGACACTGGATAGGGTTAGGGTTACCACAGTCGGTTACAATGGTAGGAGATCTACATATCCGTGTCGTAAGCTTGCCTTCCATGCCAAGGAAAGTCCCATGGGACACGGGATGAAGTCTTCAATCTTGTATCTTCATAGTCCGAGTCCGGCCAGCGGTGATGGATTGGCTATCCGGACACCCTAATCGAGACTCCCTCGAGTGTCAGGACAGCCGGGACTATGTACAACGTCCGGACTATTGAGGCGTGAAGATACAAGACTCAAGACTTCGGCCCGTGTCGAGATGGGACTTTCCTTGGCGTGGAAGGCAAGCTGGCAATCGAATATTATATTTCCTTCCTTGTAACCGACTCCACTAGCCCTCTCCGTGTCTATATAAATTTCGGAGAGGTTGGTCCTTAGAAGGCCGATCAGTACAATCATACCATCATAGGCAACTCTTGAGCTCGTGGTAGATCTACTCTTGTACTACCCATATCATCAATATTAATCAAGCAGGAAGTAGGTTTTACCTCCATCGAGGGCGAACCAGGTAAACATCTGTATCCCTTGCTTCCTGTTACCATCAGCCACAGCACGACAGATCGGACCCCTAGGAGATCCGCGGTTTTGACAATCGACATTGGTGCTTTCATTGAGAGTTCCTCTGTGCAATGCCAAGTGGCTCACGGGCTCGATGGCTCTTTCAACTCATCGTCAATAACATGGTCCCGGGTGAGACCTTTCTCCCGGGCAGACCTCGTGTTCGGCGGCCGCCCTGTGGCCAATTCGGCAGCCATCCTGGAGCAGAATCGACAGCTCGCCCCAGCCACCAGAATCGTAATCGAAACCCTGAATTGCACGGGCGGATATCCGCCCGGAGGCTGGATCGCCGAGGTGATTAGTGCCTATGCCGGGAGCACCGGGACGGTAAATACGGCGAGCATGGCTTAGGCCTGCTTGTCCGGACAAAGCCGAGGTATCACCCCGCGGTAGCCTCGGACCTAAATCCGGAGCGAGGCCGCGTTGCACAGGGGCGGAGGGCTAGACCCGCCCCCAGTGCCACACACTTATCGGCGGTGGAGCCAAACATCGGCCTTACCTTTGCGGTGGCCTATGACTCCGGACCCCCGGATTCGTATCCGGATGTTGGGTCCGGTCCGCGCACTCCCGAGCTGGTCGAGCCAGGTTGGGCTCCGGTAATGTAGTTCACCGCCGCGGACATCTTTCAGCACTCGCCCTTTAGCGACATGCTGAACTCGTTGAAAACTCTCTCTTTGACAGAAATTTCTGGGCCAAACTATGCCCGGTTCGATTGGGAAGCAGGCGACGAAGAAATTCGTTGCCCACCCACCACCACTTCATAGCCACGCAGTCGATGATTTAAATCAGGCGTGCCGACTTCCGACTCGAAGAACATCGGCGGTATGGGCGGCGATGCCGGAGAAGATTTGGAATACGTGGGCGCGGACTTCCCCCTCGTCACCACGACATATACATGGTGGATCGCCCAAAGAGGACAAAGGCGACAATCCGGACGATAAAACCCCCGGACAAAAGCCAAAGAGAGGCGCAGACGCGTTCTAAGTCCAGCAACGGTAAAATAGTGACAATAGCGCGGAGGGATCGACACTACAATCAACTCGAAGGCAACAACGACCACTCACGGACCCAGTGATGGAGCAGGGCGAACCAGGTCACCACAGACACAGATTCCGGAGCAGGCGCGAGGACAATGATCCCGACGGACGAGGTCATCAAAGCGAACCGGCCACGGAAAACAATCCGGATAATGATGCAATCCCGGAAATACACGTGGAGCGAGATAACCTCCTGAAAGCTTATGGCCACCGCAAGAAGTCTAAAGAAGCGAAGCAACGGCTCAAAACGCAGCGAGGAAGCGCTCAACCGCAGATGGAATAAAGTGCTGAACCTTTGAAGAAAGATCACGGTGATGATCGCCATACAAAGAGCTATCCAAAACGCATAGCTACCGCTGCGAGAATTCGGCCGGCGAAGTTGCACCACTTCATAACACGCAACAAAGCGGCTACCGGCGCTTGGACGATCCACGTGAACACTTGAATAAGAAAGCCGGCGGCCAGGTCCATTTATGGATCCAAGGGCGCACCCGGCGTAGGGACTATAGTCACCAAAAGCGATTACACCAATGAATACCAGTCCGGACTAAACACCGGACACAACAACAACCGACGGCATGCCACGATATGTCAGAGATAAAGGCTGCTCACCCCATGCTTTACCGATGAAATCTTGTACCATGAATTTCCGCAGGGCTTTAAACCTGTGAACATAGAGGCATCTGACGGAGCAGCAGACCCGAAGGTGCGGATCGAGGACTTTATCCTGCACATACATATGGCTCATGGGGATGACCGTCACGCGATCAATTACCTCCCCCTCAAACTAAAGGGACCAACTCGGCACTTTGGTTGAAAAGCCTCCCGAAAATTCAATTGGGGAGCTGGGAGGAATTCGAGGGCGCTTCAGGGCCAATTTTCAAAGGGACCTATGTCAAGCCTCCGGATCTTGACGACTTAAGTCACATAGTCCAACAGCCCGGAGAATCCGCCCATAAGATTTTTGGAATAGATTCCTCACTAAGAAGAATCAAATTTTGTTGTCCAGGATGTCTGCAAAGCCTTAGCGGCAATCAAACACAAGATCTGTGACGAGTGGCTGCATGGAACACCTCGGCCAAGAAAAGCCAAGGACAATGGCAGCCCTAACAAGCCTTATGACCCGCTTTTGCGGCGGGAGAAGATAACTAGCTAGCCCAGTAAAGGCACCAGCGACGGCACATCTGAAATAAGGGATGATGGCAACGGGAAGCCACGACATCATAAAAACAAGCGCCAAAACAAGGAAGAGAGCCGGATAACCACGATGGTTAATGCGGATTAGGGGCTCTCGACCTAATCGTAAAATAAGCCATCTAAAGGCAGCAAAGAAGGACCGTCCGGTCTGAATAGAGTCCTAGACAGAGACTATGCCAAATTCATATAATTTCGACAAACACCAAACCTGCAAACCACACGCACAGAGAGGTGCTGGGTCTTCAAGCAGGCCGGCAAACTAAATGCGAACACAAGGGAAGGAAACACCAAGTGAAGGCGAGGATGAACCTGCTTGACCCGAACAACGAAGGGCGAGAAAAAATTCCGCGCCAGAGGTTAAAGCAGTGAACATGATCCACGTGACTCACACATCCATGAGGAGGCCGCGAACGCAGCATATAGAGCCACGCTCGATATCGAGCCCATCGTACTCATACCTAACCAGGATGCCTTTATCCGATCACTTTCGATAACTTGGGCGACCGAACCCGATTATTGTTAGCGGAGAATCAAAAGGCCTTGGTGCTTGACCCGATAATCGGCGGATACCGCCTCACCGCGTCCTTATGGATGGCGGCAGCGATCTCAATTTAATATATGAGGACATCCGCGGGATGAGATAGACCCATCCAGAGTTAACCAAGAAACACCACCTTTGAAGGTGATACGGGCATTGAAGCCCATAGCGGAAGGCTCCGTCGCCTTTGGAGGTAACATTCGGCTCTCCGGGCGACTCCGCACGCGACTACTCTTCATCATCGCACCCTTCAAAGCAACTATCATGCATTGCTTGGAAGAATGGCTTTTCGCCGCTTCAATGCATTGCCGCACTATGGCTACCTTACACTCAAGATGCCCGGTCCGCGTGCCGTCATCACCGTTAGTGGAATAACGAGCGCTCGTCACCTTGCAGAGGAACATGATGCCCTCGCGGCGGACTATAAGCGACCTCCAACATCAAAAATATGACCCGGTCGTTAAGACCGGGGACACGCAGTTAGATGAGTCCGGTAGCCAGATCGAACGAGGCACCGTATATGTAATCCTATAGCGGATACCGAGGGCTATAACTACCTAATACAACCCCACACTTGGCTCAACCTTATTTTGCGGGCCAATGGCTTACACTTTTATCCGCCAGCTGTACTAACGTTGCAAACCTCCTATGAGTTTTCTTTTACGGATACAACTTTCGCGCGATACTCCTTCGGGATCATGCTGCGGAGACAAAAGGCGTAGACATCTGTGAGGCCCGTTCAACGAGGTTTCTTTTTAGATTAAGCCTCTGTGTAAACCTTTTCTATTGCCTCTTGTTGTTTAACCATCCCATGGATCCCATACCCACAGAGGATACTGCCGTTTTGGCATTTTGCCAATACGACAGTTAACGCCGCGTACCGGAAACACGGGGTTTACAATGAATGGGCATTCTTGAGCCCATAGTCTATTATAAAGCCCGAACACCTTGGGAGTGTTCGGCGTCCACGAGTTTGGCCTTATATGCAGCTCCGAATCATATCTTTGGTCAAATGTTGGGTTTGCCCGGCTCCTGGGTTTGCCGCCTATACGTTCGGTTATTATCGGCTAAGGTGGCCAAGGAGAACTACTTTGTTGTGCCTGGTTATTCGGACGAGCACCTCGGTAGAAAGCCCGGCCCGTCATGATACAGCGAGACTGTTCAACCACTCGAAGACTTATCAGATCTTTAGGATCCCTCCACATTAGAAGGACCGTTTCCGGTCATGTACACCAGCCCGTGTTCGGATGCTGCGAATGTACCGAGGGCTACATAGTAGCCCAACATTAAATTCCATGGCTAGCGAAAGTGTTACCTATATAGTCCGGTTGCCTAGTTAAAGCGTATGATCACCTCCTTCATGGACCAAGGCGTTGGATCAAGTGTGATTAAGCATATTTTATGCGAACACCCCGCATTGCTTGGCGATGAAATTTGAAACCGGCTTGACCGCTATCTTTCGGATTACATATAAACGCTTATAAGCGGCCTGAGGGACAGAATAATACTTTCGGGCCAAAAAGTATAAATATAGCCTTATAACCAAAATAACATTGTTCTTACAATGATTAGATTCATCACTCGAATTAAGACATTCTTGAAACATTTGTGCCTCTATTGGCGGGCACCTTCATGTGACTGCATGCCAAGTGAGTGCTTTCGGCGGATATTAGCCCCCGCCGGATCTTGGGTCACTATAGGAGGTGGCCTCCATATCCGTCTAATAGGCTACTTGGACAATGAGCCATTCGTGCACCCTCTATGCCGCGACCTCCTCATGGCATCAAGAGGCACGGGCCCCAAAGGAATTGCTCGCACCAAGCCAAAGTAACTGTCCGGCTTAGGGCCCTTTCGGCCAAAGCATGGCCTATCACGAACCGCATTGCAAGACCCGAGGATAGCCTCGTGAAGCTCGCTCGTGCCACAAAGAGCCATCTTGTCACTTAGAGGCAGCGTGCGAGTGGGAGCATGAATTGGCGACCCGGAAAAGCTTTCTCCACTTCCTTATCAACCTGAGTCCTCGAAAGAACTTGCTGGCAGCGTCGATAAGCCGTACTCTTTGCCAAATCGTCCGCGCCTACGTCCACGGGAGACTCCAAGCGCCCATCCGAGGGCGTGCCGGATAAAAAACTTCGTCCGCCTAGCAAGTAAGGAGCCTCGATCCGCGATTTTACGAAAGCACTGTTGAAAGTTCCTCCGGCGCACCCCTGGCGCTTGGTGCGTATTTCCTTGAGTGGCATTACGCGCGCTTGTCCAGCTCGGACAAACTATCATGTATCCTCCTTTTCAAGGAGCTCCTTATACCGATCCCGGCTGACATTTTTAACTCCACAACCATTTTCGGCTATCTTTTTTCCTTGCTTGGCGATGAGCAGCGCTGTTCAGCTCTCAATTCTTCGGCCGCCTTTAGGGCAGCCGCATTGCTAACTCCGAGCTTGTTTTCCTTGGCTTGGACAGAGATTACGCCCTCGAGGCCTCCACTGACAGCCTTAGCACCATCTTCGATCCGAACATATTGCCATTAATATCATGCCGCCCTCCATATTTTCCTATACAAAAGGAAAGGCCCGAGCACATACCTTGTAGCAATTTTTCCAGCAGCTTCGTTCACTGACGTGATATAAGCCGGCATCAATACGATCGGAATCTGCAGTGGTCGATTCGGAAAACTTCAGCGGACTGGTCGTGGCCCGGGACCCCAGGTACACCGCTACATATTCTGATGCAATACGTTAATTTATGATCCCCGTTTGCCGCCTAGGGTGAGCAGCAAGTCTCAAGGGCTACTATCTATATGGGCGCACACCTAACAGCGTGCCTCCGACCAAAAAGCAGTGTTTTCTTCACTACGCATACCTCAAAAGCCTCTGGCGGAACTTGTAGAGTGCTTCATTCAATACCGCTTGTAGCGGGCGAAATCTTACTACTTGAGCACCGTGCTCATTAATGGCGGTGCTCCCTCCGAAACATGGCCTTTCGCTCCGATGGAAGCCCGTCGATGCGTCCGGCGGACCGAGCTGTGCTGGGACCCTCCCCGCTCCGCCCCTGCGTGGGGAGCCGGCGCTTCACGGGCTTTCGAGGCTGACACATTGGCTTCCGGCCCGGCGGATCCGGACTCCTCCGTGTAATGACACCTTTCGGTGTCGCTTGCGCTTCCTGAGCCCGGAGAGGTAGGTGGGGTCTACGCTCTCCCATCATCTCGGAGGAAGATCCCCGAAAACCGAACTTCTACTTGTTGAGAAGAGTGCTGCTAGCCGGACATGCCAGAGCGAATCCACAGGTTATTTGATCCTAGGAGGCAGCAGTACCTTGAATTAAAAAATTAACTTACAGCTCGGTGGAGAGGCTGGCCAGGTTGGAAGGCATGGTGTATTGGTGAGGGTGCCCGTCGAGGAACAAGAGCCCCAAGGGATGTCTTTTTCCCTAATTTGGGCATCTGCGCCTCCAAATCTTGAGACTGACCCTCTCTTCTTCCAGCAGCAGGGGAGGAGGCTTTAGCCTCCCCTCCCGACTATCCTCCTTAGGGGAGAGGTAACAATTCCCCAGTTCGGGATCACGTAGCATGTGGGGTTCGGTTTCTTCGATTTCCTCCCCTTGTGCTTTCCCGAGGGCATTCTGCTTTGAGTACCAGTCGAGCATCTTGGCCATGGTGGGGGCGGGCGGAGCCTTGAGGAAGATGGCGCTTCAGGAACACCTGATTCTCTAAGCCTTCTGGCGAAGGCCATTCACTGGGCCGGATGATTTTCATAATAAACAATCATGACAAATACAAAAGCAGGTGTGTCGGTATAATAAGGGCTACTTACTTGAGTATCTAGGCGATTGCAACAGGCTTAGGCCCGCATCCTCGGTGGTAATCCCGGACACACTACTTTCCGTCCGAAGAATAATTTGCACATCTCTTGAGCTTCAAGCTTGGCGAAGAAGTGCTTGACGATCCGTGGACCCTCGGATTGAACTCCTGTCTGGATAGGCGAGGCGTTAGCACGGCAACGACTCCGTCGGATGTAACATCACTTGCATTATCTTTGACAAGGTTAATCACCCTCTCAAAGCTCCGGATGCGATTACTGCAGCAACCTTTGAGTATATCATCTTGGCCCGTGGAAAGCCCCCAATTCCGTCCTATGTCCGTCCAAGAGGCGTAAGGCTTTGTGGCGGAGATGGCCGAGGCCCGAAACTTCAGGGCAACCACCTACTTTACAATGCCCTCTCAGGGAGCAAATGGCGTAAAACCACCTCCGTTGCCATTACATCGGATACTTAAGGAAGAACCCTGCAAAGCCATGGGGCATCGGACGTTTTTGCTTACTTTCACGGCACCTCCGCACTCCGCATGTAGTCCCTCGATCATCTTGACGTCACATTAAAGGTCTTGAGCCATAAGCGAAGTGTGGGAGTAATGTGGAGAAAAGCCTCGCACATGATAATGAAGCGGCGAGATATGGAGGATAGCATGTCCGGAGCCGGATCGTGAAAAATCCAACCCATAATAGAACCTGAGGCCCCCTCACAAAGGGAGTGAAATTGAAACCCGGGGCAGCGGAGGAAGTGCGGGACAAAAGCGATGCACTCATTAGGCT